>CM045767.1:157110209-157710209 GCA_025200525.1 Camellia lanceoleosa
GTAATGACCCAAACACAATGTTAGCAAATGTAAAGCGGATATGGAAAAAACAAGATCAGCATTTAAAAAATTTCAAAACTTGAAAAATGCATGCATTGAAGACAACAGAGGGCACAGATGAATTGAATAAAGATAGGGTTCCATCACCGTATCGCCGAGGTAATAGAACCTAGGTAAGTGCTAGGATATATTTCGAGTAAACATCGTGGGTAAGCAGGACGCCGACGCACAACCGAGATGCCACGGTCTTGGCCATTGTGCCGAGGTCATCTCAGATAGGCCGAGGTTGGCCTCCGAAGATATCGGAATCCGAGAGGCGGATAAAAGACAAGAGTCCTAGAATGAAGAGGAATCTCAACCTCGATATGGACACAAGAGTCCTAGATTGGGAGAAGACTTCACGAGTAAAGATAAGACTCTAGGGAGAGTTTATCCTAATCCCACCGGAGTCCTGTATTAGCAAGAATCAAGTCCATTAGGGCTGTGCCCTATCGGGACTAATATTGTATTGGCTATAAGCAGGCACCCCTATGGGTCTAAGGTATGTTTTATGCTCAAGCTTTCAGAGTTGAATAGATGATTGATTATCTTTTGAGATATTGAGCACGACTTGATCGCTGAGTACCCCGTGTAGAAGAACCGCCACTAATCGAGCCTCTTTCTTTACAGTCAAAGAAGGTGCCATCTATTTGCCAAAGGTTCTACAGATGAATTACTACGGGCAATGTGGTCGAAAAATCGCTCACACAACAAGTGATATATATATAGAGACTAATAAAACATAGATCAAAACAAAAGACACTAGGTTTCATCTATCAACCAAAATGGCTTCATACATGGGCAGATGTAGTGAACGTTAAGAAGTACAGCCCATACAACGACATGCGCACAATTGATCACTTGTTGTGCTTTGTGATTGTTTTCATGTACATGAAGCAAGTAACAACACACTCACCATTCTCTTCAATCGATTTCCTTGCAGGCCGAATCACGCCGCACTCTTGGGTTTCAACCGGTTCCACTTCTTTCCTCGATTTCCACTCTCTCCTCCATTGGAGTTCTCCTCTCCCCACTGGGCTTCCACTTCCATCTCTCTCTCTCTCTTTCCTCGATCTCAAGTGTGTGTTGTGTTGTGTTGTGTTGTGTTGTGTTGTTTTGTGTGGTGTGGCATGGTTTTGAGTTTTCTGAGATGAGGAACAAATGAGGATAATTTATAGAGGGATTGTTAGTTTTCTTGCCTCTCCTTCAAAAGCATATATGCAAGTAGAACTCCACTTGAACACAGTCTCAGATACTCCCCTCTACCTGAGAGTGTAATTCAAGGTGCTCGTGTTAGGTGCAAAGAGCTTTAACACCAGATAAGCTTTTAAAAGACAAATAACTGAAGATGATCTCCCCAAACAACAAAAAATTTCTCAAGACAAAGGACACCATATATAGTATTATTAACATAGTTGTTTAAAACATAATTTTTAGAGAACTTAGGTGTAAATTCTTAATAAGCAAATTTAGGTTTGGTTATGGTGCAACTTACACCTTATACCTTATTCTTACACTTACACCTATACTTACACCTTTTATACTACACCCACACCTTTTGTGTAAGTGGCACATGGTGTAACTCACTTACATTCCACACCCATATTTGACCTTGTTGTTGACTTTTAGGGGGAGGGAGAACATGCAGTAAACCCACTTACACCTTTTTGCGGGTTAAAATAATCTAAGAAAGTTCGTGAACGTATTGCCTAATAAATCTTATAAGAATTAATAGCGTTTTTATCAACACTATTAAAATGTCTAATTTTTAGTCATTAATTAAAAAATTTGTCACAAAAATGTCATTAATTATAAGTTTGAATATTAATTAAAAAAATCTATCTTAAAAAAAAAAAAAGTCAATAATTTTCAAATCCTCTTAGCTTACACTTGAAAAATTAAAAAAAAAAAGTCAATTGTAGTTTTAGTGATAATTTAATAAAAAAAACATACAAAAAAAAATCACTAATTATCAATTTTAACTATATATGCAAAAAATGTCACAAAAATTATTTTTCATTATTTGCTAAGACTTATTTTCAATATGATGAGAATTAAACCCAACTATTAGTTCTATTAGTAGTTTACTTTTAATTTTCAGAAGCTACTAATGCACAAGAATTTCATTACTTACATTGTATTTGGTTGGAGATTTCAAAAGGAGTTTAGGAAAAGAAAAATGAAAAGATAGATGAATGTAAATGAAATATATCAATATTTCATCTAGTTTCATTAACATCTTTTTTTTTTTTTTTTTCTAAATTCATTCTCAAATCTTTACAACCAACACAACATTAAGGGGTTTGAAAGGCCATCACTTGAATTTTAAAAAGAGTTAAATGTATATAATTTTACTTTATTTACGTGATTAGCTATTTTGTAGAGCGATCTACCTCAAAAGTTTACACTCTAAATTTTGTACCATACAAAATTATATTATTTTCTTTATAGATTTTTGTAATTTCTGCATTCAAAATTTTAAAATACTGTTAACACATTAAATGCCCACGTTGCGAGCTTTTTTTTTTTTTTTTTTTTTTTTGTGCTTTTGTGATGTTTTCATTTCATATCAAGGAAGGCTTAGGTGCAAACCCACAAAAGGTGTAAGTGGGTTGCACATCATGTGCCACTCACACAAAAGGTGTAAGTGTAAGGTAAAAGTGTAAGTGGAAGGTATAATGAAATGTATAAGTTGTATCGCCACTTACACAAAAGTGTAAGTGCAAGGTAAAAAAGGTGTAAGTGGGGCTAAGGTGTGTTTTAACACAAAAGCGTGTAGCGTGTAAGTTGCACACTATAAGATTACCCTCATATCAAAGGCTGCAAAAGTGTAGTCATCAATTATTGCCAAAGTAGAGAAATTGCACCATTTTGAAGTTTGGTTTCTCTATCTAGATTATGAATTAGAAGGTGTTATTAAATTAATGAGACTTATTATAGTTTTTTCTTTTGATGATTAAAATTATTCATTTTGTCGAACTCTTCATGTATATAATATTCACACACAAAATTAGATTAATTCATTTAATCATATCTTATTCAATTTATCAAATTTTTAAAAAAAATAGTATTTTTTAAAATAAATCATCAACTTTAGTAACAAAATGAGATAATTAAATAGTTTACAAATATTAGATCAATCAACTTAATTTTATATGTGAATCAAGTATATATGAAAAAGCTATACAAATAAAAAATATTCAAATATTAAAATGGCACCATACTGGATCCACAAACCCAACAAACACTCTAAACTAGAGGTGATCCAATTTTTTTCTTTTAATGGAGAATTTCAATAAATTTCAATCGGCTTAATTATGCATATCATTTAAAAACTTCTACAATTTGGCGACTATTCGATCCACTTTCCTTCTTTCCACAATCCTTATATTTATTTTATTATATTAGTGTTGCCCCAAAAAATCCTCATACTAATTTCATAATGCTCCTAACTTTTTAGTTCACTTTTTTGTACACTATTTCTGCTGTTGCTATATTTTCTCCTTTCTGCGGCCCTAACACTCTTTTATGTTATTGATAATCGTCTTCATTTTCTTTTTTTCTTTTTTTCTTCTATCAACATAATATTTGGATTACATATTACAAAGATTCTACAGAAAATAATTTAATATTCAATCATATAACTTGAATCCATTAAATGTAAAATTAATATGGATTGGCTTGGAAAGTGGGTTGGCTTTTTAGCTTTTTGGCTTTTTTTGACTATTTTATACCGGGCTGTGCTTAATTTGGAAAGAATTTTTGGCTTTTTTAACTTTTTTTTAGAGAAAAGAGGTAATGATTATGGGTTGATGTGAGGTTTTGTTTGTTGTGGCTAAAAATAACCTATTTTGTCTTTTTAGACTATTTTAGCAACAAACCATTCCTTCCCAAACGGACCCATTCTCTGCTTTTGATGTTTTGTTAATTTATATTCCTCGTATATATAATTATCTAATGAGTTGTATCGCTTGCAAAATTGCAATATAAATTTATATTAGTTATAGGTAACTAATTCATATTACTAAATTTTTGCGGGCCAATTTTATTCTGTTCAGTGACAAAATATTTTTTCTTGTTTGCATCATCATTACATGACAATGTATCATTTCTTAGTACAAAAACACAAACAATAATAATATAAAATTAAAAAAAAAATCTCACGATCTTATAGTTTCTTCTTTTGTTCTCACTTATAACAATTTCTTAACTTGGAATAGTGTCCAACTTTTGATGTAGAACAAGGTAGTCAAGGACTTTTGGAACAATTGGACCTAATAAAGGCTAAGAAAGATGTAGAAACAGTAAATTTACAATTTTATATATTTCTTAATTTTATTATTTAGAATTAGGTTTTGACTAGGATTTTAAATATTAGTTTAGAATTTTTAGTCTTAGGTTTCCTTAGTTCTTCTTAGATTTCCTTAAGGTAAACTACTAATAGGTCCTACTTTTGGAGACTTATTACCAATATAGACTTATTACCTATTAAGTCCTATCGATAAATTTATTAAGTGATAAAGATAAATTCTATCGTAATTTTTATTTTTATGAATAAATTTGTAATGATAAATTTATCGCTTTTGTTTTTATGAATAGTTTTTTAGTGATAAATTTATCACTCTTTATTTTTTTATAGTGTTAAATTTATAGTTAGACCTCAGAGGTAAATAAGTCTGCTAATAGGACTAATTGGTAAGTACTCTTCTAATTTGTGTTGATTTAAGTTTCCTAATTTATTTGGAATCACTTTTCCTACAAGTATTAGGGTTTAGTCTATTATAAATAGTTTACAAGCATATGTAATTTTTATTCATTCAATAATATTTAAAGAACTTTTTCTTTTTTATCTCCTTGTGATTCAAGGGTGTTCTTGTGATTCAAGAATTCTCGCTCACTAGAACGATATTCAGTCTCGCAGGATTTATTCCATCACAATAAGTGGCACGAGCAAGGATTCATCTGCTCAATGGCACAAGACATAGTAGATCATGCAAACTCCCATCGGCAGGATCGTGGGGTCGAGGCCTTGTGGGTAGCATAGAGAAACAAAGAAGAGCAGCTTGAACGTAAATTCGATCCGCTTATTGGCTCAATCTCAATGCCAACAACAAAGCTACCAAGGGTTGATAGGGTCTGTGCTGAGGGAGTTGTCCAAGGCCAACCTATTAACCAGAATAGAGTGCGTACCGAAGGATTTGCCCGAGGTCAACTTGTTCAGAATGCTCCTAGACGTCCCCTTCATTGTCCACCTGATAGTGAGGAGGAGTTCTGAACTCGTAGTTTGAACCACTTCCAGCCAACTATCAACCCCGAAAGAACAACGACAGCGGTTCGACTCTAGCATCGTAATGAAGATAGATTTTCCCGCCCAATGGAAATCTATATATTGGAGGATTTTCTGATCGCTTTCGTATAGGGGGGTGATTAATGATGGATGTTCCGTAATCAAAGATGGTGAAATTGCATGACAAACTAAAAGGAGGTGCCGTGATACGTGGATCAATTTCGCGTAAAAAACAGTAACGACAAGGAAAAAGAATTTGTATGACATGGCGTTGATGAAACAACTCTCCAAGATGATTTTACCAGATTATGATCAATACTTGTTTCGGGCCGGTACCAAAAATTGCAACCATGAAGCCGATATGTATTTGATTATACAACTACCCAGCCGACTTTATCGCAATAACTGAATGAGACCTAAGGATGTAGCCCGCAGATCTCAATGGCTAAATTAACCATTCAAGGAGAAGATGAGGCTATCAAGAGTGGACAAGTGGATGGTTATTACAATATGGCTCTCAAAGCCGAAAGCTAATGGAGCGCAAGACAACGATTCGATATCACGTAACCTTCCTAATTAATTGTTTCACTTAGGAAAAAAAAGAAAAAGGGGTCAGCCTAAACCAACAAATACTTCCAAAGAATCACAGAGGGTATCAGCCGGTGAAAAAGGAAACCGCAGATAACTAGATCAAGTAACGAGAGGCACCTCGAAACCAAACTCTTATGCCAAACCAACAACGGGATAAGTGTTATAGATGTGGCACGCTCGCCACCAGCCTAATGTTCCGCAGTTGAAGGATCGTTAATTTAGTTGAAGAAGATGATGAAATTGAGATAATGGAGATACGTAATACGTAGGGTGATCGCGATGAAAGTGGCCGAACTTGCTGGAGAAAGGGAGAACGAGTCAACTGTGTAGTTCAAAGGGTTCTATTTACACTAAAAACTGAGGACCTCACCAACTTCACAAGATTTTCGCCTTGTTACACCATAAATCAAAAGGTGTGTGACCCACAGACAAGGAAGTTAAGAAAATTTTGTGGCTAAACGATTGGTAACGTAAGACTAACTTGTCTCGAACTCACACCTCTCCCCTAGTATCGTTGATCAAAAGGACCTACTGGGCTAAGATAAACTCAAGTATGTGTAAGGTACCTATTTCTATTAAGTAAACATTATAAACCGATGTATTATGTGAAGTGGTTGATATGGATGCTAGTCATGTATTACTTGGAAGACTCTTGGCAATTTGATGTTGATATTACATTTAGAGGACGAGACAACACGATGTGTTTAATTGGGGTTCTACAAAATTATTATGAGTCCATTAAAGCAACATAATGCCTCCGAAAAGTCGGTTAAGTCTTTTCCTCACTATAACCAATTTAGAGTACGAGTTTGTGGCGATGCTTAAAAACTTACAAGAGTTATATGCTAGGTTGTGAAACAATGGTACTGGTATTAAGGAGAACACAGCCACACCAATCCTCGGTAATTCAACCAACCACCGGCGGAGGAATTCCAAGAGCTTATCACGACGAAGTTGTTGTGATGAACTTCCACTCCATGAGGACATTCAACATCCGATTGATTTCATACTGTGAGCAAGTCCGCTAAACCTACTAATTATAGAAGTAGTCCAAAGAGTGAGATCCCCGTAGAAGAAAGTCAAGAATTACGCGAAGGGACTTATTCGTGAAAGCCTAAGTCTATGTGTTGTTCTCCGCATTATTAACGTTTTTTAAAGAAAGATGAAAGTTGGCTTAATGTAGATAACAGCCATTAACAAGATTACTATCAAGTATAGATTTCATTCCCTTTATTAGATGATATGTTGGACGCTACAGAAGGATCAAAGTGGTTTTTCAAAGATTGATTCATGGCGGGTACCATCAAATTCAACTGGCCCCGATGAATGGAAAACAGCATTCAAGACTAGGATGGTTTATGAATTGTTGTTGTTATTTGCCTTTCTAATGCCCCAAGACCTTCATATGAGCATGCATAAAGTATACGACTTTTCACTGAAATTTATCATGGTTTATTTTGATGACATATTAATCTACAAGAAATCAAAGGAGGATCACATGGCCCATTTACGTAGAGGTATTGATGTTGATTGGAGGTAAGCAAGTTGTATATTAACCTAAGAAGTGCACTTCTTACAAGTAGTTTGCATTGCTCTTAAGTTATGTAGCTAGTCTGATGGCATTCATGTGGATCAAGAGAAGGTTCGAAAGCTATCCAAGAGTGCCAACACCCAAGACCGTTAGTGATGTTCGGAGTTTCCTTAAGTTGGCTATAATGCTTTATAGGCATTTCATTCAAGCCAAAGACTATTGTATAATAACAGAGTGCATTAAGAAAAGAAAATTCCTCGTAATGATGACGCAGAAGAGAGCTACGATCAAAGAGTAGTTGCACTGCACCAAAGGCTAGCTTTGCCCAATTTTGAGAAGATTTTTTTGCGGTAGAGCAGATGCCGGGCAGGACATTGGGGCTGTCCTATCTCAAGAACATAAACCGCTGGCCTTTTTCTGCTGAAAATTATGAAGTCAAGTAAAAGTGGAGCCACTTAGACCAAGAATTTTATGCAAAGTGGTTTGAGCTTTGAAGATTGGGAACACTACCTCGACACAAGAGAGAGTTTATGTTGTATAATCGACCATCAAGCCTTTAAAGTTTATCAAATGTATAACTCTAGATAACATGTATGTAAGATGGTCTACTTTCCTTCGTAAATTTCCCTACTATTCGCCATAAATCAGTGGGTTTTGAATCAAGTCAAAGGGATGCCTCGAGTCGATGAGTTAGTTTATTACCACGCTAGACACATGAGATTGTGGGTTTGGCCTCGAAGAAGTTTATCCCGATGATGACTTCAAGGATATGGGCAAAGTGTATTCAAAGACAACTTAAATACCGATTTCCACATCAATCGATGTCTATTTATTTCGCTAACGCTTTTATGACCTCGTAGCTTTTTATGTAGAGAAACTAATTCGATTCCATGGTAGTGGCTTATGACATTTGGGCAGGACAAGATTATTGCAAGTATGGAAAAACGATATTTCCGGCCTCGGGCCAGTAGAAACAGATGTTGGCAATTTCCAGGAGGAAGTGCTACATTTGTCAAGTATCCAAAGGGAAGTCTCGTATCGGCTCTATATGCCTCACCGCTCCTAACAAAGATATGAGAAGACTTGTTGATGATTCTTGTGTTGGGACTCGCACTCAACGCGGAAGGATTCTGTTCATAGTGGTTGATGTGTTTTCAAAGATGACGATTTATTTCTTTTTTGCTCAAAGACTTCCAAACGCCTCTCATGTGGTTCGATTATTCTTTTCGAGAAGTAGTTCGCTTGCATGGAATCCTAATCCATTAATACTTCCTCAGATCGTGGATGCTGTCGTCTTAGCCACTCGGTGACTTTGTGGAAGATATTTAACATGCCTTGAATCTTAGTTCAACCGCATCCTCAAATGATGGTCAAACAGAGTGATCATCAGATCTCTTGGGCAACTTGGTTTGCAAGATTTAGGAGACAAACCAAAGCAATGGGATCTTGCTTTGCCTCAAGCAGACTCCGAGATATAATAGCACGCTTCACAAGTACACAGAAAGTCACCATTCTTCCGTGTATGTCACGCCTCCAAAAACATGAAGTTGATTTGTTCATGGCCTCGGAGTCCGTGAATGAGCATCGTCAGCCAAACCATGGGCCAAACAAGCCCAAGCAAGACAAAAAAGAAGTAATACGCATGGTTGAAGGAAACAAATACCAAATATAAGGCACTCAGAGACAAACTATTGGTGCTCCAAACTATTCAAGGAAGGAGATTTAGTAATGGTGTTTTTAAGAAGACAGATTTCCAATTGGCACATACAACAAATTGAAGCCCTCGCAAGTATGGTCCATATAGGGTGTTGAAAAGAAAATCAATGACAACACTTATGCGTGATTGGAGCTACCAGACGCCATGAAGATTTCCAAGACTTTTAATGTAACCCCATTTATAAGGAGTATCATGTCAAGAACCTCTATCCGTAATCGAATCCTCGAGAAGTCGAAGTTCTCCAAGAAGAAGGGACTGGACAGAACACGAGTCAAGACTCTTGGAACAATTGGACCTAATAAAATGCAAGAAAGATGGAACAATTTCAACTGCATTTAGACTTGTGAGTTTTTTATTATATATATATATATATATATATATGGATATCAATTTGTAAAGCTGTTTATTGATTTTTTTTTTTTTTATAAATTATAAATGCATCATTTGAGATTTACTTAAAATACGTAATTCGTTCCTTATGATTTGGGAAAGTTACAAATACCTTCTTAGTCGTAATTTGTTATTTAACAAAATTAACTTAAAAATAAAAACATTTAACTACTTTTTCTATACAACATTAAAATTATTTGAATTGTTAATTAAAAATATATTTATGATATCATTAAAAATAAGTAATTGGACTTGGATAATTTATTAATAAAAGAGTTCATTGTTATGCAATTAGGAAACTTGTAAATAGGGAAATATAATTTTTAAAATCACAAAAAATTATTTTATATTTTTAAACAAATCTCAAAAAGTGCTTTTATAATTTACCCCCTTTTTCTACTAGAAATTTCGTTTGCTATCAAACTTTATATATATAATTTTTGTACAAACCACAAAGGTCATGTTGAAGAGTTGGACCAACATCTTCAGATGAGAAGTTAATGTGCTGCGCGATACGGTCTGTTTCTAATGTGTTTCCGTTTATTCTAAGGTCAAAAGTTTGGATTATTTTAGAAAGATTAAAAAGTCAAAAAGTTATTTAAAAGTTAAAAAGTTAATACTATTTTATCAAAAGTTAACAATTACAATTTTGCATAACTCTTAATCCTAATTTTTTCCTACAAATCAATTTCTTTTATAATTTTTTATTACACATTTTTTCATAAAAAAAGTCAAAAGTTAACCCAAACATCCATATTTTTCTTTCTCAATTTTTTTAGTCCAAAAAGACAAAAAAAATACACTTATTTATAACTTACCCTTACAAACCCCTAAGTTAGAAATTTGATAATAGTCTATATAGAGTATTTAAAAAGTATCCCATTTTCTCTTAACTTTTGAATGATTGACTTTTTAATTATTTAAATTATTTTTTACAGCAAATAATTTGATAAAAAATTTCTATAATATATATACAACAATGCTAAGTGTCATAAAAAAATCTTTTATGAAAATAATGCAGAAAGTTTTGCCTTGACCCTTATTAGGTAAAAATTATTTATACACTTAAATTTACTTTTTCTAGCTTGCTTATATAATCATAGAGGCATCACCCCCCGTAGTGGCTTGAAAACGCCCACGTCAACCAAGGGGACCTCATCTACTTTTTGTAAATGGATCCATCATCCAAAGGGCCTGGATCAACTTTTCCTGGTTCTGTCCACACACTTGCTAACCAGTTAATTTATAGAAGGACTACAAATTTGTCCAAATGACAAAAGAATAATGAATAATGTTATATTGCATTAATTGATGTATCAATTGGGGTGTATTAATAGATGATGTAACATAATTTTAAAGATTTTTGTATATTTGTAATTTGTATAATAAATGAGATCAATAATAATGTCATAATTTTTGTTGATATACTAATTAGGTGCATGTAGCACCACATGTTAATAATAATTAGGAGGTGGAGGTGCAATTCCTTTTTGTGAGTTTTTTTTTGTAAAAGAGTTACAACCATGTTATGTGTAATCATTTTGTAAATTGGACTTGTGCAGTAGACCCTGAGGACGCCACTGACCTCCATGAGTAAACCCAAGCCCACCATTTGGGCCTCATTACACAACACGATTCGGCCAAGGAAACCTTGAAAAGCACAGCCTGGGTAGCTAACCGAAAGCAGAAAGGCGAATGATGCTTTCGGACACATGGCGGGTCAGGGCAATATGTTTGCCATGTCGGCAGTATTAAAGATCTCGGAGAAAGTTGATTGCACAAAGACTATCACCATTAATGCAACCCCATCATCAAGATTTGTTATGCGACAACACCCTCGGTAGGAATGGCACCCGCTACTCCAACAAGACGTAACCCGCACGGCAGAGCTGCCAGTGAGGGAGGTCGTCAGAGACCGATTGAGACAGCGAAATGATTACCAAAGGCTATAAGCAAAGCTCGAGGACACGAAGAAGGTTAAGTTTTCCATCCCCTCTCTCTCTCTCTCTCTCTCTCTCTCTCTCTCTACATTTTGCTCATCACCTTTCCTAATTCACACGCCGAGAGGGAGATTCGCTGGGGACTACCCTGTTCCCTCGACACTTGGACACTTTGGCGAGTGTTATCCAGCAAGGGGATTGAGGGAGCTTGGATCGGTCCAACCCATTCATTTAGAGGACTCACCAGGGCTTACCGGTTGGTGAAATGCCTCGTGGGAATCGGTTTATCCGAATGCGCCAGATTGTGTTCATATTCTTGGGCTACTTTGGAGACCCTCTTCTTTCAAAGAACCTTTTACCTCATCCGCCACGTGCATGGTAATGACCGACCATGGCTTCCCACCATATCTTTGCCGCCGATCACCGTAACTTGACCCTCCCAATCCAAACAACCCCACCACAAGATGCTTCCATCGAGCTCACCAATAGCATCAACCGTATGGTCAGAATAAAAAGCCAGGCCTTAATCAACGCTTCATTGTCTCCAGCGGAACCTCCTTTATTCCTCCACCACTTCCGGATATACTCACACCCCATCCAGAATAAGTTCCGTGGACATACCGCCCCACAACCCAATCCTCTTCAACTCGGGGGGCTTGCAACCCTCGTTCATGGCATATACATCCTCCTCCTCCACCCTATCACCATCAATATAGGTCTCTCAGCTCTTGAGGAGAAGCTAGCGGCGATCGAGATCTATCTCCCTCTTGGTGGTGACAACTTATTCCCTTTGGGGATTTTCGAATTGTTCCAGAGCCATGAAAACTCCAACTCCAAGGGGTCATGCAAACATCCAACATAAGCCCTCCACTACTGACAGAACTCCCTTCGTCAGCCTCTTATCCAAGAACAAACCCTACCATCCAAGTTCAAAATGCCTACCATCGACTTTGACGGAACAACCCAAACCCACTAAATGCGACCACACCAGAAACCTAACAGTACCACTCATGATCCTCCATGCTTTCCACCTCGACGAAATCATGTCTGCCGAAGTCTTTTTCAAGTGACCTGCGATTAATCAAGGTCGGCTCATATGGTTCACCAGATTGCCACCGGGGATTCGATCTCCACCTTCCAACACCTCATTGACTCCTTCCTGAGCCACTTCATTAGGGCTCAACTGGCCTTGGTAGCAAGTCCGTGACGCACTAACTCACGAACATCCGCCGACCGAGGGGAGTCACTTGATGCTAGCTTTGTCACTGCTTCAACACCCGGCAAAGCCTTCCACAAGTTCTCAAATGATTATAGGTCATCTCGCTGACCTTCATGGCCGGGAACATTCTCACGATCATCCGACTTTCTTCTCTTCTCTCCAAAGAATTCCTTCGACATCCACATGGCACCTTGCTCTCCAAAGCCCAAAAAGTACATGAATCTTGCCGAGACTCTCTAGCGCCCCAAGAAGACTCCACAACTAAATACCGCCCCGTGAGAAAAGAGGAAGGACCAAGAACTCAAAGAACGCCCCAAGGGGCAACATAACCCGACCATCCCGCTTATGCCCGACCCGACCCCCCTCGCCGACCGTCGGCCCCAACCAGACCCCTTGATCGGTTCGAAAGCAATATACCCCCCCTCCAATACTCCCATGGAACAAGTTCTTAACTTGAGATCCAACGGGACTACCTGCTACCCCCTCAAGTGGCCTCTTCCTCCACGGAACCCTTCCAACCGTGAAATATCACCCAAATATTGCTTGTTTTCACCAAGATCACGGGCCATAATACCGACGATCGCATCGACGCCTCAAAGATCAAGGGAGACCCCTCATTCGCTTAAGGGCGCCTGAGCCGCATTCACGAGACCCACGCCTACAGCGGAGAAAGCAAAGGACCGAAGGCCTTATCAGAGACAATCAAAGGCTATACCACTCCCACGGCGACCCGGCTCAATCGGCAGACCCCAGGCATGACCGGACCCCACCAACAACCTTGGCCTCAAGGTAATCCGCCTCGCCAGATTGGTGAAATCAGAGTTATTTCGTGGTCTTAGCTTTGTGGCGGACCATCTCGCGCCGGCTTCGAGGGCGCGTAGCTTAGAAAGATACGACAGGGCTCGTAGACAAGGCGATTTACCCACGGTACGACCGATTCTCCTAACAGCCGAAGCAGCTGACAGAGCTCCATTACCTTCACTTCCGCCTTGTTGATCGCGTGCAGCATCCGATTATCCTCAACGATGACCCCGCATCATCTCCAATCGTCTTGTCCAATTATGAAGGTCAGAACTGGTCCTCATTGACAATGGCGTACTCGGCCGACATCATTTTCCTAATTGCTTCAGCCTGGTTGAAGATCGGGAAGAAAGCCTCGCCCCACTCAAACCCTCTGGTTAACCACGGCTTCACCGCTAATCGGGTGACCTCTATCGGCTCCGCATTGAGCCTCCCCATCACCATTGGAGAATACCCCATGCCAGCACCACGGTTGCTTACTTTCCTTTTTGTGGTTAATTGTCCCTCTCATACAACTTGTATCATCCTCGCCGCGACCGCCCTCTCAATGTCTTCCAAGCCATCACATCCACTCTACCAATTCGCCTCGGAATTCCTGCACGATTTTGGGGGTCGGAACAGTGAGAGGAGAGCAGAACTTGTCGCTAGAGAATGTTTATGTGAGCACTCACTTAAAAGAGGTCAAACCGAAGGAGGCAATGATCATTGAAGGACTTGACGTCAAGAGATGAGGATTTAACTGATCGAGGTATTAACACCGTGGAGGAACTCTGTCGAAGTTAACATCGATCCCAATTTAATTCCACTCAAAATCAAGCTAAAATCGGCAGCCCAATCGCCTTCCTTGGCCAAGGTCGACCTCACCGCTTCCCTCGATCAACACGAGACGTCTTCGCTGGACCCATGCGGACATGCTGAACATCGACCCTCTTTCACCAACCCACCTTCCAAGATGTCGGTTTCCTCACTTTCGACCTTACCAACCGACGTAGGCGGCAGATTTTCCATCCAGCCAGAGCGCAATAATCTCATAGCCGTAGGTTGACAAACTTCGAGGCCTAGTTAAATCCGAAATGTGGATTACCCTAAGTAGGCTGTCCACCGTGGTCTGGTCCAAGCTTAAAACAATGGCAAGTACGGATACGTCTGCGCCGAAACTACTCCGCATTCGAATCGAAGCTTGTCCCAAAGATAGCTACCTTCCTCAAGATGATCTATCTTTGAGTCGGCTTATCGCCACGCGGTAGGTCATCAAATGCTCGGCTTCATGGATGCTTTTGAGAATTCGTGGTACAACCAAATCGTGATGCACTCATCCGACCGAGAACATACGCTCTTTCATCACCGATCGGCACCTACCACTACCGTGTCATGCCGTTCGGACTAAAGAATCTTTGGGGCACACTCTACCAACGCTTTGATGCGTCAACACCGCTTTCCACCATCGGATCGGACCGGAACATGGAAGTGTATGTGGATGACATGCCGTTAAGAGTAAACTCTCTGTGACCACCTCACCGACCTGCAAGGAGACTTTTGCCCAGACTTCGCAAATATCGAGATGAAACTTAACCCAGAGAAGTGCGCCTTTAGGCGTGGGATCCTGTGGCGGAAGTTCCCTGAGTTTCATGGTCAACAACAAGACATCGAGGCCAACCCCGAGTAGAAGATCAAGGCCTTGATTGAGTGCAAAATCACCCAAAACCATTAAAAAGAGGTCCAAAGGCTCACCGGGTAGTGGTGAGCCCCTAGCACTGCTGCATCTCCCTGCAACGGATAAGTGCTTCACCAGATTCTTCAAAGTCTGTGGCGGAACTTTTTGAATGGACAAGCCCGAATCGGAAAAAGCCTTTCGGCCAGTTAGAAAACGATGCATGGCCAACCTCCAAAAAACTTCTTCTCACAGTGCAATCGACCCATGAAGCCCCTCTTTCTCTACCTAAGCGATTATCAAAACAGATTGCTAATCGCAATGCAGCACTCATCGGGAGAGGACGGCAGCTCAAGTCAACGGCTTCTGGTCCTTATTACATCGGTACCGCTCTCAGGAGCGGAGCGTAACTACCCCTATTAGAAAAAGCCGCCCTAGCCTTTGTCCACACGCCTCCAGGCATCACTCCGGCCCATACTTCCAAGCCCATTCAATAGTGGTTCTCACCAGACCAAATTTCTCGGAAGAAGAGTCATGCACGAGAAATCTGAAGGCTTCCGGGAAGAATTAATGCAAGGGTCAGTGAGAACTAAGCCGGGCTTGATCATCTTATCGCCTCGGGCCCGGCAATCAAAGGGGGCGAATCATGGGCGAGGTCAGTACGACTTCATCACTCGGGAATTCCACCAATCCGGCACCAACCACTAACCTCCAATCAAGCACCAATCCCACCAGAGCCCGAAGATCCTCATTGTTGGACACTCAATGTTGACGGCTCGTCTCGCCCGTAGTGGGAGGTTTTGGCCGCTCATCCTCTGCATCCCCGGCGGGGGTTATTTCAAATGTGCCCTCACTTTTCTTGTTTGCGGCCGGCAACAATGAGGCCGGAATCTGGCGCATTGATAGCGGGGCTTCGGTTTCCCTGGCAGGGAAGACATTGGTGTTAGCCACATCGAGTGTTCGCGATCGGTGACTCCCAACTGAACCGGTTTCACGGATCACTCGTGAATTCGATGCCAAGGATACCACAATGCGGACTTACAGGGACATGGCACTCACCCTTGTTCGTCTCTTCAACACCTTCCAGATCAGGCACATACCTAGGGCGGAAAACTCCAAAGCAGATGAGATGGCCCAGTTGGCTTCCGCCGACCAATCCGACCTCAGCCACGGAGTTCTCCTCGACACCGACTCACCCATCTCACCCAAGCAAGAAGTGCAATTCCTTCAGACGGACCCATCCCTTGGGCATCCGACATCTTCCTCTTCTTGACCAATCGAGAACTCCCAGATGACCAGCAGTGCCGCCAAGGTCGAGCTTCGATCGACCAACTACATTCGTCGACGCGTCCTTCATAAGCGGTTTCTCACGACCATACCTGCGATGTCTCATTGCCAAGCAACCTATGTAATGCAAGAGATCCATGAAGAATCGTGGCAATCATTCGGTGGCGTGTCTCTGCGACACAGTACTCAGACAGCTACTCGCCGACCCTCAACAAAGATGCCTCAGATTTGGCATCCCTCAGGCCATCGTCTTCGACAACGGCAAACAGTTCGACAATGCCAAATACAGAAAAATTTGTGCAGATCTCCAAATTCAGCCATGCTTCTTCCCGGTCACCCCAAGCAAATGGCCAAGTTGAGGTCACCAACCGCTCTCTCAAGATCATCAAAACTAAGCTCGGTCGCTAAAGGTCTCTGGCCGAGGAACTACCACATGTACTGGGCTTACGAACCACCGGACTCCTCTTTGGGAAACCCTTTTCGCTAACATATGAAAGTCGAGGCGGTCATTCCCGTAGAAGTCGGTCTGCCCACCCCCAGGGTCTTACACCCAGATCTCGCCTCAGCCGAAGAACTCCGTCGAGCAGACTTGGATCTCATTGAGGAGCTCAGAGAAACTGCTGCTGTCAGATTGGCTTCGTACCAACAGAAAATGAGAACACACTATAACCGCAGGGTCCGACCACGGGAGTTCTCTACTGGCGACCTTGTCTTGAGAGAAGCAACTCTTGCCACAAAGAATCCAACCGAGGGCAAATTGGCAGCCAAATGGGAGGGGCCCTACGTGGTGAAGGCCCGCCCACGGCCAGGCACTTACCGACTTCAAGATATGGATGGCCGAGACCTTCCCCATCCCTGGAATGCTGAACATCTGAAGCGTTACTATCAATGAATCCTTTCTTTTGTATTGTCAAAATTGCTGTATTTTCCTTTTTCAATACATAATACAAATATCGACTGGAGTTCCAACTTTCTATAGTTCAACTGTCTGAATGTAGCCTCCATGAAACTTTTATTTGCAGCGCCACTGTCAAAAGCCAACCCAGGCAGACACCTCCAAAGCCTCGGCGGACCGAGCACTTTCACATGACCTCGGCGGGCACGAGCACCTACAAAAGCCTCTGCCGGACCAAAGCCTCGGTCAGACTGAAAGCACCTACAAAAGCCCAGGCCAGACCGAGCACTTTCAAAAGCCTCGGTCCGACTGAGCACCTACAAAGCCTCGGCTGGGCCGGGCACTTTCAAAGCCTCGGCCGAAAGCACCTCCAAACCTCGGCCAGACCGAGCACTTTCAAAGCCTCGGTCCGACTGAGCACCTACAAAGCCTCGGCCAGACCGAAGCACTTTCAAAGCCTCACCACCTGAGCACCTCAAAGCCTCGCCAGACCGAGGCATTTTCAGCGACCTCGGCCCGACACAGGCACCTACAAAAGCCTCGGCGGACCAAAGCCTCGGTCAGACTGAGCACTACAAAAGCCTCGGCCCAGACCGAGCACTTTCAAAGCCTCGGTCGAACCGGACTGAGCACCTTTACCGAATGAACCCAGACCAACACTTTCAAAAGCCCCAACAGACGTGAGCATGGTTTGACGATTAATCACACCTTCAACCTCACATTTCAGTCTACTTTTTCAAGGTAAGTTGACACTTAGTCATATTTTAAAAGATGTTCTCCCACATTTCATTTGCAAATCACACCTTCAACCTCACATTTTAGTCTACTTTTTCAAGGTAAGTTGACACTTAGTCATATTTTAAAAGATGTTCTCCCACATTTCATTTGCAAATCACACCTTCAACCTCACATTTCAGTCTACTTTTTTAAGGTAAGTTGACACTTAGTCATATTTTAAAAGATGCCCTCCCATATTTCATTTGCAAATCCCATCTTCAACCTCACACTTCAGTCTACTTTTTCAAGGTAATTTGACACTTAGTCGTATTGTAAAGACGCCCTCCCACACTTCAAGTCTACTTTTTCAAGTCTCACCTCGCCCTATTGCCTGGCACAAGCATTTGCTGAAAACATCAGTGCACAAAATAATCACAAGAAAAACAAACCAAGACCAAACCAACACAAGGACAAATATACTGAATCATCAGCTAGAACCATATGTGCCATTTTATTCATTTAAAAATGTGCGTACAAATTACTTACAACCCTTCCAAAAAAAAAAAATACAATGTGTATACAAGGCCGAAATAAAAATTCTTCAAATACATCCATCCTTCACCTCACTCCTCCCCCTCACTAGAGATAAGATCCCCTTCTTCTATCCCCTCGTCCAGGGGGGTCTGGGCCACATCATCCTCTTCAACCACCACTCTGTTAAAATCGAGCTCAGGAGCAGGTTCTTGACCTTTACGCTTGAACATTTTCCACCCATTGTCGATGATTGCCATTTCATGCTTATAGAAGTCCGATCACTTTGGAAGCTTGCAATCACCAGAACTTCGGCCCTCCCTGCGTCTTGATGGGCCCGACCCCTGGTCTCCTCCTCGCTAAACTATTGGCCACCGCAGCATCAATCGCCACCTGAAAATCTGGCGACGCCTTGAACTGTTCCACAGCCGCGATGCACAAATCGGGAGATAGGCAGCTCTCCGAGGCCGCGCCGCTCTTCGCCCAACTCCTTCATCAAAGCCTCCTTTCCGCGCCTCATTTAATAACCCTTTTTTCAGACCTCTACTCGGTCGGCCTCCTCTCACTAAAGCGCTCACCAGCTCCTTCTCCCGATCACCCTGCTAGCTCGCTTCAACTCTGGCGTAGACTCCTCTGCTCGCCGCTCGACACGCTCATCTTCCATCTCCTTTTGGCGCCTCCATTTAACATCCGCCTCGTCTCTTTGACGAGATCCTCGTTATTATTCATGGCCTCTCATGCCGCTCAACCGCCACATCACAAGCCTTTTGGCCTCCTCCAACCTCTGCCACTTGACAAGTTGGAACTCGGCGACACGACTTGGCGGCGTGCACCTCCAGGCTCAATCTATTGCGGCTCGGTGTGGGCGATCTTCGATCGGCGCTCTCCTTCGCAACCGGCAACCGGTCTTGGTCTCCTCGGCCTTTAGCTTGGCGTGCCCTTTCCTTAGAAGAGCCCCTGCCAAGGTGGTCCTCATTTGAGCGGAGTATAACCCCTCAGGTCGGCCTCATTAAATGCACATGCCGACCGCAGGCTGTTTCATCCACCATCTTCACTAGGCGTCGCCACCGACCTCGGCTGGCCTCCATCTCCCTCCGGTTCTCAGCCATCGACGAGCATGGTAAGTCGTGGCACCAGACCCGACACTTTCTCTGCGGCAGAGCCCCTTTGAGCTCTGCTCCTCTCACTTGGCTCAACTGGCCAACCCAACTTCATGGCACCACTGAGGTCTTCTCCAACCTCCCACTTGGCTCCCCACCTTGGCCCCATTTGTTCTCCGCTGGGTCTTCTCCACCACGTCTACCGTTGGACTGGCTATCACCACTTCGGGGGTCTCCTTTGTCACAAGGGCCTCTGCCCCAACTGAGACGACCGCCCCTTCTGGGCCCTGCCCCACCTCCCCACCCTCCACCTGTTTGGCCAGGCTGGCCTCTTCTACCCTTACCTCCTTTCTTCTTTTCTGGGCTGGCTCTTCCCCACCTCGCCTCAACCTTTTCTTTTTCTTCCCTACCCCCAGCGCCTCCATCTCCTTCAACGACCTCTCCTTCAGAGGATCTTTTGGAAGCGTCATGAGCAGAACTCGCCTCAAACTCTTCTCTCCCAAAGGCTTTGGCCGAGGACGAATCCTCTCCCTCGCCACTGGCTGAGGAGGTCGGACGGCTTGGGCCTCTGTGAACTTCTGGGCCCTCACCAGCATGGCTTGATCTTCCGCCTCTTGTGCTTTTCTCCTTACCTCCAGCTCTGATCGGTCGAGGTCTCCACCAATCGGTTTTGGGCCCAAACCAGCCTCAAGCAAGGCTTGATCGACTTTGAACTAGCTCCCCACTTGACCTTTTCCTTTTCCTCCACTCCTTCACCTTCTTTACCCTATCCTCCGACGCCGCCCAACTTTAGCTCTGATACTTGGTGGCACCTTCCACACGGTGCGACACTCACCTCCCGAGGTGGACACATAGAACCACCACGCCTCCAACCTTTGATGGACGCCGGTAGGCTGCCCACCAAACCCTTCCCCGCCAACGCTGAAGGGTGATCCAGTCTCCTGTCTGAAGCCTTGTAACGACAAGAACTCCTCCACCGCCATGGCCACTCCGTTCGCTTTTTGGCCAAGCACTTGCACAGGACAGCAGGATTTTCCATGCATTGGGCATCGCTGTGCTGGTGCTACCTCCAGTGGTTGAGCACATCTACCGCGATTTCTTGGCGAGAGGCAACCTCAAATTTCACCCTTAGCGCCTCGAGAGGAAAACGCACCCACCACGGCGCCGATGGCCTCTCCGTCGACTTTGGCACCCATAATTCCACCTCCACCGGAATCTGATACTTCTCGCGGATAACCCCCAATTCCGCCGCTGTAATAAGGGATCTATCAGCCCTCGAATGCCAGTGGTCTGGTTCCACTGGCTGATTGGGTGTGCTGTTAATTCTTTCCCTCTTTGGACCTATCTTGACTCGCTAACTCCTCCGCATCATCTTCCCGATGGATCTACCACGACAATGGCGGTCTCTTCGTGAGCCATCTCTGCCGTGTTTGCGAATAGCTTGCTACAGTGTTAAGAAATCGAAGAAATGTTTTCAATGAGTATCGTGGAGCAACGAAGGAACTAACACTTGAATGTTTTGAGTTTTTGTAAAGAAGTAGGTGAATCGTATGATGCCAAAAGCCCACGGTTTGTCTGTGATTCAAGGATCCAAATTAATGTTCGCCAGTTTGAAAACTTTCCAAATCATCCGCCAAAACTGTCTCATCAATGCCCATTATCATACCCCTGACGTTTCACTCCTGATCCAACGCTTGACGTTTCCCCTTCCCCCACGTGTATGGTCCAGATGCACTAACTTCTGCCCTCACCCTGTCTTTTCCACTTCAAATCACCACGTGACCACGCCTCTTGAGCCCCGCGCCCTCCTGCTCGGTCGCCCTCGCGGTCGGCCTCTCTTGCTCGGCTTGCCTCACGCGCGGTCACCCTCACGGTCGGCCTCACCCGTTCGGCCGCCCTCACGCTCGACCTCTCCCGCTCGGTCACCCTCACGGTCGGCCTCACCCGCTCGGCCGCCCTCACGCTCGACCTCTCCTGCTCGGTCACCCTCACGGTCGGCCTCACCCGCCCGGCCGCCCTCACGCTCGACCTCTCCCGCTCGATCACCCTCACGCTGGGCCTCACCCCGCTCGGCCTCTCACGCTCGGTCTCCTCCCATAGGTCGGATTCATCCCCACTATTATTATTCCCTTCGTTGGATTAAAGCTGCACTCGGGAATGGGGGACTACTGACAGGGATAGGCCCACAAGGACCACGGCCCTCCATGAGTAAACCCAAGCCCACCATTTGGGCCTCATTACACAACCCGGTCAAGAAAACCAGCCACGGTGGAGGCCAATCGAGCAGAAAGGCGAATGATGCTCGACACATGGCGGTGCAGAACAACATGTCGTGAGACAAAGATCTGCAGTTATTGCCAAAGACATCACCATTAATGCAACCCATCACCGCATTTATTGCGACAACACCCTCGTGGGAATGGCACCCGTCTACTGAACAAGACGAACCACGGCGCAAGCTTTCGGCGGGGAGGTCAGAACGACTGAGACAGCGAAATGATTACCAAAGGCTATAAGCAAAGCTCGAGGACAAGAAGAAGGTTAAGTTTTCCATCCTCTCTCTCTCTCTCTCTCTCTCTCTCTCTACATTTTGCTCATCACCTTTCCTAATTCACACGCCGGAGGGTTCGCCGGGGGACTACCCCGTTCCCCGATTGGACTTGCTTGCAGGTTATCCAGTGGGATTGAGGAGCTTGGATCGGTCCAACCCATTCACGAGAACTCACTGTATTATCAGGACTGAATTGTAATTTCCTCTTAATTTATTCAGTGCATTTGTTTTGTTAATTTATATCCTGTTATATAACATTTGTGTTTCTTCTTTTACGTGTTCTCGTACAATTAAACTTGAGATAGTAAAGAACTTACATATTTTTTTTTCTTTTTTTTGAACTTGAGTAAAGAACTTATTCTTGATCTTACAATTTAAACATAATTACACTATTTTTAAAAAAACAAAAAATTAAATTTCATAACCCTTTAGCTCATACCTTTAATCATTTGTTAGTTAAATAGATGGAAAATGTGGAAATCATCATTTCTTAGACTAAAAAGTCTATTATACTTCATTATTCATATTGTTACAATCTAAGAGAGAGAGAGAAAGAAAGATAATATCATATTATGTGTATATTTAATATTGTGTGGTAAATAATTATGTAACAATATATATAAGACTCTTTTATATAGGAAGAGAGAAGCCTAAGTGTGATAATTCTAAATATGATAATAAATATAATCTGGTTGTATGATAAACTGAATATATAATTACTATATTTAATATCCCCCTGAAACTCCAGTAGAGATACCAACTTGAGTTTGGAGAGGGAAACTAGAACATGAAATAAAACTATAAAATAAAATAAAAGGCAAATAGATTGCAAAATCCGAACGAGAGCGTAAGGGTGCTTGAAATAGATCAGAGGGCGGAGCTAATACTGGGAGACAGTTTATGGTTGTGTCGGACCGTTGTAGGAACTGGTCAAAACTAATGTCGGAACAGTTTAAGGTCATGCCGAACCATTGTAGAAACTACCTGGAACTAATGCCGAGACAGTAAGGTCATGCCAAACCATTGTAAGAACTAACCGGAATCAATGTTGGGACAGTTTACGAGGTCATGCTTGACCGTTATAAGAACTGACGGAAATCAATGTCAAAACAGTTTAAGGAATCGTGTCAGACCGTTTTAGAGATTAGATGTTGAACCAGTACGTGTGACACACACATAACTTATGACATAGTGTTAAACAATGATGGCAACAGATGACTAAGTGCACCAAGCGGCAGCTTATTAGAAAGTGTTCTAAGAGACGGTTTGGAAGGTACGCCAGGGGGCGACTTTGGTGATACGCCAAGGAACGATTTAGATGGTGCGTCAGAGAGGATGGCTTGGGTTGTGTGCTAGAGATGGTGACTAAGTAGTACGCCAACGAATGGTGTGCCGGAGGAGGTGGCTTGGGTTGTGCGCCAGAGGGGTAGTATATCACTATGCTTATCATGATATAGGTATAATACCCCCCCCCCCTCAAACTCAAATAAGTTTGAAGATATAAATTTATTTGAAGTTGAATTAGAGGGAAAACATAGTGGAGCATAAACACATACAAAAAAATAGGTTGCGAGTAAAAAAATATATATACGATAGAGATATTTGTGTAGGAAAAAACCAACAGACAGAGTAAGAAATTACCACGAAACGATACTGAAAGAAAAATATGGCAGCGGAATGAGTTGAGGTCCGACGGGTAGCCAAGCCAAGGTTATGCTGTCTGTCGATAAGGCAAAGAATACCAAGAGTTCAACTTACTACATTTACCACATATTTAACACATATGGTTAACCATTACTTTTCAAACTCTGATTTTCTATTCGTACAAGACCCCAGTGGGAAAAATAAGAGAATTAAGAAAATTCATTAGGTAAGAAAGAGGGTTACTGTATCGTTTGAAATCAATACATACAAATTTAAATAAAAATATTTCATGGTAAAATAACAATTTTATGACCATTAATATTGTTAAAATTATCATTATTATACGAGAAGTTAATATGATTTTATCAAAAATATAATTTCTTCATTACTTGGAGAATGTCAATATAATCTACCCTTATGGTTATAATTAAGCTTCTACTTTGTTGCATGAATAAAACACTCCCCTATATTGATTAAAATAATGAAATTTTTTATCACATTTTGAAGAATAAGTCCAAAAACATAAAAATCAATCTCAAAATCACAAGTAGAACGTATATAGATGAATAACATTTTTCAAAAGTGGTTCTTAATTATGTATTTCATTCTTTGCTTAGTTTATGTATTTGGAAAATGCTAACAAATACCCCTACTGTAGGAGTTTAATCAGTACTGAAATTTGTGTAAAAATTATTTTGAAAATAGTGAAAGATTTAAAAAAATTGAAATTAATCAAAACTACCTTGTGTAATTCAAATTTTTTTTTTTTTGCCTCATAAATACATATTAACGAGACCATTTATTCTTTAAGGTAATACTACAAATCTAAAAAATTACCAAAAGATATTAGTATGTGATTCAGATTCATTTTACATATAGATCCTACAATACACTCATTCAATCTATACCACACACTTTAATTGTAAAAATCTAAATCCCAGACTTTTTGTATTCTTTATTGCATGTAAGAATATTGCTTACAATCTTGCTTGTTTACACAATATTGATAGTATACTCAAATGAAATGCTGACAATTATACTAACACGTTATAAATAAGATGATAAAAATAACAACTAGCGTGTTTGGTTTCAGTTTTTTGAAAATTGAGTTTTTTTTTTTTTTTTTCATGTATTTTTATTTTTAGTGAATATTTTTTGAATTTTAAGTAATTTTTTTACTTTTTTGGATGCACCTTACTTAGATGCATCTAAGGTCTCGTTTGGCAAGTTCCTATTTTAGCCAAAAAATCAAAAAGTCACTAAAAAATCAAAAAGCCAACAACTCATACCAAAAAGTCAAAAATTCTCTTTTCTCTATACTTTTTGCACATCTTTTCGTAAAAAGCCAAAAAGTCATCCCAAACATATTAATTTTTTTTTACATCACATTTTAGCCAAAAGCCAAAAAGTTACTAAAAAAGCTTGTTCCCAAACGAGGCCTAAATAATAAAATATTTTAAAAACTTAAAATATACACAAAAATTCAAAAAATGTACTGAATTTTTGTATTTTTTTTGGTATTTAGTGTATTTTTTAAAGATTTTTTCACAAATATTATACTTTTTAAGTGTATTTATGTTAGGTGTGTCTACAAATTTTTAAAAAAAAAAATCTTAAAATATTAAAAAAATTCATTGAAAACATTAAAATACGAAAATTAAAAAAGTAGAATTTTCTGAAAATCAGAACCAAACAAACTGAACAGTACTATATTCATATAATTTCTTTCTCCCACAATCCCTCTAATGAGGTGGCAAAACAAAATATATGTAAGGAGAGTTTTGAGGAAACATTAGAATTAGGAGTGAGTATGGTTCAGATTTGTTCGATTTGAGGTAAAACTAGAATCGATCTGTTATTTACGGTTCTATAAAAATTGAAACCAAACTGATTTATTTAAATCATGAAACCAATCCGAACCAAACTAAATACGGTTTGGCTCGGTTTTGGAATCATGGTTTCACATAATCTTTTCACAAGAAAAATCATATAATATTTTTTTTAAAAAATTCAATCTATCATAAATTATTCAACATTAATTTGCCTTAATATCTAGTAAATAAACATATTGTTTAACATATAACAAACATAAAACTTCTATCAAACAAACATTTTGTCATGGCAACAATTACAAAATTAAAATTAAATAATTAAAAAAAGCAACAGGAATAGCAGCAAGAACAACAATATTCCTGTTGCAGAAATATTTGACTAGAAGTGGAGTTTCCAAGGTTGTTTAGATTATCAACTTAACAAGGAGGGCTCACTTTTCAGATTCTATGAAGGGAAACCAAACTCTGAAGAATGTGAGTTGTTTCTCAGAAGACCTTTGCATGAGTGGGAAACGATTGAGGCTTCCAGATTGGATATCACATTGAACTCTGTTCCAAATCTGAGACAGGGGTGTATAGATTGTCCTACCTGGAATGATGTAATTGTAAAAGGGTTTAAGGTGGCTGATTTGTATAAATTTTGTGACACATTGCTTGGTCCACAGATCAAAGTTTGCAAATTTGTGTATAATAAGGATATCCCTCCTAAGGTACAATTTTTTGGTTGGTTGGCTTGGAAAGAAAGAGTCAAGACATCTGTGTTTCTGCACACAATTGATATTCTGAATAGCAATGCAGCTACTGTGTGTGTGTTTTGCAAGAATGAACTTAAATCATTTGCTCATTTATTGCTCCATTGCCCTTTCTCCTGGTGTGTGTGGTTTGAAAGATGCAGTGGTGGGTAGTTGAGTGGGTAATACCTAAAATTGTTGAGGGTCTATTCCATTGGTGGTCTGGTAGAAATTTCCAGAAGAAGGAAAAGAGGTTGTGGAGGGTTGTTCCCTTAATTGTACTTTGGTCTCTCTGGAAGCTTAGAAATGAGTACGTCTTCAATGGGGCTCAGTCTAGGGGATATGATTTTTGTGAGCTTGTCATGATTAGAATAGCATTACGGCTTAAAACTTCAATCTAGGGATGCCAATGGGAGTTAATGGGGTGGATATTAATTCTCCATCCTCATTCCTTTATAATTATTTTTCTCCATTCCCCATTCCCCATGGATATTACCCTCCCCATCTCCTAATGGGTTTGGATATTTCCCAACCCAACCTGACACTTTTATTTTTATTTTTATTTATTTTTATTTTTTTTAAAAGATTCACAATCAAAACTAAATATACATTCAATCTTTTTTTTTTTCCTTTTTTTTCTTTTTTTAAATTTTTTTTTTTAAGGTTCACAACTTTTTTTTTTTTTTCAAAGATTCACAACCAAAGCTAAATATACATTCAATCTTATTTTATTTTATTTGGCTCAACAACAAAATCAAATACACATTAATTAATATTGTCACATTATTCTTGTCAAACTTTATGTATATCTAGAATTTTTAAATTTATTTAGAAAAATTCTATTCTTACAAAAAATTCCATCTTCTTTTTTAATTTTTTTAATTTTATATATCTCCTTCTCCTCTCTATTAATTGATCTTCTATAATCTGAAGGTAAGTTATTGCTCTCGTTTCCATCTTCTTCTTATTCTTTTTCTTTTTTAAAGTTTGATTTGCATTTATAGAATGAATTTTATTGTTTCAATATTTCCTGCAATTGTCTTAGTGGATTTCTCTCTGTTTTGATAGTAACCTTAGATTGAAAATTTCAATTTTCATCTTAACTAGCGTACACCTAAATTTAAAATTTTATATATTTTTGTCTTCAATTTTCATGTTTTGGTTATGATTAATTGCGCATTTTTTATCGATAGTCACAATCTTGTAACCGCTAGATTGTCGTTATCGCAAATTGCCGTTACTATAGTAAGAGGATGAGAAAGTGAGAATTAGAACTCTAATTGTCAACGAGTAGGGATAGTAATGGATAACCTACCATGTGGGTATTCATGGAGACCCGTCCCAAATGCTTGGGTTTTGCCTTTTTTCTTATCCATCGGGTAGGGTAAGTGATGTTTTTTAAATCTAAACCGAGGATGGATTGAGGATAGGTACTCACTAATTTTTCCATATTTTTTTAGGTACATCGGAAAATAATTTCTCCATATGTTTTCACTACTCTGTTGACAATTAGAGTTCTAATTCTCACTCTCTCTCATCCTCTAACTACAGCAATGGCGATTTGAGATGACGACAATCTAGCGGTGACAAGATTGTGACTATCGATCAAAAAACGCGCAATTAATCATAACTAAAACATGAATATTGAAGACAAAAATGTACAAAATTTTAATTAAGGTGATCGCCAGTTAAGATAAAAATGGAAAATTCAATCTAAGGTTACGTAAAATCAGAGAGAAATCCAATAAAACAATTGTAGAAGATATTAAAATAAGAAAATTCATTCTATAAATGCAAATAAAAATTTAAAAAAGAAAAAAGAAGAAGAAGAAAATGGAAACGAGAGCAATAACTCAACTTTAGATTATCGAAGATCAATTAATACAGAGGAGAAGGAGATACATAAAATTTAAAAAATTAAAAAAGAAGATGGAATTTTTTTTGTAGGAATAGAATTTTTCTAAATAAATTTAAAAAATTCTAGATATACATAAAATTTGACAAGGATAATGTGACAATATTAATTAATGCATATTTGATTTTGTTGTTGAGCCAAATAAAATAAAATAAGATTGAGTGTATATTTAGTTTTGGTTGTGAATCTTAAAAAAAAAATAAAAATAAAAATAAAAAAATTGGTTGCGAACCTTAAAAAAAAAAATTTTAAAAAAAGAAGAAAATTGAATGTATATTTAGCTTTGGTTGTGAATCTTAAAAAAAAAAAAAGGTTGTGAACCTTAAAAAAAAGATTGAATGTATATTTAGCTTTGGTTGTGAAAAAAAAAAAGGTTAAAAAAAGAAAAAAATATTGAATGTATATTTAGCTTTTTGTGAAAAAAAATTTTGGTTATGAACCTTAAAAAAATATATAAAAAGAAAAAAGATTGAATATATATTTAGCTTTGGCTGTGAATCTTAAAATAAAAAAATAAAAAATAAAAAAACTAAAAATATGGGGAAATTAGTGGATACCCATCCCATGTGGACATTTAAAGAATATCACTTACCCTACCCAATAGATAAAAAAAAAGGGGGAAAAATCGATGTATTTGGGTTGGGTCTTCATGGATACCTACTGGATAGGTTATCCATTGCCATCCATACTTCAATCCTAGGATTTCATTACTCAGTCAATGATTTTGTGCACAACCTGAGACAGATAAGGGGCTGCATCTAACTGTTGCTGGTTTAAGAATGAAGAGCAGAGCTTGAGGAACATTGAGTTTGGTGGTTGGGCTGATTGCTGTTGGTGGTGTTTTTATTACATTGAGTTTGCTGTTGTTTATATATATATTTATTTATTTTGGTTCTCACCAATTTTGAGGCTTGTGCTAGCAAGTGATTGTACATTCTTCCGTGCCAACAATTGGGATCTTAAAGTTTTTCTGTGATGTTTTGTACACTTTTCTCCTTTTATTGATTGTTTTCATCAATAAAGTTTTTCTTTTGTTGATTAAAAAAAAAAAAAGAACAACAATAAGGTCTATGGTATGCATATAGTGTTGGAAATGGTTTGGAAAATCTGAGTAAAAAATAGATTTTTTCCTAACTTTGGTCTAATATTTAGGTGAGACCCGTACGTCGATTTTCGCGGGTCAAAGTGGTAACGCGTTCTATGCCGCATTGTGATTCACGCAGTATATTTGGTTGCTCAAAACCATTATCGAGTGAATGAGAAATTGAAGCCAAAGTGTGTTACATAGAAATGGAGTTTTGGTAGAAATTCCTTAAGGATTGTGTAAATGACTTGTACCACATTGATTTGGTGAGAAATTTTGAATGTGTTTATATAGCTTGGAATTATAACTTGGAGAGGGCCCCAAGGGGCACCCCAAGTTCGTAGAAGGGAAATGTTATGGGCAAAATGGGCTAGACTTATTGGACCCAAGAATCACCACGCGCGCCGCCGCCGTTTGTCTAGTCAGTTGGGTTGGGTTTGTCCGGCCTAATACCTATCTTTTTTTGTCAAAAACATTTGAATTTAATTTAATTTTATTTTTTGGTAAAATAAAATTCAGAATTCAAATTAATTTCGGAAATAACCTGGTCCGGTTTTTCTATACACCCAAACAGGTCCCTTCCATTTTTATCTGTTTGAATTTTGAACCCAACAGATTTAAATCTGTTTAATTCAAAACCAAATAGATTGCACCTGTTTAAATCAATAGCCACCAATACATCTATAAATAGACTTGTTCCCCATTTGGATTTCTACTCCAATTTTCGTCCTTCCTTGCTGCAAATTTATCTCTGGATTTTGCTGCATTTATTATATTATTTTTCCTATCAGAAAGAGTGTATACACTAAGTGTGTTCGTTGAACAAATAAATTATAGTGCTGTATTTATTTGTTGTTGATCATTTCATCTTGGGAGATAGACGTCCATATTCTGAAAGGACCGAGGAGATGACGAATATGTTTTAAGGACACAATGTCAAACACCGTACTTGATCAGATTATTATTCGAAGAAATTAATCAAGTAACTTGTTTAATTTGTTATTTTGTTGTATTTGTTTATTAAATCAAATTTTAATTTTTTTTGGAAACAAAATAAAATCTGTTTTTATTTATTTAATTCTGTTTCTAGTTTGATTTTTGTAATCAAAGAATTTTCTCTCATTTCCTTTACTTCTTTTGTATTATGTTTGTTGTTAAGTATACAAACAGAATTAATTAATTACAGTGAAGATTGTCCAATATATAGTTTAAGTTATATCCAGTCCGATTCGATTTTAATCCGAAATCGTGAACTTAAATCCGAAACCGATCCTTAGACACCGTTTTTTAAAATTTTCAAACAAAAATCGAACCACATATTCAAAAATCAATCTAAACCTATCGGATTTGACCGAAGCAGGTTGGATTGTGAATTTTTTAGATTTCTTTTTTTGATCAATAAATAAAGAAAAATTTTATTGATGAAAAGCAATATAGAGAGTATATAAAAATATATCAATAGGGGAGGAATCATTTTCTAAAATAAATAATGATTCGAGTTTTTCATTTTGCTTACGTATATCATATGACATCATCTTGATACGATGTTGAAAACGCCCACGTTAAAACCTATATATATATACATATAAGTTGTTGTTTATCCGTAGTGGCTAAGGTTTCATCAACTTTTTCTTAAATACTTCTTTATCAAAGGTGGGCTTCATCAACTTTTCTCAAAATATATGCAATTCTATCCACACTTGTTTTTGTCTTTCTTACACATATATTTTGAAGATTGGTCTTGGTCATCTTCTTGCTTTTCCAAAGCCAAAACTATGTTGGTTTTTGGCGAATCTCGAACATCTTTTATATGTGACTTAAAGTTTGGACATGTCCTTTTGGACTAGAAATTTGTTGGTACTGCGTTGGTTTTTGCCCAATCTCGAACATCTTTTATATGTGAATTAAAGTTTGGACATGTCCTTTTGAACTGGAAATTTGTTGGTACTGCGTTGGTTTTTGGCGAATCTTGAACATATTTTATATGTGAATTAAAGTTTGGACATGTCCTTTTGGATACTAGAAATTTGTTGGTGTTTAGGATTTATTTGGTTGTGTTTTTTGTTTTTCAAGTTTTTAAAAGTTAAAAGTATTGAAAAAAGTTCCAAAATATGCATTAGTTTATTAAAGATAAACATTCCCATCTAAAAATAAATAAATAAAAAGATAAATATTGGAAGTGTAAATTTTTAAAATTAAAAAAAAGATTATTGAATTTGATTTTTTTTAGAATTAAAAACTTCTTTTTTTAAATAGAGCTTATGAACTTAATCCCACTTGTCAATATCTATGGTCTATTTTCAATAATATACTAATTTAAACTTCTCAAATCATAATAAAAGAGAATTTTAATATTTGATAATAATGTGGCTGTTTGTTTGGGTTTTTTTTGAGCTAACTTGTAGCTACTAGTTTTGGAAAAGTTATTTTCGACGGTTTGGTTAAACTTCTTTCAAACAGCTTCTGATTCTAACAATTTATTTGAACTCAAAAAAGTTGATTCTGGAAAGCTGTTCACCCCTTACTTCTGATTATCAACTTCTGCTGTGAACGTGTTAATTTACAGTTATATTTTTAGATTTTTTTAATTTTTAATTTTTTTTAAAATAGAAAAGACCCAAATGGATTATTATTATTATTATTATTATTATTATTATTATTATTATTATTATTATTATTATTATTATTATTATTATTATTATTTATGAGAAATGTAGACAAGTAATAAATAACAAAAAATAAAAGTTAATTGAAAAAACTACTTCACAGCTTATTTAACAAATACTACTCAGCAACTTAAATCTATAATCCAATAGTTACACCAAACAGATTATCAATTTCTGATTAAAATCATAATCTATAATCTGTTAAGCTATAATCTATAATCTATTTTAACAGTTATACCAAACAAGGCCAATATATCAATCAATAAGTCTAAGTGCACATAATACTAAACATAAAATGTGACACATATATCTCACAAGATGTAGGGCTCACATGTGTGGCGCACCCTTTGTGAAATATTTGTGTCTTATTCTATGTGTGGCCTCTATGTTCCTAGCATTATTGTATATTGATTATATGGATTGGAAGGGAAAAAAAAAAAAAAATTCATTTTGATAAAAAATCAGGAAATCCATGTTATAATATCTAAGAGAGAGAGAAATCTGTATTATATTGAAGTAGTAACAATGTATACAAGACTTTTTTTATAGAAGGAAAGAAACTTAAGTAGTTATTCTAAGTATGGTAATGAATATAATATCGTATGTATGATAGACAGAATATATAGTTTTTATATTTAACACCCCCCTCTCAAACTCAAGTACGAATACCAATTTGAGTTTGGAGAAAGAAACTAAAACATGAAATAAAATTTAAAAATAAAATAAAAATAAAAGGCAAATAGATTGCAAAGTTCAAATGGGAGCACAAAGGTGCTTGAGATAGATCAAAAGCTAGAGCTAATGTCGAGAAACAGTTTATGGTCGTGTCGAACCATTGTACGAACTGGCCGGAACTAATGTCGGGACGGTTTAAGGTTATGCCGGACCATTGTAGGAACTGACCAGGATCAATGTCGGGACAGTCTACGGGGTTATGCCGAACCGTTATAAGAACTGACCAGAATTAATATTGGGACAATTTAAGAGGTCATGTTGGACCGATGTAGAGAACTAGGTGCTGAACCAGAAAATGTGGCACACACATAACTTATGATGTGGTGCTGAACAATGATGTTAACAGATGAATGAGTGCACCAGGGGGTGGCTTATTAAGAAAGTGCGTTAGGAGATGGCTTGGATAGTGCGCCAGGGGGCAGCTTGGGTGGTGCACCATAGGGATGGCTTAGGTGATGTACCACATGAGGCAACTTGGGTTGTGCGCCACACGAGGTGGCTTGGGTTATTTGCATGGTGTATAACAGTGTTCACCATGATATTGGTATAATACCCCCCTCAAGCTCAAATAGGTTTGAAAATTGAAATCTATTTGAGGTTGAAACAGAGAGATTGACGAAATAGAGTAGAAACACACACAAAAAATAAAAATAAAATAAAAATGGATTGCAAGTAAAAAAAATATGATAGAGATATTCAGGGTAGGAATAAATAAACGAACAGAGGAAGAGATCACCACGAAGCAATATTGAAAGGAAAATATAGTAGCGAGAATGGGTTGAGATCAGGCCAAGGCGGCACAACGTTGCCACCGCCGGTGAAGCGAAATTATTCAGCACTTAACCGAGCTCTGATACCATGTTACAATATCTAAGAAAGAGAGACATTTGCATTATATTGAATGTATTAACAATGTATACAAGACTCCTTTATATAGGAGGAAAGAAACCTAAGTATGGTAATACTTGAAAGATAAACTTTACAATGGTAAATTGATTGAACATCCTGTGAAGGTGTTTATCATGCAAGATGGTCGAGAATCCGAAAAACGAAGAATGTAATATTCGTTGGGAAATCAAGTGAGTTCAATGCACTACTTTGGCCAAGTATTTATAGACGTCATGGTGACTTCGCAGAAAGTCACAACCTTTGGAATATTATACAAGGGGATACAACCATAATGCGTCACAAAGTGCCTCTTCATTTTGAATTCAAACCCATTTTCCATATTCTTCTTTCTTCCTACGAGAAGGTTTATGAATCACCACTTATATGGGCTATGATTTGGTGTGAGAAGGTCCACCATATTATGGAGTAAGCACCTCTCATACCTTTATCTCCCACCTGATCACATTATAATATTGGTGATAAAATCTGAGTTAGGCATGTTTACCTTGGCACTAGAATTTTGTCTCATGTCAACTTCCGTCTATGAATTTACATAATAGATCGACGTCTGATTGTGACTTGGTCATACTTGCGCACGTTTTTGCCACTAATTTGACCGCATCCGTATGAATGTGTTCTCCCAGTGAAAACACACTCCAGATGACTTCAATTTGCTATATTTCAAGTGAATGGCATCAATTTTCAGTGCTGGGTTTGTAGTCCATACCCAATCACCATTGACGACTTCAGCCACACACATTCCTCATGTGTCGACCTGTGTTGAAATTATTATTAAGTACTTCCTTTAAGGCACATACGCATACAAATATTTCAACATAAACTACATGTACTAATGATCCTTCACTAATCAATGACAATAATTCCTCCAACATCACATATATAATAAATGGATTAAATACAAAAGTTTCACTTGCGATTCACATTCACAACATAACGAATACATAATTCTATAACATGTGAAGCATCAAATCTCAATAACAAATAAAATGCCCTTAAAGGCTTACATCTTCCAAGGCGATAACCCGGTTACAAAAAATAGTCTCTCAGACCCATGCACATTAGCCCTTGGCTTTACAAAAAGATCACAACAAAATAAGAGCTATGTACTCTTTACGATTATTCGCGCCCTCAACTTGGCGGAATCACCACGTCTTTGCCTGCACCAAAATCCCATAGGGGTGAGCATAAAGCCCAGTAGAGAATTCTAACAAAGTATATACAGTTATGCAATTCTCGATAAAAATGCAAATGTCAATGCCATGCCATGCTCTTTTAGGGAACTATCATTTCATGCTCTTTGAAGATTTCAATTTTTCAAATAAAATCTTACAATCTCAACACATTTCAAACTTCCAATTTTGATCAACAGAGGGGTGGTAAATACGATACTGGTAATCTCTAGGCTGGTGTCTGCAAGTAGACTCTGCGAGTACTACCAAACTGTAATTTTTACTGGGATTAACCGGAAGGCTCAACACCTATCCGCGCGGCGTTCTGGTCTTTCACCAAGGACACTCAGGATAACTTAACAAAATTCATCTACACCCCCTAACTAGACTTACCACCATATTTACCCCTTTTCATATTTCCATAATTCATATCACAACTTTATTTTCTTTTATGAAATAGTTATCTTCAATCAAAATTTACAATACAAAAATAATAATTGAATGCATATCCAATGCAATGATTTTCCACAACTCAAAACATTTCTTCATTCAAGTACATGACAACAATATTGAATAAATACATTTCTCATTTTCTTTCTTCAATGTTATTTCACAAAATAATATATATACCTTTAACTCGTAGCAATTCCCGCAATCCATGGTACATACTAATTTCTCATTCCTCAATCATGCATACTCATGTATTATATAATAACTTCATAAATAATTTCTCATTTTCCAAGTCTCTACAATAACATCAACAATCATATTTTTCCATTACCTCTTTTCATTACTCATTCCCAAGATAACCATATGTTATCTACACTTAGCCACAATTTCACCTTTCACAATTCATAGCAATATAGTCTCATCAATACAACATGTAATGTTTTTAAAACATTAATTTTCACAATCCATAATGCACAACAATTATCATCTTCCACTCAAATATTTCCATGCATTCAACAATAGTTTAAAAATAAGTCCTCCATTCTTTTATATTATGAAAATTATCATTTCTTTATATCACATTGTGAAATCCACACTCATTTACTTGTTTAACGCAAGAAAAAGAGAATTTCATAGTTTTCCTCATGTTTTAAAAAAAAAAACCCCTAATTTCTAGATTTTTACAAAAACCCTAACATTGTTCATCTCTTTTATAAAATCTCACCACACACTTCAATCTCGACTCAAATTGTTTAAGATTTCAAGAAAGTCTCTAAATGTACACAAGGTAGAGTTTGTTTTACAAAAACCATCAATTCATTGAGCCACCAAACCCATTCTCGAAATTTCTCAAGGAGAGTTACAAGATCAACTAAAAACCTCATGAATATATGTATATATATAACTCAAAGGAAAACCTTCTAGGATTCATAGGAGAGTTGGGATACAACCCACATTTAAAACATCTCTACATTTTCAAAACACAAGATTGAAATAAACAAGGAACTACATAAAAACTCTTAAAACCAACATAAAGGTAGCAAAACTTATATATATAACTCAAGAATGTCCATACCTCAAGTTTAGAAGAGGAGACGAGCAAAAGGTTGAAATTCCAAAGTGATCGAAGCCAACTTCCACTTGGATCAAAACGAAGCTCTTGACGAGATCTACAATCTTTCTCAAGGGAGCAAGGCAGGAAGATGCTTCCAAGAGAGTAGATCTAGAGATTTTGAGTGAAAAGTGCTTTTGAGAGAGAGAGATGGTGTTTTTACGGTTTAGAGGGAAGAAAGAGAGGAAAAGGTAAAAGAAATGATCAAGTGAGGGCCTTTATATAGTATTAGGACAAAATTAGATATAAGCCCCAAAGTCAACATAAAATATCTAGTCAAAATATCCCCAAAAAGTAGGCCCAAACCGGTGGAAAAATCTGGGAAAAAGTTGTAGGTGTCGACCCTCTGCAATGCAAGTGTCGACACCCAACTGCACAGCAGGTGTCGACACCAAAAAACAGTGAGCAAATTCAGGACAAGGGTCGACCCTTCTACAGGACTGGTGTCGACCCTTGCGACCAACCCAAAAGAGAAGGTGTCGACACCACCAAGCCCGGTGTCGACCCCAGAACATGATTTTCAAGTTTTCAAACAACTTTTCAAGGCGAACAAACATGAACGAACAATCCTAACAAGTTTGAATCAATTTTCACTCATCCAAAACCAAGATACCACAACTCTAAAGATTCCCAAAACGTAATAAATGATTCAAATGTACTTCCCAAAAATTTTAAAAAGGGTGCAAGTGTTACAAGGCCCATTCCTGAATGTTTTCCTTAACACACCTTATCAACGACTTTTCTTGATCAAGTGTAGACACCCCATTTTGACCGGCCTTAAGGCTTGGGAGCTTTTCTTTTGATGACCGATGATGAAAATGAAAATATGCTATCTCACAAAATTCTCAATGGAAAGATGGAATTTGAGGTTTAATCCCAACCTTTACTCATTTTGGCCAAAATGTTTTAAACCGGTTTTAGCCTAAATTTTACATATATTAGTCCATGTATTTTTATTTTATAATTTTACATATTTTTGTGTATTTTTTGGTATTTGTACATATATTTATGCTAATAATACCTTTTGCATATTATTATATTATAAAATGCACAATAATGTTATTGTGTGACTTTTGAAAATCACGTTGATTGCACAATGTTTTTACTGTGCAACCATTTCAAAAACTTGCCACTCCACCATTTGTCTTTTGTTTGTTTTTATTTCATTTTACGTAAATAGGGAATCAGATCAAGAAGGATGAGAAAATCTAAGAGATTTAATTTCAAAGAAAAAAAATTAAGAGAAAGAATCAGAAAATATTGAGAGAAGAATTGAGGGAAAGAACCCAAAAGAAAATTTGAGAGATTTATATTCAAAGAAAAGAAAAGAATCAAAAAAAGAAAGGAAAAAAAGAAGAAAAAAGAAAAAAAAAAAGTTTTTAAAAGAGGCAAACAAAAAATCTTAGATATTTTATTTTTCTCAACCAAACCTTTCTTTCCATTCTCTTTATTGCTTTTTTACCAATACACCAAAATACCATTTGTGGGGAAGTGGTTTGGAAATACTCTTCAGATCCTAGGAGGCGCTGGCAATCCTCAGCTAGTCACCTGAAAAGAGGAAAACTCCGGTCGGGGGTGCCGGGATTAGCACTCTGACGGACAAGTTAGTTCAGACACTCAAGATAGCTTCTTGTTTAAGTTAAGTGAAGTGATTCTTACATACCTACCAAATATGTTGCCCATGTATTTATACCTGTTTCCCTCGGGGCCAGGGCCTACTTTTAGGTCATTATTCTTTGTCCATTATTCGGCTCCAATGGTACACACTTATTCGGCCCAAGTATTGTATTCGGATACAGTCGATTACTATCGGCCGCCTTGCCACCTTCTGCCTTTGTCAAATATTCGGCTCCCACAATTACCCCCCGAACTCCCTATTGACGGTAGTTAATCAGCGTGTTTGGTCTTGAATTGGAAAAGTTGGAACTGGTCAGGCGGCTTTGCGTATCCCAACATAAATGTCAGGACGCACACACTTTTTCGTTCATCGTTACGCTTTCCCACCTCAATCGTGTATCTTGCATTTATTGTGATTTGAAACTTTGGTCTTTTCGAATGCACAGTTCGTCGAGTACTCGAGACCCTTAGACCGCCAGCGGACATCGCTTCTCTGACTCGCACGCTCTGCAATTCTTCTCCGTCTACCTTCGTCTCCGTTTAACCTTCGTAAGTCTTCTTCTCCCTTCTTTACGATCCTATTTTCTGTTTGTCGTTTTGATTTCGGTGAAACCTTGAATCCCTGCGAACATGGCTATACACTTGAAAGACCTCCTTTCCGAGGGTCGTATTGCCTGATTCCGGAGACATTTTTCCATTCCCGACGACGTCCACTTATCTCTTGTAATGGACAGTACCCTTGACATGGAGAGGGAGGATCAGAATACGATCATCTTCCCTCTCCTATCCATAGCGGAGGGCGGAGTCCGCTTTTCCCTACACCTCTCGCTTGGGGCCGCCCTTCGCTATTGAGTCTCGATTCCTTCTCAACCCAACGTCAATTTCTTTTGAATCATCATGGGGTGATTGAGCTGAACCGCGTCTTGGGATCAACCTTGGCATTCGATAATTACGACGACTACGCTTTGGCCAAATCTTCCGGGTCGGGCGATACTTTCTCGGGCCAAGGACGCGACCATCACTTGATAACCATGCTTGCCGATCGTAAGAGGCTTGACGACGTAATGGTCAATGTTCAAGGTAATCAGGAGTTGTGAAAGCGAAGCGCCAGATCCTATTCCTAGACGAAAGGGTGATCGAGTTGCGATGTAACGACTTGTTGTTTGTTGACTTCTCCTTTATTCGGCTATTTTCGCTTTAATCACCTCTCGTTCTTTGCAAGTAACAGTTTGAAGAAAATTCTTTCGTCGACCGACGGGGCGGTTCTTGAGGAGATCAAATCTGCGCTCAGATACTTCGGTCATCCAAACGTGCAGAAGCAAGGGAGAGCGGCTCATATACTCCTCCGATACGAGCCGACTTGCACTACATACTCGGCTGCGGAAGGCATTCCAATCCCATCCGGCGATCAACACCTTTCGGCTCTTGTCTTTCCCAGCTTTAAGAACCTTAGGCAAATTGGCCTTGAAAATTTGGATCCGATGGCAGAGGCTGATCCGGAGGTAGAGGTAGCTGAGGGGGCCAAAGAGGTCGACAAAGCAATACACTCGGCGTTTGAGGCTGCGGGACTTAACCAGCCTTCACCGTCCATTTTGGGTCGGGCAGAGTTTTCGTCCGAAGATATTTTTGCAAATTTGGGGGACCTACCCAGCGATATTTTTGAGGCTATGGCTGGGGAAAGCCTTCTGAGATGGTGCGAAGGAAAAATGCCGCGAATGGTTGCTTTCGAAGAAGGCCGAGGCCGCCCATTAGCCCACCTTGAGTGAAAATTTTGTACCCGCTATTGAAGAGGCGATTCAGGTCGCTGCGACCGAAATGGGGGAAAAGGTTGAGGAGCAAGTCATTGTTGAACTGCTGATCCCGGCGAGCGGGCGGCGTGGCACCGTGGGAGAGGTGGTCGAATTAGCCTTGCTTCCAAACGCCTCGTTTAGAAGAGTCGTGTGGTCGCGCTTTTATTGTTTGGCCTAAGATCAAAGATACACCGATCTCTTCCGATGCTTTGGTTGTTGAGGATCCAGCTGTGGCGTTAAGCCTCATGACTTCAATTTCTTGCCGACGTCACGCCGACCTTTTCGGCCGCGTCTTAGGATATTATGGCCGTAGCCAGTCTCTGTGATCGGCGTTGCTAGTTAGTGACCATCTCAAATTCTCTTGAATTTGTTTTCATTAAAGATATCTGACAATCCCAACTTGTTTTGCAGTCTATTGGCAGGATAGCGGACCTAGATCGCCGCCTCCATGATGCCCTCGGCAGAGTTGATCGTTTACAAGCGGAAGCGGACGGTCAAAGGAGTAGGGCCGAATTTCAAAGTATGAGAGCCGCGATGGAGGGTGTGTGAGCTGAAGTAGAGAAAGAGAGGGCGCGCTCAGATGAGCAGCTCCGCTCTGAGGCTGAGAGTAGGGCAAATGCGAGCGAAAAATCGCTCAAGTTAGCTACGGAGGCGCTTGCCAAGGCGGAGGTTCAGTTAGCGGAGCTCAAGGCCGCTAAGGAGAAAGCCGATTCTGAAGCTTCTGCGGCATTTGAGGCAGGAAAAGGCGCCACCTTCGCGGAATTTGTAGATGAAGTCCCCAAATTCGAGAATCGAGGGTTCAAACATGGATGGCTCAAAGCCCTCGCTGCCACTGGAGTTACATTGGCCTCGCCAATTCCCTACGAGCAAGTGGACGTGGAGCCACTTGAGTCTAACCCTGAGGGTTGATCTGGGAATCATCTCTTTTGATTTTGATTTAAGTTTTTGTTTGGTAGACTTTTGATTTTGATGTAAGTTTTTGTTTTGGCTAGTTTTCATGTATAAATTGGTTACTATTTGCGCTAAATTTATTAATGAAAACTGCCTTGGTATTTCTCCATTACTTGTTTGTTATTGAAGAATACTTTACCTCTCAAGAATTTGGATAAAATCATTGCTGTGTTTTAGCTTTCAGAAATTGAATCTCCTTATGACAATATTCCTATGACAATATTGAATTATCGTTCATGTGCCGTGTAAACGACCTTAAGATTTGTGAAGGATCGATTCATGAACCATCCGCTACAAAAAGCCGAATATATTGATGAATCTGCCTTGCCCCGGTGTGCAATTTATGGGCCGGTTGGGGTACAAAAGCCGAATAGATTGATGAATCTGCCCTTGCCCCATGCGGTGCGTGATCATTCGGGCGTCGTATGAAACGACCTTAAGAATTGTGAAGGATCGACTCATGAACCAATTTGGGGTAGAAAAGCGAATATATTGATAACCGCCGCCCTTGCGGTGCAATTTATGCGCCGGCTGGGGTACAAAACCCGAATAGATTGATGAATCTGCCCTTGGCCCAGGCGGGGCCAGATCATTCGGGCGCCGTATGAAACGACCTTAAGATTTGTAAAGGATCAATTCATGGTAATTTGCCGGGTACAAAAGCCGAATAGATTGATGAATCTGCCTTGGTCCCAGGCAGTGCAAGACCATTTGGGCGCCGTATGAAATGACCTTAAGATTTGTGAAGGATCGACTCATGAACCGGCTGGGTACAAAAGCCGAATATATTGATAAATCTACCCTTGCCCCTGGCGGTGCAATTTATGGGCCGGTTGGGGTACAAAAGCCGAGCAGATTGATGACGCTACCCTTGCCCCAGGCGAGTCGATCCAGTCGGAGCCAGGCGTTTGAGGTTTTTACAACTAATGAGATGGCCTCGAAGGTGCTGCCTCGTTACAGGATAAATGATTAAAGGTAAAATTTTTATGAGCATGGTAGACGACTGAATCCAGCGTTTGAGGGTATCGTGTTTGAAGGTGTCGAGTGAATGTTGAACAGACTTTTCTTTAACAAAGAAAAGGGAAGCGAAAAGCGCCTGGCCGAAATGGATGGAGACATGAATGGTAGTGGCCCTCTGCGCAGGAGCAGGAGTTCCAAGGATCGAAGAGGCGCCTCCTCGACGTTGAAGCAGGTCGCCTAGGTGGGACAAGCAATCGCAGGGCAGAACTTCCCAACCTCGAGTCGAGAGGGCACCGGAGGCGAATCCGCGCCCATTAAGCTTCGCGGTCTTTGTGGGGAGTAGATCCATGTAGGCGGTTCGATCGTTCAGGACCCAAATGTAGTGGTCGAGTTTGCTAGACAAATTTTCCCGCCTGAGGTCCAACAATCGATGGTAGGTCGCCAAGACTTCTGAGTGAAGGCGTGCATGGGGCGGTAAAGGGCGTACTGCGCCTGCAATCGGCATCGGTTGTGGTCGCCACGAGAAATGGAGAAGAAGGATGAACGTATTCGAAGTTTGGAGGGCCGCGCGGAGGCGGCTGAGTGCGAGTTGAAGAAGACCAAGGTGGGCCAGGAACAACCCGCCGAGCATGGAAACCCAATCGTGGAGGAGAGGGTCACTAGCCGGCTCATCAGTGCCGCGCTTGCCGATTGTGATACGGCGAGTATGTTCGCGATGGAGAGCGCGAAGGGAAGGGCCTATGAGAAAAATTTTCTTGAAGGCCAAAGGGTCGGAATCGAGAAGACCAAGGAAAAACTGGCCAAAGAAGTCTGTCGATGTGAGAATCGTGGGTTCAGGCATGGTTGGATTAAGGCATCTCAAGCCGCAGAAGCTCTTCGAGTGGTAGGCATTGAGTCGGCATCACCACTCTATCATAGTAAACATTTTCCGTTTTCTGCTTTTGAAATCGAGAAGAGTGATGATAAGGGTGATGCTGCATAGTTATTTTTATTATAAGACTGAAACGCGGATCACGTTCAAAACTATGTAATTTGTCGCTTGTCTTAAATAAAGAAAAACGTTCTATCACAAATATTTTATTGCAGTTTGTATTCGGCATGTATGCGTTTCGTTTTACTGTGTTTGGATGAATATATAGACGTTGACCGGCAGGGTCAACCCATATGTTATAGCCGTTTCTTCCCGACAGGCTATTGTAACCTGAAGATAGCCGTTTATTCCCGATAGGCTATTGTAACCTGAAGCCAAAAGCCAGCAGATAGAATGGCTCTGGCAAGTTCAACTCGGCTCGGGGCCTATATTTTTGGGTAATTCACGTGTTTCAAAAATTCGTTTGGATAACTACGCCGTGGCGAACGCCAACCGACGTTTTGTTGATGGAGTTTAGTGTTAGTGAAATTGCCTCGGGATTGGGGCCTCGAGATCGCTGCTAGGACTAAAAATAAAAGGAGTGGGCGCTTTCCGCAGATAAACAATCGCTTAAGTGAGGTGGTTTAAGTGATTGTGGGGATGTTAGGCTGGAGTTCAGCCGACCTTGGTGTTGCCACGAATCGTGGCGGAGGGGCCATTCGTATGGGAAGTATGGCGTCCGAAAGTTGGCATGAACCTTTAAGTCGTCGGAGCAAATCACCCCGAAAGGAAAGGCAACGACCGTTGGATTTATCCCTCCTTGTCCTGGATTTTTGCCTTGACATTGTCAATGGCATCAAGGGAGGACTTGGGCATAGTTGGCTCAAGGCACCGTGAACTACGGAGGACTTCGGTGAGAGTTAATTGACATGACGCACCAATGCGTCTTCTCCCTTTTTTATCTTTTCAGATTGGAAATGAGTATTGTAGTGCTTAAATATGAGTTGCGCTTATGTAACAACTGTCTGATTAAATAAAAAGTTATATTTCAACGAGTTGCGTTTATGTAACAACTGTCCGATTAAATAAAAAGTTGTAATTCAAACATTTGCGTCATGTTGAATTTGTTATTTGCGTCTAACGCTGGATTTTTTATTTGTGTCTTGCCTTGGCATTGTCAATGATTGAAAATTTTTGTTTTGTTAGAGTCTGGAAGGATTTGAATAATAAGTGCCGAATCGTAAGGGGGATTCGAATCTTACCGCCCAAAGGTGTCCTGCACCAAAGAGGGCTCCGAATCCAAAGACTTAATCGGCCCTAAGGTGTCCTGCACCAAAGGGGGCTCCGAATCTGGAGACTGGCCAATCGTGATATCCACGAAGGGCGCTTTGAATCTGGAGACTTAATCGGCCCTAAGGTGTCACGCACCAAAGGGGCTCCGAATCCGAAGACTTAATCTGCCCTAAGGTGCCACGCACCAAAGGGGCTCCAAATCCGGAGACTTATTGTGGCCAATCGTGATATCCATGAAGGGCGCTGAATCAGGAGACTTAATCGCCGTAGGTGTCACGCGCAAAGGGGCTCGACCAGAGACTTATTCGGCCCTCACATGTCATGCACCAGAGGGGCTCTGAATCCGGAGACTTATTGTGGCCAATCATGATATCCATGAAGGGCGCTCCGAATCCGGAGACTTAATCAGCCCTAAGGTGCCACGCACCAAAGGGGCTCCGAATCCGGAGACTTATTGTGGCCAATCGTGATATCCACGAAGGGCACTCTGAATCCGGAGACTTAATCGGCCCTAAGGTGTCACGCACTAAAGGGGCTCTGAATTCGGAGACTTATTCGGCCCTCACATGTCATGCACTAGAGGGGCTCTGAATCCGGAGACTTATTATGGCCAATCGTGATATCTACGAAGGGCACTCCGAATCCGGAGACGTAATCGGCCCTAAGGTGTCATGCCCCAAAGGGGGCTCCAAATTCGGAGACTTATTCGGCCCTCACATATCATGCACCAGAGGGGCTCCGAATCCAGAGACTTATTGTGGCCAATCGTGATATCCACGAAGGGCGCTCCGAATCCGGAGACTTAATCGGCCCTAAGGTGTCACGCACCAAAGGGGCTCCGAATCCGGAGACTTAATCGGCCCTCAGATGTCATGCACCGGAGGGGCTCCGAATCCGGAGACTTATTGTGGCCAATTATGATATCCACGAAGGGCGCTCCGAATCTGGAGACTTAATCGGCCCTAAGGTGTCATGCACCAAAGGGGGGCTTCGAATCTGGAGACTGGCCAATTGTGATATCCACGAAGGGTGCTCCGAATCTGAAGACTTAATCAGCCCTATGGTGTCACGCACAAAAGGGCTCCGAATCCGGAGACTTAATCGGCCCTCAGATGTCATGCACCAGAGGGGCTCCGAATCCGGAGACTTATTGTGGCCAATCGTGATATCCACGAATGGCGCTCCGAATCCGGAGACTTATTCGGCCCTAAGGTGTCACGCACCAAAGGGGCTTCGAATTCGGAGACTCATTCGACCCTCACATGTTATGCACCAGAGGGGCTCCGAATCGTCATTGTGACGAGCAGCGTAATGGGGCTTGTGAAATGAATTGGACGAGAAAGAAAGATTGTTTGCATTGCAGAAGTGAAATATATACAAGTATCAAAGCCCACAGATCGGGTCAGTGATATGGTTTTTCATGAAATCGCTGCTTGTGCCGATTGGGGAGAGCCACAGATCTCTTCGATGCTACGGGTTGTCGAGAAGTGTAGGAGCTGATGATAAGTGCTTGGAACAACCTTCATAATATGTATCCAGGTTCGCCCCATGATGACATTATACAGCGAAGGGAGCTTTACAACCAAGAATTCTATTTCGACCGTTCTGGAGCCCGCTCGGACAGGTAGTACGATCTTCCCTATCGGGTATTCGGGGTTCATATTGAAGCCGAACAATGGATGGGGCGCCAGACACAGATCTAACTCTTTGAGGTCGAGTTTGATGAAAGTTTGGTAATATATTACCTCTGAAATACTCCCTAGGTCTATGAGAATTCGTTCAATGGTGAACCAGTTTATGCATAATCTAATGACCAATGGATCAATGTGGGAAGTTGTCGTGCCGCTAAGGTCGGAGTCATTGAAAGCAATTGTCGGAGCATCTTTGGGCCATTCAGTCGAAATACGTCGCTCCTGGGGAACTGGGTGCGATTGAATTGTGTGCATGGTTGGGGATGCAGGCAGGCTATAGATTACATGGATCACGCCAAGTGGAGGAGAGTCCTGCCTCAAGGCTAGTGCCTTGGTTGGCTTTCCCTGTCTTACATACTGTTGCAGTCGGCCGTCTTGCACTAGTTCTTCCAGGTGATCCTTTAATGCGTAGCAACTCTCTGTTTCGTGGCCGTGATCTTTGTGATATTCGCACCGCCGATCCCTCTTCGCGTGTCGGGCGGCCCCACCATCTTTGACGGCCGTTTGAAGAATGGAAGGTGTTGGACTTTGGTCATTATTGCAGCGATTGGTTTTGACAACTCTGTGTACTTTTTGTCGGCACGTCTCGAATGTCTGCTGTCGACTTGCAGTTGCTCATTCGTCCGGTGGGGACATTGATCGCTTGATCGGCGAGTATCCCGTCTTTTATCGCGTTTAGTGCGCTGCCGAGGCTCTGGGCTAGGAGGTGGCATAAAACTTATTGGTTGGCCAATTTCAGGGGGGGCCGTTTTGTTGGACATTTGGCCGGCCTTTATTCTCAAGGCATTGTCTTCTACTTTGCAATACTCCTCAACTTTCCTCATCAACGCCCAGACCGTTTTGGGGGGTCTTCTGGTGAGAGAGCTGCGAAGAGGATTATCTGGATGTAGTCCTATTTTGAAGGTGGTGATGGCCATGGAGTCATTACAAGCATCGTCGACGAGGTTGAAGCACTCCCAATATCGCACCGAGTACGCTCTGAGCATTTCTCCCGATTGAATCTGCATGGCCCAGAGAGAGTCGGCCTGTTTCGGCTGTACTTCTTTGGTGATGAACCTAGCCCTGAAGGATTTCTGTAATTGATGAAAGCTTCTGATGAAGGCCGGCTCCAGCTTATAATACCACCTGACAGCTAATGGCCCCAGGCTGCTGGGGAATATTCAGCACATGAGGGCTTCGTTGTCTACATGCAATGTCATGGCCTGCTTGAAATGACGGATATGATCAGTGGGGTCTGATTTTCCATCGTAAAGAGTGAATGATGGAGCTTTGAACTTCTTGGGCAAGGCTGCCCTTGCAGTCCGTCGAACAAAAGGATCGTGCTGGTCGTCTTCGTCTAAGCTGCTCCTCCTGCGCTTGCTCCTTGTATGTAGACTCTTTTCAGAGGAGCTGGAAGTTTCGGATCGTCCCTTCTTGGTGAGCTCTGTGGATAATGAGTTGGAGTCGCTATCGGTATCCTTTGGCCGGGCTCGGGGTCATTGTACACCGGCCCTCGGAGGTCGTTTAGGATCTTGGCGCATGGCTTCTTTCGATTTTGCAACTTCGAGGGCCAAATCTTGACGAAGACGTTCATTTTCAGTGATCATGTTCTCCAGCCTTTGTTCGTTCTGCTTTGCTTGTTCCATGATCGCCTGCATTGTCTCTTGCGCTAAAGTCGTTGGTGAATCGAAATTCAAGGTGCGTCTTGCAGCGATGGTTTCTTTTCCGAGCATATTTGCTGGAGTGAGGTCATCTCCTTGTGCGGTTTAAATCAATAGCTACCGGAGATCTTGATCCACGCCTACCATGAATGTATTTGAGTATTCCCATAGACGGTGCCAATTGTGGGGGAGTGGTTTGGAAATACTCTTCAGATCCTGGGAGGCACAGGCGATCCTCAGCTAGTCACCTGAAAAGAGGAAAATTCCGATCGGGGGTGCCGGGATTAGCACTCTGACGGACAAGTTAGTTCAGACACTCAAGATAGCTTCTTGTTTAAGTTAAGTGAAGTGATTCTTACATACCTACCAAATATGTTGCTCCTGTATTTATACCTATTTCCCTTGGGGCCAGGGCTTACTTTTAGGTCATTATTCTTTGTCCATTATTTGGCTCCAATGGTACACACTTATTCGGACCAAGTATTGTATTCGGATACAGCCGATTACTGTCGGCCGTCTTGCGTGCCTTCTGCCTTTGTCAAATATTTGGCTCCCACACCATTAAAGCTAAAATTTTGAATTTTGAATTTTGAATTTTGAATTGAGAATTGAGAGCACATTCCACAACTTTGAGGGTGATCAGAAAAAGTTTGGAAATCAGAAAATTCATCATTTTCCCGAAAGGTGAATTTTCTTAAACTTTCAATTAATTTAAAATGTGATATAACTTGTTTAAATACGTCCTTTCCTGCTTTGCATAACTGTTTTTTAATCGTTTTAAAGGGAAGGTTGTACCACTCACATATCTGTTGTAATTTAATAATTTTTTATATAATTATTTTATCGCTTTAAAGGGAATGTTGCACCACCCACATATCTGTTCTAATTTATTGTTGTACATAAACAGCTATAATTTACTACTTTAGATGGTCAATCAAAACTACCTAATTTGTTAAAGATGTGACCCTATCAGATGAATAGTGACCAGTGGCGAATAGTAATTTCTAGTTGTGAATAGTACCTCCGTCGATGAATAGTACTTTTGGCGATGAATAGTACTCGCGAATGAAAAAGTGCCCCGTAATATGAATAATGACCAAGGACGGTGAATAGTGACTGCAGTGGTGAATAGTACTGTTGGCAATGAATAATGCTCCCGCAAAAATAAGTTTTCCTGGATGAAACAAAGCAATCTCCCAGCAACAAACAAAACCATTTTTGACGGTCGATCTCTGAGGCATCTTTCTATTTTCTTTTAATTTGAGAGATTTGTAATGTTTTATTTTTGTAATAATTCTCCGTCTCCGCTTCTTTCTATCTCATTCATTTTATTGTTTTTCATATCTGCAAATAAGTATCATGCTTTATTTTTTCATCACATCCATACCTTGCATCCATATTTCATGCATTCAAATTCGGCTAATTTTGCATTTATTAATTTGATCAATTCCTACGTGATTTCATGCCCTACCTGATGTTCTTGAGATGATTTATATTTCATGTTTTAGTAGTGAAATATCTTGTTGTAGTTGTTCGCGGGACGTCATTAGGATTTTTGTATACAAGATCATGCATATTTCCTAACTTTGTTTTGCAGCTGTTTGCGGAATGTCGGTAAATATGTGAGTTTTTATGCTTTAGCACATAGTTTGTCTATGTTTTTCTTATTATGTCAAGCATCCTACCATGACTACTTGCTTATATGATATATCTCTATGAATGTCAGTGGATAGAGGTTGTGTTATTTAATTTAGAATAATATTGATTTCATGCTTGTGAGCCCAATTTCTTTTGAGTTTCACATCTTCAAAACTCATTCAAAAATACATAGAATCAAGTTGTTCTAAAATGAATGATATGGTTTATACTTGTTTTGCTTCACATAGTAAATTTTAGAATTTATTAAATAGTCAGAATATGAACATATAAAATCAATAAAATTCATATCATAGTGCCAATCTTTGATCGGGTGAGCGGGAGTGCATAATTAATGACCATCCCCCCATCATACCTAAGGTTTTGAATCGAGCCATCTCCAGTTACGACGAATAGTGTCCTTGGCACAAGTCATGGGTTTCATAATTTTTCTAAAATATTAGGTGACAACTCTGAGATCTGATGATGCAGTCTATTTTTGGCAAAGACTTTGTACTGAAATAGATTTTCTATAAAAATTACCCGATTTGGACTCTCATCTATGTTTCACATTGCACTCGTGAAACTAGATCAAAAAAATCGAGGGTCCGAACTATTTAGCACGGTCAAGTACCCTATGAGTGATGCGACAGTTTATAGTGACTCTGTTGGGGACATTAAGAAACCTTAATTCAAACTCCATTATATGATTTTTATCGACATTTATATGTTCATTGCATTTCATGCATTGGTGCACTTAAAGACCCTATGTTGCCCAAATCCTGGTAGGAACACTGTCAATCTTTTTGTGACACTATACTTATCTTCGCGTTACTTCTAAGACCTTGTGTAAATACCTTTTAAGATCTGTCAAAAAGGTAGCTTTGCTATCTAAGGTTATCGGACTCAGAAGAGAGGCTGTATTAACTCTTTCGACTTCCTGGGATCTTACTTGGTTATTAATCAAAGGACTATTTAATCATGTCACCTTGACCTCAACCTCTAAAGTAGAGCTAACCTTGTACATATAGTGAGCTATAACATCCTCCCAAATTAGGACATGATGTTCTACCATTTTTAGGATGTATGATACCACTTGTTTGAATAGTAAAGCTCTAGATCATTTCAAAGTTAGGACAAGGTAACCCTGCCCCCATAGGGATGTTTGTTTTTTTTCCTGCTATATGCTATGTATGGAAATCTATATAGAGGTTCTCAAATTCAAATTAGTGGTTCAGGCGTATTAGTTTGTGAGGGTGAGTTCAGTTTTCTAGTGGGATCAGTTATGCGAATTGAGTTGAAGTGCTATCGGAATTCTAATTGGGGATATTATTTTTGGTTTTCTTTTTGCTAAGTAATTATAGCACCATAGCTTTAGGAAAGTCTGATATCCCACAAAGTCTATAGTGTGAATCCCTTGAACTTGCGGCATATCAAACCATTTATGTGATTAGAAAATGACCACATGTTGATTGCACGAGCTTTATTTTGAACACAGTGAATGGCTTGCACTTAAACTGACAATTCGAGATAGGTTTCATGTCAAGTTCAGAATCAGATGTTGAGTGCGAGTCTAATTCCACTGAGTTTGTAAAGTCGGAGTCAGACTTGAGTCAGTCTAGCCAGCCAAAGTTTGTTGATTTCAGGAATGCTAACCTAGACATCTTTGTCCTGTCTAGGTCTTCTTTGTCATTTTCTTTTGAGTCTGTTGTTATCACTAAGTCAAAGTTTCTTTTGAATAAAAGTGCCTTAGATTACGCCTACTTTTTGTGCCTTTAGTTCATTGCATTGACCAAAAATTTCAAAACTCAATGAAAATGAAGAGGAAGAAATTCCTCAAGCTTTGAAAAATTTGATCGTGGGAGAAAATAGGTGTGCTAAGCCCTTAATGGATTATGTTAGCCCCAAGGTTATTCAAATATAAATTCTTATTGATTTTGATTATTGACAAATATTTTGAATTCATTTTGTTATTCAAAGTTTTCAAAATAATAGTATACAAATTGAGCTAGAAGTTATATGATTCTAAAGTGTTGTTTTTTTTAATGATTTTTGACCCTTCAAAACATAAGATTAGCACTTGTATGCACAATTCTATTAATGCTTGAAACAGGTTTAAGGGTCGGCACCAGAGTGAAGCTTAAAATGTCTAAGTGTTCCAGAAGGAAGGGTCGACACCAAGACAGCAAGGGTCGACACTAAATTTTAGTGTGCAATCTAGCAGCAAGGGTTAACACCAAGAACAGCAAAGGCCGACACTAAATTTCAGTGTGCAATTCAGCAGCAAGGGTCAACACTAAATTTCAGAGTGCAATCCAGCAGCAAGGGTCGACACCAAGAATGAAAAGGGTCTACACTAGAAACACTTGGAACTAAACTCAGAGAAGAGAAGAAAACAAAGGGTCAGCACCCAATTTGCAGGGGTTGACACTTGAAAATTTGGATTTAAAAAATCCCACTTGCCAAATTAGATCTAAGTTGACACAAATCATTTCTCAGTCAATTTTTCTAATCTATGTGCAAAATATGTCATCTCTTCTGACCCTTGAGTAGATCTTCTGGCACCATATCCTCTCCAAGAAGTTGACCTATGAAGAAGAGCATTAAATGAAAAGCTTGTGCATTTAATGATCCTTCTCTTCCCAAGACTTGTCTACAATCTGTATACACCATGCCCTGATCAAACATAACTGGAAGATATCCTCCGTGATTTGCTCCATTGGCTAGAATATGTATCTTTACCTCTCTTCAATAGCTAGAAGCCATTAATGCTATAAATAAGAAACTCTCCTTGTTCGAATGATACACTTCTTCAATACAACAAACCTAGAGCATTCAAGAGAAATCAAGAGCTTTTAATATACTCCATTGTACTTCCGTTTTCACATCTGAGTGATTCTTAAATTACCTGTGAGCTTACACTTTTATATCCATCTTTTGAGAGAGAATATTTGTAAAAAAGGACAGTTGTACCTCTTATTATTGTTCCTTATTTTCTGAGTGAAACACTTATAAAGTGAGGCATTTAGTTGAGAGGTCCTCAACAGATTAAATTAAGTCCTTGTAAAAATCCACAAGCTATGTGAAGCTTGGTGGTGCATTTATCAGATTCATAGTGAAGAAATTCTCAAGAAGGTTTCTTGAGGAGTAGACGCAAGCCGGTAAGCCGAACCACTATAAATCCTTGTGTTGTGTTCTTCCTTCTTTGTCTTTTATTTTCTGTGTATTCATTAACTGTCACCTGCATTTAATCCTTAGTCATTTGAAATCTATTTTTTGGTCAAATTTTTAATAACCCAATTTACCCCATTCTTGGGTTGCCTTTCTATGTAACAGATTAGATTATTTTAGTTAATGAGGGTATTGAGAAGGATCTTTGTTTGGTCCAGTTTGGTTCCATGTTATCTTCAGAAAAAAAATGTGAGCGATTAGTCATTTTCTTAAAAGATTTCAAAAAATAATTTTGCATGGTCCCATGAAAAGATGCCTAGAATTGATCATGAGATTATATAACATAGGATGCCTCTCGACCTGAGGCCTAACCTCCTAGCTTTCAAACCTTGATTCAGAGTATTCAATAATCAACCAGAATATGAGGCTTGCATAGCTGAATTAGAAGCAGCCCTAGAATTAGGGGCAATAAGGTTGGGTGTGATTGGAGATTTAAACTTTCATTTCTCAAGCGTATCACCATACTTTGACATTCTGATTCCAATGTTCAAGAATTTGATATTCACCCACCTAGTTAGAGAGAATAACTAGTTCGTCGATGCTTTAACAACCTTAGCTTTAATGGTGGATATATCGATCAGGTCAGGATATGTCTAATCCTCATGGAGCAAAAGTATATGCCTACATATGAAACGATAGCCGCAACAGAAGAGATTCAAGATGAAAATTCTTAGTATCATGACATTTGAAACTTTTTTTTGGAAAGTGACCTTTGCCCACAAGGGGCAAATGCTAAGAATAAGGTATCAATATAGGACTTTTAGGGCATTCAACCAAAAAAAAAAAAAAAAGAAGCCAAATCCCAGAATTTGAGAGAAGAAGATTTGGTGCTTAAGGACGATCGAACTCTTATTCATGACCCTAGGGGCAAGTTGAGAGTCATTCTCACAGATTTGCATGGCTTGGAATTTTCACAACTAATCAACATGGACGAGCTGAAAGAGTACTGTCCTTGAGAGGCTCGCTGGGCTAAAAACCCAAAAGGACGACCCAGACAAAAATTCGAGCATGAAAATTAAAAATGAAAAAAAAAATGAAATATGAAAAAAAACTCGTAAGGTCGAAAACCCAGAAGGACAGTTTTGGCAAAAATTAGAACACAAAAGGAAGGTGTTAATACTCGAGTGAACCTGTCATGACCCAAACCCGCCCATATGGGTTAAGCATCATAACCGGCCAATAATCCTTGGATTACCAAAGGCCTCTGAATAGATTGTCATATAATACGGGACTACAAAAGCAAATATAGAAACATACATAGTCCATAGAGCTGTGCAGACATACATGGGACAGATAATCTCAAAACTTTATATACAAATTTGTGACGTCAAAAGGCAGTGGTCTTACGTCACATACATGACAAATATTGCCAAAAGGAGACTAAGCCCGAAATACATATACAATAGTTGAAAGAAACTTGTTCATAGAGTGCTACATAAACATGATTGATCACAAAAGGGAACCTCCTCTGGAGGCACAATAGCTAGCTGACACAACAAAGACTCCAAGCAGCAGCTTATGCCTGGTCACGTGTCTGCTCACCTACATACATAATATAAATAGTGAGTAGAAACCCAGTGAATCATAACAGAGTAAAGTTTTTATTGAATGATGTCCAAACATAAACAGAGTCTTGTACATAATCAGATGTCAAAGCAGAAACAAATTCGCATACATATTCATAATCGTATTCAAAGTTCATACATTTCACATGCTAGTACGTGGTACATCCATTAGAATTAACAAATCCGATGACCCATGAAGGGACGACCGTGAAGGCATTTTGATGACCCATAGAGGGACGGCCATAAGGCATTCCGATGACTCATGTGCACAGAGACGTTTACGATGACCCATAAGGAGACGACTATAAAGGCATTTTGATGACCCATAAAGGGACGTATATTATATGATGCTAAGGATGCCACGAATACATTTCATAAACTTGGACAATCATTCATTCATATAAAACATAGCATTTCAGAAAACTGACCATTTCATATCATCATAAAATAATTAAAGTTAAACATAACTTTACAAAGTTATTATTCACAGATGGCTCCGATAGCAAAATAGAGAAAGCGGGCGATTCAGATAGTCTATGGCACGTGACCAACACAAACACATAGTATATACACATTGAAACACACGCTAGGCATATACTTAACTCGTTACGTTTTGTTCTTAGTGTGTTTCTAAGTCTTATCCTTATTATTATATCTTAATCTTGGCTTAGGAATGCCTGGGATACAACGAGAATGCGAAAATGCACTTGAAAACACTTAGTCAAATATGCTGGAAACAGGGGTCTCGCTCGAGCGAACGTCCAATCATGCGAGTGGTCGCTCGAGCGCAACTTCCTTTGCTCGAGCAATCTGTAAACTTTGCAAAAGTAATAGTTGCTTGATTTTTTTGCTCGATGCACACTCTACGGTCGCTCGAGTTTGAGACAGAGGTCTTCGCTCGAATGTAACTATTGTCGCTCGAGTGGTTTGCAAAATGTAGAAACTTCTGGGAGCATACATTTTATGCTCAAGCCAACTTGTGGTCGCTCGAGAGGAAGTGCCAAAATGCGAGTGGTCGCTCGAGCACAAGTTCTGTCGCTCGAGTAGAGGAGTAGAATTCTGGAATTTCCAAATTCACTCCCAAGCACCAAAACTCAAATTTAAAGCCACAAATCATGTTCTTTTGGGCCAAAAGCTTGAGAAAACATGTCTAAACTTGTCAAACATCATGAATTCAAAAGCATTTCACCAAATCAAGGCCCAAAAGCTTTCTAATTGCTCAAATTTCAACTTGAAGCTTACGAATATGATGTGAACATGATATGCATGAATTGTCATGAACTTAAGCTTTCCAAAACATGATCAATTAAGGTCAAATGGTAAGAAATGTGATGAATTCTCAAAACAAGGTGAAGATAGACACATGCATGTGAGACTTATGTGAAGTTCAAACTCAAAATGCTATGATATATGCATGTATGTATGGAATTCATCTATTTAAGCTCAATTCTCATGTTAATTCACCTATCACACTTGATTTCATGTGGTAACCAACTAAATTACAAACTAGGAGATATAGATTCTTACCTTAGAAGCTTCATTGTGTCCTAGATGTCTGAATGGTTTAGTCACTTAGTTCAACACCTTGATTTCTCTACAATTTTTCTTCATCTCCTTAGATTTCCAACTCAACTCTCTCTCTCTCTCTCTCTCACTCACGTTTGATGCCTCAAGATGGAAGAAATAGGAGTGTAAAGTGTATACAAGGGTCCACTAGTGCGTTATATAGGCTTGTATTAAAGAATTGATTAATTAGGCTTAATTGAGCATTAATTTTTCTAATTATTTATCAAATTTCAATTAAACTTACGATAATGTTCTAAAAATTCCAACTAACACATAATTCAAGTTAATTTCGTGATCGGATGCCGATGAGGCCTTCAATTCGCAGAACAAAACAGAAAGACAGACATTTCTACCATGGACAGATACAATGCAATTCACATACATAACACATAATTAATCATGCGATTTTATCTTAGATTCTTATTAAGCATTCTTAAACATGGATTATACATTATTCATGGGTTAGGGTTGTTACAGTCTTCTCCTTTTAAGAAGTTTGGTCCCCCAAACTCGAATTACTTTCATTTTGGAAGAAGATCGGATCCAAAGGAAACAAATCAGGATATCTTTTCATCATATCTTCTTCAGTCTCCCAAGTTGCATAGGTTTCTCTATGGTTTTTCCAATCCACTTTTACTAACAGTATTTCTTTGTTCCTCAATCTTTTGATTCAACAGTTCACAATTTGAATTGGCCTCTCTTCCTACGTATAGACATCTCTCAAGAGCACATAGGTTGGTTTAATCACGTGGAACGGATCTCTCAAATATCCTCTCAGCATCGAGACATGAAAAACATTGTGCATATGTTCTATGACCGATGGTAAGGCTACCTGATATATCACCGTGTTGATTTTCTCTAAAATCTTGTATAGCCCAACATATCTCGGTGCTAACTTGCCCTTTACACCAAACTGAGTTTTCTCTTTCATAGGAGTTACTTTAATAAGCACATGATCCCCAACGTCATATTCCTTGTCTCTTCTTCGAACATCCGTATAACTCTTTTGGTGACTTTGTATAGTTTTCAATCGTTGTTGAATCAATTTCACGTTTTTAGTGGTTTCTTGCACAAGTTCCGATCCTAACAAAAGTCGATCACTTATTTTGGCCCAGCAAATAGAATATCGGCATTTCCTACCATGCAACACTTCATAAGGAGTCATCCTGATACTTGAATAACAACTGTTATTGTACCTAAACTCAGCCAATGGTAAGTAAGTTTCCCAATTCCCTTGAAAATCTAAGGCACAAATTCTAAGCATATCCTCCAATGTATCATTCTTTTCTTGACAAATGCATGTTTATGGGTGGTATGCCCACTCGATCCCAACTCAGTTCCCAAAGCTTGCTGTAGACTCTGCCAAAATCTTGAAGTAAACTTAGGATCTCTGTCGGACACAATAGATACCGGCACACCGTTCAATCTTACTATCTCATTCACATAGATGTTAGCCATTTATCCGCATTATACAAAGATTTGACAGGAAAAAAGTGGGCATATTTAGTTAAACGATTTACAATGACCCAAATAGAATCCATACCTCGGGAGGAGAGAGGCAATCCCACAATGAAGTCCATAGTAATGTGTTTTTATTTCCATTCCGATATTGGAAGCGGCTGAAGTAACCCAGCAGGTCGTTGATATTAGGCTTTAACTTGTTGGCAATGCAAACATCTAACTACAAAATCAGCAATGCTTTTCTTCATTCCAGGCCACCAGAAATTCTGTTTCAAATCCTTGTACATTTTCATGTTTCTTGGGTGCATAGCAAACTTTGAATTGTGAGCTTCAGTCATAGCACGTTTTCTCAATTCCAAACAATCCAACACTCAAAGTCGATTATGAAACTTCAACACATTGTTCTCAAACACTAATCCTAGTTTTGGTTTTGAGTCAATTTCATCAACAATCTTCTTCAAAAATTCATCCTGCAATTGCTTTTCTTTAATTTCTTCAAGTATGGCAAGTTTGGTAGAAATGGCAGCTATGTCACACCCTCAAAATACACAATAAATACAACTAAAAAATGGAAGAATAATAGAAATAAAATGGTTTTATTCATCAGAGTTCGATTACAAAAGTCAAAACATGCGTTATACATTTATAAATATTCATCCTGAATCTACAACATGTGTTATAATGCTAAGAGAAAAGAAATTAAACATATAATCAAATGCCCAACAGGCTTACATCTTTCCAAGTCATTTCTTAGTTACACAAAAGTGAGCCTCGCTCATTACATCTTAAGTCCTTGGCTTTATAAAAATATATATCTATATATATACAATCAAAATAAAGAAGCTCTTGCTCCCAAATGTCCCTCCAAGCTATTGCCTTGGTGGAGGCACGTCACCAACACCTGAAAATGGTTTTCCCAAATAAGGTGAGTGTAGCTCAACTTTTTCACATCCCCTTTCGAGAGTTTGAAAAGAGCTCTACAGTTTGGACTCCCGTGGTTTTAAATCTAATCTCATAAGTGTAATGTGAAATTAATAAACACCAAAGAGTCCAAATCCGGCAAATCTTTTGAAAAATCAATTTTTGAATAAAAAATGTCAAAATTTGACTGTTTTGCTAGATACAGAGTCGCCACCTAAATATTTTATTTTGGAAAAATTTAGGAAACCCATGACTCGTGCCAAAGGCCACATGTCTGTCATCACCAAAGTTGCCTCGGCTCAGGAACTTAAGTACGAGAGGGGAAGGTCATGAATTGAGCACCCCTGCTCACCCAATCAAAGATCGACCTCTACTAATCATGATATGATTTTTTATGTACATTATGTGCTCTTGTTCCGATTATTAGGCTAGCTTTACTATGTGATGCGCACAAGCAAGCATAGACTAGTTTTCCCGAGTTGGAACAATTCAATTTCATGTTTGTTTTGCTAAAAGGGTTTGAATTTGCCACCTCAAGTGGGCTTAAAGTTTGCAAATTTTCCACTCAACAAAGTGGGCTTAAAACTGTGAATTTGCCACTAGACATATTGGACTTAAAACGTACATTCGTTAAATCATTCCAATTCAAACAATAAGCCTTCATCCACAGGTGTTCAAGCAGTTTAACAAGTAAACATTTAGCCTCATGGCAAGCATGCTAGTTATGGCAATCACTCACACTCATGCAAGTATGCTAAAGCACTAAAAACTCACCTAGTACTCCGAGCTAAGATAAAACAAAAGAGTTAGAAAAATATGCATGATTCCAAGCTATACAAGATGTTTAATGCAACACATGCAATATGCAATTACTAGGCTCAGCTACTAATATGGCATATGAATTAATTCAAGACATGTGTCTATGCACGTATTCGAAGAAATATTGAAACGACAATGCAGTTTGAATGAGGCATCGAGCCTCGGTGCATGCAAGACAAGATGAATGGATGCAAGCATAAGGTATGCTAATTGAAATATGACCCTAGTCTAACCATCAAAAGCGATTAAATAAAAAGGGAAAAAGACGTGGGGTTGGAAGACATACACATTATTACATTTTGCTCTCACGAAAGAGAGTCCGAATAAATAAAGCAAAACTAACTAGGAACTAATTAGAGCTAAGCTAATTAAGCTAATTGAGCTAAGCTAATGAAGCTAATTAAACTAACTAGCTAATGAATAACTAGCTAAACTAATTAACTAATTATTACAACACTTTTAATTTAACAAACTAGTAAGCTAATTAAATTATAACACAAATGCAAATAAGCTAAGTAATTAAAGTGTTTAACTACTCTACCACTACTCTGCCTCGGGAAATGAAAGATGCACATACTCGAATATCACTCGAAAAGATCTTCGTTTCGCTCTCGAAAGCCTTTGTTTGCAGAGTTGAACATTTTCGGAACCATTTTGCTCCACCTTACCAACATTTTGCTGAGGTTTGCATCAGTGGCCAGCTAGCCAGTGGTAAAGACTACCGGCCATGGAAGTGGCCTGTCAGCCATCAATGGTGCTCTGCCGGCCACCTGCCGACCGTAGATAGTCTGCCGGCCAATGATGCACTGGTTCAACTTGCTGCAACAGAGAACAAATAGGGCAAAAAGAGGGTATTCCCATAGATTGTTTCCATAACTCACCCCTCATTTTCATGAGCAAATCCAAGGAGTTGTGAACTTAAGCCACAAACCACCAACTCAAGCAATTTTATTGCATGATGGCTTGTAATTCAAGAGGTGCAAATTCAATAAATGCAAAATGAACACAAACCTCCTCATTTTCATGAAAGATCAAGGGAAGAAGTTGACCTTGGAGACTTGGATCATTTCATCACTAACAAGTATGAAATGGTCCAAGTTTCATGTGTTCAATTAACGTTTGATTGAACACACCAAAACACAACCAAATTCTTATATTGGCTCACTTTTAGTCCCAAGTTTTAGTTACTCAGTTTACTTTACCAACCATTCTTTAATCCAATTAAGTCCAAAAGGTGAGTTAAAGTCCTCTAATGGAAAGAAAAGCTCAAAACACAAGTTGCTTTGGGTATGAAAGAAGTATCATACCGTTGGTAATGAACCCCCTAAAGGATTAAACTACTAAGTATGAAACCTCAATTTCACACTTAGGCAAACAAGTGACTTGAAACCACTTTCAAAGAAAAAAGAAAAACCAAGAAAGGAGAGAGGTTGCAGAGATAATTAGTGCTGAAATTAAGTGTGAAAAACACCAAAAACATCCAATCAGCTCAAACAAGTGGTGTCTAATGGCCTAAAACACCAAGCTTATGATGACTATTATGCTACAACTATGCAATACAAGACTCAAAAGTAACAACCAACCCAAAACAGAGTTAAAACAGCCTAAATCACAGGCTAAAACATGCTGGAATTAAGCTATAACAAGCTAACAAAATAGGCCAAGGCATGGCACCTACTAGGCTAGCAAATGTAACAACCAACCCAAAACAGAGTTAAAACAGCCTGAATCAGAGGCTAAAACATGCTGGAATTAAGCTATAACAAGCTAACAAAATAGACCAAGGCATGGCACCTACTAGGCTAGCAAACAAGACATAAGGAGAGGAGGCTAACCCCTCCAAATTTGGACTTCAAAACATGATTTTTACCATTGAAAACACTCTAAAAATCAATGTTTAAAGGCCCAACAAAAGATGGTTTGAAAATGGGAAGCAAGGTGCAAAGGCTTTTTAACAAGGAATAAAGAGGAATGAACCACCCCCCAACCTTAAATGGCCAAAAACACCAATTTCAGCCCATAAAACAAGTTTTTTTATAGCTAAAAAATAACCCAAAATAATGAAAAAAAGATAGGAATACATGCATGTAAAGCAAGCCTACAAAGCTAGTATTATACCTCTTGAAGAGAAGAGTGATTCCAAGCAACAATTCCAAGCAAATACCACCTTCTAGAGCTCAAACCAAGCCCAAGAATACTTCAGCTCAGAGATGAGAGGATTTGGTTAAGGGTGTATAGGCAAGAGTGTAGGAATTGTAGGCAAATGTGTAGAAAACTTGTAGAGAGAGAGAGAGAAAAATTTTGAGTCTAAAATTTTCTAACCTCAAAACATGAGAGAGAGGGTCCCTATATATAGAAAACATGAAATCTATACAAGGAGATCTAGCCCTCCACGCGTGGACAGATGCAAGCATCTATGCAAACAGCTGGCACAGCTGGCATAAAATATCTATAGAAAAAACTAGTGGCTGGTCGGCCTTCAGTGATGGCCGGCAAGGAATCATTGATGGCTGGCAGGGCACATCAATGGCCGACAGACAAGAAATGATGGCTGGCAGCCTCCAAGGATGGCCAGTAGGCCACCAGAGATTGCAAGATGGAAAGACCAAGGCATGGTCCAAAAAGGAGACAAAATGGATACATGGTTGGAAATGCTCAAAGCTGTGGCATTCCACTGAGGACTTCGAGCACTTGGCGAGGAAACAAACTAATCATTGGAATGTACCTACAAGAACATCCAAGTCTTGAAGGGCCGTCAAAAATGGGGTGTCTACAGTAAGCCATATCCCAGTAGGAATCATCTAACACCATATATGAGGTTTAACAGAGATGTAAGTACAAAGTGCATATACAATACCTATGGTAAAACTTTCACAAATTCGTGTACTCAAAAGATGTCAAATTCAAATCATAGTCCATTTTCTTTCAATTTAAATTCAGTTCACTTATCTTTCTCAATTTGTGAGTCAATTTCTTTATTTCTCAACATCCAATTTGAGACTACAAGTCAATGGTTTTCCAATCATACAATACACACATATAAACACTTCAAATTGCCATTTTGCGGATATTTCGTCCACGGGATCGGCACCCATGTATAAATTTCAGGACTTTCACCCAGGACACCCGGCCAACTTAATTATAATGGAGTCCATCCCCTTTCTCCTCCTAAACAATGGAGTACATCCCCTTTTTCCTCCCAAATAATCATACATATACAATGTATTTAAACACATAATTATACATGGAGTACATCCCCTTTCTCCTCCAAACAAACATATATATACAATGTATATAAAATGTGATCATATTCAATGACAACCAACAATGAATTAGCTTTAATTCACCTAATGACATTTCTACAACCATTATAGCTATCTTCCACCAATAGCCCCATACAATTATTTCTAAACAGATATTCAATCTTTATAACAGATAAATCATTAAATTTCCATAGGCAAGCGATTAAACAAATCCAACAACACCATTCATCTATACATCCTCCTAATTTTGCATTTTCCATACCAATTTCATTATTCAAACAAAATGGTAATTCAAGACATTTTTAGGGCAAAGCTCTCCATTCTCCAAGTACTAACCCAAGGGCCAAAATCTACTATTTTAACATAGGAAGGTCTCACATCTAAACCCCATAATCATTTATATACACCTACATGGAAACCCCTTTTTCAAACTTGAAACCCAAACCTTAGGTTTGCTCAAATCACCCCCAAATCCCACCATTGTTACACAATGACAAATAACTAAGCTAAAAGTCATATAAAAGTCTAGAAAAATCCATACCTCAAGTTAGAAGACCAAGCAAAGTAAACATGAATTCCAACAATGCCGAAACCTTAGCTTTCAAGATACTCTACCCTTCTTCTGAAGACACTAGGGTGAAGAGATCAAAGGATTTAGGCCAAAATATAGAGAGAGTGTGTGTTTCAGAGAGAGAGAGAGAGTCAAAATCTAGGTTTTTTTGAAAGTTTTAGAGAGAGAAGAATGAAAAAGTGATATAAAATGTTACTTTTGTGATATGATATACGCACAGTCCACTCGAGCGGAGGAGTTGACGCTCGAGCGTCAGACACAAAAAGTTGTTATGCTTGAGTGCACGATGCTACCCGCTCGAGCACATAACACACACATCCAGTACTTTAGCAGACAACAGACAAACCGCTCGAGCGCCCACCTGCAAGCGTAGGAAACGCCGCTCGAGCGTGAAAAACACCTCTCCAGTACTTTTGTAGACGTGCAAAGTACTGAGGGTTTGTAAATCTCGCTCAAGCACAAGAAATGCTGCTCGAGCGAAGGAGCAAAAATTGCAAAGCCCGTTCGAATGCTAGAATGGCCGCTCGAGCGGAGGAGCAAAAATATGGGCGACAAAGGTTTGGAAAAACAAGCAACCAACCTACTCCAAATGCACAACTACAATTCAATAACCAAAATAGAGGGAAGACAAGAGAAACAAGATATGAACCACCATTCAAAACAATACAAACCCGAGTCCGGAATACAACAAGTGACGGGTCAAAACCAAAATCGCTATAGGCTAAGACTCCACATTGTTCTCGCAACACAATTTCAATCTCATTTCATTCCAAGTCACATAACAATTCCCTTTGACCGGTGAGCAAACATGACAAATTGCAAATGGATTTTTGGCTCAAGGCATCTGCAACGGTATTGGCTTTTCTTAGATGGTACAAGATTTGCAAATCAGAATTCTTGATTAATTCAAGCCATCGCCTTTGTCTCATAGTCAATTCTTTTTGGGTGAAGAAATACTTCAAACTTTTATGGTCTGTATATGCTTCACAAGTTACACCATACAGATAATGTTGCCAAATCTTCAAGGCAAACACCATAGTTGCCAATTCAAGGTCATAAGTTGGATAGTTCTTTTCATGAGGGCAGAGTTGCCGAGAAGCATATGCAATTACCTTTCCATTTTGCATTAGCACACATCCCAAGCCTTTGTAGGAAACATCACTATAAATCTAAAACCCATCGGTTCCATTGGGCAATGTCAGTACTGGTGTAGTTACTAGTCTCGTTTTCAGTTCTTGGAAGGCTGATTCCCGTTGATCAATCCAATCAAAAGGTACATTTTTCTACGTCAATTATGTCAATGGCATAGCAAGTTTGGAAAAATCTTTCACAAATTTGCGATAGTAACCTGCAAGCCCCAGAAAGCTTCTAACTTTGGACACATTTGTTGGTCTTGCCTAGTTCACAATAGCCTCAATTTTCTGTGGGTCAACTGATATGCCATCCTTGTTGATCACATGTCCCAGAAATGCTACACTGTCAAGCCAAAATTCACATTTGGAAAATTTTGCATATAACTTCTTTTCTCTCAGGATCTGTAGCTCAATTCTCAGATGATTTTCATGTTCTTCCCTGCTTTTGGAATAAATCAAAATATCATTAATAAACATAACAACAAAATCATTAAGAAACTGTTTGAACACCCTATTCATTAGGTCCATAAAAGCTGCAGGTGCATTCGTTAACCCCAAATAGCATCACCAGAAACTCATAGTGCCCATATCTAGTCCGGAAGGCAGTTTTGTCTATGTCTTCTGCTTTAACTTTCAATTGGTGGTATCTGGATCTAAGGCCAATTTTTGAAAAGACTCGGGCTCCCTGGAGTTGGTTAAACAAATCATCTATTCGGGGGAATGGATACTTGTTCTTGATAGTTACTTTATTCAATTCCTGGTAATCTATACATAACCTCAAGGATCCATCTTTCTTTTTAACAAACAAAACTGGAGCACCCCAAGGTGAAGTGCTTGGGCGAATAAACTTCTTGTCTAACAATTCCTGAAGTTGAGTTTTCAATTCTTTTAGTTCAGAAGTTGACATTCTATATGGAGTTTTGGAAATCGGTTGTGTTCCGGGCACAACATCAATAGTATACTCAATTTCTCTATCAATTAAATCTCCCGGCAATTCATTTGGAAATATATCAGAAAATTCATTTACTACAGCAATGTTCTCTGCAGTAGAACTATCAGAAGTCACAGTCAACACGCAACATAAGTAACCCCGACTGTAAACAGCCCATTTTTGATCGCTCACAAGGCTTGGACGCTTTGTCCTCGGACTCGATGATGAAGCTGTGTTGATTGTGATTCGAATTCTCAACAAAGGAACGTAAGCTCACGCTCCAAAACCAATTCCAAACCTTTCATATTCATACTATTCTTGCCCCAAAAATTCATTTTTAACCATTATGCCACCCTACATTGAGTGTAAATAGTGGAACAAGGGAGAGCATTGGGAGCCGACCGTACCACATTGGGAGCCGGCCGTAGCTATTGGGAGCTAACCGACTCTCGATAACGAGAAACATTATTCTGGGTGGGAATGGGCTAGCCGTCTATTTTTAAAGATATTTATGAACTATTTTGCTCAAATTCTATAAATATGAGCATCTATCTTAGTGTTAGAGGTTGGGAAATTTTCAAAGGAGTAAAACAACCTTTGAGAGCTCCTTCTTCTTGTGCAAGCTAACTTTGAGATATTTGATCATCTTTATATCATATCTATACACCATAGACAACCTTAGAGCAAGAACTTAGAACCTTGGTTGAGCTTTGTGAGTCAAAATTCAAGCTTGAGAGTGTGCTTGGACCAAGTTTGGTTCACAAACAAGAGCTTACCTTCTTCAAAAGGTATAAGCTTACCACCTTTCACAAGAGGGTTAACACCCTTTCTTGCTTTCTACTTCATAGCTCACACCCTTGTTTTACATTCTTTTCGTTGCCTTTTGAACTGATTTTTTGAGTTTAATAAAGGCTAAAAAACATGGTTTGAAGTCTCAAAAATGGAGAGGTTAGCCACCTCTCTTTGCTTTTGTTCACTAGCCTTGCTTTGCCTTATTATTTACTACATTTTATGCCCTTTAACATGATTTTTAGCCACTGTTTTCAGCATATTACGGGCTGTTTTAGGGCTGTTATAGTTTATTTAATTAGTGTACACTTTGAACATCTAGCTTGTTGTGTTGCAAGTCTTCATAACTAGCTAGTTGTATTGTGTCACCCATGCTTTGATAATTTTTCTTTGGTTCACTTCATATCAAGAGTCTCATTCTAAATAATCAATCTTGCATAAGTCATTTCTGCCACCTTAATCTTTTCTTTTTTCTGTTTTGTTTTGAGAGTTACTTCAACCGATCAACGGTTATTCAAAGCAAAAGAAAGAAACCTATGCTCAATGGCTTAATCTCTACGGAGGTTCATCATCAAGGCATAGGCTCCCTTTTATGCCAAGAATTACTTCTCGTTTGACGTTTTTTCTCATTTAGTCGACTTAAACATCATTTTGGACAAATTGATTAAAGAATGGCAAAGACTAATAAAATTGGCTTAAAATGAATTAAACCGACATAAAGAAAATGTTGAGTTGGTTGGATTAGGCGGATGTTATGCCGGGTCCATCATTCCGGAAATTGTCACATATCAATACATGATATGTTGATAAGACTTAGAGCGTGTCTACTTCCCTCTATGAGTCTTCATGATAAAGAGGGAAGGGTAGTTTTTCATCATATTTATCAATTTTGTCCAAACGTGCTCAGGATCATCAAGCCATCAACTTGTGTTAATTGATGGATTCGAATGCAAATTTGTTCTTTTCTTGAGTCTCCAATGACAAAAAGGGGCAAAAGGGACAAACAGGGCCTAGAAAGGCTCTGTCTGCACTGTTCTCACCTCATAGCACAAAACATTTTTTGGCATAAAATTTAGTGTCGGCCGGCACTGTTTTGGCCCTGCCAGACCTCATTTGGAGCTTGTCGGCTCCCAATGTTTTGTAAAACAGAAATTGTTGGCAGAAACCAAGGCGTGGCGAGTAGAGTAGTGCAGGGGCAGGCGAGTACCGGCACTTTCCATGCAATCATTGTATCTTATGGCTGCTCAAATTAAATTTCTTGTTAGCCTTGTTGTAATTAATTATTATTGTTGTAAATAATTATTATTTTAGTTATTATTATTGTTTATTTGTAATTATAAAACTAGTTAACTTAGACTGGTAGTTTATTACCCATTCTAATATCCTTGTTGTAATAACTTAGCTAGTTTTAAATCATTTATTCGAATTTGTAATAATTATTTTATTTCGGACATTTAGACACTTATTCGCACCCTCCTGCACGAGAGCAAAATATGTAATAACTTGTATGTCTTCCAACCCCTATTTCTTTCTCCCTTTTATTTATCTGCTTATAATGATAACATAGAGCATCACATCTACTTAGCATTCCCATGCTTGCATACACTCGTCTCGTATGCATTTGGGTTCGGCTCATCATACTAACCAATGTCAATTTCTACTCCATTGTTTGAATACGTGATTTATCACATGTCTTGAATGGAATCATCTACCATGCTAGTAGCTGAGCCTATTTAAATTGCATGATTGTATGTGTCACATTAGTCATTTTGCATAAGTTAGGAGCATGCATGTTTTCTAATCATTTTTCTTTATTTGGCTTACCTTGGAGTGCTAGGTGAGCACTTATTGTTTTAGTATCTCACATAAGTGTGATTTTTTTCATGCCAAGCATAATACCATGAGGCTAATTACTTAACTGATATAACTCTTCGAATGCCTATGGATGAAGGCTAATTGCTAAAATTTAGATAAATTGATTAATGTACATACAAACTCACTTTTTCAAGCGACAAGTATCAAAAACAATTTTCAAACAAACATGAAACCAAAACGTTCCAACTTTTGCAAATTAGTCTATACTTGTGTGCAGTACGCAGTAATGTTAGCTAATAAATCGGAACATGAGCATATAATGTAAATAAGAATCACATTATGATTAGTAGAGGCCAATCTTTGATCAGGCGAGTGGGGTGCTCAATTCATGACCTTCCCCTATCGTACCTAAGTTCCCAAGCTGAGACACTTTGGTGATGACGAATAAGTGGCCTTTGGCACGAGTCTTGAGTTTCCTAAATTTTTCAAAAAATATTTAGGTGGCAACTCTGAAATCTAGCAGAGCAGTCTATTTTTTTCCATTTGATTCAAAATTGATTTTCCAAAAGATTTGCTGGACTCATTTGTGTTTATTTATTTCACATTACACTTTTGAAATCAGATTCAGAACCACGAGAGTCCAAACTGTAGGGCTAATCGTATCTGAAAGGAGCACGAAAAGCAAGCTACAGTTTCTGGCAACTCTGCTAGGGATTTAGAAAGCTTGACTTGAAACTCATGATGTGAAATTTTATCTACATGTATATGTTCTTTGCATAGCATTTGCATTGTTACTATAAGTCACTGTGTTTTCCATTTTGTAACAACGCCCGCGGGGGACCTCGCTACAGTTCGGACTCGATTTTGTTGCGGTTCTAAATCTTGAACCAAAGAGTCCAAATCCGGCAAATCGTTTTGAAGGAAAACAGATTTTTTGAAAGAAGTGCCAAACATGGACTGCTTTGCGGATAACGAGTCGCCACCTAAATATTTTAAAATGGGAAATTTAGGAAACCACGACTCGGTGCCAAAGGCCACGCGTGTCCGTCATCACCAAAGTTGGCTCGGGAACTTAGATGCGATTAGGGAAAGGTCACATCGTGAGCACCCCCTCTCGCAGTCAAAGAAGCCTCTACTAACCATGATATCTGTTTTTGAAAACATTGTATGCTCTTATTAGATTATTAGCCTAGGTTACTATGTGATGCTCATGACAAACAAGTATAAATGGGCGTCTGAATTGGAACTAAACATTTCATGTTTGTTTGTGAAAGATGGTTTGCTACCCGGTGGGCTTAAAATCTGATTTTGCCACAATCTAGTGGGCTTAACAAACAGTCAATGTATTGTCCCAATTCAAATAACTCAACCTCCACCCACAGGCATTCAAGGCAGTTATATCATATAAGCACATAGCCTCATGGCAAGCATGCTATTCATGGCAACACTCACACGTATGCAAGGATGCTAAAGCATAAAACTCACCGAGTACTCCAAGCCAAAACAGGAAAACGATTAGAAATCATGCATGAATCCTAAGTATACTGAAATGCCTAATGCAACACATGCAAAATGCAACTATAGCAGGCTCGGCTATTCTAAATATGGCATATGAGATGCTGACTATCAAGTACTCAACTTGGAATTGAAATACTGATCAGTTTGTATGATCGCCGAGCAGTGCATGCAAATCTGATGAATGATGCAAACATCTTTGTCATCTTGTATGCTAATTGAAATATGCCCTATATCTAACCATCCAGCGGGTAAATAAAGGGAGAAAGAAATGGGGGTTGGAAGACATACATCACACTCACACACCCTTATTACAATTATGCCCTCATGTGAGGTCGAATAAATATCTGATCGAATAAAGAATATTACGATCCAAAAAATATCTGATCAGAATAAATATACAAATTAAATGGAAAATAGTAAAAATTGGCATGCAAGCCGAGGCTGTCTTGCTCGATGAATAGTATATCTTTGAAATTGGCGCGAAATCCTTTGGGATGCCTGATTAGCCTCATTTACAATTTTCCTCGAATTGCGTGCGGATTAGGAGGCGATAATTCCTCATTTTTTGCAGCGGAGGCGGGAAAAGGGCATAGCGATGTATTTCACAAATATATGCATGTCTCGATCCTCGCGCCACCAATCACGCATATCAATGCATGATGGCGAGGAGCGATTTGCACAACTCAATGTTGGGATGAATACACAGATGCTATGAAAATGAGATGCCTCGAAATCGTGCCTGGGCACGCATAACCGAAGCGATGATGAAGATGAAAATCGGATAAAAGCGGAAGTGCCTCGAAGTGCGTGCCTGGGCATAAGCGCAAAAGCGATGATGAAGATGAAAATCGGATAAAACCGAAGTGCCTCGAAGTGCGTGCCTGGTAGCAAACCGAGCGATGATGAAGATGAAAATCGGATAAAATCGAAGTGCCTCGAAGTGCGTGCCTGGTAGCGCAAGCCAAAGCGATGATGAAAGATGAAAGTCGGATAAAACCGAAGTGCCTCGAAGTGCGTGCCTGGTAGCATAAGCCGGCGATGATGAAAGATGAAAATCGGATAAAACCGAAGTGCCTCGAAGTGCGTGCCTGAGCGCGCAAACCGGCGATGATGAAAGATGAAAGTCGGATAAAAGCGAAGTGCCTCGAAGTGCGTGCCTGAGCGCATAAGCGAAGCGATGATGAAAGTGAAAATCGGATAAAACGAAGTGCCTCGAAGTCGCGTGCCTGCGCGCAAACCGAGGCGATGATGAAATGATGAAATGGCATACGGAATGCAAGCGATGGACTTACACCAACATGGGAGAGCCTCGGCTCACTCACATAGGAGGCGTCGGGTAAAAACAAAATTTGCCTCGAAAAGCGTGCAGCGGACACGCCGTCGAACAATGATGTAAAGCATGAAAATGCAAATTGGGCTTACGCCGACATGAGAGGGCCTCAACCACACTCACATAAGCTTGGAATGATAAGAAGCAGGCGCCTCGAAGTGCGTGCCAGCGCATAAGCCGAGGCAATGCAAAAATGATGCAAGCGGCATAGGGAATGATATGTAAGCATGGCAATGGAATTTCAGCACCTAAATAAAGGGAAAACAGCCCGAAACAATTGAAATGACACCGAAGCATGCATTCATCCGAAAGTGTGAAATTAAGCCCGAAATGGCCTATAGCCATGCTATGCATGCAAAATATGATCATGGAAGAAAGAACAGTAGCAAGGCATTCCCAAATATGGCATTTTCAGTAACAAATAATGGCCAAAATGCAAGCATAGATAGATCAACCATAGCATGCAAAGTTAGTGGCCAAAAGAGGGTATTGAGACAAGTGATATATGCGAACCCCAAATGGACAAACTTTCTTCTAGAATATTGAAGATGAGATAAAAATAAGCACAATTTCAGAAGATGACATCCTCAAAATCAGAATACAAACATGCTATAAAATCCATGCAAAGTAGGCTTCCAAATAGGCTATATCATGAGACATGCAATGCACACACCAAATGACAAAACTTTATTCATGAAATATGTAAAGGGGCCAAAATAAGACCAAAACCAGGGGTCGAAGTCCCAAAAACAAACACAAATAGGCCAAAAATTGCATGCAAAAATGGCACACTTGATGAAATTTGAAGGAAGTGGTGGATACAATGGCCAAATAAAGTTGAGCCCTTCTACAATGTTGTAGAGGGGCTCAAAATGAGCACAAAACCAGTAGGGGTCTGACCCCTAAAAACAAAAGGAAATAGGCCTAAACTAGCATGCAAGATATTGGCATAAGAGCTAGGTATTGAAACAAGTATATCATAGAAACATCAAATGAAGTTGAGCCCTTCTACAAAGTTGTAGAGGGGCTCAAAACAAGCACAAAAGAAGTAGGGGTCGGAGCCCCAATTCTCAACCAATTAGAGTATAAAATTGAACCAAGAAAAAGCCCTAAAAGTTGGTTTTGAATACTCACCCTTGAAGACTTGTCTTTCTTTGCTTCTTGGCTTTGATTTGTAGCTTCTAAACCTCTGAAATTCACCTCCTTGCTGCTGAAATGATGGTAGGGATGGTGAGGCTAGGTGTTGATGAAGGAATGGCCTTGACACTTGAAGCTTTTTTGGAGTTTAAAGCTTTGAAGATGGAGGTTTTTGGAGAAGTGTTCTTGAAGACAAATTTTCCAACCTTGAAGAAGGAGAGGGAGGGGCCTTCAAATAGGCAAGAAATGGGGTGTAAAAGGAGAGGGAAAGCACCCAATCTTTCCCTCGAAATATCCCGGATGCCGGGATATGTTGGAAGATATCAGGACAGGTGGGACGGTGGAAGCAAGAATCTGGCCGGCGAGTAGTTTTGTGGGAGGTGGCCGGCCGACCACTCACCATGGCCGACCACCACCACCATGGCGGTCGGCCACCCCAAAAAATGAGCAGTGAATTCTGGCCGACCACCATACCAAAGTGCCCCCATGTGTGTAGAACAAGGATCCAAGGTTGGAATTTGGCAACATTGAACCGGGAGTCACAACATAGAGCTTGAAGGAGGCTCAAAAATGAAACCAACAATTCTTTGGCCGACCACCATACCAAAGTGTCCTCCCGGATGTGTAGAACAAGGATCCAAGGTTGGAATTTGGCAACATTGAACCGAGTCACAACATAGAGCTTGAAGGAGAGGCCCAAAAATGAAACCACAATTTCGGCCGACCACCAACCCTAGGGTCCTCCTAGATGCCCTCATCACAGATATGTAGCTTTGGTTGGAAGAAAATACCCCAAGGTGTTCAACATTGGCGGAAGTGAAAAGCAGGCTCGGGAGGCCCGGATTATCTGGGATAATTGCGGCCTCCCACCCCGGTGATCTTCGATGTTGAAGCAGAGGTACACCAAGTTTGAACAAAACTAATGAGAAATGAGCGTTCGGGGCCAAAACCGAGCAAATCGAGATCCGAAAATGAAATGCAGTCTGCGGAAGTGGTGTTGACATCGAAGTGGGTATCTGCGACCCAGTGTCCTCTGGAATGACAAAGCAGTATCTGCCAAAAAGCGGAGAAAATGGATCTGAAATGAATACTTGGGACCAAAACCGCTCAATTGGGGTCCCGAAAACCGCTATGAGCACCGAAAGTGGCATCTGACCCACGAAGTGAACATCGGGGCCCCAGGGTTCCTCGGAATGTTAAAGCAGAGGTCTCCGCCAAAAGCGGAGAAAGCGGATGCAAAATGAATGCTCGGGACCCAAATCGCGTAGTTTGGGGTCCCGAAATGGAGTCATAGCCGGGAAGTGGTGTTGATTGCGAAGTGGGCATCGGGGCCCCAGTGTCCCTCGGAACACTAAAAGCAGAGGCACATGCCAAAATCGGAGAACTTCGGAGATGGTTGGGCGGTCCCGAGCCGAGGCACGGCAGACTGGCTCAGCAAGGAGCCGGGTCCGAAATGGGCAAAATGGCCTCTGACCTGAAACGTAGTTCACGGTCACCGGGAGATAGTCTCTGGGACCACTCCCTTCCCTCGGGAGAAAAGCGAGAAAACCGAGCAGTTATGGCAAGAGACAAGGTAGAAGATGGTTCGGAAGTCGGGAGGCGAGCCTTGGCCGTGACTGGGACTCTTGAACAAGCACTGATGCAATATCACCGGCGCTCAGCTGGTGGCGTCGAGTCTTAAGGTCGGTCAAAAATGGGGTGTCTCTGATTGCCCTCTTTGTGAACTTCGGAAGTCAAGAAGTGGCGGAGTGAATGTCAAAGCCGAGGCGACTCATTTTTGACAAGTAGAAGACTTAGACAAACAATACGAGATAAGCGAGATATGTGCCCATGAGCGGGGGGCAAAATGCAAAGTGATAGTAGCGGAGCGGATGATCATGCAAATCTGACAAGGCGTAATGAAGCGGTATTGACAAATAGATGCAGCAGTTTTAAGCAAGAATGCAAAGCAAACAACTACATTTCATGCGGTTAGGAATGCGGAGAATCATTCAATTCTCGTCGCGTCTCACACGGAGAAGATCGATACTGCGCGATTAAATGCAGTACTGACCTCAAATGAACCGTACATACAATATCGTGCTGCAAAATAGAAATGAAACAAGAACAATATGCCGACAACATATATTCAATGTGATTCCTATGATTCCAAAAGTTCGACACACACGGCGTCGGTGAGCGAATGCAACATAGCGAGAAAAGATAATCTTGGCGACAATGCATGTTTAAGCATAGAAAGTTCGGTATATCAAGAAATCATGCATGACAATGCAAAACAATCACGAGAATGCAAATTAGGAGCCAAATAATGACAAATGAGCACAAATCGGGATGCGGTTGTTGCACAATAACAAAATTTGGAAAATCGCGTTAAAGCGGCTTCGATCGCGACCTCTGATTTACATTAGGAGGTCACGACATGTTTCAAGGATACACTCGATTTTGATGAATAATGATGAGACACATGTCAATAATTGCAATTAAAGTTTCATTGAACAATTCGGCGCGAAAGTGTACTTTTCTTCAACTTTTTCGGGTCCCGGGAGCTCCGATTTTCCTCAAAATTTGCAGAGAGGTAGGGGAGGGGGTGGGGGACATGGTCGGCCAGCCTATTGCCCTAGGAGAGGCCATCGGCCAGGGCCAAAAGGTAGAGGGGCCGGCCAGCCAGGTTAGGTGGCCGTGAGGCCACTACAAAGTGGGGGCATTTTGGTCATTTTTGCATTTTCTATATATATGCACCTCCATTCCATCCGAAATCACACCCAAAGTTGCAAAACTTCTTCCTCTTGCTCTCTAGACCATTTTCTCTCTCAGATCTGCATTTTATCTGGCGTCCTCGGCCTCCCCATAAGTTGTTTTTCGAAATCTTTGATTTAAGCACTTTGAAGCGACTAAATTTCGACTTTGGGGCTTCTCTTCTCATTTTCACCACTTGAGGTAATTTTGTTTCAATATTTGGAAAATTTTCCGGGGTTGACTTTTGTTGACTTTTCATTTCAGAGTTGACTTTTGTTGACTTTTTCCAATTTTGGCCCATTTGCTCATTTTGCTCCTCTTTGCAGATTTCTCGCAATGGCGGTCATTTCCCTCACGGCGGAGGTTTTCCGGTCGGAGATGATTTTGACTTTATGGTATTCCCCGAGTTCGTCCTTTCATTCGGCGATATGCTCGGTGGTTCGCAAACTTCATGAGCCACTTTCCGTCATTTCACCGATTTTAACGATCGAGCACGGGGATCTTCTCTTCTGGCCGGAAGCGGCACCTCTCCTATGATCAGAGGTATTTTATTATCCGCATCTTTACGTGCATTCTGTACTTTTGCCATGCTTAGACACGCAGTTTAACTTACGACCGATACTTGTATTTTGAGCATGTGACTTAGCCACTTGAATTTCATGAACACTTGGCACATTGAATAATTGTGAGCATACGGTGCACCTTAGTTAGAAATTGAACACCGGCTCAACATTGATTCACGAAGACCTGACTGAAGTTGAAAATGAGCACCTGACACATCTTGACCAAGAGTAGGACCGCGGTCTCCAAAACTCAGATTTTGAACACCTGACCGGCTTGAAGCGAACACACGACCAGCTGATTAAAAAGTAGAACACCTGACCCTAAACTTGAAGCACCGAACACCACGGCCAGTTTGAAGTGAACACCACGACCTGACTGATAGGAAACAAACACACTCCCCTAACTTGAAGCGAACACCACCGGCGTTGAGTAGAACACCGATCCCAATTTGAAGCGAACACCACAGTCCTTGATGTTGAGTAGAACACCACATCCCAAACTTGAAGCGAACACGCCTGATCCGCGATGTTGAGTAGAACACCACGATCCCAATTGAAGCGAACACCTGACCCACGATGTTGAGTAGAACACGGTCCCAATTTGAAGCGAACACACTGACTTGATGTTGAGTAGAACACACGATCCCGATTTGAAGCGAACACCTGACCCGCGATGTTGAGTAGAACACCACGATCCCGATTTGAAGCGAACACCTGACCCACTAATGTTGCGTAGCACACACGGTCCCAAACTTAAAGCGAACATACAGCCCACTGATGTTGAGTAGAACACACAGATCCCAATTTGAAGCGAACACCACATTGATGTTGAGTAGAACACACGATCCCATTGAAGCGAACACAGCCCGCGATGTTGAGTAGAACACACCGTCCCAAACTTCGGATGTCTTGAAACTTTGAACACGCGACCCAAATACCAAATTCTTGAACCGCGACCCGTTTTCACTTCATTTGCACCACAGCTCACTTTCGCTTTATTTGCACACAGCTCACTCATTTTCACTTCATTTCTTGATCCATGCATTGATTCATCTTGAGTTCGTTCTCGCCTGATCTTGAGGATATAGCTCCGGCGCCGCAAGGAATGGTATTTTGAGCTTCCGGAAATTTGTCAGGGATTGGTTGATCTTGCGAGATTTGGGCCATTCTGCGAGAGGGTTATCTCGTTGCCTCATTAGTAGGACCCTATTTGCGGCTTTAGCGAGAGGTGGTGGGACACTACCAATTCCTTCCATTTTTTTGCTGACGGGGACATGACCATGACCCCATTGGATTCGCTATGCTCACCGGCCTAGACTTAGGCGGTAGGCCCATTCCTATGATGAGGATATGGGTCGATGGCGAGCTACTGGATGCATTTGTTGGGGACACACCGCTTTGTAGCGAGAGGTTCGGAGAGTCCGATACTCCTGGTTTGCTTCCTATTTCCGGCGGCCACAGATGGAGCCTGAGACTCCTGAGGAGGCGGAGCAGTACGCCCGTGGTTTCCTCATGTACCTCCTCGGTACCACTTTGTTCGCTGATAGAGGGAACATGGTAGGATTATATCTACTGAGCGCTCTGGTAGACCTATCACAGGTCAGTCAGTATGATTAGGCGGCCTTTGGCTACTACCTGTCTTGCTACATGGTTGATCTCTCGCACGAGGGACTTACTCGTGACTCTTGGAGAGCTGGGAGGTACATTTGTCCTCTTGATTTACATTTTGCTCCTCATTACTTATTCACTTTGCACACACGGCGCACTTTGCATTACGTGATACGCCTTTTAGCACTTTGTACTCATACTGCATTGCTCTTCCATTTGTGGGTGTATGTGTACTTTCCACATTGGCCGGAGATGGAGGTGGTGGGACCTCCTATGACTCCATTTTCTTTGATGTTTGAGGCGAGCATCTGGCGAGGCCTCGAGACTCTCTCCTCTCTGCGGCGATACTTTGATCTTTGTTGACGGCAGGTATTGCTTGAACTCTCGGTTCCTTTTATTTTCATCTTTGATCGCTTTGTATATCGATTTCGGTGATTTGTATCTTTGGTTATCCACAGATCACTGGCGGCCTTAGGCGATCTTGGCGACGAGCTTCGAGACTCTGTACCTGGGCGTCGAGTTGTTGTCGATATAGATTCTGCTCGAGGACGGTCGGCGGAGTTTGGTTCTGAGGAACGCTTCGGCGTCGAGATATGGGCGATTCTCGGGACACTCTGCTGTGCCTCCGGACACCATCGCGTCTGGCGATAGATTATCCCTGAGGAGGTCGGCGGTATATGCGAGCGATGATGCTTTGTTGCATCATCTCGATGGGAACTCGCCACCTACCGCCGCATATATTTGATGCCCGCTTGGCGGGAGTCGCGGGCTCCGTAGCGAGGTCTCTTGGCGCACCATCTTGAGTCGCGCCCATACTCTGAATATCCCTTCTTCTAGCGTGGCGAGATCGAAGGTGAAGCGATTCGATCCCTCCGATCCCTCCGTCTCTTGATCATCGGGGTGGCGAACATGCCGGCGAGTTAATGACTGGCGATTTGGGGCGCCTTACGATTCCGCTAGAGCCTCCTCTGCACGATCACGAATATGTTAGAGACCACGACTTCGCCCGGTATGTTTTTCGCTTTGATTTATCGATCGGATATTTGAACATTGATTCCGTTCTTGATAGTTTTGCATTTGTATTTGCGACCTCTGTTGAATATCTGGACGGTACTTTCGGGATGCTAGCCACATTCGAGGCATGATCGCCGGAGGAGGCCAGAATGAGCATCGTGGGTGTAGAGGTACTCTTCATTTTCCTGTACTAGCATGTTTACGATCTTTGCTCTAGCTTTAGACCTTCTGCTATATTGATAGTATGTAGAGCACATCGACACACACCCTTTTCACATTCTGCATTTACACACCTTTTTATGCTTGAGCGATGTATTGCACTTTGCATCTTGGATGCCTCCATATATGCTTCATCACGGGCGAGCCACGGGGCCCTCTCGGAGAGGTCGAGGTGCTAGACCTACCAGTCTGAGGATGGGAGGCTGGGCCATCAGGTCTCATCGAGGCTGGCGGAGGAGGGTCGTCTCATGAGCCCGGGCACCCATTGTTGAGGATGTGAGGAGGAGGTGGTCATGAGCCACATATCGAGACATCTCTGGAGAGGAGGCTCGGTCTCGGCTCGGGGAGTGGGGCGAGCTGAGGGGATCCGGAGGATGGCGGCTCGATCCGGATGGTGATGATGATGTAGAGATTATCCTTGAGAAGAGGATGAGGGCCTCCCTTCTCGCTCGAGAAGCGATGTTATTTCTGCTTTATTCTACTTTTTAGCTAGTAGTTTGTAGCACTTTGCACATTGTTAAGCGGTTTATTTTACGTAAAACTTGTACCTTTATTGTTGTAAGACATGATGAAATGAAACGACTTTTGAAAAGATGTTGTATTTGAAATTCTCGACATCGCATCGCATTATTTTGCACAAAATGGAATTGAATGGAAATCGCCTCATGTATTTAGGGTTAGGTAGAGGAAGCGCAACAAAGCAAAACAAAAGCGACTCACTAAGAAATAAAAGCGAGAATCTTAGCGAGTTTACAACTCGATAAACAAAGAACAATAATGTTAACGACTCAATAGACAAGACTTAACAAAATTGTGTAATCAAAAAGTAACAACTCAAAAGCAAAAGCAGCGGCATTTCGACAAAACTTACAACTCAATAAGCAAAAACAACAACTCGATAAGCAAAAATACAACACGATGCGCCGGATGGACTATACGGATAGTGGAGTGTATCCAAAATTGATAGGCACTGGATGCCTTCTCTTAGGGAGACAACCAGTTGCGGAGTCCACTCTTGCTATAGGTAATGTTTCCCACCCAAGCTCACTTGTATTTGCTTACATCACTCGACCCTCGGGCTCGACTTTTCTCATAAAACCCTTATCTTACTTTTCTCTCGTCGCACATCTCTCTATTCTTTATTCTCTCATTTTCATCCCTCCCCGGATATGGTTGTGGAGAAGTTGCAAGTTGTGGACTCTTGCCTGCCTATCGACCCGGCTACTTCTTTCGGCAGCGCCTAGTTAATGCTCTCGATGAGAAGTGGTGGTTGAATGGATGCATAACTTGTCGGAATCGCATTGCATGGCGCCATCCACAGCTTAATCTTTCGGCGATGAGCTCTGACATGTTCGAGGATCTGGGATCCGTCGATCGATTGAATCCTTGTATATTTTATTTCCCATTAGTACGCGCCAGTTCGGCCACACAAGTTGGGCCTAAGGTGGCATCTGAAGCTTCGATTAGCTCACGGGAGGCGCGAGGACACCTGACTAGACTATGCCCCAGATTTATTGCTTTATTAGTACTTTCAAAGTTTTCTTTATGAATGTAATAAAAAGCAACTTCAATTGTATGCAAGAGCAGAAGAACTCTGTTTCGAAATCAATGAAATTGAAGGTTGTGGTACTGAAAATTCTCCGCTTTTGGTCCAAAAATGGTCTTAGTTGTGAAAAGATTAATTTGAACAAAGTCAACTTTTATGAAAACTTTTCAAAACTATTTTCGATATGGATCAGAACTGGACACGCCTGAAATCTGTCACTGAGATACACAACCCCAAATCCTAGCAACTGGAAAGTTGCCCCTAGTTTGAAAGGTGCTTGGCAATGTGGCAGCGGAAAGTTGCCCCTAGTTTGGATGATCGCAACACTCCATTGCAGCGGAAAGTTGCCCCTAGTTTGAATAACCTTGTCTGGGAGATCGTAGTGAATCTTGATGAATAAAGATGGTGAGGTGATCAAAATGGACTAAGTTGATCGGGAAAAGATTGTGGTGAACTTCAAGATGAAGGCGCCTCGTATCCCAAAGATGGGAATCAAGTCTTCGTAGTTGAGGTTAGGTTCGCTCGAGTGTTTTGCTCTCCTTTTGCGCTCTAACTTTTGCCAAGGCCGCCCTTTGCGGGTTTTCAACCTTCTTGAGCTCGGTTTTATAATTTTCAAATTTTCTATGCTCTGAGTTTTGCCTAGGTCGCCCTTCGGGTTTTCGGCCTAGCTTGAGCCTCTCGAGGATAATATTTCATCAACTCGACCATGTTGATCGGTTGAAGAACTCCAAGCCATCTAGATCCATCGGAACCACGGCTCCACGACCAGTTGACTTGATGATGTAAGGACCGGTCAATTGGAGTGCGAACTTGCCCTTGGGTGCGTGGATGGGAGCCCGGTTGTCCTTGAGTACTAAATCTCCTTCTTTTAAATTCCTGGACTTAACCTTCTTGTTAAAAGCCCGGGCGATTCTGCGTTGATAACCCTGAACGTGGTACAGTGCTTTCAATCTCCTTTCATCAAAGAGCATGAGTTCTTCAAATCTATTCTGCTGCCAATCTGCTTCGGCTATCTGGCACTCGGCCAATACTCTCAATGACGGAACCTCAATCTCGATAGGTAGAACGGCCTCCATCCCGTAGACTAATGAGTATGGAGTCGCCCCAGTAGAAGTCCTGATTGAAGTCCTGTAGCCCCACAGAGCAAATGGCAGCTTATCTGGCCAATCTCGATAGGTTTCCACCATCTTACGTAGTATCGCTTGATGTTCTTGTTGGCGGCCACAACTGCTCCGTTGGTTTGTCGCCGATAAGTAGACGACTTATGAAACGCCACATTGTATTTCTCCAACAAGTCAATCACCTCCTTCTTGAAGTGGGAACCATTGTCAGAAACTATTACATTTGGGACTCGTGGCGGCGGATAATGTTGTTTTCGATGAATTTTGCAGCGTGTGAAGCTTTCAACAACTGCGTAGATTGGGCCTCAACCCACTTCGTGAAATAATCTATCGCTACGAGGATGAACTCATGCCCGTTCGACCCCTTGGTAACGGCTCAATCACATCAATTCCCAGACGAGAAAAAGGCCATGGCGAAGTCATGTTGTCTGACTTTGTGGCGGAATGTTCATGCGATTTGCATGAATCGACATTTGTGGCATCGCTGACAAACCGATACAATCCTCCTCCATGGTGGACCAATAATAACCTTGCCTAAGGATCTTCTAGCCAACATCACCCCATTCATATGTGCACCGCATTCACCCGTGGATGGCTTCCATCGGACGTTTGGACTCTTGACATCAACACCGGTTTATGCATTCCCGGATGACCTCTTCTATCTAGTTTACCCCGAGATGATGGCGGGTGACATTCTTCGATTGCCCTCTTGTCTTTGGCATTTACCTGGCGGGTATACTTCTTTCTCCAAAAGTTCCGGATGTCGTAGTACCAAGGGTGTTAAATCACGAACTTCATCTATGGTTCAATCGACTCATAGCGGTACAAATTTCAGTCGATGATATTTGGGCGCATTCGGACTCCACGGGATGTCTATCATTGATGATAGAGTTGCTAAAGCGTCTGCGAACTTGTTGTTCTCTCTTAGTAGATGGCGAAATTGACTTCTCAAACCGAGGAATCGATAAATCAAGGTTTGGTGATACATCATCATATTTTCCTCTTTTACTTTCCGGTCTCCTTTAGCTTGAGACACAACAAGATTGAATCCCCAATGACGTCGGTAGTCTCGCCCCTAGTTCTAGAATTGCTTCCAAACCGACAATGCATGCTTCATATTTGCTTCATTATTGAGACTTTGAGCAGGAGTTTGAAGGCGAGAGGATCTGAGGTGTCGGGTGCTATCAGCAACACTCCTATCCCATACCCATGCTGATTTGACGCTCCGTCAAAGTACATCGTCCAAGTTTCCTCGTCGATATGCAGAATTGCTTCATCTGGGAATAGATACTCAACTGCTTCATCCCCCTCAACCGGATGGTCGGCAAGGAACTCTGCCACCGCTCTTCCCTTTATTGACTTGCGCGTTACATATGTAAGATCGAATTCGGAGAGCATGACAACCAACGAGCTAGCCTACCCGTGGCTGGTTTCTCGAAAAAGATATTTGATGGGATCTAGTCGTGAAACCAACATTCTGAGTGAGCTAACGGTAGTGCATGACTTCACGGTAGCCCATACCAAAGCCAAGCAAGCCTTCTCCAGTGGCGTATACCGGGTCTCATACTCTAGCATTTTCTTGCTCAAATAATAGATGGCTTTCTCCACCCTATCTTCTGATTCTTGTGCAAGCATGCAACCCATCGTGGTCTCGATCCAGCAGTACAAAATCAACGGTTTCCACAGTTACTTTGGTGATAAAGCGGGTGGAGTTACGTAGATATTCTTTAATCTGTTCGAAAGCAGCTTGGCATCGGCCGTCCCATTGGAACTTCTTTCCTTTCTTCAGGAGACCAAAGAGTGGTTCACAAGTCAAGGTTAGTTTTGAGATAAACCGTCTTATGAATTGCACTTTACCCAGAAAGCCTCGCACCTCCTTTTCAGTCCTTGGTGGTGGCATTTCTAGGATGGCCTTGATTTTGGAAGGGTCGACCTCGATGCCCCTTTGTGTGATCAGAAACCCCAGCATTTTCCCATTGTAACACCAAGCGTACATTTACGAGGGTTTAGCCTTAGCGAATTCCACGATCCTTTGGAAGAACTTGTGCAAAGCGGTGTAGTGGCCCTCTCTTTCCTTGGACTTGACAATCATGTAGATCACGTACACCTCAACCTCTTTATGGATCATATCATGTAATATTGTGGTCGCGGCCCGTTGATAAGTAGCCCCAGCATTCTTCAACCCAAACGGCATGACCCGGTAGCAGTATGTTCCCCACGGGGTAGTGAATGCAGTCTTTTCTCTGTCTTCCGGCGCCATTACTATCTGATTGTACCCCGAGAAGCCATCCATGAATGAGAGCAATGCATGCCCTGCAGTGAAGTCCACTAGCTCGTCGATGTGTGGTAGGGGAAAGTCGTCCTTCGGACTAGCTCTGTTCAGATCTCTGAAGTCTACACACACTCGGATCTTGCCATCTTTCTTCGGCACCGGAACTATATTGGCCAACCAAGTGGGATATTCTGATACTAGCAGGAAGCCTGCGTCAATTTGCTTGGTGACCTCTTCTTTGATCTTGAGAGCCCAATCCGGGCGGATCCTTGAGCTTACCTTGATAGGTCGGGCCTCGGGGTCAAGGGGATCCGATCTTGTACAATCTCGGGATCGATTCGGGCATGTCTTCGTGGGACCACGCGAAAACATCTTTGAAATCTTTTAATAGCGACCATCGCTCGCGTTCTGCGAAAACGATGTGGACCCGATCTGGACGGCCAGCGGGTCCTCCTCAGTACCAATATTCACAGAAATGATTTCATCCGTTAAAGGCTTAACAAATCTCTCATGCTCTTGCTCGATTAAACGTTGTAAAACCGGAGGCACTTCGTCCTCGTCGTTTTGATCAAAATTTTGAAAGTCTGAATTAATGCAATAAATTAGGGGTACAGAAAAGTACTCGGAAACCACAGATGATTCAATCTCATTAAGTGCATCGGATCATCAATTCGCCGGTTACAGACTCAAAAGAAAAGGAAAAAAACGACCTGGACAAGACTGTGGCATCCGGGTTGACACCCGAAGTACCGGACTCGGACTTCGGTCGGTGGAATCGATTCGACTCGAAGACTTCGGTGGAATCGGACTCGGCTCACTACTGACCGGAAGCTTCTGGATAAGAATCCTCCTCGTCTTGCCAAGTGGCGAGGTGCGATCGATCGTCCAAGATGGCTGCTGGTTGGCTCGCGGCCGTTTCATCTCAATCACGGAAACGCGGCGTTATTCCCCAAGCAATCTGGTCGTCGGAGGATCAAAGAGAACATGCGATTGCTACCCCATTTCCAATTCGGTGCCCTCGGGACTCGCTTGCCTTAATGCTTTCGATCTCGGTTGTTGGAGTGCATGCGCTCTTGACGCGTCATCCCGGATAGTTGCAAGTCGAAAAGATTTGAAACACAGTGCAGCGCTTCCCTCTGCGTTCAACCATGGTTACGGGAAGCGCAAAATGGAAAATCTTCCCCCTCCGGACGGCGTCCGTTCGAGTACCCAGATGGGCCTATGCATTAGATCAAAAAGGCTTCGGCTGCCGCCATACAGCCTGCGCCATTTCCTTCCCTTTCCTCGTCCGGTCTTCTTTGGTAGGCGGATAACCTAATCCAAAGGTATGTGGATTATGTGGCACTTGACCAATTGCGACACCTTTCGGCCGCTTCTTCCCAATCCCATCGAGGATATCTTGTAGCTTGTTCATGAGGTAGGCGGCTTGGCCGACATACAAACCCTCATTCACAGCCATTATGTTTTGTACCACGGGCCTCGGCCAAAGTAAATCGATATAAACATGTCCTCCATGCAGTGTTCAATCTCCAAAATGGCGTAGATACCTCCGGAGGGATGGATTGATGAGTTCCCAAAAACAATGGCTACTCCTTTCCAAAGGGGTATTTCACCATTTGATGGAGTAGATGAAAGCGGCCTTTACGATGCAACGAGTCGCCCCAAAAGCATGTTGAAAGATCGAGGACCTCCAAGACATGAAAATCTATTTCGTGTTGTCGGGCCCAATCTTGGTTTGGATTTTCTTGTCCCTAGGACATCCACCTTGTATTATCATACGCTCACGATTACTTGAGTAGTCGATTGTGAAGTCCATGAGCTTTAACCCAATCGCATAGGCCGTTACGGCGGACAAACATTGATAAGCGGACCCGGTGTCAACAAGCACCACCGGAATCCATTTGTCCTGCATTCTCTGAGAGATGTAGAGAAGTGCATTATGGTCCACGCCCTCGGCGGCAATTCCTTGTCGAAAAGGTCAATCGGGGAACCTCCTCCCGGAAAGACCAGCCCAACTAGTTGTTGTGGCGTAGTTTCAATGGAAAGTTTAGCTGTGGCCATGGCAGATAAGACAGCCTGCCGGTGCACCCTCGAAGCCATAAGCAATCCCCAAATGGAGATGTCTGCTTGTATTTTCTTTAATTTGCTTGATCTGACCTCTTCTTCCACTTGCTTCTCTTTACGTTTCTCTACCTCCTTATCTTTCCACGATGCCTCGGGTTGATCAAGGTGTGGGGGCTTGAAATACCGCCCACTTCTAGTCATATGGTCTACCTCCTCGAGGTACGCAGTCTTGTCCGGTTGGCCACTGCCCGGTCTTAAATGCGTGTGGGCAAGATACAAGTCGTCATCTTCCACCACATTCCATTAGCGTCTAGCGAGCATCTGTCACAGTTACGGCTTGTTTGTGCTTTCGGCAATTTCATTCCTCATGCTCACGGCATGTTCGGTCTTCGTGCCATGACACTCTCAACTTCCTCATGGTTCTTTGCTTTTCGGGCTCTCTCGAGGCCCATCTCTTTCTTGTTCCTCCGGCAACAAGCATGCGGTTCTCAAAATGTTTACGTTCTTGGCGAAATTCTTACGTCCGGCGCTCTCCGGCAATGTAATCGATCCTCGGCCCTTAGGCCACAAATGGTACAATATCGGTGATCATCCAACCACCGGCGACCTGGCGACTCCTCATCTTGAACGGTTAATCGATGCATCCCTGATTCTGCTTGTAGAATTGAAGGTTGGCGAAGTCCTCTTCCACCATGATCAAATCATCCCCGATTCAAGCTTGTCCCCGGATCATACACAACTTCGGCCTCTTCCCAACCCCATACTCAGCTTAGACTGGCTCATCGACAAGATATATCCACTCGGATCATAAGCTCTGCCAGCTAAATTCTCAGATAGCTCCACCCCAGATTCAACTGTTCCGCTCTCCTCAGAAGCCTGCCCCGTTCCATTCTCGGTGGTCACCACCTTTGGCTCAGGTTGGGTTGGGGAGGTGTCCAACTTGCTGAAGTCGATCTTTGTCGGGAAGGACCACCTCTGGCTTGGGTAGGTGGGAGGGCGTTATGTAGATACTGGGATTGTAAGATACGTCCCCAGTGTGGATAAGGTTGACTCTTTTTGGTGGATCTTGGTTGTGTTTGGGGAGTGGGTTGTTTGTGACGTTGGGTCCTTGAGGAGGTAGAATGATGTTCTTGTCAATGAGGTCCTGAATCTCATGGCCTTGACTGTAACATTGGTCGGTGTCATGACCATCTTTTGGTGGTATTGGCAATATTTGGGTGGGTTATGGGAAGGGAGTGGATTCGGTAGAGGCCTCGGTTCCAAGGGTTTGGTGCCCTTCGACTAGAACCAGGGACTTTAGACAAAGACATATAGAGTGGGGAGAAGGTTCGTTGACCCCACAGGTTGGTATCTTGGGGCTTGATTCTGCTCCGGAGGCATTGGAAAAAGGTGTGGCAGCTGCGGACCTTGGTTGGGGAGAGTGGTGGTGACCATTCCAACCGAAGTTACGGTATTGGAAGAGCCACTCGGGCCGCATTATTACCACGGTTGAATGTTCTCGGTGATCGATCTTGGTCAAAGCAGACCTGTTTCATCGCATCCTCTATTTGCATCCCCATATCATGCGGTCTGCGAAAGTTGGGAAGGGAACTACAATCATCTTCTTCATTAATGCCGGCTGGAGATTGCGCACAATCATCCGTATTTGGTCTCTGTCTGTTGGCCTTAAGGTCATCATCGATGCCTTCGCCCTCCACCGGGTCACAAAGTCAGAGAAAGATTCTTTAGGCTCCTGCCTGGTTGTCTCAAGATCACGAGTTGTGATCTCGATCTGCGTGTTGTATGAATATTGTGCCACGAAGGCCTCGGCCATCTCATCGGTTGTCTTCACATCATCCTCGGCTTTGAATACCAAGTGGATGCCACACCGGCGAGTTCGACCGAACAAAAGCTTTTGCGGTCGGGTTAGGCCATTGGTCTTAGACGTCGAGAATAGCGGGAGGTGAACCATAGGATCCCGGATCCATCAGCGATCGATCTGGGGCATCTTAAATCTATCCGTGAGTCACGGCTACATCGGTATAGCCGTCTTCAATACTGGGATGGCCTTCACCCTTGAGACTTCTTAAGAGCTTCTCCAACTTGCTCAATTTTAAATTTGTCTGGTCTACCTCGAACTCAAATGGAAGTCAGGAATGTTTTGGACGGTTGTGGTAGAAGCGGGCGAGCGGCCAGTTGGAAGACCCGTGTCCTCTTGAATGTTTGGGGGTTTGGCGAGAATGTTACATTGATTCGGGAGGATATTAGGCAGCTGGGCATTTTGAGGGTTTGGAGGGCATTACGGCGGAGTAGTTGTTCGAGTAATGGGGCCGGGTGGAGGAGGAACTGAGTTGAAGCGGTAGCTGCGTTCTTTGTTGTAACACAGTGATCAACTTTCGGTGTTGGGCCATGATAAGCGGCTTTGTTGTCTGGAAAATTCCGCCTGGCGAATAGCATCATCTTTCATTTGCTTCATGCTTTCAGCCATCTGGCGCATCATCGCCTCTATTGTTGGATTCTGTTGTTCCATCTGAAAAACTGGCAAGTGTGTCTCTATAGCAGAAATAGGAATCTCAACCCGACTATCTGTTTCTAAAGTAGACTGCTGTACCAATAACCTCTGCTCTGATGGACTGCGTTTCCTCGGTCTCCTTCTAATAACCGGGGGTAGTGAATGGAACACCGGATGTCCGTCAACTAGATCCTCGGATCGGTTGAGTCGGCGACCTCGTGTCAGTTGCTTGGGGGGTATCGACGGGTTCGGAAGCAATTGTGCTACAAACTGTCCCTAGCAAAAGATAAATAAAGCGAAAAAGAAATAAATAACCAGAAATAAAACGGGCAGCATAACGGCTTAAATTGAATACACCACACACAGTCGGGTATACAACAACACACAGTTGGTAAGCTGGCTATACACTGTCCTCAAATACTGGTCAATATTCTGTATCAACATTACGATAAAGCTGAATCGATATCCGCGGACAATGATTCCCAAATCTTGGATAATGCCCATGAACTGATTCCCAAATTCAAAAGCGATGCCTTGAACTGATGCCAAACTCATCTTGATACATGCATTCCTGTGAGACACACTCTAGCAAGCACATAGCGAGATAAGCGAGAGTCAAAACACCCCTATGTTGGGGTAGGGTTTCCCTGTCCTATTTCGTCAGAACTAGGGTTTCACTACATGACTTCAAACAACCTATAAGCGGGTAAGCGACTGTCCTAGTTTGGAATAGTCACTATGGATCGAATATGCACTAGGTCGAATGGTCAAAAGGGTGCCCGGTAAAAGCGGGGTTTGTGTTCCCATCTTTGTCGAGCCAGGCCGTCGGCCTTATGGACATGACTTGACAAGACAAGCCTCCGACAAATCGTTAAAGAATGGCATATGGCAAACACGGTGTCCTAGGCGCACCAATGCAAATGCAATGCAAAAAGAAACACACAAGTGTAGTCAAAACCGGATATCACGAGTTGAGTCAAGTTCTCTAAATCCCGGTAGTCGCGAAGCTGTAACAACGCCCATGAGGACCTCGCTTCTGATTCGGACTCGATTTTGTTGCGGTTCTAAATCTTGAACCAAGAGTCCAAATCCGGCAAATCGTTTTGAAGAAAAGCAGATTTTTGAAAGAAGTGCCAAACATGGATTGCTTTGCGGATATGAGTCGCCACCTAAATATTTTAAAATGGGAAATTTAGAAACCACGACTCGGTGCCAAAAAGGCCGCGTGTCCGTCATCACCAAAGTTGGCTCGGGAACTTGGAGTGCGATTAGGGAAAGGTCACATCGTGAGCACCCCTCTCGCCCGATCAAAAGGCAAGCCTCTACTAACCATGATATCTGTTTTTGAAAACTTTGTATGTTCTTATTAGATTATTAGCCTAGGTTACTATGTGATGCTTTCATGACAAACAAGTATAAATGGGCCGTCTGAATTGGAAATAAACATCTCATGTTTGTTTGTGAAAGATGGTTTGCTACCCGGTGTAGGCTTAAAATCTGATTTTGCCACTATCTAGTGGGCTTAAAACAAACAGTCAATGATTTGTCCAATTCAGATAACTCAACCTCCACCCACAGGCATTCAAGGCAGTTATAGCACATAAGCAGTTAGCCTCATGGTAAGCATGCAATCATGGCAACACTCACACGCATGCAAGGATGCTAAAGCATAAAACTCACCTAGTACTCCAAGCCAAAACAAAAGCTGATTAGAAATCCATGCATGGATCCTAAGTATACTGTAATGCCTAATGCAACACATGCAAAGATGCAAACTATAGCAGGCTCGGCTATTCTAAATATGACATGTGAAATGCTACAGCAATCAAGTATTCAATTTGGAATTGAAATACAAATGCAGTTTGTATGATCTTGGCGAGGCAGTGCATGCAAAAGCAGATGAATGATGCAAACATGCTTTCATACTGTATGCTAATTGAAATATGCCCTATATCTAACCATTCAAAGCGGATAAATAAAAGGGAGAAAGAAATGGGGGTTGGAAGACATACATCACACTCACGCACCCTTATTACATTTATGCCCTCATGAGGTCGAATAAATATACAATCCCAAATGAAAGAATATTACAGTCCGAAATATACAGTCCGAATAAATATACAAATTGAACTGGAAAATAGTAAAAATTGGCATGCAAGCCAGGGACTGTCTTGCTCCCGATGAATAGTATATCTTTGGAAATTTTGGCCTGAAATCCTTTGGGATGCCTGATTAGCCTCTGTTTGCAGTTTTCCTCGAATTGCGTGCGGTTAGGAAGGCGATAATTCTTCATTTTTCTTTAGCGGAGGCGGGAAAAGGGCATAGCGATGTATTTCACAAATATATGCATGTCTCGATCCTCGCGCCACCAATCACGCATATCGATGCATGATGGCGAGGCGATTTACAACTCAATATTGGGATGAATACACGAATGCTACGAAAATGAGATGCCTCGAAATGCGTGCCCGCAGACGCATAAGCCGCGATGATGAAAGATGAAAATCGGATAAAAGCGAAGTGCCTCGAAGTGCGTGCCTGGTAGCGCATAAACCGGCGATGATGAATGAAAATCGGATAAAACCGAAGTGCCTCGAAGTGCGTGCCTGGTAGCATAAGCGGCGATGATGAGATGAAAATCGGATAAAGCGAAGTGCCTCGAAGTGCGTGCCTGGTAGCATAAGCCGGCGATGATGAAGATGAAAATCGGATAAAACCGAAGTGCCTCGAAGTGCGTGCCTGGTAGCGCAAAGCGATGATGAAAATCGGATAAAAGCGAAGTGCCTCGAAGTGCGTGCCTGGTAGCGCAAAGCGGCGATGATGAAAGATGAAAATCGGATAAAACCGAAGTGCCTCGAAGTGCGTGCCTGGTAGCGCATAAGCGGCGATGATGAAAATCGGATAAAACCGAAGTGCCTCGAAGTGCGTGCCTGAGCGCGCAAACCGGCGATGATGAAATGAAATGGCATATGGAATGCAAATGGACTTACACCAACATGGGAGAGCCTCGGCTCACTCGCATAGGAAGGCGGTCGGATGAAAACAAAAGTGCCTCGAAAGCGTGCCAGCGGACACAAATCGAGGCAATGATGTAGAAGCATGAAAATGCAAATTGGGCTTCTGCCCGACATGAGAGGGCCTTAACCACACTCACATATCTTTGCCGAATGATAAGAATGAGGCGCCTCGAAGTGCGTGCCCATTGTAGCATAACCGAGGCAATGCAAAAATGATCTGAATGGCATACGGAATGATATGTAAGCATGGCAATGAAATTTCAGCACCTAAATAAAGGGGAAAACAGCCCCGAAACGATTCGAAATGACACTCGAAGCATGCATTCATCCCGAAAATGTGAAATTAAGCCCCGAAATGGCCTATAGCCATGCTATACATGCAAAATATGATCATGGCAGCAAGAACAGTAGCAAGGCAGTCCCAAATATGGCATTTTTCAGTAACAAACATGGCCAAAATGCAAGCATAGATAGATCAACAATAGCATGCAAAGTTAGTGGCCAAAAGAGGAGTATTGAGACAAGTGATATATGAAAACCCCAAATGGACAAACTTTCCTCTACAACATTGAAGATGAGATAAAAATAAGCACAATTGCAGAAGATGACATCCTCAAAATCAGAATAAAATCATGCTAACAATTCCATGCAAAAATGGAGCTCAAAAGAGGCTATAACAAGAGTCATGCAATGCACACACCAAATGACAAAACTTTCTTCATGAAACATGTAAAGGGGGTCAAAATAAGACCCATCTCAGTTCTGACCAAGAGCTAAAACCACAAGCAAAAAAGGTTACAAAACATGCAAGATTTAAGGCCTAAAATGGATTTCAAAGAGAGGTGGTGTATAGAATGGCCAAATGAGGTTGATCCCTTCTACAATGTTGTATAGGGGCTCAAAATAAGCACAAAACCAGTAGGGGTCGGAGCCCCAAAAACAAAAGGAAATAGGCCTAAACTAGCATGCAAGATGATGGCATAAAAGCTAGGTATTGAAACAAGTATATCATAGGAGCATCAAATGAAGTTGAGCCCTTCTACAAAGTTGTAGAGGGGCTCAAAACAAGCACAAAAGAAGTAGGGGTCGGACCCCCAAATCTCAACCAATTGGAGTATAGAAATGAATCAAGAAAAAGCCCTAAAAGTTGGTTTTGAAGACTTACCCTTGAAGACTTGTCTTTCTTTGATTCTTGGCTTTGATTTGTAACTTCTCAACCTCTGAAATTCACTTCCTAGCTGCTGGAATGGTAGTATGGATGGTGGAGCTAAGGGTTGATGAAGAAATTGCCTTGACACTTGAAGCTTTTTGGAGTTTTTAGCTATGGAGATGGAGGTTTTGGAGAAGTGTTCTTGAAGACAAATTTTCCAACCTTGAAGAAGGAGAGGAGGGCCTTCAAATAGGCAAGAAATGGGGTGTAAAGGGAGGAAAGCACCCAATCTTTCCCTCGAAATATCCCGGATGCCGGGATATGTTGGAAGATATCCGGACGGTGGGACAGTAAAAGCAAGAATCTGGCCGGCCGGTAAATTTTGGGAGGTGGTGGCCGGCCACCCACCATCGGCCACCACCCACCATGACCGGCCACCTCAAAAACAACTTCAATTCTGGCCGACCACCATACAAGAGTGTCCTCCCAAGTGTGTAGGATAAGGCCCGGGGTTGGAATCTGGCAACACCGAACCAAGTCACAACATAGAACTTGAAGAGAGGCTCAAAAATGAAATGCACCATTTCGGCCGACCACCATACCAAAGTGTCCTCCGGATGTGTAGAGCAAGGATCCAAGGTTGGAATTTGGCAACATTGAACCAAGAGCCACAACATAGAGCTTGAAGGAGAGGCCCAAAAATGAACTCCATAATTTCTGGCCGACCCGGTATACCAAAGGGTCCTCCGGATGTCACGATCACAGATATGTAACTTTGGTTGGAAGAAAATACCCCAAGGTGTTCAACATTGGCGGAAGTGAGCAAAAGCAGACTCGGGAGGAATGGCAGTTATCTGGGATAATTGCTGGCCTCCACCCCGATGATCTTCTGATGTTGAAGCAGAGGTACTGCCAAGTTTGAACAAAAACTAAGGAGAAATGAGCGTTGGGGCCAAAACCGAGCAAATCGGGATCCGAAAATGAAACTGCGGTGCGGAAGTGGTGTTCGGCAACAAGTGGGTATCTGCGACCCAGTGTCCTCTGGAATGACAAAAGCAGGTACCGCCAAAAACGGAGAAGATGGATGCGAAATGAATGCTTGGGACCAAAACCGCTCAATTTGGGGGCAAAAAGCCGGCTATGAGCACTAAAGTGGCATCTGACCACGAAGTGGGCATCGGGGGCCCCAGGGTTCCCCGAAATATTAGAACAGAGGTCTCCGCAAGAAACCGGAGAGAGCGGGTGCAAAATCAATGCTCGGGACCAAAAGCGCGCGGTTTGGGGTCGAAAATGGGCATCGTGGTGTCCCTCGGAACACTAAAAGCGAGGCACATGCCAAAACCGGAGAACTTCGGAGATGGTTGGGCGGTCCCGAGCCGAGCCTGACTGACGGCTCAGCAACCGGAAGACTCCGAAATGGGCAAAATGGCCTCTGACCATGAAGCGTAGCTCCACACCGGGAGATAGTCTGAGACCACTCCCTTCCTCGGGAAAGAAAAACCGAGCCTGGTTCGCAAACCGAGACAAGGTAGAGAAGATGGTTCGGAAGTCCGGAGGCAGGGCACGCGGCCGTGACTCTGGGACTTCTGAACAAGCACAGTATGCAATATCACCGAGCGCTCAACTGGTGACGTCTGAGTCTTAAGGTCGGTCAAAAATGGGGTGTCTACAATATTATAAGTTCCGGGTACCGGAGATTCCCAATGGAACTAACAAGCAAGTTAACGCTAATGGATGTACTATATATAAAGAAGCATGAACTCTGATTTCTGTACTTGTTATAAATATCATTCATTTAAACCCTTTACTCCGTTATTATTCACTGGGCTTCCACTTAGTATTTCTATTATGTATGTAGGTGAGCAGGCGCGTGATCAGACCTAAGCTACTGCCTGAAGTTGTGATTCACCCAGCCACTGTGCCTCCCGAGGAGGTTCCCTTTTGAGATGTCTAGTTTCATAACCTTGCTACAAATGATTTTTTTTTGTTTTGCTTATCTCTATATTGGGCTAAGTCCCCTTTTGGCTTTATTTGTATTAATAGGTGACCTATGACTAATATATTTATGACATCACGTATATATATATATAAGTTTGTTTTGAAGATTTTTGTCTCATATACGTTAACACAGCTCTATGGACATTGTATATTTTCTATATTTGCTTCCACAACCCCTTATTATATGTTGTTCCATTAAGAGGCCTTTGGTAATCTAAGGATTACTGGCCGGTTACAACGCTAAACCTATAGGGGTGGGTTTGGGCCGTGACATTTTCAATGTGAGAATGAGTGATTGGAGAAGATGAAATTCTCTCTAGGTTTAGAAAGAGGAAGAGAAAGTGAGTTCTATGTGTGTTTAGATGAAATAAGTTCCAAATAGTAGAGATTGAATAGAACACCTTCAATGTGAAGAAAGTGTTGTTTATATAGAAGACTTAACTTGCTCTCCAAGGTGAAGTTCATGGAATTTGGGTGCCTCAAGGCTCTCTTTATCATTGCTCAAGGTGGTTAGTCATGGAGGCACGTGCTCATTATAACTGTGTATATAATAGATCACATTTTTTCTATCAATTGATTCTGTGATTCTAGGGAGGGAGGACTAGCTAAGGTGGCATTTTGCACATGCTTGCATTCACAACTTTCATGCCTACTCAAGACTTCCCTAGTTTGACCTTTTATGAGATTACTTGTAGAGATGGGTTGGCCCATTTGGATGACTTATATGGGTTCAACCTACTTCGGTTCTACTGATGGACACCAGTTTAGCCCAACTCAATATCGTGCCTGGGTTGGCCTTATTTTATTGTGCTTGGCCCAAGTGCTTAAGGAATTTGGTAGATGTAGACACCCCATTTTTGACCGCCCTTAAGACTTGGGCATTTTATTCCGAGCACCCGATGATAAAAGTTACACTGTGCAATCTTTTGAATTCTCAGCGAAGAAATTTGGATTCAAGCTCTAATCCCAAACCTTGCACTCCATTTTGGCCAAACTATTTTAGATCTTAAAACCCTCATTTCAAAATCTTTCTCCAAATGTTTTTACGATGACCAAGGCTCGCATTTCGTTTAAAACATTGCACCTTTCGGTAAATCGAGTAAGGACAAAGTGGAAATACATGGAAAAGAGGTGAACTCTTTGAAAAATCTTTCAAAACATCTTCTTTATAGGTTTGGAGTTGAAGAAAATAGGAGGGGAGGGAAGAAAACTAGTTCGGAGAAGTTAGGCATCAATCTAGTTAAGATAGAAATGAGAAGTCTTCACTAAAATAGGCATATTTCTTTGCACACTTAGACTTTAGATATAAGGCCACCACCATTGGAAAGTAGACTTCCGGGGCTTCAATTTAGACTCAAAAATGAACTAAAACCGAGTCTGGATGAGGGAGATATACCCGTTTGAAGTCAGGCTTGAAGTACAGCCATTGAGACCCGGCCGGGTCCATTGAGAACCGGCCATGCCTCATTGAATTGAGGCCCGGCCGGGCTTCAATGCAAACTTTGGGCTGGCTATGCATTATTGAGGCCTAGCCGTGGGTTTTAAGGCCCGGCCGGGTGTCGGTGATGCCAGACAGACAGTTGGCGGAAATTGATCAAATATCTTTGTTTGAAGATATTTTCAACCTTTTTGGCTCAAATTCTATAAATAGGACCTCTTCCTTCAGAATTCAAGGTTAGAAAACCTTTCAATAGGCTTAGACATTAATAAAGCCTCCATTTTCTATCCAAAAGCTTCCTTGATTTCATATCACCTTTTAGCTATGCATAGACAATACATACACCATTAGAGCTGGTTCTCGGAGCTTTTTGTTGAGATTCCAAACTAAATTTCAGAAACTTGAGAGTGTTGGAATAAAGTTTGTTTAACTATAAGCATCTTCTCTTTCAAGAGGTATAACTTTTGCATCTTCTTCCTTATTTTTCTTTTACTCTTTTCCTTGATTTATACACTTTTTGGGGCTGTTTTGTGGGCTGAAACTTGTGATTTAAAAGCTACCAAAGGTGGAGGGGTTAACCACCCTTCCTTGAACCTTATTCCAAGCTTATATACTTGTGTTTCCCACTTATTTCTCTAATTTTAGCCACTATTTTGGGGTTGTTTTTGGACTGTTTTTGGACTATTTTCATAGGCTAAAATATGGTTTATAGATCCCAAAAGTGAAAGGGTTAGCCATCCCTCCTTAGCTTTGCTTACTAACTTTGTATCTTTTTGTTCTTGCCTATCTTTTTGTGCTCTTTTAACATGGTTTTAGCTACTATTTTTTACACTTTAGGGGCCGTTTTAGGGCTGTTTTAATTTATTTAATTAGTTCATGCTTTGATTAGTTTTCTTGTTGTCTCATAAGTTCAGTTATATAGCTTGTTGTTGTTCTAATTTTTCTTCAACTCATTTCCATATTTAATAACCCCATTTTAATAATCAAGTTGTATTTCATTTGAGAGTTGTTTCAAATGGTTAATGGTTATTCCATACATGAACTAGAGTTTCGTGCTTAATGGCTTAATCTCTGCGAAGATTCATTGTCAACGGCGTAATCTCTTTTTCATGTTGAGAATTACTTCCCATTTGATGCTTCTCTCCTTTTAGAGGACTTAACATCACCATGGACAAATAGACTAATGAATGGCAATGACTAAACAAATTGGTTTAAAATTGGATCAACACACATAAAGAAAATGGCTTAAATTACTTAGGCTAGCCGGACGTTATGCCAAGTTAATTGAGTCCAGAGTGATCATACGCTAATTCATGGCGTTTTGATGATTTTTGAAACGTCTCTACCACCCTCTTTGAGTTCACTCCATGACAAGGAGAAGGGTGGTCATATTCATTGCATTTCATTGATTTTTGTCCAAAATTATATCCAAGATCATCAAGCAATCAATTTGCTCATTGATGGTTTTAGAATCAATTTCAACCTTCTCTCGAGGCTTTCCCATGACAAAGAAGGGGAAAAAAGACAAACAGAGCTTGAGAACACTATATCTGCACTAGTTCACCTCAGAACACAAAAACAGAGTTTTGCACCATATTGATGCACGGCCGTTCATCTGTGGACCCGGCCGACCATCACTGATGCACAGTCGACCCTCAGTGTGTGGCCAGCAATGCAATTTTGCAGAAAACAGAAGTAGTGGCTGAAAGTGAAACAGAGTTGGTTTGGACAAATAGGGTAGCTCTCAGGCGTTGTGCATGCAACCTTCATCTATCTTCATTTACACCTTTGTCGAATGCGATTAATTGTTTCATTAAATTTATAATTATCATAGTTGTAAATCAATCTTAATGTAATTAATCAGTTGTAGCTAGCTAGTTTTGTAAAGTGTTGTAACTAATTAGTTAGTCAATTAGTTATTCAATTTCGTTTTGTAATTAGTTAGTTAACTAGAATAGTTAGTTGATTTCTTTGTTGTAATCAAGTAGTTAATTAGCTTAGTTAAGTTAATTATTATTCATTCATTTGGTTTTGTAATAGTTAGTTTAATTCGGACTTTCGGACATTGATTCGCACCCTCCTGCGTAAGGGATCAAAATATTGTAATAATGTGTATGTCTTCCAACCCCACGTCTTTCTCCCTTTTATTTAACTGCTTATGATATTTAGTTTAGGGACATCACATTTCGTTTAGCATACTTCATGTTTGCATCCACTTGTATTGTATGTATCAAGGCTCGATTCATTATTCTAATTCACATTGTTATTGCTTATACTTCTTTGAATATGTGTTTAGACCACATGCTATCAAATTGATCCATATGCCAAATTAGTAGTCAAGCCTAGTAATTGCATATCGCGTGTGTTGCATTAGTCATGTTGCATAGGAATTATGCATTTTTCTAACTAGTTTCTCTTTTGGCTTAGAGTACAAGGTAAACTTTTATTTGCTTTAGTATGTTGCATGAGTGTGATTATTGCTATGTCTAGCATGCTTGCCATGAGGCTAACTGCTTAATTGATAAATTGTTTGAATGCCTGTGGATGAAAGCTATTTGCTTGAGATGGAATAATTTGAGTAATATTCATATGCGATTACTTTTTTAAGTGGCACATATTCAAAACAAACATGAATCAAGTGTTCCAATGTTTGCAAAATTAGTCTATACTTGTATGCATCACATAGTAAAGTTAACCTAATAATTGGAACAAGAGCATATAATGTAAATAAAAATCACATTATGATTAGTAGAGGCCGATCTTTGATCGGGCGAGTGGGGTGCTTAATCCATGATCTTCCCCTCTCGTACCTAAGTTCCCGAGCCAAGACACTTTGGTGATGACGAATAAGTGACTTTTGGCACGAGTCTAGGATTTTCTAAATTTTCTAAAACAAAATATTTAGGTGGCGACTCTGAAATCTGGCAAAGAAGTCCATCTTTGGCATTTCATTCAAAACATTGATTTTCCAAAATAGAATTGATGGATTTGGACTCTTTTTGTGTTTTCACTATTTCGCATTGCACTTGTGAAATCAGATTCAAAATCACAGGTAGAGTCCGAACTGTAGGACTTATTCGTCTTTCGAAAAGGGGCACAAAAAAGTCGAGGCTACAGTAGCTGATTCATATGGAGATGAGCTCAATGACTTGGCCCACATAGTTGTCTAGTCCATATCGGATGGCCATTCGGATTTGGGCTTAATGGTTTGGATCCACTCCATTTATCTTTTGCCCAATCACATTTCATAAGTAAAACTTTACATAGATATTCATGGTGGGTCATGTTCATGCTTAGTATATTTAGTTTCTAAAGAACATCTCTATGTTTGTGTTAGTTGTACAACTAATTAGGAAAATTATTTATGCAAGAAATTAAGTTGATTCAACAATTATTGTCACGATAAATCATTTTTATCTATATGGTCTATATGTTTTTAAGATTAGATCATCCATTTGTTATAATATATATATGTGTGTGTGTGTGTGTGTGTGTGTGTGTGTGTGTGTGATTTGATCATGTGATTATATATTTTTGATTGATATAATTTTTTGCATGAGTACAATTAGACTCATAATATGCCAATTTTACTTATAAAGTTGATATTTTTAATTTTAACTAATCCAACCTCATGATGCACACTCATATGAATATTGTGGTTGTTGGTAATTTGTCTCTAAAAAAATTTGAGGAAAAGATGTATAAGAAAAAAGGGTAGGAAAAGTGTATGAAATATAATTTTTTTCCCACTTTTTCTGCTTTTTTTTTTTTTTTTAATTTTTTTTATCTAAACACAAACTAAGATTATGGACTAACATATCATTAGGTTTGCAATGCTCTTTTAGCCCCTTTTTTTTTTTTTGGGGGGGGGGGGGGGGGGTTGGGGCATTGTTAACTTTTTCAAAAATTCAATAAACTTGTTAACTTTTAAGTTTTACTAAATTAAATGGACCTAGAAAGTAAATAAATAAAAGTTTTAAAAATTTTATAGGGACAAACAAATTTGACCTCTTTTAGGTTTTTTTCTTTAATGAATCAGTTTTGAATTTATTTTGAAAATTTGTTTTCTAATTGTTTTAAACTAGACTTGAAAAATAAATTGTTTCTATACGAACTCTTTTTTTTTTTTTTTTACTAAAGACAAAAAAACAAAAAAAAAAAAAAAAAAAAAAAAACTACAAATTTGTTGATATTATTTTTGTAGAATTTATTTTTTATATAAAATGTGAGTTTATTGAGTGGGCTTAGAATTGTGTCCGGCTTCAAATGGAATTAGTAGGCCCAATGTCAAGCTACGCCTAATTGGCCATGGCATTTTTTTTTCTAGCCTAGGTCCAAACCATTCATGCCCAACCCTAATCCCAAGCCGAAAACTACTTCAGGGGTGCCTCTATTTACACACCATAATTTATCTCAAGGCAAACCACTTCTAAAGGCACACCTTTAATAATTTGGTAAATAAATATTTTGCTCATCACACACCACAAATTTACATATTTACCCTTACTCACACACCCCACCCACCACAATATACACACAAACTTCCATCTTTACCCTCACTCACTCACACACCCCACACACACGATATTCATCTCCCCCTCCATTCTCTATTCAAATCAATGAACCCCATTGCTCAAAACACTATTTTTCTCATCAAAGACGTCGTCGGTGGTGGTGCTTAACACAGTTGGAAACAACTTCACATTGGAGATTCAGTATGTGAGTTATCATTTGGCTTAGATTTTAGGGTTTTATGTACTTATTTCCATTGCCATGAAATTTGTATTTGAATGAATCAGTTTCCTGTTCAACACTGAATTTTTGAACCCTAAACATTTAACATTCGTTCGACACTTGATTTTCGGACAATAGCATTTTGTACGGTTTGTTATTGTCAAACATGTTCGGATATAGATTGCTAAACAGCAATAACATTTTCGGACAAATTCTGTCGAACAGTATCGGCTTTTTTTTTTTTTTTTTTTGTGAACATTAATGTAGGGAGACAAAGTTTAGTGAGATCACAACTCTTCTCACAATAACATTCTAATAAATTTCCCATATATTCAATAAATAGACTAATGTTGAGAACTTCTAATCCTTGAAGTTTGACATTTCTATGGATTAACTCTAGAATTTATGTTACCCTCATCTCAGTTACTGTTAGACAAATAATTAAATCAACTGCTTAAAGAGCAAAAACAAATAATTGAGTTGATGTATTCATTTGTTTTGTAATCTTCCAGTATCTTCATAACATAAATTTTTTTATGGGGACATTCAAGAAGGAAACATTCCATCCCCTTGAAGCTAATTTCTTGCTACCAATTTCTTTTTGGAACATTAGCTTTGGGGATTGTCATCATTTTAACTCAGTTATTTCCTGCACTGTAGTTGACTATTTTTCATGCATGATATGGAACATTGTCTTTATCTATGTGTTTTAAAATTTTCACTATACAATCCTGTATATGTATCTATTTGGATTAATGCAAATATTCATTTTTTCCTTATGTACCAACATATGATATATATAATCTAAATGATTTCTATGATTTTTATATACTAGTGTATGCCCGTGCCTAAAGGCATGGTGGAAATAATGTTGGGATTAATCTTCTCATGTCCAATCTTTTATGTAGTACATGAAAAATGTATTCACAAAATAATTTCGGAGAAAATTTGTTCCTTTCTTATAGCATCACTATTATTCTTACCCAAGCTATCAATCTTTCTTGTTCTAATTGAGGAGGTTGGTCTCATTTGAACTTCGGCTGAAATCCAAAAAGAATATAATCTCAGTGATTGCAATATTAACAAACCATCTCTCATGTTAACTATTGATAGGTAATCTTTAAAAAGAAAAGGATGGAAAGATAAATCATGCACTGTCATTTACCCCCATTGTGCAAAATTAAAGTGTATCAAAGCCCAAAATGTAGCAACAAAAATGTATCAATTAGTTAAATAAAATGTATGATTAGCAAACTCATGAACATATTACACTCAAGTCTTAATGATATTGCATTATTAGTTAGTTACAACACTCGCTCCACTTTCCCAAGCTTAAGTCTCAGACTCTTCATATTACACTTCTCTGTTGCTAAATCTTAGTTAATAAACCAATTACAAAGAAAGAGAAAAATAGAAACTAAAAAAAATAGAAACTAAACCTTAATCAACAAAACCACCTCTCTTTGGGCAATCAACTAACCCTCCAATCAAGCATATATGTCTATAGATTACACCAATCTCAAAGCATCAAGTACTATTTATAATAGTGTTACTTATGTTAACTTTATTGTTTTCTGTTTCATTTTCAGAAATGGATGACCCTTCGCGTATTCCACCCACTGCCTCAGAGAGACGACGTCGTGCATTAACTAATACTAGTCGTGGCCGAGGTCGAGGTCAGGGTCGGGGTCGAGGTCAGGGTCGGGGTCGGGGTCGGGGTCGGGGTCGGGGTAGGGGTAGGGGTAGAGGTCGGGGTGATGATATTGTGTTGGAGGAAGCACCTCAAATCTTGTAAGAGAATGTGATTGATAATGGTTCAGAGGATGATGATGCTGCTGCTGATGTAGATCAGGCTGAGGAGGTACTCACTAGTTCATTTCCTGGGGGGCCATCAGATCCATTAGTACTGAAGAGCTTCAAGGTACATATTGCAGCAGCTATATGGGAGCAAAAGGTAGTATACAGTTTTTTCCATGTTTGTTTCATTTAATTATTACATGTACCTTCTCTTTGGCAGGCCGTTTTTTATGTACTTTGACAGAATCTTGTGTAGGGATCTGGGTGCCCATAGGTGAGTGGCTATCATGTCTAGATTGAACTAACTCAAATGCACATGGGTCTCGACGAGTAGATATATCTATCTTCTTATGTCTCTTACCTCGAAGGTTAGGCTGCACATCCGGCTCAATGAGAAAACTACTTTGCGGATTTGCAATCTCTCCTGACTTATGCAAAATTTCCAACTGCGTAGTGTAATCAGATGCATTGAATCGCTTAAGTATGAGATCAAACTTTGGTTCACAAGTCAATTCCACTTTATCATTCTTTAACTTTTGTACTACCTCAAGAGTCCTCCAATGTGGGTTAATGCTATCAAGTGGTATTGGATGACCCTGTAGGATGTAATCCGCAATCTCATGGGCACAAGGTAACCCGTGTGTTCGTCGAACAACACATCCACATACTGAAGCATCAATGCCAACATCATTCACTCACTTACTCTCTGCTAAGACATGATCTAATGCATTAATAGAGATATTGCCTTGGAGCTCTCTAAAATGGGATGGTTTGAACTGGTATTGTACAGTGGTTAAACTCTTCTCAAATGATGCCTTAATATCAACATGCTGCAACTCAAGAAAACTATAGATCTTGGTCCAAGAACACTCAAAATTGACTTGGTTAGAACCAAGTTGTCGTTTAAGTTTTGCATGTGCACTACAACCTTGTGTACAATGGAAACAATTAACATAATTAAGTTTAAATAATCAAAATCATAATGACTAATAGTGTAAGGTAGACAAATATATATTACTTGTTGGTTGTAACATTCCCGAAGTGCATACAACTATCTGTCCATACGGCAACAAACTTATCCTTATATGGAATTAACCAACTTTGTGACACATATTGCACTGCCTCAAGATATGTATCAAAATCCGCAGGTAGCCTAGCAAGGTATTCATTGTATTCAAGCTCAGTTGAAGAGAGTACTAAGAAATTCCATAAAGAGATAAACTTGTCCCATTCCTCCTTACTCTTAAACATTTTCTTGCTTTTCGCCAGTACATTTCTACTAATATGCCATCGGCATAACAAATGCCGAGATGTAAAAAATACCTTGTCAATAGTATTCATCAAAGCAAGCTCCCTGTCTGTGACAATCACCTTAGGAATAGTAATGTCATCCAAGAGACTACGCAATGTAGTTAACACCCAAACGTAGTTATCAATCAACTCAAATTAGAGATATGCAAAGGCTACGGAGAATGACATATCAGTGGATGTCACACTAACTATCTCAAGAAGAGGAAGACGATATCGATTTGTCTTATATGTGCAGTCCATGATCAACACCTTTGGAAATGAACGGAGCAAATCTAAACTGACAGGATGTGCCCAAAACAAGTCTGTGATAGTCATCGTGTTGTTGTCACACCTATGCCGCTCAATGTAATTATGCTTTTCTAATTCACCCAACAACTGTTGCATTTGTGATCTCCCAGCTTTCTCAATAACATTATTCCTATGACGTACATTGTAAATGGTTTACATTGTAAATGGTTTTCATAGTGGTTACATTCAAAGCATCATTTTGTTTCAATGTAACCAAAATCTCTTTTGGTCTAACCATGCTTTTGGACATATCCACTAATAATGATGTTTCCTTCTCAGATAATCTCCCTGCAAATGAATGTCCATCAAAATGTTTAGCAAGAGCATGGTTATGCATTCCACATGCTACATCTACCATCAAATCATCATCAGCCATCAATTTGCGAGCCCTCAACTCAAAGGAACACCCACATTTCTTCGTACTCGTTATCTTCACAATTTTTTTATTTGAATCATCTCCTTTTAATTTCTTATGAGCTCTGTATTGACCACTTCTCTCACAGGCAATATATATCCTTGGTGTCCTATGACCACCACCATAGTCCAATGTCTTGATGACAATCACAAACCCATTTTTCCTTCCAATGTCCCGTATCCAATCGAGAAATTCTTCTTTGCTCTTGAAAACCTACAAGTCAAATTCGACAAAGTCATTAAACATGCAAAAAGAAAAAGAAAAAAAATACTATTTTTCGACATGAGACTACTTCATTAGTAATAAATTGACTTGTGTAGTCAACAAGACCCCCAGATCCAACATTACTGCATTCCACGAATGCACAGTTATGGAAAAACCAAAATAAAAATAAAAATTATAAGCGTTCGGCAGTACAAAGTCAAATTAAATGAAATTGTTCGATTTTTTTTAAACCGAATATACGGTTTATGTTCAACACTTACAAACCGAGTATTTTCATTATGTTCGACACTATGAATCCAAACAAATACAAATTGTTTGGTTGTAGTTAGTCGAACAATGATATATCATTCGACCCTAGTTAACTGAACTATACCAACGATTTACCACTCAACAAGTAAACGAAAACGGAAAAAAAAAAAAAAAAAAAAAAACAACAACAACAACAAAATAACATTTTCCTTGCTCCATTATTCCGAATCAGTATTGCCGGATGAATCCTTCATTGAATCCAATCAAAATCTTCAATAATACTATATTTTTGGTTATTTGCTTAAGGGTTTTTGGTTTTTGTTTTAGGGTTTTTAGATTCTTGATAGAAAAGATACACAAGTAACAAGTTTGAAATTATTGATGGATATTATATTCATCCTTGTCCTTTATGGTAATTATATAGATGGTGTGTATCATAACTTGGCCTTTGTAGTGATTTCACTTAAGGTTAAAATTGTAATAAAAAATAAATTAATTAATGGTGTGCCTTGAGAGGAAAGGTGGTGCGTAAATAAAGCCTCCCCATAGCTTGTCCTTTGTAATCATTTCACTGAAGGTTAAAATTGTAATAAAAAATAAATTAATTAATAGTGTGCCTTGAGAGGAAAAGTGGTGTGTAAATAGAGCCTCCCCTACTTCAGTTCAACTATCTTGATTATATTAGGATAAATTACACTCGCCTCCCTTGAGGTTTTTCATAATTCCAGATATCTTCCCTGAGATTTCAAAAATGACATTAACCTCCCCTTTGTTTGATACTCTGTTTCAGATTGTTCCCTTCATGCACTTCTGTTAATTAACACTAACAGTAAATACTAATGTCATCTATTTATTTTTTAAAAATATCAACTATGCCCTTGTTTAAATGAATAAACAAATTAAAAATTACTAGTCAATGTAGACAAACAATTCCTATAACACAGAGCAAACATTTTATCTTCTTCACTCAACCCACAACCAAACACTTTTCTCTTTGTATTCCTCTGTCTTCAATTACGTCATCATCGTCTATCGTTTTCTTCCATCGTTTTCCTCCTCATCATTCACTACAACAGGCAGGGACCACTACCACTACCTATTACTTTATTCCCATTTACAGCCATCACCCTTGCTACCATGCACCACCATTCACACCCATCGTAAAAGAAGCCCTACAGGCAATGAAGATTGAAAAGTAAGACAAAGAGTTGATACTGGAGGCAGAAAACAAGAATGATATGGGTCTAGCGATGAGAATTTAGTCTTGTGCTTGGTGAATCTATTGCGGGTGGCCTTTAAACAGGATCAACCTTTTCCGTCAGCGAATTCATTTTCAATTTTGACAATGTTGTGACAAGTCATGTGCAACATTGTTTGGAGGCTTGATTTTTCTTGATTTGTGTTGACATTCCATGGTGTTTAAATGTTGGATGTGATTTTTGGAATACGAGGGAGTTCAAGTGTAGGGATAAATTAGAAAAAGACCACTTTTTATGCACATTATTTGAGAGAGACAAGACTGACCAGAGAGGTTTTTGTTATTTTAAAAATTTTAAGGGGAAGTTTTTGAAATTATGATAAACCTAATTTATCCATTATATTATTCTTATCATAATGATACGATAATGATGTTTTAAGAAATTAATAGGGTTTGGACTATATCTAATTGGATAATCTAATTAAATGGTCAAGTCTGGTCTATTATGGACTCATTTCGAGTCTGTCTCAATAATTTAAACTGTTTAACATGTAAGGTTTATCGAGTACTTAATTTATATAAAAAATTACGATGATCAGATATAAATAGCCACTTGATTAGATCATATTTGTGTGAATAATATATTTTTAAAATTATAATTACTGTTAACACAAATTTAATTTAATTTAATAGTTATCAATATCCGATTAATATAATTTTTTACAAAAATCAAATACCCACCAAACCTTACACATTAAACCATTTGAATTACACTCAACAACACGCTCAATTTCGGATGGGAGGGAAGCACTGTCAAACTAATAATGCTAATGTAGCACTTATTCTTTTTTTAATTTCCAAGTGGCTTGTTGACTTGTTTGTCTCGTGGTCTACACTGCTCATCTCTCTTCTTACCTGCCTGCTGCTAAAGAAGGGTCTCTCTGTATAAGTGTTGTGGTGAGTACGTTCCTTTTGATCTTCCTATCGCACATCTTTCAAAAACAAGGCTTCAAATTTGCTTGCTTTTACTACTATTCTGTTTTGTATGCACATTTGTAAAACCCAAGTTATTTATAGAATTATTTTGGGATAGATTAATAATTAAAATAAATTATATGGGTAATTTAATAATCTTAAGAATTAGGTTTTTAACCCTTTAAAAAAAAAAAAAAGAAGGAAAAAGGGTTTTATATTATTTTGTTATCAATTGCACAGAGGATTCAAGGGAAGCGTCGGTAGGAATTGAGAGGAGCATTCTTGATGCTCATTGATTAAGGTACCTTTCTACACCATTGTTTATTATATGTAAATGGATCAATAGGTACACTAAAGGTGATGGAAAAGAAAACCTGTGGGGATGCCTAAAGGATGTATGGTGCAACGTGTATAGTGCTTTGTGTAGGTTGATGATAAAAGTGCAATCTTTTGTGTAGGTGTAGTTTTGACAATAGAGTTTGGTATATTAGATAAGGTGTGTTTGACTATTAATTTGGAGAATTGATTTGGTATTTCCTGAGTTTTTCATACATACAGTGAGTTTTGTGGATGTGTAAAAGACACAAAAATATTAATTTATTTAAGGTTCTAATTATTAGGTTTGCGTGATTAAAGTGGTAGAGCTGAGTGTTTAGAGTTGGTGTTGGAAAATTAGTTTTTAAGCGCTTGAGGTAAGTAACCCTCTATCACTGTTGGTTCATTTTTATTCCTATTGAATTGATTAAAATTATAAATATTTATTTATAGCCTTCATGTTTTCTTAAAATAAAATATGGGTCAAGTATAAAACAACTTCGAATATTATTATGAAAATTATTTGAATATTTTGTGAAACTATTATGAAAATTGTACCAAATGTTTATTCTGAAAATATCGAATATTTTATTTAAAAGTTGTTTGAACATCACTCTAGTCTAACTTTGATTTGGATCCTAGCCAATGGGGGTTATTTATTGGCATAGAAACTAGTTTCTTTTGGGGCTATACCACCGGCCTATGTGTGGTTCTGGACCTTGTCACGGGCTAAGTGACCGTAGTCACCAAGACTTGGGTTTTGTGAATCAAATCATGGAGTCATCTGAATATCGAACCATCGATTTGAACTACAAATTTACTTTGAATTATCGTGTTGGCTTTTCAACTAAAATGTATTGTACATTGTTTATTTTTAGCTATAAAACCATCTTACAATTAATTGTTCATTTATTGAATTGTAGCAAAAATTATATTTATTGGTTATCGACTATTTATTTTTTTTGTATACTTGATCCAGCTAACAGTGATGGTTGGTTATTTACTAGGCTGTTTAGCTTACCCTTATTTTATTTTATTTTTTTAGATTCTGAAGAGTAGAGCTGTGCGAGTTTTTTACTTGTGGGAGTGCCGAGAGTAGGACTATGATTTAAGTACTTGGATTATTATTTGTTAGTGGATTATATTAGTGGACTTGATGGACAATTTCATATGATAAGAATTATCTATTTTTATGGATTTTAGCATTATGATAATTAAGGATTTAATTTGAGTATTTTACATTGTTGGTTATGTGTTGGACTCTTAGCCTTGCATGCACACTTAAATGAGTATGCGGCGTTATGACGGAGCTTGAAGGGTGACAATTTTGTGATATCAGGGCCAGGTTGTAATTTTAAAGGCTGGTATAGAATAATGGTGAGATTGGGTAGGTGTAGGATTGGAAACGCTTATAATTTGGTATAATGTTAGTTTTATTTACATGTTATAGGGACTTGAGAATAGAATAAGATGAGGTTTTATTATTAATGCATATGGGTTGCAATGGAACATGAGGAGACACTGGCAAATATGGCTAGGAATACACGCTAGGGTCAAACGAATCGACGGACTGGTAATCATAATCGACGAGGGAATATGACTAATAATAATAGTGGCTCTCAAGCAATCGGAGGAAATCAGGGGCAAGAGTTGAGATAACAAGAACAAGCTGCAATCCCCAATCCAGTTGGAATGGTTTAAGTGCTTCAGACTTTGGCCGGGGTGGTGCAACAACAAACCACCATAGGGAATAACTTGACTAGACTTATAGAGCAACAACAACGGATGCAGCCAGGTGTTGGGCCACAACCGAGGCCACATTGTAACATTACTGAGTTTAAGAAGATAGCCTTGGCATTTGACGGAGCCACAGACCCTCTGGAGGCTAAAAAATGGTTGACAGAATGGAAAAGTTGTTTCCCGTTTTTGAGTGTACGGATGATCAGAAGGTGACCTATGCTACGTTTATGCTACAAGGGATAGTTAATGATTGGTGGCAGATGAAGAAGCGCATACACGAGCATGATGCCAACCCCTATACATGGGAAAGATTTAAGAATGCATTCAATGAGAAATACTTCCCTAGGAGTGTTCGTCTACAAAAACAGAGGGAATTTTCAAAGTTGGAGCAAGGGAATAAAATGGTTGCAGAATACGAAACCGAGTTTACGAAGTTGTCTAAATTTGCATCAGCATTTGAAACAGACGAGGATAGCAGAGCACGAAAGTTTGAAGGTGGACTAAGAACGAACATTATGCAACAGGTGGTTCCTTTTGAGTTATCTACTTTTAGAGCAGTGTTGAATAAGGCATTGTTGGTTGAAAGTGGCCTCAATAGAGCCCAAGAAGAGAAAGAAGAGAATTATAAGAAGAGACCTAGTTCTTCCAACTTTCAAACTAACAGCAGTTCGAAGGGCAATGCTAAGAGACAAATCACTTCTTCGGTTGGGAGTTGGGGAAGTCAAATGGTGGGTGGTAGTGTTGATAAGAAGAATGATCGGGTACAGTGCACTAGATGTAATGGGTTCCATCAAGATAGTGAGTGTCGTTGGAATATTGGGGCTTGTTTCTCCTGCGGGCAACAAGGGCACAGGATAGCTGATTGCCCTAACCGGAAGGGGCGTGAGACTGAATAGAAAACATGGAAAAATAAAGGAGCATCAACAGACAAAGGGTCTTCAGGAAATCAAAAGAAAAATGGAGGTCATAAGCCAAAGACTCAAGGCCGAGTGTACGCACTCACACAACAAGATATTCAGACTTCCAACACGGTGGTTTCAGGTACTGTTTTAGTGTCATCTGTTTATGCACATGTGTTATTTGATTCTGGCGCTACCAATTCATTTGTGTCTATGGGATTTATTGAGAAACATGGATGGAAATGTGTCCCTAGAGAGATCGACTTATGTGTTGAAACCCCGATAGGAGGTGTTATGGTTACTGACTTAGTTTGCAAATCTCGTGTAGTTAGTATAGATGGCAGGAAATTACTTGTAGACTTGACTGTTTTATATATGCGAGACTTTGACATAATTCTTGGGATAGATTGGCTGGCAACCAATTATGCTTCTGTTGATTGCCAAGGCAAAAGGGTAGTATTTCAGATTCCTAACCAACCAGATTTTTGTTTTTTGGGTAGTACAGTTAACACTCTTCCTTTGGTAATCTCAGCTTTACAAGCTAGACGGTTGTTAAGGAATGGTTGCGAGGGCTATTTAACTTTTGTGAGAGATACCCGTGAGACTGAATTGAAGTTAGAGGATATTCTAATTGTAAAGGAATTTTTTGATGTTTTTTCTGAAGACTTATCAAGGTTGCCACCAGATAGAGAGATTGAGTTTGCCATCGAATTAATACCCAGCATGGGTCCTATCTCCAAGGCTCCGTATCAGATGGCCCCAACAGAGTTGAAAGAGTTGAAGGAACAATTACAAGAGCTACTAGATAAGGACTTTATTAGGCCTAGTGTTTCTCCTTGGGGTGCGCCCGTTTTATTTGTGAAAAAGAAGGATGGTAGTTTTTGTCTTTGCATTGATTATCGAGAGTTAAACAAGGTGACAATTCTAAATAAATATCCTTTGCCCAGAATAGATGACCTATTTGATCAGTTACAAGGAGCACAAGTCTTTTCTAAGATTGACCTTCGTTCTAGCTATCACCAGTTAAAGGTTAAGGCGGAAGATATACCTAAGACAGCCTTCCAAACTAAGTATGGACATTACGAATTTTTAGTGATGCCATTTGGGTTGACCAATGTGCCTGCAGCTTTTATGGATTTAATGAATAGAGTATTTAAACCCTTCTTAGATCAGTTTGTGGTAGTTTTTATTGATGACATTCTTGTGTACTTGAAGAGTAAAGAGCAGCACGAAGAACATCTGACAATAATGTTGCAAATATTAAGGGAGAAGAAATTATTTGCTAAATTAAAGAAGTGTGAATTTTGGCTAGAGAGTGTATCATTTTTGGGTCATGTGATATCTAAAGACGGGGTGTCTGTTGACCCCAAGAAAATGGAGGCGGTGGTAGAGTGGAATAGGCCTACTAGTGTCACTGAAATTCGTAACTTCTTGGGTTTAACAGGATATTATAGAAGGTTTGTTGAGGGATTTTCTCGAATTTCTATGCCTTTGACTCGTTTAACACAAAATGGGGTTAAATTTGAGTGGTCTGATGATTGTGAAAAGTGTTTCCAGGATCTACAGAGTCAATTAGTGTGTGCTCTAGTACTTATAGTTCCGTTCGGAGATGAAGGTTTTAGCATCTATAGTGATGCATCGAAAATGGGCTTGGGTTGTGTCTTGACACAGAATGATAAGGTAGTGGCATATGCATCTAGACAGTTGAAGCCATATGAGTAGAATTATCCTACGCATGATTTGGAGTTGGCTGCAGTGGTGTTTGCATTGAAAATTTGGAGGCACTACCTGTATGGGATGAAATGTGAGATATTCACTGATCATAAAAGTCTAAAGTATATTTTCACTCAAAAAGAATTGAATATGAGGCAAAGGTGATGGTTAGAGCTATTAAAGGACTATGATTTGACTATCAATTATCATCCAGGAAAAGCCAATGTAGTGGCGGATGCCTGAGTAGAAAGATCCTGAGTAATTTGGCTACCTTAATTACTGACCAAAAGAATATCTTGGAGGACTTGCAAAGGTTGAATATCAAGATTAGATGGCACAATCATGAAGTGCAGTTGGCAAACCTTAGAGTTCAACCCACATTGATTGATAGAATTAAAGATGCTTAAGGAAGAGATCCTCAGTTGCAAAAACTTAAGGCTGAAATGGAAATAGGGCTACATATGGAATTTTGTATACATAAAGATGGAACCTTGAGATTTGGAGAGAGGTTGTGTGTGCCTAACGATTTAGAGCTCAAGAGAGAAATCCTAAGAGAAGCTCACAGTTCAGGGTCTACTGTACATCCAGGGAGCACTAAAATGTATAAAGACTTGAAGAGGAACTTTTGGTGGAATAATATAAAGAGGAAAATTGCTCAGTATGTTGCTCAATGTTTGGTATGTCGACAAGTGAAAGTTGAACATCAAAGACCTGCAGGTAAGTTACAACCTCTTTCTATTCTCGAATGGAAGTGGGAACATATTACCATGGATTTTATGACAAGGTTGCCTAGGACCCAAGGTGGTAACAATGCTATTTGGGTTATCGCTGATCGATTGACCAAATCCGCTCACTTTCTAGCTTTTAATGTGAGGTTCTCCTTAGAGAGGTTTGCAAAATTGTATATCAAGGAGATTGTGAGGTTGCATGGTATTCCGATGACCATAGTGTCTGATAGAGATAGCAGATTTATATCTATGTTTTGGAGGAGTTTGCATGCAGCTTTGTGTACTAAGTTGAATTTTAGCACTGCCTTTCATCCTCAAACTGATGGACAGTCAGAGAGAACTATTCAGACCCTCGAAGACATGTTGAGGGCTTGTGTTATTGATCTTGGAGGTTCTTGGATGAGCATTTGGCCTTAGTGGAATTCTCTTATAATAACAGTTATCATGCGAGCATTCAGATGGCACCATATGAGGCTTTATATGGACGGAAGTGTAGATCACCTATTTGTTGGGATGATATAGGCAAAAGGAAGCTGTTAGGGCCTGAGAATGTGCAACAAACAGTGGACAAGATCAATCATATTAGAGAGCGACTTCGCACTGCACAGAGTAGACAGAAAAGTTATGCAGATAATAGGAGACGCGATTTGGTGTTCGGGGTTAGAGACCATGAATTCCTTAAGGTGTCTCCTATAAAAAGAGTAATGAGGTTTGGTGTTCGTGGTAAATTGAGTCCTTGATTTGTTGGACCATTTGAGGTTTTAGATCGAATTGGAGAGGTAGCTTACAGACTTGCCCTACTACCTTCACTAGTTGGAGTTCATAATGTCTTCCATGTTTCGATGTTAAGGAAGTATATACCGAATCCCAATCATGTGATTGATCATGCACCGTTGTAGTTTAAGGAGGATTTGACCTATAAGGAACACCTTGTAAGAATTGTTGATAAGAAGGAGCAGGTTTTGAGACATCGAGTCATCCACTACGTTAAGGTTCAATGAAGTAATCACTTGGAAAGAGAAGCTACTTGGAAACTCGAGGATGAAATAAGACAAAAGTATCCACAACTTTTTGAGACTCCAGGTATGTCAAATTTCAAGGATGAAATTTCTTTTAAGGGGGGGAGAATGTAAAACCCAAGTTATTTATAGAATTATTTTTGGATAGATTAATAATTAAAATAAATTGTATGGGTAATTTAGTAATCTTAAGAATTAGGTTTTTAACCCTTTAAAAAAAAAAAAAAAAAAAAAAGAAGGCAAAAGGTTTTTATATTATTTTGTTTTCAATTGCACAGAGGATTCGAGGGAAGCGGTGGTAGGAATTGAGAGGAGCATTCTTGATGCTCATCGATTAAGGTACCTTTCTACACCATTGTTTATTATATGTAAATGGATCAATAGGTAGACTAAAGGTGATGGAAAAGAAAACCTGTGGGGATGCCTAATGGATGTATGGCGCAACGTGTATAGTGCTTTGTGTAGGTTGATGATAAAAGTGCAATCTTTTGTGTAGGTGTAGTTTTGACAATAGAGTTTGGCATCTTAGATAAGGTGTGTTTGACTATTAATTTGGAGAATTGATTTGGTATTTCTTGAGTTTTTCATACATACAGTGGGTTTTGTGGATGTGTGAAATACACAAAAATATTAATTTATTTGAGGTTCTAATCATTAGGTTTGTGTGATTAAAGTGGTGGAGCTGAGTGTTTGGAGTTGGTGTTGGAAAATTATTTTTTAAGCGTTTGAGGTAAGTAACCCCCTATCACTGTTGGTTTATTTTTATTCCTATTGAATCGCTTAAAATTATAAATATTTATTTATAGCCTCCATGTTCTCTTAAAATAAAATATGGGTCAAGTATAAAACAACTTCGAATATTATTATGAAAATTATTTGAATATTTTGTGAAACTATTATGAAAATTGTAACAAATGTTTATTCTGAAAATATCGAATATTTTATTTAAAAGTTGTGTATTGTTTGAATTTTGAACATCACTCTAGTCTGACTTTAATTTGGATCCTAGCCAATGAGGGTTATTTATTGGCACAGAAACTAGTTTTTTGGGGGGCTATACCACCGGCCTATGTGTGGTTCTGGACCTTGTCACGGGCTAAGTGACCGTAGTCACCAAGACTTGGGTTTTGTGAATCAAATTATTGAACCATCTGAATATCGAACCATCGATTTGAACTACGAATTTACTTTGAATTATCTTGTTGGCTTTTCAATTAAAATATATTGTACATTGTTTATTTTTAGCTATAAAACCATCTTACAAATAATTGTTCATTTATTGAATTGTAGCAAAAATTATATTTATTGGTTATCGACTATTTATTTTTTTTGTATACTTGATCCAGCTAACAGTGATGGTTGGTTATTTACTAAGCTATCTAACTTACCCTTGTTTTATTTTTATTTTTTTTCAGATTCTGAGGAGTAGAGCTGTGCGGGTTTTTTACTTGTGGGAGTGCCAAGAGTAGAACTATGATTTAAGTACTTGGATTATTATTTGTTAGTGGATTATATTAGTGGACTTGATGGACAATTTCATATGATAAGAATTATCTATTTTTATAGATTTTAGCATTATGATAATTAAGGATTTAATTTGAGTATTTTACATTGTTGGTTATGTGTTAGACTCTTAGCCTTGCATGCTCACTTAAATGAGTATGCGGTGTTGTCACGGAGCTTGGGGCGTGACAACATTATAATTACTTGACCTGTTTTCGTTGCTGTCTTTTCTTTTCATCTGTTTTTCCTCTGATTTGCTTTCTTCCCTTTATCGTTATTGCTTCTTTGATCCTGAAAACCAACCCAAAAAAAAAAAAAAAAATTAAATTGCGTGACATGGCTGTGGAAATTTTTTTGCCGATTTTGGGAAACATTCAAAATTGCCTGTTTGCTCCAATTGGGCGACAATTGGGTTATCTGTTTGGCTTGAACAACAACATTCAAAATCTGGGGTTCTAGTTGAGCAGCTCGTAACTATGAGAGAAGAGTTATTAATACAAGTGGATGAGGCCAAGAGAAAACGGGAAATTGTTGAACCTGAAGTTGAGAAATGGATAGGTGATGTGACTGAGTTTACTGCGGAAGCAGTGAAGAGCCATTGATGAGAAAGTGTGTGAGAACCCGAATATAAAAATTAAATAAATAATTAGATAATAATAATTTTACAAATCTCAAATATTTTGATGGTGAATCTTAAAGTGCAAATTACATATTTAGAAGGTCTTTTAATTAATTTTAAATCCGAAAATAAATTATGGTGAAAGTCTTTAGTTTGGAGGCAAAATTTATTATTAAAAAAAAAGAAAAAAAGAGAAGAGGGTGTGACTTGAACTCTAGACCACAAAATGAATAAATAAGGCTCTTACCATTTGAGTTACATCTAACTTATATATATATTTTGTATATTTATCCATTTATTTGACCCACAACTAATATAAAATAAAATATATACAAAACCTACAAAACCCTAATTCTCTTATTAGTTTACAAAACAATATAGCGGCAGCCACGGGAAGGAATTGAGAGAAGAAGAAGAAGAAGAAGAAGAAGAAGAAGAAGAAAAAAAAGAATTGCAAAGAAGGAAGGATTTTTGGGTGTGTAGTAAGTATTTTTCTTTCTTCTTCCTTAAGGTTTTGTTCTTTATCCTTACTCTATGATTATTTAGTTCATTGATGGAGAGGTTGTAGGTTTATGTATTTTGTATATAGATATCCTATTGAGAAACTTGAGGAGCTAAATTTATGTGTAAAGATTGGGTGTAATTCTTAGTTCAAAAATTCTGCACAGAATCGCAAACTTTAAAAATCAAGAAACTATATCAAACGGATGAATTTTAATCTGATATTTTTACAGTAGATTAATTACATATTGAATTGCATATCTGAATTTTTTCATAATTTTTGGGAGCCAAAATCCATATAAACTGATATGTTCAAATCTGTCCAGAAAACTGGTTTTTAACAGTAAATTCGGGAGTATTGTTCTCTTTGGGTATAAATCCAAAAATTATCAAATTAGTGTGATTAGAACCGGTTACGAGTCTAGTTTTGTACGTTTTTGGCCTTGCATTGATTGCTCGTGTATATTAAGAGAACCGTCAGTTTCTTTAAAGTGCTGTAGAAAACAACCTGTTTAGATATAATAAATTATAGATAATTATTTTGAGAAGAAAATCAAGTGAAACCAATTGGGTTTGAAACTTATGATATATTAGTTGATATCTGGAGGTTTACAAAATTTTTCGAATAGCGTGGAATGGGTTTTGGTAATTTTCAAAGTTAGCGAATAGATTGCGAAAACTTGTTTGAAACTCTATTTTATCTTAAAGTCACAATTAATTAAGTTTTGACCGGAACCTATGTCTTGGGTGATTTTAAACCTTGAAAAACATGAACTTAGGTAATATTTAAGAGTAACGGTGAGCTGGGTTGAGCCGTGTTAGTGCGCTTTAGTTGAGGTTACTTAGTTTATTATTCTTTAGTATTTTTAAATTAGTAGTGACGTGTAGTTTTCATATTGGTTCAGGATACTAGTTGGACTTTTACACTCTATTCAATTCAAGGATTATATTATTTCGTTTCAGGTGAGTAGTTCCATGCTACGTATTTTTATAAATGTTCCCTTACCCTGAACTGTTGGAAAATTAAATTGTTGTTTCATGACTAAACTGTTTTGATAAATTATTATACTATCAATGGAATCAAATTATTTCTGAAACATGTGTGAATTTGGCATACTGTAAACTATTTGTTTTGGTCTCATGTTTATAATGATGAACTACCATGTTTTCTTGGCTGATGTGTATTGATTATTGGGACCATATGTGTATTTAGTCCAAGGAACTTATTCCACTGTGTGTGGTGACTCTGGCCACTAGGGAACAGATTCGGGTTGGGCCGTGATGACTCTAGTGCTCAACGATTGTAAGGAAAAGACCTTTAAAAACAACTAGGTGACCTTCAATTGGATCGTCTTTGAGAAAAGGCCAGTGCCACCACGAGGATGACTCTTAGTTCTTATTAGATCCAAGCAGGCTTATAGCCTTGAGCGTGTGGCATATTATTTGTTTTCTTGGTACCCGTAAAATTATTGGTGTTCATGTTATAATCTGTTTTAAGTGGAAAATGTTGTTTATCATGTTCTTGCGAGACATGAGTATTGTAAGTGTTGATGTGGAACCTTCTTTTGAAAGCAGTTGTATTTACGGCTGTATGCCAATCTAGTTTCTGTGATATGTATATCTTATTTTGGAATTTATCCCTGTTTTCAAAACTATATTTACTATCCATGTTGCTACTCACTGAGCTATCAGCTGACTTAGTTGTTTACCATTTCCAGGTGTTAGAAGGACTTAGAGTGGACTCATGGCGTAGCAGGGACTCTATTTCATGGACCTCTAAGGCATTTATTTAATTTGTTTTAGGTTGCTAGTCGAGTTTGTGCATATTTATATTTATTTATTTTTTTTTATTGAAATTCATTTAGAATTATTTTTGATATGTGGGTTGTTTATATCCCATAAGTTTGGATGGGTTTGATTACGGTTGATTTTGCCGTTCACAATTGTGGCATGTATGGATTAAGTTTTGGTTATTTATTTTTGGACTATTGTTTAGTTGTTCAATGTGATTATGGATTCGTGTTTTAGGCTTACGTGTGCCTTGGGCTAAGGCCCTGTGGGCCACGGCCGGTCATACCCGAGTTTGGGGTGTGACAAAGTGGAAATTGAAAAGGTTTGTTTGGGAGGGTGTCTGAATTTGAAGTCACATTACTTGCTGAGTAGGAAAGCAAAGAAGATGACTCAAGTTGACGTGGATGAGCTGATATCTAATGGAAACTTTACCCAAATATCCTACCATGCAGATTTCGCAGTGATAGGGTATATATCACCCACAAGAATTTTTATGTTGGAGTCACGAATTTCCATTATGAAAGATCTGATGGAGATACTTAGAGATGATGAGATCAACATGATTGGAATATGTGGAATGGGCGGCATCGGCAAGACAACAATGGTGAAAGATGTTGTCAATAGAGCACCTAATGAACATCTTTTTGATGCGATTGTCATGGCAGTAGTCTCCCAGCATCCAAACCTGATGAACGTTCAAGGCCAAATAGCAGATATCTTGGACTTGAAATTGGAGGAAGAGACTCTACCTGGAAGAGTGGCTCATCTGCATCAGAGACTAACAACTGTTAAGAGAATCCTTATTGTACTCGATGATGTTTGGGAACGGATCGATCTTCAGGAAATTGGTATTCCTTTCTGGAGTGAGAATAGGGGTTGCAAAGTTGTGCTGATGTCGCGAAGCCTGGATGTATGCAGAGAAATGCGAACCCAAAAGAATGTTTAAGTCAAAACCTTAACAGAAGAAGAAGCATGGCATCTTTTTAAGAAGGTTGGTGATTCTGTTGAAGCTCCTGATTTGCAACCAACAGCTGAACAAGTGGTAAATGAATGCCAAGGTTTGCCACTTGCAATTGTTACTATTGCAAGGGCACTAAAACATAAATTGAATCATTCTTGGACTGATACACTTAGACAATTAAGAATCCCTGTTACAGAAATGGATGAAGAAAAGGTTTATAAGGTTCTAACGATAAGTTACAATCATTTAGAACATGAGGAGGCCTAGTCTTTGTTTTTGCTATGTGGTTTATATCCAGAAGATCACGATATTCAGATTGAAGATTTGGTTAGATTTGGAATGGGGCTACGACTGTTCGAAGATATTGATAGATTGGGTGAAGCAAGAGATCAAGTACATGCATTGGTTAATATCCTGAAAAACTTTTCTTTATTATTAGATAGTGACAAGGATGAGTGTGTCAAAATGCAAGATGTAGTTCGTGGTTTTGCCATTTCAATTGCATCTAAGGGTGATAATGTTTTTCTGATACGGCACGGTGACAGTTTGACAGAGTGGCCAGAGAAGCATACCTGTGAGCCTTACACTTCCATTTCAATCATATCAGGGAAAATTACAGAGCTACCAGAAGGATTAAGATACCCACAACTTACTTTGTTACTGTTATCATGCATGAATGATTCAATAAAGACACCAGACAATTTTTTTGAGGGAATGAGAAAATTGCAAGTTTTAAATTTGGAGCTTATTTCCATTCCATTACTGCCATCATCACTGCAGTTGGTGAGTAACTTGCATACGATTTGTCTTCAATTTTGCAAGTTAGATAACATAACTCTAATAGGTGAACTATTGAATTTGGAAATCCTTAGCTTTCGTGGTTCCTCGTTCGAGGTTTTACCAGAAGAAATAGGAAAACTTGCTAACTTGAGGTTGTTAGATCTAACAGGATGTCATCGTCTTGAAAGAATAACACCGTGTGTCATATCAGGCCTAGTCAAATTAGAGGAACTGTACATGATAGGCAGCTTTAGCAATTGGGAAACTGACAAAGGTGAAACCACAGAAGAAAGAAGAAATGCAAGCCTGAGAGAGCTACAGTCCTTGTCTGATTTGAGAATATTAGAAATTTATATACCAGATGCAAAGCTATTGCCAAGAAGCCCACTCTTTACTAATCTGACGCAGTTCAAGATACGGATAGGTGATAATGCTTGGTGGAGCATGTTCCCATTCCGAAAGCATTTGTTATTGAAACTCGACAATAATATTGCTTTAGATGGTGGGGTTAGTAAGCTATTGAAATGTACTGAACTTCTAAGTTTAAAAGGGAAGGGCTCATGAAATGTGGTGCACGAGTTGGTTAAAGATGGTGCCCAACACTTGAAGGAGTTATCAATCGAGTCTTGTGATATGCTTTTGTTTCTTGCTGATACAATGGATTTATCAGTTGATTCCATTGATGCTATTTTCCCTATATTGGAGTCATTAAAACTCGATGATTTGGGTAGGTTAAAACAGATATGTCATGGCCAACTTCCAGCAGCATCCTTTTCAAAACTAAGAACATTAACACTATGACTCTTACCTTCTTTGACACATTTCTTGGTGGAGGATCCAGCTCAAACTACTGTCTCCCTCCATAATCTAAGATTCATTGAGTTAACTGGTTGTAATTGCTTAAGAAATCTCTTTTCATTGTCAATGGCAAGAGAACTTGTGCAATTCCAAGAATTTCGTATATCAAAATGTGCTATGATTAAAGAAGTTATTTGGAAAGGAAGAGGAGAAGATGGGCATGCAAACAACAAGATTGAATTCCCCCGTTTAGAATATATGTCACTTGGACAACTAGAAGGCCTCACTGGTTTCAGCTTAGGAACTGACAAGATTGAGTTCCCTCAACTGAGGACCTTGTACATCAAAAATCTACCAAAGATCAAGAGTTTCTTTCCCAATGAGAGTACACTACATTCAAATGAAAACCGCAATGCCACCTTGCAATCTATTTTTCCCCAAAAGGTATGTTCATATGTTTTATCTATATACGTAAAAAAAATTTCAAAAACAAGTAAATCATTAAGTTCATAGGAGAACAAATATCTTCATCTATGATGCATCTATCTCTTGGTTATGTGTCCCTAGATTTTAGTTGATTTGCTCTTATTCAACATCCCCCGGTAAAAAACTAAAGTTTTCTTACATCAAGTAGCAAGAGGAAACTCGTCCTTGACTCCGCGGTGTTCTCTCAGGCTTGATTCTCCACCCTCAACAAGTTCATAAACTCTCTTAAAACCCATGCCATTTCTCGAGCTAGGGCCCCCATTGCGGTTTGACCCGCTTGTCCTACCTGCTCAGCCACATTAGCTTGGCATGCTTGCTCAGCCATATTAACTTGGCCAAACCCTTCTTCTTGCACCGGAACCCTATGGACCGGTACCTTATGCACACCTTGGCAAGCCCTAGTACACCTCCCGCCTCTACCACCACGGACTTGACCCCTTCCTGACATCCTAATAAAGGACACAAGAGGAATAATTTAGCTCATTAACTCATATGTGCTCGTAACTTGACTCATACATTTGACTACAACAATTCCATATATTTTTTTACCACATACACAATTCAATTTCACTCCACATAAGTACTTAGTCATGAAAACACATACGGACTATTCCTTTACGATGAAATTCGTCCCACGAAAAATCAAGAATTCTTAGTAGAATGAGTATTGATCAAGTACCCTTCTAATGAGACCTTAAGAAATTTAACAGGCGCAAACAACATCCCAAAAGTCTAGTCCCATACCCATTTAGTTACATAAGCATGTTATCACATAGTCACAAAATGCATAACACTTCCTAAGCATGCTAAATGAACCCATTGTGGTTAAACAACCACTTTCCACAAGCTCGAAGTAATCAAATCTGGTAGCTCTGATGCCAAGTTGTAACGCCCCAAATTTCCAACCCAAATGATAATACAACAATCATGGCTCTTTCAAGGAAAACCGAATATAAATCTCCAAACTTACATTACATGGTACAATAGTTCTTCATGCAACAATACATTAATCCAACAATAAGTAAATAAACAAACAAATACCCCCAAGGGGTTTACAAGTTTCTAAGGCTTGAGCCTGGTTACACAAAAATATTATTCAAACCCATACACATACAGCCCTTGGCTTACACACAGAGTCACAGTAAAATGAGAGTCTCGTGCTCTCAACGCACATTTCCTTGCCTTTAGTTAGGCGGCATCACCACATTTTTTCCTATACAAAAATCCCGTAGGGTGAGTATAAAGCCCAATAGGAAATCCTTAACAAAGTATATACATTTTATACAAGTCTCAAGAGATGAAATGCACATGCCATGCTATGCCCTTTTGAAAGAAAATCACATCTTTATCTTTGAAAACTATCATGCTCAATAATGTCATGCAATTTCAATTCTTCACAACGTAACAATTCATTTCAAGAGCAGTAAATACGACTCTGGTAATCCCTAAGTTGGTGTCTGCAAATAGACTATACAAGTACTACCAATTTGTCATTTTTACCAGCATTGACTGGAAGGCTCGACACCTATAATCTGTCATTTTTACCAGTATTAACTGGAAGGCTCGACACCTATTCAATTTCATCTACACCACCTGTCAAGAGTTACCACTGTATTTATCCCAAAACCAATTCATGGAAACTTGTTTCTCAACATTCTTTTCTCAATGCAAGTTTTCAAATCAACTTTCAAAATTTAATATAATCAAATGAATTGATATGCCAATAACACAACATGAATATAAATACTTTTATTTCAATTCATCATCCAAGGAATAACACAATTCGCTCTTCTCAAGTATCCTCAACAATTAGTCATTTCAAGACTATTTCAACGTTTTGAACAATAATTTCCAAAATGAACAACAATTCTCATATTCCCTGAAATTCATCATTTATATAAATATAAATAAGAAATTTTCCAAACATCCATTTATTTTGACACACAAAATAAATATAACAATATCATTCATAGATTTTCAGTCTCCTTAAAAAAAATTCCCAAATTCTAGGTTTTCTTACCAAAACTATACAACTCAAATCTTTTGAAAAAAAACTTTCCAAAATCATTTTTTCCTTAATCAACGAAGATCAAAACCCATAAGATCATTTTAAAAGAACAAGATACAAACGCACTTTCAAAATCGCTCAACTTCTTGAATTAACAATCAATTTTCAAAGCTATCGAAGGATGATTTCAAAAATCATCCAGATCTTGCAAATATACATACATATATATATATATATAACTCTAAGAAAATCCCTACCTCAAGTTTTGAAAAAGAAATGAGATGAAACCCCCAAAATCAATGGTGTTGAAACGCGATCTTCACTGCACACAACGAAACCCTTGAGAAGTTAACCAACTTTGATTAAGAACCTATGGCAGAACTTTAATGGATCTTGAGAAATCAAGGTTTTGATCCAATTTGGCATAGTGAAATGTAGAGAGAAAGGAGACGAAATGTTTTTACATAGAGAGATATATACAAAAGTGATTTGAAATATCAGATTCATGAACTGATATAACATGGTCCGCTCGAGTGTGGAAAGCCCTGCTTGAGCGTCGAATACACCTTCCCAATACTTTTGCAGACAGGTCAAACTTTTGGAACCAAACATTCTCCGCTCGAGCGCATAAACGGCCGCTCGAGCGGACAAGCAACTTCAAATGCATTTTGCATTTTTACTTCAGGGGCGCTGCCCCTCGACCCTGCTAGGGCGCTGCCCTCGGACTTGTCAAGGAGTGTTGCCCCCTCGACCCCCGCAAGCTGACCGAGCAGCTCGATCCCTGACCTACCCAGTCGAAGTGGCAAACACATGAAAGAAGGGTCGAAACCGGGATCGCAACAATCCCCTTGAAAACATAAGAACACTAATTGTTAGATGTTGTGGCAGCTTGGGAAATATGTTCTCTCCTTCCATTGCTAGATGTCTTGTGCATCTTCAAGAACTAATAATTGATGATTGCTCAACTATGGAAGCAGTGGTTGTAAATGAGAATGAGAAACAAGACGGAGGAGAAATGATTTATGTGCCTCTGTTCCCTCAATTGAAGCATTTGGAACTCCGAGACCTACCTTCACTCAAGAGGTTTTGCCATGCTATTCATGACTGGGAAATGCCATTTTTATATCACATGGAAGCCATTAATTGCCCTGAAATGCAGACTTTCTCTCCTGGATTCGTGCATACCCCAAAACTACAGCATGTAAAAGTTAAACCTAATTGGTGGAATGCAGAAGGAAATCGGCTGGAGTCCATCTGGATAGATGATCTCAATAAGACCATACATCACCTTTTTGAGAAGGTATGTTATTCCTGCGGTTAACTTATACTTGCTACACTTGACGACCACCAACTCTTCTTTTTCTCTTTTGTTAAGTATATTTTCAGATAATCTTGATCAGGAAAAAAAAATTAAATAACCAAATGTAAAGCCATATTTTTGTTGAATTTGATAATTGGCACTTACAAGCTTTTGGTAGGGGAGAACCAAAAATGTTCCATTTTCCTGCTAGAAAATTATAGAGCATTTTGCCAATACCTTTTACAATTAAAAGCAGCATCTACAGTAAGTTCGTAAACACATATTTTTGCATTTATAGTTACTTTTTCTTAGTTTATAAGATTTTTAAATACTAAAGTTCCTTTTACTTGTGAAGTCTCTCCGAATGTGGACTCACCACATGGGGTTCACTCTTAAATTACTTAACTAAAGCACTTCTACGTTTTAAAATTTTAAAATATTGAATCTTGGCTGGCAGTAGTACTCCACAAAAGAAAGCAGCGATTTGTTTTCTTTCTTTTTTCCTTTCTGACTTACAAGGGTGTCTTTGCATACATAATGTCAAGCACAATCCTAAATCAGCTCAGTACTAAAATAATGTTCAAGTAGATAAGCAGAACATAAGTATGAGGGCACCTTCACCACAATAGCTGGCTTTTGGGGTTGAGTTCTACCCAAGATTGTATAAAATGGTATCAGACGTGGAGTACTCAGGGATGGTTTGGTTGTGTGTCCTTGGCCAGCAAGCGACAAATATTGCCGAGTGAGCACTTTGCACGTGAGGGAGAGTGTGAAGCGAAGTCCCACATTGCCTTAGTGCTAAAGTAATGTAAGTATATAAGCGTAAGGACACCCTTACCTCAATAGCTAGCTTTTAGTCTTGAGTTCTGCCCAAGACTGTGTAAATGGCATCAAAGTCAGAGTATCTATGGATGGTTAAGGTACATGTCCATGGCCTGCATGCGTGAGGAAGGATGTGAAGCGAAATTCCACATCGCCTAGGTGCTAAAGTAAAGTGAAGTATATAAGGAGAAGTGAGATATATAAGGTTTTGGGGTTGAGTATATGCGTGAGGGCCCCCTCACCTCAATCGCTAGCTTATATAAAATGTGAAGTACTCAACCAAAAATTTCATAAACGGAGGTTTCATATCAAGTTTGAGATTGTTTCTATCATGACCTAAACCCGCCCCTAGAGGTTTAGGCCATGACGGGCTTGTAATCCCAGATTACCCGGCCTCAAAGACAAAACAAATAATTAATAATAGTAATCGGGGCTTTGCGAAAGCAATAATAGAGTACAACTACGTCCATCAAGTGGTGCATACATGCAAATTTCATAAGTATTTAAAACTTAAAACTTCATATATACATTCATCTATACATAAGTACAGCACATCCAGTTAAACTCCTTATACATGATATCCATTCAAAATGAGCCTCCAAATAACAAAAACAAAACAACATAATATGACACAGCTTAGCTCCACTCGAGTCCAAGTACGCCCATCACAGAGGCACTCCAAAAGCGACTTACAAAAGGTGGACTCCCAAGGCTTCTCTATACTTGACGTTCCATTTGCTCACCTACATATATATAGGGAAAATGGGTGAGCTAAAGCCTACTGAGTAATATCAATATAAAGAGATTAAATGAATGATGTCTAGCATAATACAAATCATATCTCACGAGTTTCGAAACAAATCATAATTAAATACTTGTCATATCAAAAGTTCATGAAGCATAAATCATATGTAGTACATCCAATAGCGCAACGCAATGGGCTCGAAGGCTTATATCGAAGGAACCATTAAGGTCAACAAAGGGATCACATGGATCTAAGCAAAGGGACCACGCGGGTCAACATCAGAGATCTCTGTATCAAAATAACAAAAGGCCTTGATATTATTTTCCCCAGGCAAGGGCCTTATCAAACAAAGGGTCGTGGTATTGTTTCCCCCAGGCGAGGGCTTCACGAGAGGATGCCACAAATACTTTTCATATAAGACAATCATTCATTCAATCAAAATAACTTTTCAAAATAACATTCTTGAAGTAATTCAAAAATACATTTGAACATATCTTTACAAAGATACTACTCATAGTGGGCTAGCATAGGTGTTAGACCTCGGATGACCACCTACACCAACCACATAACAAAGATACACATTGAAGCGCGCATACAAAACAAATATCGTATCTTAATGCAATTATTTTACGTGTGTTTCTAGCTTATTCCATGGTTAAGGAGGTCTAAATAATGCTTAAGAATGCTTAAATGGGTATGAGGATGCAAATATGCTTATGGAAGTGATTGCCAAAATTTGCTGAAAATAGAGTCTTCGCTCGAGCGCGCCTTTGGTCACTCGAGCAGTGTGGCATGACTGTAAAAGTATTAGATGGTGTCAAAGTAGGCCTGTGTAAACACCCCATTTTTGACCGACCTTAAGACTCAGACGTCACCGATTAAGCGCTTGGTGATGTTGCATATCGTGCTCGTCTAGAGGTTTCAGAGTCTCGGCCGTGAGCCTTGCCTCCGGACTTCCGGGCTTTTCTGTGCCTTGCCTCGATTTGCGAACCAGGCTCGGTTTTCTCCATCTCCCTTCCCAAAGGGAGGGAGAGGTCTCGTAGATCATCTCTCGGTGGCCGCGGGCAACATTTTAGAATCGTAGGCCATTTTGGCCATTTCGGAGTCCGGTTCCCGATTTTCGGAGCCGTTAGGCCGAGTGCCTTGGTTCGGGACCGCCTAACCACCTCCGTTTGCTCCGGTTTTTGGCATGCATCTTATTTACTCCCTTTTGAGGGACACTGCGGTCCGAGAGACCAACTTCGTGGTCGAACACCACTCCCGGTGCCTAACAATCGGTTTTCGGGGTCCCAGGCTGCGCGTTTCGGCCCCCGAACCTTCATTTTGCATCGGGTTGCGTTCATTTTTGGCAGGGACCTCTGTTTCATCACCAAGAAGGTCGTAGAAGGGTAGGAGGCCAGTAATTGTTTCAGCAACCAGTTATATTCCTTCATCGCCCTCCGTCGCCCGTTTTCTCTCACTCGGAAGCCAATGTTGACCACCCTTGGGCCATTTTCTTGCACCCTAAACCCCATATTTGTGATGTACACATCTGGGAGGACACCAATATTTGGTGGCCGGCCAGTAATTTCATTTGAACCTTTTGAACCCCTTTGAAAAGTGGGTTGTTCTCTCTCCTGGTTCACAGTTGCCAATTTTTTGACCACAGGGTTGTGTTGAAAACACATGGGAGGCCACCAATCTGTGGTGGCCGGCTACTAGTTTGACTTGCCCCTTTTGACCCTTGGCCGGCCGGCCATGGGGAGAGCCAACCGGCCACTTACAACCTCAACAGCTGGCCGGCCAGATTCCTTTCATCCTGTTCACTTTAAATTTGCATCTCTTTTCCCTCCAGATTTGGTATCCAGGGGGGCCATTTTTTGGGGGGAAACTTGAAGTCATTGCCCCCCCCCTTTTTTCCCCCCTTTCTCTCCCCCTTTTGCCTACATATACAGCAGCCCCAGACCCCTTGCAAAAGGTTGGAAAAGACACCTTTGAGCCCCTTGCATTGTATCTCTCTCCCTCTACACTTCCAAGCCTCAAAACCTTCTAAGTTCTATACCCTTTTCTTCACCACCACCTAGCACCACACCACCACTCCATTCCAGCAGCTAGGAGGGTCTTCTCAGAGGCTAGGAGACAGCATTTCTTGGTCCAAAGGCAGCAAAAGACTTGGTCTACAAGGGTGAGCAATATTTCCCTCTTTTCTATCTCATTTTTGCAAGTTTTCTTAGCCCTTCTTGCTTGTATATTTGAGCTCTGGCCATAACTGAAAGTAGCATTTTTTTGAGCTCTATTTCATCTTTCATTAAGGGCCTCTCACTGTTTGATGCCCCCATTTTGAACTTGCTTCATTATCCCTCTTGTATGCCTATATCTTGTGTAGCATTTTAGGCCTATGTATAATCTGTTTTGAAGCATGTTGTAAACTGTAAATAGGCTTATTTTGAGCCCTTATTAAACATTGTAGAAGGGCTCATCACTGTTTGAATCCCCCATGTGTCACTTGCTTTGATATCCACTTTTGGCCCCATTTTTTGCATGATTTATTGGCCTATTGTTCTTCTGTTTTTGGACTTTGGTCTGAACTAAAAATGGCCATATTTTGACCCCCTCTTCATATTTCATTAAGGGTCTTTTCCTGTTTGAGGCATATTTTGTATACTTTGTGTTGTAGCTCTTTTTTTGGCCTCATTTTTGCATGGTATTTTGAGCATACTTGTATACTGTTTTGGGTCTGGTACTAAACTGTAAAAGGTCATATTTTGGTCCCCTATTCAACATTGTTGAAGGGCCCTCACCTGTTTGGGACCAGCATGCATCAGTTGCTTCTTTGTCTCCATTTTGGCCCCTTTCTTGCATGAGAATTTTTCCATACTTGTGTTTATTTTTGTGGTTTGTCATAAACTTTAAAACATCATATTTTTTTGCCTTCTTCAACATTGTAGAAGGGTCCTTCTCTTTTTAGGGACAGCAGCTTCCATTTGCTTCATTATCTTACTTTCGGGGCTGTTTTTGCATCCTAGTTTAGCCCCATATGTGTTCGCTGTTTGGCCTCACTTAGAACTGTGAATATGCTTATTTTTGGGCTGTCTTGATTCTGTCTTCACATCCCATGGTTGAATAATGCATGCATTGCATAGTTATAGGTCATTCAGTATGCTTAATTTCATGTTTCGGGACCTATTCCATGCATCGGGTATCATTTTGTCATCTTTCGGGGCTGTTTTGCATCACTTATTGCCTCTGAAATTTGTATGATAGTATACCACATTCCATGCTTTGCCATGTCATGTTAGAGTGGCATTCATGCCCTAGAGTCGGTCCTCGGTTTGCGTGCACGCGTGCACGCATCTCGAGTCTCTCATTTTCATCTAATGGCCTCTTACGTGAGTGTGGCTGAGGTCCACTTGTGTTAGTGTAAGTCCATATTGCATTGTGTATGCCGTTTCATTCCATAGCATTGTGTATGCTAGGATGTATGTTAGCGTATTGTGTATGCCATATTACCTCGTGCATCGTGTATGCCATTTCATAGCATGTTGCATGTTAGGATGTATCTTAGTTGCATTTCATGCATGTCATGCATATTGCATTGTGTTTGGGATAGGAGTTAGCCCGAGCACGGGAAACGAGGCACGTTTCGTACTTCGAGTGACGGAACGTGTCTTAATTCCCCAGTCACCGACACTCCGGATTATCCATGATGGAGTTAGGTTTTAGTTAAGTTTTCATGTGCATTCATTTTATATTGAGTTGTGCAATTCGACTCCTCGGCCATCATGCATCGAGATGCGTGATTGGTGGTAGGAGGATCGAGGCATGCATACATTTGTGAAAATACATTACCATGCCCCTTTCTTGTTCTCTAGTGTAGCAAATCAAGAATCAGCAGTCTTCCGAGGCTGGCGCGCTTTCCAAAAACTATTGCAAAACAGAGGCTAATTGGGGCATCACAGTGTATTTCTGCGCAAAGGCAACCCGGACATGCATCATTCATCATCCGAAGAAGAGTCAAGGCAGTCCCTGGCTTGCATGCCAGTTTATTGGTTTCTTAGTTAATTTGGTAATTAATTAGGATTTTTGTACATATTTGGACTGTATTATTTATTTGGACTGTACTATTCGGGACTGTATATTATTCTTTCGGACCCTCTGTGCGAGGGCAATGTTGTAATAAGTGTGCGTGAGTGTGATGTATGTCTTCCAACCCCACGTCTTTCTTCCCTTTTATTTACCAGCTTATGATGGTTAGATTAGGGCATGTTTCAATTAGCATACAGTATGATAGCATATTTGCATTCATTCATCTGTTTTGCATGTACCGGGCTCAGCGCATCATACTAACTGCATTTGTACTTCAATTCCGAGTTGAATACTTGATAGCTGTTGCATCTCATATGCCATGTTTAGAATAGCCGAGCTTGCTATAGTTGCATTTTTGCATGTGTTGCATTAGGCATTTCTGTATAGTTAGGATCATGTATGGATTTCTAATTAGCTTCTGTTTTGGCTTGGAGTACTCGGTGAGTTTTTATGCTTTAGCATCCTTGCATGCGTGTGAGTGACTGTCATGATAGCATGCTTACCATGAGGCTAACTGCTTATGTGATATACCTGCTTGAATGCCTGTGGGTGGAGGTCGGGTTATTTGGATTGGAACAATTCATCAAATGTTTGTTTTAAGCCCACTAGACAGTGGCAAAATCATGTTTTCTAAGCCCACCCGAGGGTAGCAAAATCCGCATTTTAAGCCTACTTGCAAGTAGCAAATCATTTTCACAAACAAACATGAAGTGTTTTGTTCCAATTCAGACGACTCAGTCTATACTTGTATGCTGTGCGCATCACATAGTAACCTAGGCTAATAACCGGAATAAGAATACACAATGTTTTCAAAAATAGATATCATGGTTAGTAGAGGCCAATCTTTGATCGAGCGAGCGGGGGTGCTCACGAAGTGACCTTTCCCAATCGTACCCACGTTTCCGAGCCGAGGCAACTTTGGTGATGACGGACACGTGGCCTTAGGCAAACGAGTCAAGGTTTCCTAAATTTCTCAAAAATAAAATATTTAGGTAGCGACTCTGTATTTGGCAAAGCAGTCAATATTTGGCACTTCTTTCAAAAAAAAATCTGTTTTCTCAAAACGATTTGTCGGATTTGGACTCTTTGGTTCAAGATTAAGAACCGTGACACAAATTCGAGTCCGAGCTGTAGCGAGGTCCCCCCCACGGGCCTATCTACAGTTTCTGGCGACTCTGCTGGGGATTTAGAGAACTTGACTCGAACTCATGATATCTGGTTTTGACTACACTTGCGTGTTTCTTTGCATTGCATTTGCATTGGTGCACCTAGGACACCGTGTTTTCCATCTGTTATTCCTGAACGGTTTGCCGGAGGCTTGTCTTGTCAATGCATGACCATAAGGCTGACCGGTTACGGGCTCTGCCAGTATGGGAACACAAACCCCGATTTTACCGGGGCACCCTTTTTGACCATTCGACCTAGTGCATATCGAAATCCGTAGTGACCATTCCAAACTAGGACAGGTTGCTTACCCGATATAGGTTGTTTGAAACCGCTGCATGCGTAGTGAAACCCTAGTTCCTGACAAAATAGGACAGGGAAACCCTACCCCAACATAGGGGTGTTTTGGTTCTCACTTATCTGTTATGTGCTTTAGGGTGCGTCTCTACAGGAATGCATGTATCAGTTTGCAAGTTTGGGCATCAGGCCTGCGGGCATCAGTCAGTATTTGAGAATCGGTTATCTGCGGGTATCAGATTCAGTCTTTGGGAAACAGTGATTCAGGGACAGTGATCAGTATTTGGGGACAGTTAATTTTCAGCTTATCAACCGTGTGTTGTATGCTCGACTGTGTGTTGTGTATTTATTTTAAGCTATCGTGCTCTTCATTTATCTGGTTATTTATTTCTTTTTCGCTTTATTTATCTTTTGCTAGGGGCAGTTTTAGCACCATTGCTTCCAACCCAGTAGATATTTCCCAAGCACTTTGGACACGAGGTCGCCGACTCAATCGATCTGAGGATCTGGTTGACGGACATCCAGTGTTCTATTCTTTACCCCCCGTTGTCAGGAGAAAGCCAAGGAAGCGCAGTGTGTCAGAACAGAGGTTGCCAGAACAGTGGGTTACTCCATCAGAGGACAGTAGGACTGAGATCTCAATTGTTGCTATAGAAATAGACATACCGGTCAGTCGGATGGATCAGCAAAATACGTCAGGGGTGGAAGCCCTGATGCGCCAAATGCAGGAGAGCATGAGACAAATGCAGGAGGACGCTGCCCATCAAACGGAGTTCTCCAAACAGCAGGCCGCGATCATGGCCCAGCAAGCCAAGCTAATCACTAGACTGCCAATGAATCGCATCTGCTACATCGTGTTCCTCCTCCACCGGGCCCCATTACCCGAAAAGCACCTCTCGTAATGCTCGCCAAACACCCAAAACACCGTGCCAAATGTCCAGAATATCCAAGAGGACACAAACCTTCCAACGGGGCCAGCTCCGCCCCCGCTTCCGCCTCAACTGTCCAAGACCCATACACCCAACCACTCGGACTCTCCCTTTGAGTTCGAAATGGATCATACAGCCCTAAAACTGAGCAAGCTTGAGAAGCTTTTCAAGAAATCATAAGGGGTAAAGGCCATTCCGGACATCGAGGACGGATACACCGACGTGGCCATGACATTGCCCAATAGGTTCAAGATGCCACAAATTGACCGCTTCGACGGGTCCGGGGACCCCATGGTCCATCTTCGGCTATTCTCAGACATTCTGCGGCCAATGGGCCTAACCTGACCATAAAAGCTTTCTCTGTTCGAGCGAACTTTGTCGGGTGTGGCCACCATCTGGTACGCGAAGTTAGAAGATGAGGTAAAAAGAAGCTGGGATGAAATGGCTGAGGCCTTTGTTGCACAGTACTCGTACAATACCCAGATCGAGATTACAACTCGTGATCTCGAAACGACGAGGCAGGAACCCAAGGAGACTTTCTCAGACTTCATAACTCGATGGAGAGAAAAGGCATCAATGATGACTTTGAGGCCTACAGACAAAGATCAAATCAAGATGATTGTGCGCAATCTCCAACCGAAATTGATGCAAAAGATGATCGTACTCCCCTTTCCCACCTTCTCAGATTTACACGAGATGGGGGTACAGATCGAAGATGCCATAAAACAAGGTCTGATCGACCAGGATAGGGAGCAACCCAGAAGGATTTTCAACCGTAACAACAACACAAGCCCGAAAGGCGCCAAGAATCGCATTTAGCCAGGTGAGCATGGTCACCACCACTCCCCCTCCCCCAAGACCCATGACAGCCACGCCTTTCTCTGGCACATCTGGAAGCAATACCCAAAACACCAAATATCAACCCAGAGGCCAAAGAACCTTCACACCCCTACATATGCCCCTGTCCAAAGCTCTGGCGGTATTAATCAGGAAGAAGCATTTGACGCCCCTAGAGCCGAGGCCACTACCAAATCCACTCCCTCCCTCTCATGACTCGGCAAAATACTGCGCGTATCACCAACAGCACGATCATGACACCGACCATTGTTTCAGATTGCGTCATGAGATCCAGGATCTTATTGACAAGCAGGTGATTGCGCCTCCCGAAAAACCCAACGTCACGACAAATCCTCTCCCACCACATAACCAAGCCCCTCCTCCCAATAGAATCAACTTCATCCAAACTGGGGTCGTGTCTTACAATCCTAGTATCTATATCACCCCATCCCACCTACCTAAGCCGGAGGTAATCCTTCCTGTCTGCATTGACTTGTGCATGATGGGCATCTCCACAACCCAATCTGAGCCAATGGTGGTGACCACCGAAGATGGGACAGGGCAGATTTCAGAGGAAATGGGAGTTGCTGAGTCTGAGATTGAACAGTCTGGGAATCTTGCTGAAGGAGCCTATGATCCGAGTGAATACATCCAACGATGGGCGATCTGGTGAGTGGCTGCCAGAAAGAGCAGAATTATGTGTTATTCAGGGGAACAGATTTGAACGGGGAACAGATGATCTAACAGCTGTGGGAGAGGACTTTGCCAACCTCCAGTTCTTCAGTGACCAAGAATCAGGGGATGCGGCAATCAACTGGTTTGACTATGAGGAGTCGGCAGAAGTTACCGGATGGTTAGATAATCAACCAGACATCGTAGAATTTCAACCAGAACAGGGCCCGGCAAGGGCAAGAGTATCAGTGGTGGCCGGAAGGGCTGAGAGTCAGAATACACCACCAGAGAGCGCCGGCACTAAGAATTTCGCTCAAAACTTGGGGATTGTAAATGCAGGGAGTATTGGACCACCAGCTGTACTGACACAGTTGGAACAACAAAGAGTTGAGGATTCCGAGAGAATCAGAAAAGCTAAGGCCCACGTAGGGTTCGAGAGTCTTTGTGTGCAGACAAAATCTTTGCGAGCATGAGTGAAGGTCTTCTTGAATGCGATCATCTACCGGACGACAGTGTTTGTCATTTGCCGACGGAATGTGGTGGGAAGACGATGACTTATGTCTTGCCCACACGGATGAGGAATGGGGAAGTAATCAACCAGATGATACCTGGTATATTGACAAGGTCACTCATATGACAAGAAGTGGGCAGTATTTCAAGCCCCAGCACTTAGACCAACCTGAGGCGTCTGGGAAAGACAAAGAAGCTGAGAAACAGAAGGAGAAACAGATTGAAGAAGAAGCTATGCTCAAGCAATTGAAGAAGATACAAGCAGACATCTCCATCTGGGATCGCTTATGGCGTCATGAAGTACCTGACAGCCGTTTTATCTCTGCTATGGACAAGGCCAAACTCTCTATAGATACTACACGGAAGCGGTGGTTGGGGTCTTTCCGGGAGGAGGTTCCCCGGCATTAACCTTTTCAGACAAAGAACTACCGCCTGAGGGCACAAATCATAACAAACCCCTCTACGTTTCCGTGGAATGTAGAGACAAGTGGATACTGGTGGTATTTGTTGATACCGGGTCCGCCATCAATGTCTACCCAGCCAGAACAGCGTATGCAATCGGGTTGAAGCCCGCGGACTTCGTGCCGACTACTCAGGTGATCAGAGCATATGATAATACTAGCAGGGAAGTGATGGGGACTGTCAAAATTCAGACTCAGGTTGGTCCGGGACAACATAACATTGAATTTCATGTCTTGGACGTTCCCGCAACCTTCAATCTATTCTTGGGGTGGCTGTGGTTACACCAAGTAAAGGCAGTCTCTTCCACTCTACATCAGATGTTGAAGTACCCTCACGGGAAGGGGATGGCTATTGTCTTCGGGAATTCATCAATCCATCCACCGCCAGAAGTGTCCACACCTGTCTTGGAAATCAAGCATGGCACAGAGGATGTTTTCTTATCAGGGTTCACTTTGGCTAAGGCCCGGGCGGTGCAGAATATTATGGCTGTGAATGAGGAAGTGTACGTCAGTGCTCAATCTTTCTACCTCATGAACAAGCTACAACATATCCCCGGGATGGGATTAGGAAGGAGCGGCCGGAAAGGCGTTGCAGCATTAGGCGAAGTGCCACACAACCCTCATACCTTTGGCTTGGGTTATCTGCCCACCAAAGAGGACTGGGTGAGGAAGGGAAAAGAAATGGCCGGAAGAGCCAGAGCAAAGCAGGCTGGGAAGCCATTTGAGTTAATGCATAGGCCCATTCAGGGTACCCTGAACGGACGCTTTGTCCGGGAGGGGGAAGACTTTCCATTTTGTGGCTTCCCAGAGCCGTGGCTAAACGCAGAGAAGAAGCACATGCCAGGTTTCGAGATCTTCTTCGACCTGCAACTATCTGGGGATGACGTTGCCACAGGCGATGCACCCATCACCGAGGTTAGCGGTGTAAGGCAGTGGATCCTGAGGGCACAGAATTTGAAATGGGGGTAGCACTGGCATGTCTATTTCTGATCCTCCGATCGACCATAAGTGCTTGGGGGATAACTTCTCGGTTTCTATGATTGGGGATGAAACGGCTGCGGGCCTACCAGCAACTATCTTGGATGCATCTATCGCACCCTCTCTCACTTGGCAATACGAGGAGGGATTTTTGTCCAGACAAGATCGGGGTAGTGAGCCGGAATCTGATTCCACCGAGTCTTGTGAGTCGGAATCAGGTTCCAGCTCGACTGAGTCTAAATCTGGTAATCCTGGGGATGATAACCCGGATACCACAGTCCTGTCTAGGTCGTCTTTTTCCTTTTCATTTGAGTCTGTTGTAAATGAATCGGACGATTTGGATGAGCTTAATGAGAATTAAGTAACTGTGGTTTCTTAGTACTTTTCTGTGCCCTTGATTTATTACATTAATTCAGACTTTCAAAACTTTGATGAAAACGACGAGGACGAAGTTCCTCCGGTTTTGCAACGTTTAATTGAGCAAGAGCAAGAGAAATTTGTCAAACCTTTAATGGATGAAATCACTACCATGAATATTGGTACTGAGGAGGACCCGTGGCTGGTCCAGATCGGGTCCACGTTGTCTTCGGAGGAACGCGAACACTTTTCTGGGAATGCATAAACTGTGCGTTGATGCCGAAGAGTCAAAGCGTCTGATGAAAGCCATCCACGGGGGAGAATGTGGTGTGCACATGAATGGGGTAATGTTAGCACGAAAGATCCTCAGACAGGGTTATTACTGGTCCACCATGGAGGAGGATTGCATTGGTTTCGTCCGGCGATGCCACAAATGTCAGATTCATGCAAATCACATCAACATTCCGCCGTCAAAGCTGTACAACATGACTTCGCCATGACCATTTTCAGTCTGGGGAATTGATGTAATCGGAGCTGTCACGCCGAAAGGATCGAATGGGCATGAGTTCATCTTGGTAGCGATAGATTATTTCACAAAGTAGGTTGAGGCCCAATCTTATGCGGTGTTGAAGGCTTCGCACGTCGCAAAATTTATCAGAAACAACATCATCTGTCCCTACGGAGTCCCAAACGAAATAATTTCAGACAATGGTTCCCACTTCAAAAAGAAGGTGATTGATTTGTTTGAGAAATACAATGTGGCTTTTCATAAGTCGTCTACCTATCGGCCACAGACCAATGGAGCGGTTGAGGCCGCCAACAAGAATATCAAGCACATACTGCAGAAGATGGTGGAAACCTACGGATCGCCGATAAGGCTGCCGTTAAGCTCGTAGGGGCTACGGACTTCAATCGAACTTCTCATGGGCGACAGTACTCATTGGTTTATGGGATGGAGGCCGTTACGCTATTGAGATTGAGGTCCCGTCATTACGAGTATTGGTGAGTGTCGAGATAGCCGAAGCGGATTAGCGTGAGCGATTTGAGGAACTCATGCTCTTCGATGAAAGAAGGCCGAAAGCACCATCACGTCCAAGGTTACTAACGCAGAATTGCCGGCTTTCAACAAGAAGGTTAAGTCCAGAATTTAAAGAAGGAGATTTGGTGCTCAAGGACAACCGAGCTTCCATCCACGACCCATGGGGCAAGTTCGCACCCAATTGGATGGTCCTACATCATCAAGTCAATCACGTGGAGCTGTGGTTCTGATGGATCTAGATGGCTTGGAGTTCTCACAACCGATCAATATGGACAAGTTGAAGAAATATTACCCCTGAGAGGCTCGCTAGGCCGAAAACCCGAAAAGGCGACCTAGGCAAAACTCAGAGCACAGAAAATTTGAAATCATAAAAACTGAGCTCGCAAGGTTGAAAACCCGCAAAGGGCGGCCTTGGCAAAAGTTAGAGCGCAAAAGGAGAGTAAAAATACCCGAGCGAACCTATGCCTGAACTACGTAAGGCTTGATTCCCATCTTTGGGATATGTAGACAACTTCATCCTGAAGTTCAGCCATAAACTTTTCCCCGATCAACTTTGTCCATTTTGATCATCTCAGTCATCCTTTTCCATCAGCATTCGCCATGATCTCCGGTACAGTGCTATTCAAACTAGGGGCAACTTTCCGTTGCCACGCAGTGCCGCAGTACCATTCAGACTAGGGGCAACTTTCCAGTTGCTAGGATCCGAGGTTGTGCATCTCAGTGACAGATTTCAGGCGTGTCCAGTTCTGATCCATATCGAAAATAGTTTTGAAAAGTTTTAATAAAAGTTGACTTTGTTCAAATTAATCTTTTACAACTGAGACCATTTTTGGACCAAAGCGGAAAACTTTCAGTACCACAACCTTCAATTTCATTGATTTCAAAACAGAGTTCTCTTGCTCTTGCATACAATTGGAGTTGCTTTTTATTACACTCATAAAGAAAACTTGAAAGTACTGATAAAGCAATAAGTCCGGGGCACAGTCAAGTCAGGTGTCCCTGCGCCTCCTCCCGGAGCTAGTCGAAGCCTCTGATGCCAAGCTAGGCCCAATCTGTGCCTCTTCATTGAGCCAATCCTAGCACTCGTCAGACAAAGTGCAACTGAAAGTGGGAGCAGGGGCCAGGAACTCTCTAGTCCTCCATGCTGTGGCATATCAAGCAAGCTGTACGCCTCGGACCGAAAAAGCAGCCGGGTACTCAATCCCCTCTGGCGGGCAAGTCTGATCATGGCCAAACTGACACTGGAACCGGAACAGAAAATAGAACACGCAGTGAGTCAGACCAATCAGCTGGACCCCAGTCTGCCGGGACATGCTATAGCTCATCGCCGGAAGATTGAGCCAAGGACAGCGCCAAGCAATGCGGTCAGCAGACAAATTGCACATCCAGTTGAACCACCATCCCTCATCAAGCGCATCAACCAGGCGTTGCCGAAAGAAGTAGTCGCGGGCTGAGTAGGCAGGGCAAGAATCCACAACCTGCAGTTTATCCATCAACCATACCTGGAAAGGGATGAAAAATGAGAGAATAAAGAATAGAGAGATGTGCGATGAGAGAACAGTGAGACAAGGGTTCTGTGAGAAAAACCGAGGCTGAGGGCCAAGTGATGCGAGCAAATACATATGTGAGATTGGATGGGAAACATTACCTGCAGCAGTAGTGGACTTCCCGCAAATCTGGTCGTCTCTTGACGGTGGAAAGCGTCCAAGCCCATTAGTGTTTCGGCCAATGCCATAGCAATACAGCTCTTCCTTTCCTTCAAGCCCTGAGCAACATCGATCAGACGGATGTTGGGTCCACCCAGGCCCGGGGCAAGCAGGAAGTGAAATAGCATGCACAAGTAGAGCGCATGTTGTCGGAAACCTTGCCAATGGTGGTCGCCGCGGTCGCCGGCACCAGAAAAACGATGGATCAAACCGAGGATATCTAATTCCCCATTACAGATCAGAGATCGAGCATCATGCGCGGTAAACCCACACATTCGCCCTAAAGCTTGGGTGTGGCCAAAGCGAAACTGAGGCAAAATCTCTTCCGAACGTTCAGACTCCATCAAAACTTGAAAATCTTCAAAAGTTGGACATACCTCTTGCCCGCCAAAGCTAAAAACATGCGTCACTGGGTTCCAGAACCTTGCTGCGGCATGGAGGAAAGGAAGGTGCAGCGGAGTACGACTCAGCGTGAATAGTGCATTCAAGCCGAAACCCCAGAAATTCAACTTTTCCGAGCCATCCAAAGAAGAGATCTAAGATGTGAGATTTTCTACAAGAAATGCCTCCATTTTTGTGCAAAGTAGTGATGAAATGAATGAGTCCCAAAGTTGGAGCTTTTAAAGAGGATGGGACACTATTTAGGGGGACACGTGTTGAAAAATTGGTGGTTGCTGGATTAAGTGGCCGGCCGGCCACCTTTTCTAGCAAGCCGGCCACATTTTCCCCAATACAGGCGGCGTTCCGGCCCCCCTAAGTGGCAGTGGCATGCTCCATGGCTCCCAGCCGCCGCCCCAAAGTGGCCTAGTGCGCTCCCATTGTGTGTCCTGTCTCTGGTTACCTTGAGGAAGTTTCGAGCATTTTCATGCAACGGGTATGTCAAATGCCTCCATTTCCCTCTATTTCGGATGCATTCCGTTGCCCAGGTCGTCCGAAGCACACTCTATTTTGTTAAAGTTTTGTTTATCAAGTTGTTGTTTTGCTTATCGAGTTGTTGTTTTGCTTATCGAGTTGTTTGTCGAGCTGTCGTGTTTTCGTGTGTTTGAGTTGGTACTCTTTGTTTAAGCTATTTTCTTGTTAAGTTTTGTTTATTAAGTTGTCAACACTGTTGTATTTTGCTTATCGAGTTGTAAACTTGCTAAGGTTTTGTTGTATCTTAGTAAGTTAAATTATTGCGTCGGTTCATTACCTGACTGGGCAAATGCACAATGCACATTTTCATTCAATCTCATTATGGTGCAAAACGATGCAATATGATGCTAAGAGTTTAAAAGCACAACACCTTTTTCAAAAGCTGTTTCATTCCATCATGCTTTACTTTGCAAACAAAGGGCACAAGTTTTACAAAAATATAAAACTGCCTAATAATGTACAATGTGCTATAACTACTAGCAAAAAGGTAAATAAAACAGGAAACCGCAACATCAATGCTCTCGAGAGCGGGAATAAGAGGCCCTTTTCATCCTCTTCTGCAGAATAGCCTCTGCACCCCCATCACCGTCCGAGTCGGAGCTGTCATCCTTAGGATCCCCCTCAGCCTCGCCTCCACTCTCGGAGCTAAGACCGGAGCCCTCCTCTCTATCAGCAGATGTCTCTGACTAACGATCTGCAACATCCTCCTCCTCATCCTCATCGGGCTCTGCCTCTATAATATGTGCCCTGCGTCTGCGAGACGATCCCTCTCCTCGAGCTCCTCGAAAAGGCCTGGATGGCCTAGCTCCTCGAAAAGGCCCAGATGGCCCAGCTCCTCGAAAAGGCCCAGATGGCCCAGCTCCTCGAAAAGACCCAGATGGTCCACCTCTCCGAGAAGGCCCAAGTGGCCTGGCCTGTGGCTGAGCATATACTGGAGGCATCTGAAAATGAAAAATGCAGTTTGAATACATTAGCCAAAACATGTATATCAGATACAGATGCAAACAAGCTACACAGAGTGGATGTACGCGGGAATAATGCATGAATGTGGTGTGTGTCAGATGTGCTCCACACAAGTAGCCTATTAATGCAGTAAAATGTCCAAAATTAGCATGTGATCAGAAGATACAGTGCTAGAAAACTAAAGGGTACCTGGAAGCCCATGATGGACAACTGCGCCTCCCTCCGCAGGACCATCCCCTCAAGTAAGGCTACCATATCGAGCACCTGATCCATGTACTCAACAGGGGGCTGCAGATGCAAAAGTAAGAGTATCAGTAAAGGAATGAACGTTCAAATATCTGAGTGATGAATCAAAGCTGTAAAACATACCGGTGGTGAGTCGGGGTCTCTGACGTAGCGGTGGCCAAGTACTGGAGGCTCTATCAGGATCGGAATCGGAGAGGTAGTCCCATATTGCCACCCCATCAGCTCAGTCGGCATATCCGGCCATCCAGGATGATGATAAGTCGGGGGAATCGGGGGAATAAATCCGCGCCCGCTTCTGGATGTACCAGCCCTGCTAGTAGAAGGAGCGTCTGCAGCCCGAGCCGGGGGCTGGCTCGAGGATGGCATGCCGGCAGACCTCATCGCTTGAGTACGGACTCCCGTCAATGGAGGCATCAGGTATATGTGACGATAAGTAGCATAATCCCCCTCCTCAAGATAAAGCAAAGCATCGGTACCCAGCATAGCATTAACAACATCCCGAGAAGAGAGCCTATCAACAATCCGCATCTCGACTGGGGGTGCTGAAGGAGGGTCCTGAGAAATATAGCCCCATACCTGGCGCAAGAAGCGCTCCCCCAGAAACCAGGCTCCACCAACTGGCCTCTCGAATAGAATCCTGTACTGGGAGGCACCCCGCCCTCCGGCAAACTGGTATCGGAGACTTTCACCAAAGGGTGCCCAGGGCTCCCATGTAATCTACGGGTAACCAATCAATCAGAAATCATGAAGGTACAAAACAAATCAAAGATGAAAACACAAAGAACTGAGAGTCCTGAAATACCTCCGTCGACCGCACCGTGTCGAAATACTGCCGTAGATAAAGGAGAGACTCCCGAGGTCTTGGCTGGTGCTGGCCCTCAAATACAAGTGAGTACGGGGTCACGAGGGGCCCCTCCACCACCATCTCTGGGGCTAATGTCGAAAAGTACGCATAGACCCATAACTATGGAAAACAGTGCAGAATTTAAATGCAAAGTACTAAGGGCAAAATACAGTGTGTAAAGTACGTCGTGTGTGCAGTGTACAAGTAATGAAGAGCGGAAATGTAAATCAAGAGGGCAGAAAGTACCTCCCAGGCTCTCCAGTAACCACCAAGTAAATCCCCCCGTCCTCGAGAGGTCGCGCCATGTAGATAAGGGTAGCTGGCCGGCGCCACCCAGTCATACTGCGTCGACTGTGATAGGTCCACCAAGGCGCAATAAATACTGACAAGTGTTCCGCCTGGCAAGCAGTGGTCCCGAAGAGGAACATCAGAAAACCACGGGCATACTGCGCTGCCTCCTCAGGAGTCCCGGGCGCCATCCCCACCCTCCGAAAATGGAAAGAGAACCAAGTGTATCGGACTCTGCCCAAAGCTCTATCAACAGGCGGGTGAGCCCCTAGCAAATATGCCCAAGCGGCCTCCCCCTGGCCCATGTCCTCGTCATAAGGGATGGGCCAACCTCCCACGTCGAGGCCAGTCAACACAGCAAAGTCAAGCGGGGTCATAGTCAAGTCCCCCGTGGCGGAAAAATAAAAGGAGTTGGTGGTGTCCCACCATCTCTCCACCAAAGCTGCCATCAGCGTCCTCCTGGCAGGACAGCGAGAAAGCCCAGTACAGAAAGGCCCAAACCCTACCAAATTAACCAAATCCCGGACAGCCTCCGGGAGCTCGGCGTACCAATCTCTAGCTACGGTGGAGCCGTATCCCCGCACCGTGCAAGAAGTCACCTGCATTCAGAATGAATACATGCTTCAGCATAAAATGAATGAGCTGTGTGCAAATGAAATGAATGATCTGTGTGCAAATGAAATGAATGGGCTGCGTGCAAAATAAAGTGAATGAGCTTGCTGTTCAGATTTCAAAGTGTAAGCTGCGTGCTAGGCATCAATTTGGGCTGGGTGTTCAACTTTCAATCAGTGTGTGCCGTGTGTTCACCTTCAAATTGGGCTATGTGTTCAGAAAATTAGTGCTTGGGCTGCGTGTTCAACTTTCAATCAGTGTGTGCCGTGTGTTCACCTTCAAATTGGGTTGTGTGTTCAGAAAATCAGTGTTTGGGCTGTGTGTTCAACTTCCAATCAGTGTGTGCCGTGTGTTCACCTTCAATTCGAACTGTGTGTTCAGAAAGTTAGTGTTTGGGCTGCGTGTTCAACTTTCAATCAGTGTGTGCCGTGTGTTCACCTTTAAATTGGGCTGTGTGTTCAGAAAATTAGTGTTTGGGCTGTGTGTTCAACTTTCAATCAATGTGTGCCGTGTGTTCACCTTCAATTCGAACTGTGTGTTCAGAATGTTAGTGTTTGGGCTGCGTGTTTAACTTTCAATCAGTGTGTGCCATGTGTTCACCTTCAAATTGGGCTGTGTGTTCAAAAAATTAGTGTTTGGGCTGTGTGTTCAACTTTCAATCAGTGTGTGCCGTGTGTTCACCTTCAATTCGAACTGTGTGTTCAGAAAGTTAGTGTTTGGGCTGCGTGTTCAACTTTCAATCAATGTGTGTCGTGTGTTCACCTTCAAATTGGGCTGTGTATTCAGAAAATTAGTGTTTGGGCTATGTGTTCAACTTTCAATCAGTGTGTGCCGTGTGTTCACCTTCAATTCGAACTGTGTGTTCAGAAAGTTAGTGTTTGGGCTGCGTGTTCAACTTTCAATCAGTGTGTGCCGTGTGTTCACCTTCAAATTGGGTTGTGTGTTCAGAAAATTAGTGTTTGGGCTGCATGTTCAACTCTCAATCAGTGTGTGCCGTGTGTTCACCTTCAAATTAGGCTGTGTGTTCAGAAAATCAGTGTTTGGGCTGCGTGTCCAACTCTCAATCAGTGTGTGCCATGTGTTCACCTCCAATTCGAACTGTGCGTTCAGAAAATCAGTGTTTGGGCTACATGTTCAACTCTCAATCAGTGTGTGTCGTGTGTTCACCTCCAATTCGAACTGTGCGTTCAGAAAATCAGTGTTTGGGCTGCGTGTTCAAATTTCCATCAGTGTGTGCCGTATGCTCACCTTCAATTCGAACTGTGTGTTCAGAAGATTAGTACTTGGGCCGTGTGTTCAATTCCTAACCAATGTGTGCCGTGTGTTCACAATCAATTTGTGGGCTAAGTGTTCAGAAATTCAGATAATTGAATTATGTGTTCAGAATGTAAACAGAATGCACGAAAAATGCAGAATACGTTGCAGAAAAGATAAAAATGAAGTAAATACCTCTCGTGCCTCATGAGAGAGGTGATACTCCAGCTCCCGCAGAAGGAGATCCCCGGGCGCTCGCTCATCAAAGTCAGTGAAGTGATAGAAAATAGCTCGCGGAAGAATGTATGCTGGAGGGTCGTATCTCTTGAGTATGAAGGATCGAACCCTCGGAGGCAGAGCCATAATATCGGGATCACCTCCGGCATCAGCAGGACCTCCACCGTGAGGAAAATGACCGGCCATTTCAGAAAATCTGCAAAAATAAGCAAAAATGAGCGAAAATTGGAAAAAGTCAACAAAAGTCAACTCCCGAGAAATGAACAAAAGTCAACTCTCGAGAAAATCTTCCAAATGTTGAGATAAACTCACCTCAAGTGGAAAAAATGAGAAAAGAAGCACCGAAATCAAAATTTAATCGGTTCAAAGTGCTTAAAACTGAAAGTTTTCGCGAAAACAACTTGCGTGGGGCGTTGGAAAACGCGTATAGAGCTCAGATCTGAGGAGGAAAATGGTTTGGGAGGCTAGAGGAGGTGATTTTGGAGCTGAAGTTGTGAGCTCAAAATGTTTGGCCGAATGGTTTTAAAGAAAATGAGGTGAAAAGACAAAAATACCCACTGTTTTGAACAAGTGGCCGGCCGGCCACCTTTTCAGGCTGGCCGGCCATCTCCTTTTTGAAAACTGGCCGGTGGCCTCCAATGGGGGAAAAAACTGGCCAGTGGTGATCCCTAGGTTGGTCCCAAGGTCTCTACAAATTTTGAGAAAAATTAAAGTCCCCGGGACCTGAAAAAGTATAAGAGAAGTGTACTTTCTGTCGCGAAATCGCTCCGCCGGAACTTCAGCTTCAACTTCTGACATGTGTCTCATCATTACTCATCAAAATCAAAGTGTATCCTTTTCCAACATATTGTAACCCCTCCGGGAGGTGAACCGGAGGCCGCAATCGAGTCACCCTCGCCGAAACGCACATTTCCTTGCTCGCCGTTTTGTGACAAACAGGCGTCTTGATTTGCGATTGTTCTGCATTATTGTGCATCTAACTTGCATTCTCATGAACATACTTGCATTGATATGCACGTCTCTTTGATATTACCATGCCTCTGTGTTTAAGCTTGCGTTGTCACGCACACTCCTTTCTCGCACTGCGATGCACTCACCCCACCGACACCGCGCTTGTCGAATTTTCGATACCACATTGGACATATGTTGTTAGCATGTTGTGCTTGTTGAGTTTCTCTCTTTTGCAGGCACGATATTGTATGTACGGTTCATTTGAAGCTGGTGTGACCAGACGAATCGCGCAGGTATCGTATCTTCTCCGTGTGAGACGTGACGAGAATTGAATGATTCTCCGCATTCCTAACTACATGAAATGTAGTTGTTGCTTTGCATTCTTGCTTAAAACTGCTGCATCTGTTTGCGAATATTCGCTTCATTACAGCTTGCTGCACTTGCATGATCGTCAAGTTACATCCGGCTTTGTGCATGTCATTTTTCATTTTGCCCCACGCCTGCGGGCACACCTTTGTTTATCTCGCCTGTTTGTCTAAGTCTTCGGCCTTGTCAAAAATGGGTCGTCTTTGGGCTTTGACATTTACTCCCGTCACTTATGACTTTCGAGTTCTGTCAAAGAGGGGCAACTGTAGATACCCCATTTTTGACCGACCTTAAGACTCAGACATCACCGATTGAGCGCTTGGTGATGTTGCATATCGTGCTCGTCCAGAGGTTTCAGAGTCTCGGTCGTGAGCCTTGCCTCCGGACTTCTAGACTTTTCTGTGCCTTGCCTCGGTTTGCGAACCAGGCTCGGTTTTCTCTGTCTCTCTTCCCAAAGGGAGGGAGAGGTCTCGTAGATCATCTCTCGGTGGTCGCGGGCTACATTTCATAGTCGTAGGCCATTTTGGCCATTTCGGAGCCCGATTCCCAATTTTCGGAGCCGTTAGGCCGAGTGCCTCGGTTCGGGACCGCCTAACCACCTCCGTTTGCTCCAGTTTTCGGCATGCATCTTATTTACTCCCTTTTGAGGGACACTGCGGTCCGAGAGACCAACCTCGTGGTCGAACACCACTCCCGGTGCCTAACAGTAGGTTTTTGGGGCCCCGGGCTGCGCGTTTCGGCCCCCGAACCTTCATTTTGCATCGGTTTGCGTTCATTTTTGGCAGGGACCTCTGTTTCATCACCAGGAAGGTCGTAGAAGGGTGGGAGGCCAGTAATTGTTTCAGCAACCAGTTATATTCCTTCATCGCCCTCCGTCGCCCGTTTTCTCTCACTCGAAAGCCAATGTTGACCACCCTTGGGCCATTTTCTTGCACCCTAAACCCCATATTTGTGATGTACACATCTGGGAGGCCACCAATATTTGGTGGCCGGCCAGTAATTCCATTTGAACCTTTTGAACCCCTTTGAAAAGTGGGTTGTTCTCTCTTCTGGTTCACAGTTGCCAATTTTTTGACCACAGGGTTGTACTGAAAACACATAGGAGGCCACCAATCTATGGTGGCCAGCCACTAATTTGACTTGCCCCTTTTGACCCTTGGCTGGCCGGCCATGGGGAGAGCCGGCCGGCCACCTGCAACCTCAACAGCTGGCCGGCCAGATTCCTTGCATCCTGTTCACTTCAAATTTGCATCTCTTTTCCCTCCAGATTTGGTATCCGGGGGGCCTTTTTTGGGGGGAAACTTGAAGTCATTTCCCCCCTTTTTCTCCCCCCTTTTTCTCCCCCTTTTTCCTACATATACAGCAGCCCCAGCCCCCTTGCAAAAGGTTGGAAAAGACACCTTTGAGCCCCTTGCATTATATCTCTCTCCCTCTACACTTCCAAGCCTCAAAACCTTCTAAGTTCTATACCCTTTTCTTCACCACCACCTAGCACCACACCACCACTCCATTCCAGCAGCTAGGAGGGTCTTCTCAGAGGCAAGGAGACAGCATTTCTTGGTCCAAAGGCAGCCAAAGACTTGGTCTACAAGGGTGAGCAATATTTCCCTCTTTTCTAGCTCATTTTTGCAAGTTTTCTTAGCCCTTCTTGCTTGTATATTTGAGCTCTGGCCATAACTGAAAGTAGCATTTTTTTGAGCTCTATTTCATCTTTCATTAAGGGCCTCTCACTGTTTCAGGCCCCTATTTTGCACTTGCTTCATTATCCCTCTTGTATGCCTATATCTTGTGTAGCATTTTAGGCCTGTGTATAATCTGTTTTGAAGCATGTTGTAAATTGTAAATAGGCTTATTTTGAGCCCTTATTCAACATTGTAGAAGGGCTCATCGCTGTTTGAATCCCCCATGTGTCACTTGCTTTGATATCCACTTTTGGCCCCATTTTTTGCATGATTTATTGGCCTATTGTGCTTCTGTTTTTGGACTTTGGTCTGAACTGAAAATGGCCATATTTTGACCCCCTATTCATATTTTATTAAGGGTCTTTTCCTGTTTGAGGCATCTTTTGTATACTTTGTGTTGTAGCTCTCTTTTTGGCCTCATTTTTGCATGGTATTTTGAGCATACTTGTATACTATTTTTGGGTCTGGTACTAAACTGTAAAAGGTCATATTTTGAGCCCCTCTTCAACATTGTTGAAGGGCCCTCACCTATTTGGGACCAGCATGCATCAGTTGCTTCTTTGTCTCCATTTTGGCCCCTTTCTTGCATGAGAATTTTTCCATACTTGTGTTTATTTTTGTGGTTTGTCATAAACTTTAAAACATCATATTTTGGGCCCCTCTTCAACATTGTAGAAGGGTCCTTCTCTTTTTAGGGACATCAACTGACATTTGCTTCATTATCTTGCTTTCGGGGCCGTTTTTGCATCCTAGTTTAGCCCCATATGTGTTCGCTGTTTGGCCTCACTTAGAACTGTGAATATGCTTATTTTTGGGCTGTCTTGATTCTGTCTTCACATCTCATGGTCGAATAATGCATGCATTGCATAGTTATAGATCATTCGGTATGCTTAATTTCATGTTTCGGGACCCATTCCATGCATCGGGTATCATTTTGTCATCTTTCGGGGCTGTTTTGCATCACTTATTGCCTCTGAAATTTGTATGATAGTATGCCATATTCCATGCTTTGCCATGTCATGTTAGAGTGACATTCGTGCCCTAGGGTCGGTCCTCAGTTTGCGTGCACGCGTGCACGCATCTCGAGTCTCTCATTTTCATCTAATGGCCTCTTACGTGAGTGTGGCTGAGGTCCACTTGTATTAGTGTAAGTCCATATTGCATTGTGTATGCCGTTTCATTCCATAGCATTGTGTATGCTAGGATGTATGTTAGCGCATTGTGTATGCCATATTACCTTGTGCATCGTGTATGCCATTTCAAAGCATGTTGCATGTTAGGATGTATCTTAGTTGCATTTCATGCATGTCATGCATATTGCATTGTGTTCGGGATAGGAGTTAGCCCGGGCACGGAAAACGAGGTACGTTTCGTACTCCGAGTGACGGATCGTGTCTCAATTCCCCAGTCACCGACACTCCGGATTATCCATGATGAAGTTAGGTTTTAGTTAAGTTTTCATGTGCATTCATTCTATATTGAGTTGTGCAATTCGACTCCTCGGCTATCATGCATCGAGATGCGTGATTGGTGGCACGAGGACCGAGGCATGCATACATTTGTGAAAATACATTGCCATGCCCCTTTCCTGTTCTCTGTTGCAGCAAATCAAGAATCAGCAGTCTTCCGAGGCTTGGCGCGCTTTCCAAAAACTATTGCAAAACAGAGGCTAATTGGGGCATCACAGTGGATTTCTGCGCAAAGGCAACCCGGATATGCATCATTCATCATCCGAAGAAGAGTCAAGGCAGTCCCTGACTTGCATGCCAGTTTATTGTTTTCTTAGTTAATTTGGTAATTAATTAGGATTTTTGTACATATTTGGACTGTATTATTTATTTGGACTGTACTATTCGGGACTGTATATTATTCTTTCGGACCCTCTGTGCGAGGGCAATGTTGTAATAAGTGTGCGTGAGTGTGATGTATGTCTTCCAACCCCACGTCTTTCTTCTCTTTTATTTACCAGCTTATGATGGTTAGATTAGGGCATGTTTCAATTAGCATACAATATGATAGCATGTTTGCATTCATTCATCTGTTTTGCATGCACCGGGCTCGGCGCATCATTCTAACTGCATTTGTACTTCAATTCCGAGTTGAATACTTGATAGCTATTGCATCTCATATGCCATGTTTAGAATAGCCGAACTTGCTATAGTTGCATTTTTGCATGTGTTGCGTTAGGCATTTCTGTATAGTTAGGATCATGCATGGATTTCTAATTAGCTTTTGTTTTGGCTTGGAGTACTCGGTGAGTTTTTATGCTTTAGCATCCTTGCATGCGTGTGAGTGACTGCCATGATAGCATGCTTACCATGAGGCTAACTGCTTATGTGATATACCTGCTTAAATGCCTGTGGGTGGAGGTCGGGTTATTTGGATTGGAACAATTCATCAAATGTTTGTTTTAAGCCCACTAGACAGTGGCAAAATCATGTTTTCTAAGCCCACCCGAGGGTGGAAAAATCCGCATTTTAAGCCTACTTGCGAGTAGCAAACTATTTTCACAAATAAACATAAAGTGTTTTGTTCCAATTCAGACGACTCAGTCTATACTTGTATGTTGTGCGCATCACATAGTAACCTAGGCTAATAACCGGAATAAGAACACACAATGTTTTCAAAAATAGATATCATGGTTAGTAGAGGTCGATCTTTGATCGGGCGAGCGGGGGTGCTCACGAAGTGACCTTCCCCAATCGTACCCAAGTTCCCGAGCCGAGGCAACTTTGGTGATGACGGACACGTGGCCTTAGGCAAACGAGTCAGGGTTTCCTAAATTTTCCAAAAATAAAATATTTAGGTGGCGACTCTGTATCTGGCAAAGCAGTCCATGTTTGGCACTTCTTTCAAAAAATCTGTTTTCTCAAAACGATTTGCCGGATTTGGACTCTTTGGTTCAAGATTAAGAACCGTGACACAAATTCGAGTCCGAGCTGTAGCGAGGTCCCCCCCGCGGGCCTGTCTACAGCTTGAGCCATCACTTAGTTGCTCGAGCCAAGCGCAATGCAAAATCGAGTTCGCTGGAGCGCACACTTGGTCGCTCGAGCCAACTACAAATGTCCAACTGCAAATGTCTGTAAAAATACTGGGAGTATGCAAAGTGTGTTCAAGCGACATATTCATCGCTTGAGCGAAGTGAACGAATTCTGAGTTTTTCAGATTGCTCTTTGAGTTCAAAAACAAGCCTTTCATGTTCAAAGCTTGCATGGCTTTTAGAGATATGTAAGAACACTTTGTAACCCTTAAATATTTGGCTAATACCAAAACATAGACCCAAAATCTCTTTCAATTGTTCAAAAAACAAAACCCAATGCTCAATAATTTTGCCATGCATGTAATGGATTTAACTTTTTTCCTTTCAAAAACATGATTATATAAGATGATGAGTGTAAAGTCATGGAAAACCCTTCAAGTTAATATGTATAAGCTCCATGCATGTATGAATTTGTAGAAAATCAAACTTAAAGATGAAGGATTATGCATGCATGTCTAATTTCAACTCAATCCTACAAGAATTCAAGTGATTCTAGCATTCTCCTCTCAATTTCATCCAAATGATTCTACAAACTTTATGAACTTAACTTCTAGGTGGATTATTTACAAGAATTATGTGTAATGATCTTACCTAGAGCTTAAATTTAGATTTTGGTAGCTCAGTCTCTTCAATTTCTCTCTCTACTCTCTCTCTCTACAACCTCAGCCACGTTTTTGATGAAGAAGAAAATGAGCTCAAATGATGCTTAGTACATATATATATATATATGGGGATTAGATTATGCTAATTAATCTAGCTTAAGCTTAATTAATCCTAATCAAGTCTAATTGATTTATTTTAATTATTTTTATTCGAATCAAATTTTAATGAAATTGGCCATATGATCCTAAATATTTCAATTAGCCTATTGAACTAGTCAATTCTGATTTTTGAATCCGTTTGGACTTCCAATTTCGAATTCTAGGTCAGTACTCTAACAGATATTCCTTAAGCAGATAGATAAACACAAATTAAACACATATAATCATGCAATTATACTCAATAAAATAATACGTAAAAATAATATGGACGTCGGGGTCGTCACAGTTTCAATTTGAATTCTTATGATAAAGCTGTGATGTTCATATTCCTTGAGCCAAAACTTTGAGGAAGTTGTCTTTGTTGAATAGACAACTTAACAAATGATGAGAAAAAGATGTTCTTTCTTTTCCCCCTCAGTTATTCATATTTATGATATTATTGTTTGCTCATTCTCTTGTTATGAAAATAGTCAAGTTGTAGCTCTTATTTTCATAGTAGACAATCTCTTATTTTCATGTGTTCATCTTTCTTCTGGTACTTACATTTTCACATACTCGTTTATCAATCAAAACCTTATCTATGAGCATTCCTCTATTTGCATAGCAGCAACAAGAAGACGAAGAAGATGAGGAGGAGGAGGAACAACAACGAATAGTAAGTTTTATCTCCTTTCTAGTTTCCTAAACCCCTTTATATAAGTTGCTTGTATGCAATCAAATTTTCTTTTTTTGTTTTTGTTTCAGCAAGATAACAAGAAGTTGTGTCTTCTTTCTAGTTTCCTAAACCTTTTCTACAAGTAGCTTGTAAACGAACTTTTTTTTTTTTAATTACAGCAAGAAATAGTGGAAGAAAAAGAAGATTAATGCTGTGTTTGGTTAGGGGATTTGAGGAGGGATTTGGAAAGGGAAATGGAAAAGGTAGGTGAAATGTGAATAAAACATACCTATATTTCACATAGTTTCACACGCCTTTTCCCTTTCCCTTTCCAAATCCCTCCCCAAATCCTCCAACCAAACACAGCGTAAGGGAAGATAAGAATGATGACACAACAATGATGATGCTAATGATGGCAATGAGGATGAAAATTGATGGTAGTGAAGATCTGATGACAGCAGTGATGACAGCACTAGATAATGTGGTTGCTCTCTAAACATTTTGGGTAAGAAGTATGTACCCTCCCACGCCAGTTTAGCATTTACAATTTTCATGTAGAATCATATAATTTTTATTTTATCTAAATTGATCAAGGTGTAAGTTTGACAGTAAACAAGTTTGTGTGCTTATATGGCTGCATTTTTGTTTAAATTGGCTCTCAAATTAAATTGGTTATGTCTATGATTTGAATAACTTGAAGCTTCTTAGAATATTACTAAATTGAAGATTAGTATTCAATGATTTGGTTATCATTAAGATGTATTTGTAATAATCCAGAAAAAATGTTTGTGAGATCCACATGCTTAAGTTGTTTTAATTATGCTCAATTTCATAGTATATCTATGTGTTGAACATGCATTTGCCAAATAAGGTGTAACATGTGCTGAAACATGATTTATTTTGTAAATTTGTGATTAAATAAATTTGAGTGTGAAAGTAGTATATATAATCTTGGCATGTGGCCCCTTATGAGCAAGACACCTCATACATGCTACACCTCGTATCATGCAATGCATCAATGCTTGACACCTCATCCATCCTGTTACATCACATGTCTACTCTTGCTAGAAATAGATAATAAGTGCTCTAGTTTTTCATTTGTTTTTCCTACTGAATTATAGAGATACAAAGGAGGAGAGATTTAGAAGAAATTTAGAAGAAATTCGAGAGGGATTTTGAAAATATAAACCCAAGGTAAGAAATCTAATGCTCTTTGTTAAATTCTTGCCTTCTGATTCGTCTACTTTGGTTTTCATAACTTAAAATATAGAAATAATGTAATAAAATCCTAAAATAGAACCCTAGGTGGTTATACTTATAATCACGTCGATTTTTGAGAAATCTTAAAATGAGACCTTAAGTTGATAAATACTTGCCTACTATGACTACCTTTTGATATGGTTTGAGTTTTGTCTCTCTCAGCACTTAAGCCAAGTTTGGGTACTTGGAAATAATCTAAAAAGTCAACAAGGTACTCAAAAAGTTAAAAAGTTAATACTATTTACCAAAAGTCAACAATTACGGCTGCACAACTCCCAATTCAAATTTTCCTCTAAAAACCAATTTTCACAATTTTTTATTACACATTTTTTTCATAAAAAGTCAAAAAGTTAACCCAAACATCTATATTTTCAACTTCAATTTTTTTGTCTAAAAAGACAAAAAGTGCACTTATTTAGTCTTCCCAAACAAGGCCTTACTATGTTTTCAAAAGTTAGCTATATGTTCTTAGTGGAAATCATGTCAATTGTTTTAAATCCCGAAATTTGTTTCTTGCTATCAACACTCGGAAATGGATTTTATACTATTGTTACACAATTGTGCTTTTACTGAATAATTCTTTATGGCATGTGAAGCCGCTCCAGGATCTAGACAATTCACTGATCTTATTAGCTTACCCATTGTTTCACCATTTCAAGTAGTAAGGCTTGAGGAGGTGATCATAGCTTACCCGTTGTTTCACCATTTCAGGTAATAAGGCTTGAGGAGGTGATCATGGAGCTTCCTTGGACCCTTCTTGTATATGTTAAAAATTCCCTTTTGTTCATGAAGACTTTGCTTGGCTTGGTGTCTTTGTTATTTATATTTGTGTGTATACCTTCTTTCGCCTATGGCGGCCACGTGGTTACCAACTAGTCACAGATCTGAGTTCCACAGAGGGTGGGGTTCGGGTCTTGAAGTGTATGTTTATATAGTGTTTGCTCTCTTTTCTTAGGAAAAACAGAACGGGTGTGTCTTTAAGTCTTTATGAACTGAACTTGTCTAGGGATTGCCTTCATTATATTTTTTAATGGAAGAGGTGAAATGTTTTGTTGTAGTTGCATTTTAATAAGACTTATGTTAGGAGCCTATTTATTGTCTTAATATTTCCATTTTTATAATACAAGGAAGAAGAGTACTCTAACCATGTTTAGCTTTACTTGCAATCATCTGCAAATTACAAGTGTCGGTTAAATTCAAGAGACACTAGTAAGGGTTGAATCTAGATATCTGGATTTACTGTTCATCTTAAAGTCCAATTTTCTTTACTACTAAGTTAATGTGTCAGTTCAATATAGATATATTTTTACAGGGTGTAATGCTATATAAATAAATTTTGTGCTTGAACGTTGTGTATGGGACAATGTGAAGTAGCTTATTTGATTATCATAACTTCAAGATAAATTATTAGCCCTTTACAGTGCTATACCTGTTATGCAAAATATTTATCTTCCAAAAGTGCTTTTTACACAAAGAAAGCTATAGAAAAAAAAAAAAATTCAGAGGGTTACATCCTCACATAAACTATCCCCATCATATTGGCAACTAGCAGTGGGCTAATGTTTTAGGTTGGTACTCCATCACTGGTAGGTCCTCAACTTGATTCTCTCCCATGTGAGTTGGAATGTTTGCACATCTATTGCCTTCACCAAAGACATGCTGAGAGTGCAATCTGTTCTTTCATGGAAGAATTTGGCTAGTTTGAATGGGCAATTTTGAAAAGTTTATTTAGACGAACTCGATTGCTTCACTACAGTTGTATAGTATTCTTTTTTCCATTTTTTTTAAGTTCTCACACAATTCCAAAAGTTTTCAATAATAGTATCAATCAACATAATTCATCATTGTTTCAATAAAAAAAAACATAATTCATCATTATTATCATTGTTATTAATCAATTTTGTAAACTTTACTTTCTTTTGTTCTTATTAAAAATTGGAACCAAGTTACTTTAAAAAAAAATTATATAATAGTCTCTAAATACCACGTGATCATATTCTTTTATTAATTGATATTTATTATATCTCTTCATATTCTTCAATCATTTAATACAAATAATCATTACTCTTTCTTTGCCAATCATACTAGCACTACGTAGCTATATTCCCGGACTATGGAATAATCATCCTTTCATTTAGTTGATCTCATGGACACTCCTATGTAAGAAGTTAGGGTTTAATTCTTGCCTGAGGTAAAATTTCTTTCTTCTGAGAATTATATTGAATTGTTTATTTCTACTTATTAATGGGCCATTCTTAGTGATTGTTGGGTTTGTAAAATGACCATTTCAACGTTTGGGGAATGACACATTCAGATTCTATTCTATAAGTTTCATTTTGAACTCTGAATGACAATTTAACAATAAGTTGTGTAAAAAATAGAAAAAATTACTGTTCAGTTGGAGAAAAAAATATCACAAACATGCAACTTTTTTAACTTGTATCCCACCGTAGAATGAATTACACTTATGTTTTGTAATTTTTTTTCTTTTTGTTTTTGATCCCACTGTTGCTGTGATTCCTCCTAAAGAAATAAATTTTAGGATAAATTATAAATACACATTAAAATATAAATTGTTTTGTGTGATTTAAAAAATAAGTATTTCTCTGTCAAAATTTTTTATTTAACATTATTAATTGAAAAAGTAAAATTTCAAACTGTTCATTTATATAATAATAAAATTATCTGAATTATTAATTAAAATAAAATTTTAACATTATTAAAAATTATTAATTAACTTGATAATTTATTAATAAAACACTTATTTATTATGAAATTAGAAACTTAAGAGGTATGATGTAATTTTTAGAAATACAAGAGATAATTTGTAATTTGGGTTTGTAATTTATCCTAAATTTTATCAAACATCACTTTCACATGAAATTATATTTTATTTTTTAAAACAAATTACAATTATGAATTTAAAGTTAAACCTAAAATAAACTGTGATATCTGCTCTCCATCCGTGTTGTATGTGCAGTGAAGCTCACTCTCTTCTGTCAATCTCTCTCGCCTGATCGTTGTTGTTTTTCAAGTCACTGAAAGCTCAATAATCTCCATGAATTCTAGCTTTATACATATGGTACGCTTCTTTTGATCTTCCTCTGTGTGGATCGAGCTTGAAAAGAAAGATTAATTTTACTTGCTGTTTGATAGATATCCAGTTCAATTTTTTGCTCTGTTTGTTGCTTTCTGTATTGTAATTTCATCTCGTATTGCTTCTTGATTTCTATCAATTAATCAAAAATCCAAACCCTAAAAGAGGAAAGGAAAGGGGAAAAAAAGAAAAAAGAGTGTGAAATGGCTGTGAAAAATTCTTTTGTTTGGGGAAATTTTGAAAGAGTAAAAAATTCCTTCCGTCCACCATTCGGATTTATGGAGTTCAAGTCACGAATTTCCACTCTGAAAGAGGTAATTGAGACACTAAAAAATGATGAGATCAACATCATTGGAATATGTGGTATGAGCGGTGTTGGAAAAACAACAATGGTGAAACAAGTCGCCGTGAAAGCCCAAAAAGAAAATCTATTCGATGAGATTGTTATGGTAGTGTTAGGGTCCTTGAGTACAAGCTTGAGTGACATTCAATGCCAAATAGCTGACCAATTGGGTTTGAAATTGGAGGGAGAGACTTTAATTGAAAGAGCTGCTTGTCTGCATCGGAGACTAGCAAATGGTAAGAGAATCCTTCTTGCACTTGATGAGGTTTCAGTAGAGCTCGTCTTTTATCAGAGGTTTGATCTTCAGGCCATAGGGATTCCGATTCGGGGCGAAAATAGGGGTTGCAAAGTTGTGCTGACATCAAAAGAGGATGTTATTTGCAGTCAAATGGGAGCCCAAAAGGAAATCCAAGTAAAACCCTTGACAAAAGAAGAAGCATGGCATCTTTTTGAGGAGATGGCTGGCGATTCTGTTGATGCTCCTCACATCCGATCAATAGCTGAGCAAGTGGTGACTGAATGCCTAGGTTTACCACTTGCACTCAGAGCTATTGGAAGAGTGCTAAAAAATAAATCCAATTTTGTATGGACTGATGCACTCAAACGATTAAGAGTTGATAATCGAAAACTAGAAATTTTGGAACATCTAGAGACATGGAAAGAAGAAAGGGCTGGTCCACATCTTCGTTTAAGTTATGATAGTTTAGAAGACGCGGAAACGAAGTCCTTGTTTTTGCTATGCTGTTTATATCCGGCATATCGTGATATTCATATTGAAGAATTGGTTAGATGCGGAATGGGGCTGCGTATGTTCAAAGATATCAATGGATTGGAAGAAGCAAGAAATCGAGTACGATTGTTGGTTGATCGGCTAAAAAGCTATTGTTTGTTATTAGATGGTGACAAGGATGAGAATGAGAGCGTCAAAATGCATGATATAGCGCATGAGGTTGGCAGAGATAAGAGTGCTTTTTTTATACTGCACAGTGATAGAGAGTGGCCGACGTACATTACTTATGAAGGTTACACTTCCATTTCAGTGATATCAGATAAAATTACAGAGCTACCAGAATCGTTAAGATGCCCAAAACTCAGGATGTTACTGTTAGCATGCATGAATAATTCACTAAAAACACCAAACAGTTTTTTTGAGGGTATGAGAACATTGCAAGTTCTATATTTGGAGCTCTCCATTGCGTTGCTGCCGTCATCACTTCAGTTTCTGAGGAACCTGCATACTTTGACTTTGAATCTTCCAAATTACGAGTTGGAAAACATAACTGCAATAGGAGAGCTATTGAATCTGGAAATCCTCAGCTTTTGTGCTCCCTCTGTCAAGGTGTTACCAGAAGAAATAGGAAGACTTGCTAATTTGACGTTGTTAGATCTAACAGGATGTCATCGTCTTGAAAGAATATCACCGGGTGTCATTTCAGGCCTAGTCCGATTACAAGAACTGTACATGATGGGCAGCTTTAGCAATTGGGAAGCTGACAAAGGAGAAAGCAAAGAAGGAAGAAGAAATGCAAGCCTGAGAGAGCTACAGTCCTTGTCTGATTTGAAAATATTAGAGATTTATATACCCGATGCAGCGTTATTGCCAAGAAACCCTCTCTTTGCAGATCTGACGAAATTCAAGATACGGATAGGTGATAATGGCTGGTGGAGCGTGTTCCCATTCCAAAAGCATTTGTTATTGAAACTCGACAAGAGTATTGCTTTACATGGTGGGGTTAGTAAGCTATTGAAGTGTACTGAACTTCTAAGTTTAAGAGGGAAGGGCTCGAGGAATGTGGTGCATGAGCTAGTTCAAGATGGCGTCCAGCACTTGAAGTACTTGTCAATTGAGTCTTGTGATATGCTTTTTTGTCTTGTTGATACAATGGATTTATCACTTGATTCCAGTGCTGCTATTTTCCCTATCTTGGAGTCATTAAAGCTTGATGATTTGCGTAGGTTAAAAGAGATATGCTGCGGCCAACTTCCAGAAGGGTCCTTTGGGAAACTAAGAACATTGATATTACAACTCTTACCTTCTTTGACGCATTTCTTGGTGGAGGATACAGCTCAAACTACTGTCTCCCTCCATAATCTGAGATCTGTTGAGTTAGATCGCTGTAATGGCTTGCGAAATCTCTTTTCATTGTCAATGGCACGAGGGCTTGTGCAACTTCAAGAACTGCGCATATCACATTGTGAAATGATGAAAGAAGTTATTTGGGAAGGAAGAGGAGAAGGTGGGCACGCAACCAACAAGATTGAATTCCCTCGTTTGGAATACATGGCACTTATACAACTAGAAGGCCTCACTGGTTTCAGCAGAGGAATTGACAAGATTGAGTTCCCTCAACTGAAGAAATTGCACATCAAATGTCTACCAAAGATCATGAGTTTCTTTCCCAATGAGAGTACACTACATTCAGATGAAAACTGCAATGCTACCTTGCAATCTATTTTCCCCCAACAGGTAATGTTTATATGTTTTTTGTTTGTTTGTTTGTTTGTTCTAAATAACAAGAAAGTAATCATTAAGTTCTTAGGACAACAAATATCTACACCTATGATACATATATATCTCGTTTACTTGTCCCAAGATTTTGATTGATCTTATTCCACTTCCCAGTAGTACAATAATAAAGGTTTCTCATGTCAAGTAGCAAGAGCAAGAAACTATGTTTATACCCAAACTTAAGCAAAGTTAGTATTTCTATAGCTGTTGAATAATGTGAATTTTAGGAAGTGTTTTTCAAAGAAGAAAATGTTAAAAGATTCTTTTTAGAATTTTAAAATTTTCAATATTATGGAAGAAAAGTTTAATCATTGTTACAAAACTATGTTAATAGCATCATAATTCAGAAGTATAAAATGTTTCAAAATTTCCAGTATATAAGATGTACATGTACTCAATTATTTTGAACTCTTGGCATCAAATAATTTTAAAGTAAATTATGGGGTTTTCAGATTGAAGCCGATATTAATCCTATTTTCAATGCCATCTTAGTGAGTAAAAGGGTTTTCATTACAAAGCAACTATCTTCTAGTGCAAGATTTTTGGTGAATGAGAAGGTGACGGTTGGGGTTTGGAACAAGATTAAACCTTTAAACTTGCGGATGTGTGTTTGTTGTCAGCCCCAATCAACCCGGTTTGAATTGACTAAGTTCTGCGTTTTGTTTTCTCTAGGTTGAAAATTTTCAGTTGAAGTAAATGGCATAGTTAAAAATGCCTTGGCAAGGGCCAACATGAATCTAGGAATTAAACTCACAAATTTATTAGCATTTTACACTAGTTTGGGTTACTAAAGGATTCCTGTTCATAAATTAAGAACCAGAAGAACAACTGAAATTTATAAAAATAGTGATATCTTTTTTATGTTCTTCTTTTTCAATTTTTTGCTTTCAATCCATTCTAAACGTATATAATAGTTGTTGGGACAACTATAGCTTTTTCTTTTCTTTTCTTTTCTTTTCTTTTGAAAAAAAAAAAAAAAAACTATACCTTTTCCCTTGTCAATAAGAGTTTTGTACGATGCAACATAAGAAATAATAATGTCAAGTAGATGCAGTGATAAATAATGGCCTTATCCAATATTTAGATTGTTAACTGTATTAATCTTTAACAATTGGGCGCTGCATGGAATTGTAATGTTATGTTTGTGGAGACAACATTTATTACCTCTATGGAATGTTCTTGTGTAAAAATATAGTTTTGGGCCTTCCTGGATAATCTAGAAATTGTTGCAACTGATTGCTAAGGGTCCACAGAATCCAAGGCCAGTGCATTTTATATTAAAATGACAACCTTTCTTCAAGGAAAGGTAATAAAAGAAGTTGAGTGCTAATAAGTCTAGAGTTACAAGTTCTGTTCTCCATTTTGTGATTCTTTTTAACAATACAGAACACTTTTAACTATCTGCTTGTAAATACAATTATTTTTTTTTGCAGGTTGCATTTCCCAGCTTGGAGAAATTGGAGCTTGTTGGATTGCTAAATGCGAGTGACTTGTGGGGCAGTGAACTTTCAACCGAATCATTCTGTAAACTTAGATCCCTCAAGGTGGAAGACTGTCATGGATTAGTGAAAAATGTTGTTCCAGTTAATATAATAAAAATGTCACCCAATCTGGAAAAAGTAAAAATATATAACTGTGATTCGGTGGAAGATGTATTCGGATTTGGAGGCCACCAAGGAATTCCTGTTGCAAACATAAGAAGGTTGATTGTTAGATGTTGTGGCAGCTTGAGAAATCTGTTCTCTCCTTCCATTGTTAGAGGTCTTATGCATCTCCAAGAACTAACAATAGATGGTTGCTCAATGATGGAAGAAGTCATTTGGGAAGGAAGAGGAGAAGATGGGCATGTAACCAACAAGATTGAATTCCCCCGTTTAGAAAACATTTCACTTACAGAACTAGAAGTCCTCACTGGTTTCAGCAGAGGAATTGACAAGATTGAGTTCCCTCAACTGAAGAAATTGCACATCAAATATCTACCAAAGGTCAAGAGTTTCTTTCCCAGTGAGAATATACTACATTCAGATGAAAACCGCAATGCTACCTTGCTATCTATTTTCCCCCAACAGGTATATTCGTATATATATGTATATTCAAAAACAAGAAAGTAATCATTAAGTTCTTAGGAGAACAAATATCTACATCTATGATGCATCTGTCTCTTGGTTACTTGTCTCAAGATTTTGGTTGATCGTATTCAACATCCCAATAGTACAATAAGTTTCTTATGTCAAATAGCAAGAGGAAAAAATTATGTTTATAACCAAACTTCCCGTCTAGTTGCTATGCAAAGTTAGTATTTCAGTGACAGTTGGACGATGTGAATTGCGATGCACAGGATAGTATCATAGAAAGTGGTTTTTAAAGATGAAAATGTTAAAACATATGTAGTAGAAGAATCTCTTTAGAATTTAAAATTTTCAATTTTATGAAAGAATAGTTACAAAATTGTTAATAGCATCATAATTCAGAGTGGTATAAAATGTTTCAAAACTCCCAAGTATATAGATGTACTTAATCATATGAATCTCGCCATGATAAAATGATTTTAAATTAAATTATGGGGTTTCCAGATTGAAGCTGAGTGCTAATCTAATCATATTGCCATGCCATTTCAGATGTGGAGAAACTAAGTTAATTCTAAAAGTTTGGCAAACAGGCCCTTATATGGGATGGGATGGGAGGGGAGGGAAGGGGTGGGGGTCTTCCTATCGCTGCCGTCCACCTTGGTGACCAAAAATGTTTCCATTACAAAGCAACTCTCTTCTAGTTCGAGTTTTTAGGTGAATGGGAAGTAGATGTGGTGGGGACCGGAACAGGATTAAGCCTTCAAGTATGTAGATGAGTGTTTGTTGTCAGCCCCAACCCGCCCGGTTCTACTTGACTAACCCTGTTTTTTATCTCTACTGGTTGAAAATCTTCAGTTGAAGGGCTTAGTTGAGAATGCCTAAATCTAGGAATTAAACACGCCACTAGTTTGGGTTATTAAAGATTTCCGGCTCATAAATTAAGAATAAGCAGAAAAACATAAATTTACAAAAATAGTGATATCTTTATTATGATTTTCTTTTTCAAATTTTTGTTTTCAATCCATTATAAAAGTATATAAAAATTGCGGATGACTATAGCTTTTTCCTAGTCAATAAGAAAGTCTTGTACATTGTACAACATAAGATACAATAATGTCAAGTGGTTGCGGTGATAAATCATTGCCGAATCCAATTTTAAATTGTTAATTGTGTTGATGTTTAACAATTGGAGGCCATGTTCTTATGTAAAAATATAGCTTCTAGGAAGCACGGATACGGATACGGATACCGCGACACGGGGATACGGATACGGCGATTCACCAAAATCTGAAAAAGTATGATACGGGGTATGGCGGGGATACATTCGTAAAAAAAAATATTTTTATAATTTTAATAATGTAATATGCATGAAAATAAAACGTAAAATAAATTAATAAATAATGAGAGAGATTCCTATTAAGCTAAAAGTCTTTAAACATTCATAAAACATCCAAAATTAAAAGCAAAAGCAAGTGCAAATTAAACATCATCCTTACATGCCAACACCAAAAAAAGAATGAGAGCAGAGAGAAACGTGAGAGAATGAGAGAGCAAGAAAGAGAGAGAGAAGTGAGGGATACATCAATTTGACAAATTCTATTACTTTAACTCTCACTATATTCCTCTAATCAAATAATTAAACAAAATATTATAAGTAATATGTGATTTCGAGTATCCAATACTTCAAAATTAAGTATCCAATACTCCAAAATTAATAAAAAATTAATTAAGAAGTATCCGATACGTATTTGCGAGTATTCAAGGAGTATTGGTATCCGATAAGTATCCGATACGAATAAGTCTTCATTTTTTAAGTATCCATGCTTCATGGGCTTTGACAAGTGATACCTTCCTCTCTTCTGATTAAATTAGACAGTGGGGTCTATCTTATTTATGTTGGTGTTTGGGAGATAACATGGGGCATAATCATTTGTGATTGGTTGGAGGGTACCACACGACATTGTCATGTGTACTCTGTTGGTATATAGTAAATTTTTTTTAGTTTTGGGCCTTCCAGGATAACCTAAAAATTGTTGCACCTTGTTGCTAAGGGTCCACATAATCCAAGGCCGAATTTTCTATTAAAATGACAATCTTCACAACCTCATGCAACCTTACTTGAAGGAAAGGCAATTGTAGAAGTTGGGTGCTAATTATAAGACAAGAGTTACAAGTTCTGTTTTTCTTTTTCTGTTTGTTTTTAACATTACATAATAATACTTTCAACAGTATTCTTGTTAATACAAACATTTTGTTTGCAGGTTGTATTTCCTCACTTGGAGGAATTAAAACTTGTTGATTTGCCAAATGCAAGTGACTTATGGTGCAGTGAACTTTCAACAGGATCATTCTGTAAACTAAGATCTCTCATGGTGAGAGACTGTCACGGATTAGTAAGAAATGTTGTTCCTGCTCATATATTGAAAGTGCCACCAAATCTAGAAAAAGTGGAAATATATAACTGTGATTCGGTGGAAGAGGTATTCGGATTAGGAGGCCAACAAGGAAATCCCCTTGAAAACATAAGAACCCTAATTGTTAGATGTTGTGGCAGCTTGAGAAATATGTTCTCTCCTTCTGTTGCTAGATGTTTTGTGCATCTTCAAGAACTAATAATACATGATTGCTCAGCAATGGAAGCAGTGGTTGCAAATGAGGATGAGGAACAAATGGGTGGAGATAGGATTTACGTTACTCTGTTCGCTCAATTGAAGCATTTGGAACTCAGAGATCTACCTTCACTCGGGAAGTTTTGCCATGCTATTCATGACTGGGAAATGCCATCTTTACGTCACTTGGAAGACATTAATTGCCCTGAAATGCAGACTTTCTCTCCTGGATTCGTGCATGCCCCAAATCTATATCATGTAAAAGTGGAAGCAAAATCGATCCGGATAAAAAGAGATCTCAATAAGACCATTCAACACTTTTTTGAGAAGGTATGTTCATTCCCGCTGTTGATAAATATTTCATTTTCTCTTCCATTAAGCATATTTTTATGTAATCTTAATTAGAAAAACATAAGCCATATTTTGCTGAATTCGATGATCGGCACTCTCAACACCCTTTTCCCCAATAGACCAACAATTTTATGAATGGGACAAAATAAAAGAATATTTTCATGGTAAATTTTCCACTACCACCAACATGTGTAGTACACGCTGAAGTTTTTGGAGATTGATCTCCAAACAAATTCTTGTCATTCCATCAATTTTTAAACTTATTACAATTTTTAGTGCAATAAAATTCATGCCTTTCATTAACGGAGATTCTGTATCAAGTTATATTTTGGTGCAATTTGAAAAAATCTCATGGTAAAACTGCCATGTTCATATTTTCTAAAGCCAAATCCTTGAGAAAGTTGTCATCATTGAATAGACTACTTAACAAATGGAGTGTTAATTAAACCTGCCAAAAAAAAAAAGCAAAGGAAAAAGAAATTGTTGAAACACTGCTAAAAAAATATGCACTTTTATTTTTTTTCTCAACTATTGAAAATATAAATGTTTGTCAACTTAAATCACTTTTTGTAAAATAGTAAAGTTGTAGACCATGATAGCTGATCTCTTATTTTCAGGTATGTTTATATTTCTTCTATTACTTTCATTTTCACATATTTGTTTATCAATCAAAAGCTTATCTATGAGCTTCCTTCTATTTGCATGACAGCAAGAAGAAGAAGAAGATGATGATGATGATGATGAAGAAGAGAAAGAGGAAGAGGAAGAGGAGGAGGAGGAGGAAGAGGAAGTAAGTTTCAACTGTATTATCTGCTTTCTAGTTTCCTAAAACTTTTCTGTCATAGCTTTTATGCAAATACCTTTTTCCTTTTCTGGCTTTTTTGTTTCAGCAAGTAGAGGAAGAAAGTAAACAAGAATGAGGCAATAAAGAAGAGGAGCAACAAGGAGTAAGTTTCAACTGTATTATCTGCTTTCTTGTTTCATAAACCTTCTGTCAATTGCTTTTATGCAATTATTATTATTTATTTATTTTTTTTCCAAGGATTCAAATACAATTTATATATCTAGCCTACAATTTCAACTGGACTTTTTGCTTCAGAAAGAAGTAGAGGAAGAAAGAGAAGATGAACGGTAAGAAGATAAGAATGAGGACAATAAAGAAGAAAAACAACGAGGAGTAAATTTCAATTATATTGTCTGCTTTCTAGTTTCCTAAAACTTTTCTATCAATAGCTTTTATGCAAACACATTTTTTCTTTTCTGGTTTTTTTGTTTCAGAAAGAGTAGAGAAAGAAGAGAAACAACAAAGAAGATGAGAAAGAGAAAAGGAAAAGAAGGTAACAATGAGGACAACAATGATGATGGTGATCCACAACAGCGATGATGTGAATGATAACAACAAAGATGACAATTGATGTGAATGATAACAATTGATGACACTGAAAGTCTGATGACACTGAAAGTCTGATGACCGAAGTGGCAATAACATTTGATGGTGTGGTATTATTTTCAATTGTATTATCTTCTTTCTTTGTTGTTTCTCTTCTTTTTTGGGAGAGATTGTGTATATAAAATTTCCCTTTTTCTAGTTTATTTCCTAGCAAGAGCAGAAGAGCATTTGGGAGCCAGCCCGTTTAGTCAAAAAGTTACTAAAAATGTCAAAAAGTCAATAATTCATATAAAAAAGTCAAAAATTCTCTTTTCTCTCTACTTTTTACACATATTTTCGTAAAAAGTCAAAAAGTCCTCCCAAACATACTAATTTTTTTTAGTTCATATTTTAGTCAAATAGTCAAAAAATTACTAGATTAGCATGTTCCCAAACGAAGCCTAAGCCTTTCTTTTAGTAACTTTTTGATTTTTTTTTACTAAAATATGAGATGAGAAAATTAATGTTTGTGATGATTTTTTTATTTTTTACAAAAAAAAAAAATGTGCAAAAAGTAGAGATAAAAAGGAATTTTTGATTTTTTATATAGTTCTTTGACTTTTTAACTTTTAACCTTTTAGCTATTATAGGATGTTGCCAAACTTAGCCTTAGTACAAGAGATTAAAATGCATGTGTTTGATGATGCACGCTTTAAAGTTTCAAATGTGTTTGCTTTTCAGTGTTTAGGCTTAGTTTGAGGTAACTTATATAATCCATCTTTTTATTTTTTTATTTTTTTTTTCATCACATTACCTCTCTACTTTTCTGCACATCTTTTCGTAAAAAGACAAAAAGTACACTTTTTTAAGACACCTCAAACCAACCCTTAGATTGTGGTGCTCATGCACTTGAATGATGTTTATTGTTTTGTAGTTTAGGGTAAAGTATGATGGGTCTATTTATATACTTTTATAGTTGTTTAGAGGTATAAGTAATATTTTTTAATAGTTTAGGGGTCAAGTTGTATATTTTTACTAATTTAGGAAATTAAAGTGATATTTTTTAATAATTTAAAAAAAATTGTATAAATTTTTTTTTTTTAATTTTATAAAAAAAATTCTAATTTTTTTTTTTTTTTTTTTTATAGAGATTGAAACCAAATATCTCCACTCAAAGTAAGCGTTATTTATATTAACAGCAGCTTTTGGCACACGAAAAAATAAAAATGAAAAAGTCGAAAACGACAAACAGCTTGCCACGTAGTCAGTTGGAATGCAAGTGCTCGCCGTTTCAAAAGTGTTTGGCAACAGAGTATGGGGGGTGTGGTGAGAATATTGAATAATTTCTACGCATACTAATAATATTATTAAAAATAGAAGAGGTTAAATGTGATTAGTTATAAATAAATAAACAATCACCTTGTTTAATTTAAATAATTTTTTTTAATATTTTAAATAATTTTTTACTTTATAGATGCACATAATTTAGATGTACTTAAAACATAAAATATTTGTAAAAAATATTAAAAATTTTAATAAATATACAAGAATATAAAAATATATTTAATTTTTGTATTTTTTTATATTTTTTGTATTTGATAAATTTTTTAAAGATTTTTTTTATTATAAATATTATACTTTTTAAGTTATTTAGGTTAGGTACATCTTAAAAATAAAAATAAAAAAATACGAAAAATAAAAATTTTAATTTTTTGAAAAATTGAATTAATTTTCTGAAACTAAATAAGGTGAATGATATTTAAACACCTAAGGATGTTTGGACATGTATGTTTTTAATAAGATTGTAAGTGAGAGTTTAAATAGGTGTAGCATTACTCTTTGTTACACCATTTATTACTTGATACTTGTTAAATTATTTATTAAAATCTCAATAAAAAAAAATAAATTGCATTTTACCTCATTTATATTTGACCATTTTTTTTACTTTAAGCCTCCTTTGAAAACTCAACTTTTTAGCTTAGAAGTAAAAAAATCACTAAAAAAAAGTTTAAAATGTAACAAACTATACAAGGAAAGTCAAAATTTTATTTTCTCTCTATTTTGTACACTTTTTTTTTTTTTTTTTTTTGTAAAAAGTTAAAAAAATCATCCAAAAATTACTTAGGCTTATTTTGGGAAAGGATAAAAACGTTGGGTTGCGTTTTTGATGAAAACGCTGGGTTGCGTTTTTTGCTCCGTTTGGGAAGCATAAAAAATGAGGTTGGAAAATTACCTAATTACCCTTAATATTTATAGTTTATGGGTTTGGGTGAAATGTAGTTTTTTAAGTTGGGTGAGGGTATTTTAGTCATTTTCGTGTGATGTGACACCATAAATAAATACTAATCCAAAAACAAAAAAGTAACTTTTTACCAATTTTCCAAACCACTCCAAAAATCTTGATTAAAAGCAAAAAAACTGATTATAACCATCTTTCCAAAATAGGCCTTAGTTTGTTTGGTTTCCTAACTTATGATTCACTTTTCAGAAAATTAGAATTTTTTGTTTTTCGTACTTTTTAGGATTCACTTTTCACTTCTTTTTTTTTTTTTTTTTTTTTAATATTTTAAACAATTTTTAAAATTTTTAGATACACCTAATATAAATACACGTAGAAAATTAAATATTTGTGAAAAAAATTTTAAAAATTCACTAAATAACAAAAATATAAAAGAAAATACAAATTTTAATATATTTTTCATATTCTTGTGTATTTATTGATTTTTTAAAATATTTTTTTACAAATATTTTATTTTTTATATACATATAAGTAAGGTGCATCTAAAAAAGTAAAAAAAAAATTGCTTAAAATTTTAAAAATATTCACTAAAACAAATATGAAAAACAAAAGAACTCAATTTTTAAAAAATTGAATTCAGAAAATTGAAACCAAACATAGTGACAAATTTTAGAAAAAAAATTATTAAAATAATCTGCTTCCAAATGAGGCCTTAGCTCTTAAAAAAACACTTCTTCTACTTTGGCCTTTCATATTTTCATTTTTTTTAATTTAATCTAAAAATTAATTTGTCTAAAATTTAAAAAAAAAAAAAAAAAAGACACATTGACAGCTAATGTGATATTTTCTTTTGGTCTAATTTTAAATATAAATTAAATTTAGAAGTAAATAAACGAAATTGAAATATAAAAAGGTAAAGTAAAAAAAATAAAATTTAAAGGGCTAAAGCGAAAAAATAGCAAAATATAAAGAGAGCATGCCTCATTTGGAGACTAAAACATTTTAATCAAAAAGTCACAATAAATTATTACATTACCGTTTTCACATTTTTTGTTTTCAACCGAGACCTTAAATTCCATAACTTTAACCAATAAAAATCTGTCAAGACCCAAACTCAGTATCCAAAGGTTTAGCGTCATGACAAGATAATAAATGAAGTTATAACAAATTAATAGTGTAGTGGAGTAAAAATAAAAGGGAACCTAAATATTTATTTTATTGAAAATATACATTTGAGCTTTTATTTATTTACATCGTCAGAGCTGGACTATGGCTACAAAGTATCTTGTACCTACCCCACGCACTGGTCTTAACACATTATTTGAAAGCAGTTAATAGTTATAAGCACATGGCATTGTGAAAAATATTATACTGAGAACATAATTTAATACATAAATCATATAAGTAAAATAATAACAACCACAGTACAAAACAGAACAGAACAAACAAATTTAGAGGCCCAATTATTTAAGTCCTCAAGCATAAAACTTTCAGAGGGTCACTTAAGGTGACAATTCAAAATAGAATAGAATTGAGGGTTAGAGAATCCATAACAAGCAGGTATATGGACTCAAAAGGTGACTCATACAGACCCTGTAGCACTTAGTCCCACACAACACTTTGTTATACACTAAAAATCAGAAGGCCAATAGATATTAAAATCCCTCAAAACATAAGACCATCACAATATATCTCATGGTCACAATAGTGACTTATCACAGAGCCAATAATCATCTATAAATAATTATTTATAAACATATTTAATAAACAATTATATCTCTGAGTTTTTCTTTTTAAGCAAATAAGATTTATAAAATAAATAACATAATTAAAATGTTAATATAATTTACAAAAAATAATTTATATAAAATAATTCATAAAATAATAAAACAATTTATAATTACTCAAAATGATTTAGAATGATCTAAATATGTGCACTTTTAAATTTTTACAAAAAAATATGTAAAAAAATAAAAAAATGATGTGATAAAAAAATAAAAAGATAAAAAACATATACTTATTAATCTATACTATATATTAAACAAAATGGGGGTTTTAACCCCCAAGGCCTGTGGAAGTGTCAATATTCCAATCTGAATTTTCTAAATTTTTTATTTAAAAAAAAACTCAGCATTTATTGATTTGGTTAAAATCCCCTGATCAGCATTTATTAACTTTTTTCAATCCACATGTCTTTCTACATGCCTACATTTATTGATTTGGTCAAAATTCCCTGATCAGTATTTAAAATTCCCTCATACAAATAATTATAGATACAATCCGTGTATAATTACTACAGTACCCTTTTTAACTTCTCTCATAATTTATATATTAAAAAAAATCTAAAACAAATATAAATATCTATAATTATCCCGTATATAGCACACGTGATAGGTTAGTACACTTTAAACAAAATTATAATATAACTTACCTTAAGGTCAATCTCTAATTTTTGCTTGTACTTACCGCTCATTGGAGCTCATTTTCCTTTCGACAGTGCGGGGACCCCCAGTGGGGGTGACCCCAGCACCTCCACCTCCACGTAGGGGGCTGTGATACCAAGACTAAAAAAAATAAAAAATTTAGACCAATAAAAAAACAGTGGAGGTGGTGGGGTCACTCCACTGCGAGTCTTAGGCCAAGTTTGACAAGTTAAAAAGAAGTCAAAAAGTTATTCAAAAAGTTAAAAAGTTATCACTATTCACCAAAAGTCAAAAAGTACGGCTGCACAACTCTCAATCCTAATTTTTCCCTATACATTAATTTATACAATTTTTTTAATAAAAAGTCAAAAAATTAACCCAAATATTCATATTTTTTCCCTCAATTTTTTAATCTAAAAAAATAAAAAATACACTTAGGCCAAGTTTGGGGACTTTGAAATAATCCAAAAAGTCAAAAAGTTACTCAAAAAATTAAAAAGTTAACACTATTCACCAAAAGTCAACAATTATGGCTGCACAACTCCCAATTCAAATTTTCCTCTAAAAATCAATTTTCACAATTTTTTATTACACATTTTTCCATAAAAAGTAAAAAAGTTAACCCAAACATCCATATTTTTAACCTCAATTTTTTAGTCAAAAAAGACAAAAAGTACACTTATTTAATATTCCCAAACAAAGCCTTATTTAGGACATCACAAACAACCCCTTAATCTTTTGTCTTTTTCCTTTTACTGGTTGATTGTTTGCCTATGCATTTCTTTACTAACAAGTGTCATTTGGGATGTTTTGGGAAGATGGTTATAATTAGTTTTTTGGTAAAAAATTACTTATAAGCAGCTTATAAGTAATTTTTTTTGTGAGAGAGAAGGTTGGTTATAGGAGTTTAGGAGCGCTTGAGCAGGCTTACTAGATAAGGATATGATTGACGGCCACGTGGCACCACGTCTCTTTCTTTTCAATTCATGTACGGAGTCATGAAAACATGATTTGCATAAATTTTTTTTTCTATTTTCACTTTGATCCAAAAACTCTTTAGAATTACATTACCATCTTTTAATAAAACACAATTATTTATAATTTTAAATTAAATTATATTTTAACACATATAATTATAAAATTAAATATTTTACATTTATTTATTAATTTGTTTTGTTCCACATTTCTCCCATCCTAAATTAAAATTCATTTCCAAAACTTATTAATTATGATAGTTTTCAAGTGGTAATTTAACTATTTTATATAATAAGATAATTAATTTGACTTAAGACATTCAAAAATAGATAATAGTATAGTATTATTCAAGGTGTTATAAAATCAATTATTGAATTACGCTTTGTTTGGAAAGTAGTTTTTTTTTATTATTATTATTGGCTATTTTATCTAATAAAAACAAATTAGTTTAAAATAATTAATAAGATAAAATATCACATTCAAATTATAATCATTTTATTTTTTCGTTCACAATTATTAAATCAACTATTAAAAAAAAAAGTAACTATCATTTTAAACACAATTTTTTTAGTGAAGTTAAAATAACTAGTAAATAATTATTAAAAGGATAAATTACAAATAGGTCATAATAATTTGATTTAATTTTCATAAAATCCTATTGAAAATAAATTTTGGTACAATCATCACTAAAAAATAATTTTTTGTGATAATTTTTTACAAATGTCGCTAAAAATTGATAATTAGTGACTTTTTTATCACTATTTTAATAAATTATCGCTAAAATTTATAATTAGTGACATTTTTTTTTCTACAACGAATTTTTCAAACAATCGCTGAAAGTTGAAAATTAATGATATTTTTTACAACGATTTTTTTAAACTATCATTAAAACTTATAATTTTCGATATTTTTTGTGATAATTTTTTTAAACTATCTCTTAAAATTAATAATTAACAACATTTTTTAATAGTATATAATGAAAAATATCATTCAGTGTGTTTGATTTTAGTTTTCTGAATTCAATTTTTTAAAAATTGAATTATTTTTTGTGTTTTTTTGTTTTTAGTTAATATTTTTAAAATTTTAAATAATTTTTTTGCTTTTTTAGATGGACTTTATTTAGATGTATCTAAATAGTAAAATATTTGTGAAAAATATTTAAAAAATTAATAAATACACAAAAATATATTTAATTTTCGTATTTTTTTGTATTTAGTATGTTTTTTAAAGATTTTTTCATAAATATTATACTTTTTAAGTGTGTTTATATTAGGTGTGTCTAAAAAAATTTTTAAAAAATAATTTAAAATATTAAAAAAATTCATTAAAAACATTAAAATATGAAAAATAAAAAAGTAAATTTTTCTGAAAATTGTTTTCTAAAAACTGGAACCAAACAAACTAATTAATTATTATAAAATTTATTAAATAATAAGCATATACTTAATAGAATTTACACGTAAAGTCCCTAATTAAAATAATCAAATTCACAAACGGACCTATGTGAATTGAGTAATGCTATGCATAATTTTTTCTTTCCTAGTGCCAAACGGTTGCAATCGACCGAGTCGAAAACACCAAAAATAGCTGACTCGAGAGTGAGCGAGCGAGAGAGAAAGAGAGACTTTGCATTAGAAACTGATTAAAACGATCATTATCATCAAAAAATGAAGTTCAGAGATGGCTACAATGGCGTCGAGGGCCAAGATCACTAGGCTTATCAGCAATCTGACCCACAAAACTCCGAGTTTCGCTTCTGGGTTTCGCTCTAATGGCGCTAAAGGGCAGATTCGGGTCAACCCATTTGGTGTTTCTGGGTTTTCATTCTCATCTTGGGCAGCTCCTCTGGAATCGAACGTGATGGGTTCGAAAGATTACGAGAATTACAGGAGATCTCTCTATGGTGGAATCACTCACAAAGCTCTCTTGGTTGATGCTGTTGGCACTCTTGTTGTTCCCTCTCAGCCCATGGCCCAGGCATCCTCTCTCTCTCTCTCTAGAAGTGTTTCTCTCTCTAGAATTGTTAGAATTCAAAATCTATATGTTTGTTTATTGGGTTTTGATTAGTTTTTGTGTTTTGATGTGTTTGGGTACAGATTTACAGGAAGATTGGTGAGAAATATGGGGTTGAGTGCTCTGAAGCTGAGATATTGAACAGATATAGGTGGGCTTATGAGCAGCCTTGGGGTAGATCTAGACTCAGGTGACTCTTGTTTCTTACCCATTTTAAGCATGCCTTTCTTCCATTTTCTGAAATTAATTTGATTTCCATGTTTGGGTCTGGAAATATATGGAGGTTACATGGAGGATTGAATGTAATTTTGATGACCTATTTGTTTGATTTATTATTTTATTAAAATATCAAAATCAAGAGAACTAAACATGCAAAAGTGCTAATGAATCAAAAACTTTCTTTTATTGAAGTAGTGATCATTGTATTTGACGGCTTTGTGATATATTGCATGTAATTTTTTTGACAATACTGTTTCCTTTTTATGAGGTTATGTATATTTTTTTACCCATTCCAGTATCCTATTCTGATACCTATGAAGCACAGGGACGGGTACGAGCACTGGTATTGGTACAATACAGGTACGTTGATACGGTAAAATTCAAAAAAAATAAGGTACGGGTATGGCTTGGTACGCTTGTAAAAAAATATTTATTTTTAATTTAAAATAATGCAAAAAATAATTAAATGGTTTAATTTGTTAAGGTCCAACCTATAATTAACATTTAACGCCAAAAGGAAAAGTATAAATCAAAATTAAATATCAATATATTAGACAACTTATAAATCGTAGTTTAATTTTAAAATCATGCTAAGCATAAAATAAAAACTAAAAAAGAAATCTAGTGAAATGAGTTTTATCTCTGTAGTAGAAGGAAAATATTGTTTCAACTGAGGTACGGTACGGTTTGGATATATACTAGGTGCGTGCAGGTGCGTCAAAAATTAAGAAGAAAAAAACTTGAGTGCGTGTTTCATGTATCCGATGCATTATCTTGAAGTACCATAGTGCGATGCGCGGTAAATACCCGATACGGATACGACATGTTTTTCGAAGTACCATGCTTCATAGTCTAATACTAATCACTGAAACAGAGTATTCAGTATCTTACAAACAGTTATTGACTTATAAATGCCAGTTCCCTTTCTAGCGTATCCATGTTGATCCAACGAGTATTGGAATCTTTTATTAATCATGACTTTAGTCATAAAGTTCCGAAGAGTTTTCTTATGAAGACATATAGTCACAAATTTGAGAACTGTTGGACCCGAAATAATTTATATTTGGATTTTAGACTCTTTTGAGAAATGGTCAATGTGGAATTCAAGGATTTTCTTCTCTCTCTCTCAGTTAGGGGTGGGGAGGTTGACTTTGTTTACCAGTTGGTGTTTTCAAACATTCTGAAGAATTTTGACTTTCTTTGTGCAAGACTGAAACTTCATAGTAAGAATAGTTCTCTTGGTTAATTAATACCCGTTGGCCGCGATTGACATGATGAAAGTTTTGGTTCTGCTCCGTGGTACCTTCAAGAATGACATTTTTTCTCTCTTCAAATTTATAAAGCATCAAAGGACATCTTCACCAAGTCATAAACATGTGATAGTCTAACCTGCATAAAATTTGGGTTGGATCAATGTTGTCAGCTAAGCATGGATATGGACATGGAACACATATATGATATGATATGAATATGCCGATATGAAAATTTCACAAAAATAAGGGCATGACATGACAGAGACACAACATTTTATTATGTTGAACTAGTAAGAGAAATGAAAATTTATAATATCTATATTTTTAGAAAGCTCTATTAACAAACAATAGGACATGTTTTGGCCCTTCTTCAACGAGTCCGGATCCTCTGCCGCGTTTTCCTGCGGCGGATCCTGCGGTGCCCCAAAACGACGTCGTTTTGGGGCAAAACTTCAATTAAAAAAAAAAAAAAAACAAACAGACAGACAGAGCATGGAAGAAAAAGAGGGGAAGAAGAACATGTTATAGCTCAAATCAACAAACTCAACATTTCGAAGCTCCGAATCATCAAACAAATCATCAAACAAACTCAACAAATCATCAAACACCTTCAGTTGCTGAAGATTCTTGATTCCAATGGGAAACCCACCTATAAAACTAAAGTAGTCATCGAACCCATTGAAGGAACAAACCCGTTGATATCGAACCCGTTGCGCTAAAGTTGGGATATGTGAACGATTGGTTTCATGAATTGAAAACCTTCCCTAGTGGATCTTCGAGAATCCCTTTTTTGAACTTGAGAAGTGATCGGACTTCGACGGAGGAAGAAGAAGAAACAGGAATGGGAGAGAAGAGAAGGAAGAAGAAGAAGAAGAAGAAGAAGAGAAGATGAGAAAGTGGGGGAGAGTGAGATTCATGGTGAGGAGAACCCTACAAATCACTCATTTTGATGAAGAGATTGAGTGCTTGAAACCCTCTTGCTCTTCCTCTTCTCCTCTTTCTCTTCCTCTGTGCTTCTTCCCCTATTTTTTCTTCTCTGGTTCTGTCTTTTTTTTATTTATTTATTGAAGTTTTGTCCCAAAACGACGTCGTTTTGGGGCACCGCAGGATCCACTGCAGGGAAACGCAGCAGAGGATCCGGACTCCTTCTTCAACATGTGTTGGGAGTGTAGGACATGTTTTGGCACTTGTTCAGCATGTGTCGGGAGTGTTCGGCAATGATTGACACACATTGGGGAGTGTGGACATAGCACATTATGAGAAGTGTGTACTTTTTAGCTTATAAATTATTTAAGGAGAGGTGAAATCATTTGAAAGTATGGAACCACATGAAAATTCTATTCTATTATAATGTCACAGACTCACAATATTTGTACTCATAAGATTTCATTGGTCTATGTGATTTAAGAAACTTCTTCTTCTTCTTCTTCTTCTTCTTCTTCTTCTTCTTAAATAGTCATTTACGAATTCCAAAAGGTTTTACTATTTTTATATTGTTTTGATAATTATCATTATGACTTCCATTTTCCACGATGGACTTGCATGTAGTTGCTACATATAATTGAAGTTGTATTTCATCTCCTTGTTTCCAAATTGCCCACGAAATTTAAATGAGTGGTTATTTGGATGGGATAAGTTAATTTTAGAGTAACTGATTTTATTTTATTTTTTGGGGATAAATTTTTAGAGTAACTGATTTTTGACAGTGTTATGGCAGGTAAGTGTTAATTTTAAATATATACACTATGTTAGTGATCTAGATAGTGGCTATAATGGATGTATATATTATGTAAGGAGATAGGTAGTGGCTCTTAGTGGTGATAGTTGAGCTCTTAGTGGTGATAGTGGATCTTAGTGGCTCAAATAGTAGCTCTTGTTCTCTCCTATATAAGGAGTGTAGTTTTCTCTTCACAATACAAGATATTGTATATCAATCAATAAAATCATTACATTAATTTCCTACATGGTATCAGAGCGGGTTTAAACACCTAATATTTTCGCTTCACCGGCGGGCGGCAATCTCGCCTTTGGCAGCCATGGGACCTCAACCTATTCCATTGTCTCTCTCTCTCGGTTTCATACTCCTCAATTTCTCTCTACTTAAAGACTTCTTGTTTTAGACGGAGGGAAGCGTTTTGAATTTCTCTTTTGGTTGTCCAATTAATGATTTGGTCATTAACAATCTCATTCTCGAAGGTTGTTTTGCAGGGATCAAGGGATATTTCAGTCATTCCATTTCTGAAAAGCGATGTACGAGTCAAAATATATTTCGGTTCATCCCATGTCTGTGAAACGTGGCACGAGTCAAAATTTTCCCACTTGGATATGGTTGGTAGACCGGTGGTTGTGCTAGAAGATGAATGTTGTGCGGGGAGCATAATCGGCATTTTTCGGTCTATTACAAGTTCAACAACCTTTCATTCTTTGAGGAGCCATTGTTGTTGATTTGGATTTTTCTTCTGTTTGTTGCTGCATTGTATATATGCATGCTGACTTAACAATCTCGAAGTCTTCTGCTTCTTACTTGGCAAAACTGCAGTGGGATGAGGTTCAAACAGCTATTTAGCAGATTTAGGAGGTTTTGAAGATCTTTTCGGGTCATTGCTATCGTGAAGAGGAAGATCTGGTGCTTTTCCTGCCAGTTCTTTTGCTATCGTGAAGATATTTTCGGGTCATTAGCATGTGGTTTGTTCGCAATCTGGTGGCTCAGATTTGTGGGCTCTGACCCGTTGGTTTTGCTCCTCTACCCAAACACCTGGGGGTAAGTGAGCACATTTCTGATCTGTCTTAAGCTCTGTTGGATGAATGAGAATCGTGTAGTCCTCCGAGAGTAGCCATGTTTGTGCTACAAATAAAGCCTTCTTCTTGTGCTTGAATTTGAGATACAACTACTACCGCTGGGACTAATAAAGCCTTCTCATTCTTTCGGCTATTCTTTCTCTACGCAGCCTCTCAGCAATACTGTGGGGATCTGTGGCTTGACCTCTCTCTCTTTTCTCTCCACCAGACCCACTTTAATGGAGACAAGAATTGAGCCACTACCTTTCATATTGCATCTATGGCTGCCAAGAATGGCTATGATTCCTTTCATATTGCAAGCGGAGGTCATCTTGAGGTCTTGTGGAACTTTTGTATTGTTTCCCAAACACGGTCATGACCATCGATTGACCAATTCTCTGACCTTACACCTTCTTTGCGGTATAAGGGCATATTGATGTAGTCAATGCATACGAACCGACTCAAACCTTGCCAAGATAGCGAAACAACGGCAAGGCGTGCTCCATCTTTGACAAGGATGGGCCACTTGGAAGTCGTGAAATCCCTACTAAGGACGGATTCAAGGATGGGATCTAGCAACGACAAGAAAGCCCAAACTGCATCGCGGCATGAGTAGTCCCACACAAAGCCTACGCCTCGGTTTAACCCTTTGGTACGCAAAAGCTGCTTCCATCGGTTGTCGGGATTTGGATCTGGGGCTAAGTAGCACGGACACGGATCTGAGATCTGACACGGACACGACCTGAACCAGCGGACACGCAATTTTTCAAAAATGGGGACACGACACTGGGACACGTTTAATATATATAATTTTATTTATATATTATATGTAAAATTAAAAAATATATACTATTTATATTTATATTTATTTATTTATTTTATTTATTATATGTAAAATTAAAAAATAAATATATTATTTGTATTTATTTATATTATTTAAGACCAAAAAAAAGGTTAGGGGTTATATTATTTATTATTAGTATATAAATATATATATATATATATATATGTATATATATTGTTATTATTTTTTATAAATTTTATTAGATTTTTTTTATTATATATGATTTAATTAGATTTATTATATAACAAATTTATTATTTATTATATAACAAATTATATTATAATTATATTATTTATTATTTAACAAATTATATTATAATTATATAACAAATTATATTATTATATAACAAATTATATTATTTATTATATTATAATTATGTTATATTATATTATTTATTATATTATAATTATGTTATATTATAATTAGAAACGCAGATCAGATCGAAGAGAGAGAGAAGAAGAGGGCGAAGAAGCAGAAGGAGAAGACGACGGCGAAGGCAGATCGCAGACGAGAGAGACGATGGCGAAGGCAGATCGCAGACGAGAGATCAAAGGGTTTGCTTCTGGCGATCGTCTTCAACTCGCGATCGTGGTGTTAGGGTTTCCGATCGACTCTTCAATCAGTTCCACTCGCGATCCCCTCCCAGGTTCGACTTCGATCTCCTTTTCTTTTCTTTTCCTTTTATTTTTTTTAATTTTGCACTTTGATCCTGTTTTAAGTTTCAAAAATTATGTTTTTCACCCCGTGCGTGTCCGTAGCGTGTCCTGGCGTGTCCGTCGCGTGTCCGAAAAACAAAAAAATATAAAAAAAATCTGGACACCTCTGCAGACGTGTCAGACACGTGTCAACCGCGTGTCCGACGCGTGTCCGTGTCCGACGCGTGTCTGACACTGATACGTAGCCCTCGGAGAGGTGTCCGTGCTTCTTAGCTGGGGGGCCATTTGGCTTTGATTTCTTCTCCAAGAATTGGAATACTCAGAAAAAGAAATCTGGGTCATTCAAAAAGAGAAAGCAATTGCAGTAATGTCACCAACCTTATTTTATTCATGCGGGGATCAAACCCGATCACCATTTTACACAAAAAAAAAAAAAAAAAAAAAAACCAACAACAACAGAACAACCACAACCCATAACCACTACAAACAACCGGCCTCACTTCTTCGCCTCTTCAGCTGTTCTCTTCTTCTTGCCTTTGTCTTGGGCGGCCCTTGCCGGTTCTGCCTCCGTGTTTCCCACGCCGCCGAGCACGTTCACTTCCCGTTGCTCTTCAACCGTCACATATGGCGGTCCTCCAAATCTAAGCATCACGGTGGCCTTCCGCTTCAGTTCCTTGTTCTCTGCCTTTAGCACACATATCTCTGCTCGGGCATCCGTATACATGCGCTGGAGCAGAGCCAGTTGGGCTTTTACCTGCTGCACCTCATTGGTTCTACTTTGAAGCAGGTGCGACAGGTTGTTGACTGCCGTCATGGTCTCAACACACGACCTTAATGTATAATAATTGGCCTCAATATCAGATTGAGCAGCCATTATCTGCTCAACTGCCACCATCGGATAATTCAACGGCGCAAAACCAGGGGGGCTTGGTCCAGGGGCGATTGGTTGAGGTTCAATGGCTATATTCTGGGTTGTGGCCTCGTTGAGGTCGGGAAAGAGAGTCAGACCACGGGACGAAGAGGCTATGTTCTGGGTAGCTGAATGGGAAGAAGAGGCCATATTCAGGGTTGGTTGTAGAAGTGTTACAGAGTATCTCTCTCATAAGTGTTACAGAGAGAACGAAGAGTTTTTTAGCTGGTTTGTTCTGCATCAGTGGCAGTCTCGCCTTGGTTTAAATAGGCAAGGCAGACCCGCGCCTTACGCGCCTCTCGGCGCCAGACGACAAATCGGCGCGCCTTTTGATGGCTCGACTTTTGATGGCACGCCTTTTGATGGCTGTCGGGCACGCCTTTTGATGGCTCGACTTTTGATGGCTGTCGGGCACACCTTTTGATGGCACGCCTTTTGGTAAGATTGGGCACGCCTTTTGAGGGTCCGACAAGACTCTGTAAACTGTCCCGACTTTGATTCCGGTTAGCTTCTATATGGGTCTGACAAGACTCGGTAAACTGTCCCGACTTTGATTCCGGTTAGCTTCTATATGGGTCTGACAAGACTCGGTAAACTGTCCCAACACTGATTCCAGTTAGCTCTTATATGGGTCCGCCAAGACCTCAGTAATCATTTTCTCCAAGGGTCGATGAAGACTCAGAATCGTGTCTTCTACAACGGGCCGACATGACCGTAAAACTGCTTTTCTCAAGGGTCCAAAGAAGACTCAGAATGTCTTCTACAACGGTCCGACATGACCCCGTAAACTGTCTTCTACAATGGTCTGACACGACCATACAGTGTCTCCTATCCACTTTTATTTTATTTGTCAGATTATTTTTCCTGTTTTATTACTCTCTCCAAACTCAAGTTGGTTAGTACCTACCCTCCTTGAGTTTGTGGGGGGCTGTTAATTTTAAATATATACACTATGTTAGTGATCTAGATAGTGGCTATAATGGATGTATATATTATGTACGGAGATAGGTAGTGGCTCTTAGTGGTGATAGTGGAGCTCTTAGTGGTGATAGTGGATCTTAGTGGCTCAAATAGTAGCTCTTGTTCTCTCCTATATAAGGAGTGTAGTTTTCTCTTCACAATACAAGATATTGTATATCAATCAATAAAATCATTACATTAATTTCCTACAGGTAAGATTTCTATCAATCTCAAAATCTTCCTGGTAAGATAAATCATTTACGTGCATGACCCAATCATGCAAAAAAGATCACATTTGAGGGGCCACATTGATAAAATAAATGCACAAGTCACATATTGTTCTCTATAGCTTAAACTTATAGGATAATTAGTTGTTTACATGAATTACTTTATTATCTCTCGTCAAGCTTGCATCTTTTTGCAAATTTCCAACAGCCGTATAACATACTGGTTATAGACTTCTGAATCTGAATTTTGAAGGTCTTCATGGGCTTCAATGCGGCTTCTTTAAACTCTAGTTTTATAAAAGTGTTATTTAAATCAACACATAATAATTTGGGAGACATACGTGTAGGTTCTGATAGGTGGACTTATTGTCTAATAAGTCTTATGATAATTAATGGCGTTTTTCATCGAACACTATTAAAAAAAGTCACTAATTGTTAATTTGCAGTGACAGTTTAAAAATTTTGTTACAAAAAATGTCACTAATTATAAATTTTAGCGACAATTTAAAAAAATTGTCACAAATAAAACGTTACTAATTTTGAACTTTCAACGACAATTTAAAAAATTCGTTACAGAAAAATGTCACTAATTGTAAGTTTTAGCGACAATTTATAAAAATCATAACAAAAAAAAAGTAACTAATTGTCAATTTTTAGCAACATATGTAAAAAATTATCACAAAAAAAATATATTTTTAGCGACAATTTTACTAGCACTTATTTTCAATAGGACTTTATGGGAATTAAATCTAACTATTAAGATCTACTAGCAGTGTACCCTAATAATTTTAAATAAATTATTTGTGAATATTTTAATAATTTTAGCTCTATCATACTATAAAAATATAAATTAAATAAATAAATATATAATAATTTAAAATTATATTAAATTATAACACAAAAACACAAACAATCATTTGATAATTTTAATCTTTCGTGCTACAAAAATGTAACTTAAATAAATATATATAATAATTTTATATGATATTAAATTATAACTTGATATTAGAAATAATTATCATAAAATTAAAAGCGATTCTAATTATTTAAGAAATTTAATATAATTAATATTATAAATAAGATAGACATAAAATAAGAAATAATGTTAATATCTTATTTTTTAAAAAAGTGAAAAAAAAAAGTATAATAAAATTAAAGATACTCGGTCCAAAAGTTTAAATTTCAATTTTATTTGTGTAAAGGTTTAGGCGCTAAAACATTTTGTCTAAAAGGAAAAGGTCAAGTAAAATGATCAACATACCCTTATATATCTATCTATCTATACTATTATATATGTGAGCACATGATATGGTGTCTAATAGTATGATGGCTTCTCCTTTTGCCACGTGACAAATTTTTCTATCTTAAAATAAAAAAAATATTATTCAAAGGCGTGAGCAAAATTTGAAGTCAAAACCTTGAGTTTTATTAAGAACATTCTTATCATTTAGATAATATACATATTATGATACTAATTTCTTTATTATTTATTTTTATGCTTACTTACCTGAATTGCAGATGCATTGCGTGTGCCACCCACTAGTATATATATATATGGTCCAAAACAAACAAATCACAATCCATCTCTCTCTTTCTTCTACTCTCTCTCTCTCTCTCTCTCTCTCTCTCTCTACTCCTCCTCCGTGCCACTACCATTTCCACGATGATAGAGTCGTCATCCTCTTTGTGCAACCACTTCCTCTGTCACCTCCTCTCATCCTCATCGTCCTCCTCCATCGTTCGTTGCTGCCATACCTGCCGAAGGCCACTCAAATCTACGGATCCGTCGTCATTCATCCTTTACTCCATCGCTGGCCAAATCTGCAAATCTTCCATCATCGTATACGACCAGATCTTCAATCACAAAGGTGAGACCTGGATCGAGGATGATAGAGGACCATGGCAATGTGGCCAAAATGCATGAGGATAATGAAGTGGAGGTTAGAGGAGAAGCTGACGGAGAGCTAAGAGTTTGGAAAAAATTTTGAACTCTTTTCTCTCTCTCTCTTTATTACAACACTTCTCTCTCCATCAGATCTCTCTCTCTTTCTCTCTCTCTCTCTCTCTCTCTCTGTGTTACAACACTTCTCTTTCTCTCTCTCTCTCTCTCTGTGTGTTACAACACTTCTCTTTCTCTCTCTCCCCAGGAATTGTTGAACACCGAATGAATCAGGAATTTGTGGTATACGTGTGTTTGAAAATCCAATGGAGAAACATATGAGTCGTATGTATGAAGAATCATATATGAGTCGTGTGTATGAATTTGTGGTGTGCGTCTCTCTCTTCCCAAGAATTGTTTGCCTAGGTTTATTTTTTATTTATTTTTTACATTTTTTTTGCTATTGTAATGCTGTGATTTGAGTGGCTTCAGATTCTACATTTTTTTTTTTTGATGATTGTTGATTGTTGTTGATGATGATAATGTGTTGTTGTTGTTGATGATGATGAACCAGATTGCAAATCGATATGTTTGGTTTGGCAAATAGAAAGAGAGAGAATGTAGGTTTAAAAGATAGATAGAGAAATTAAATATGCAAGTCAAAAAATTGAACAAATAAGGTTTGGTTTGACTTGGTATTGCAACAGATAGGGTTAGGTTGGATCAACAGATAGGGTTTGGTTTTCCTTGTATTTCAACAGATAGAAAAAAATATTAAAAAAAAAAAATTGAACAGATAGAATTTTGACAAATTGATTATAAGAAAAAAACTAAACATATAATAAAATTTTATATAGATATTTGGACCCATAAGAGGAAAAATTGAATAGATAGACAAAAAATTAGATAGATAGAATTTTATTTGGACACATTTAAAAAGATAAGCGAAATTTGAATTGAAAAGGTTAAAAAATTAAATAGATGGGGCAAAATATTTGAACAGATAGTCAACAAAAAGTCAAACAGATAAGAAAATCAAGGGTTAAAATTAGAAACAAAATGTCCCACAGGACTGCTCACCAAACTATTTCACAAAATGTAGACCTCTCACCAAAAAAAAAAAAAAATCCACTAAACATAATGCTTTGACATTCTTTGAATTGGATTTATCACCAATTTTCTTTTAAAAATTTAGTTGAACTTTTTTTTTTTTTTTTTTGTAATTAATTTGATGATTGTAAAAAAATAAAATAATTATCAACTGAAAGTGACATTTTATCTTATTAACTATTTTTTAAGCATATTTTATCTTTATTTGTTATTTTAGTTCAAATGGCATTTCTCAAAATGGCCATAAAACACAAGCCCTCGTTTGGCATCCTAGTTTTTTTGGCTAAAATAGTCACAAAAAGATAAAATAGGCTAAAAAGTCAATAAAACAAAATGTCACATTCAAACCATAATTATTTCATTTTTTCTTTCACAAAAATAAAAAAAGTCAAAAAACTCATCCAAAACGAAACTTTTTAACCCTAGACTAAAATAGCCAAAAAGCCAACCCACATCCGAGTAAATTACAAATGTACCCCTTGAGATTTATTTAAAATACGAATTGCCCCTGTAGTTTGGAAAATTGCAATATCCCCTTGTTAGAATTTTTTATTTATGAGAATTAACTGAAAAAATAAAATTCTTCACCGCTCTCCTATACAATAATAAAATTACCTGAATTATTAATTGAAATAAAATTTAGCATCATTAAAACTATTAATTAATTTGATATTTTCTTTATAGCGATCCCGGTTTTGACCCGACCTTTGTTATATTCCAGATTTGGGTTCCGTGGTTTAATATTGTATCATTGTCTTGTTTTCCTCCTTTAACTCTTTCAATTTGAGTTTTGGAATATGCTGGGCATGTTTGGAGTAGGTTAGTTGCTAGTTGTTCAAGTTGTTGTTATCTAGAAATTGCTTCTTCGCTCGAGCAAGGCTTCTTGCGCTCGAGCGAGCCTTGTGAAATTTGCTTCTTCACTCGAGTAAGACTTCTTGTGCTCGAGCGAGATTTGAGTGCTCTCAGTATTTTGCCCAGACGCAGAATTTCTGGGAAGGTGAAGTTCTTCGCTCGAGTGAGACTTCTTGCGTTCGAGCGAGCGTGTGTACCTATAAAACTTCTGAAGGTGTGTATTATGTGCTCGAGCGACGCTTCTTGCACTCGAGCGAGGTCACTTATTGTGTCTGGTCGCTCGAGCGACAACTCCTTTGCTCGAGCGAGGGTCGTGTATATCAGTTCACAGTAGCTCTTTTTTACACAGAGATTTTATATCTTTTTATCCCAAAACCATAATCCGATACTCTCTCTCTCTAAAACACTCTATCTCTCTACAAATACTCCAAGATCTAAGCATCTCTCAACCCTACTCCCTTTGAGAAAGGGTTAGAGCATATTGTGGGCTTCATCTTGATCCTAGCAAAGTCGAATTTGGGAAACTTTTGAGGTTCTTCTTCGTATCCTTTGAGCTTCTACATTTGAGGTAGGGATATTCTACACATTAATATGGTTTATAACCTAGGTATTTGTGGTTATGTATAAATGGTGGGATTTGGGAGGTTTTAGGTAAAGTTAGGGTTGGATTCAAAATTGAAATACGGGTTTTCCATGGTTTTACAAAATGACTATGGGGCTTGTATATGAGATTCTCTAGTGTTAAAATGTTGAAATTTAGCCTTTGGGTTGATATTTAAAAAAGGGGAAATTTTGCCCTAATATGAGTTAAATAATTATTTTGTATAAATAATGAAATTGATATGGGAAATGTGAAATTGGGAGGATGTTTGAATGAATGGTGTAGTTGGATTTGTTAAATCACTCACCTATGGAAATTTGATAGATTATCTGTTAAAAAGATTTTATATCTGTCTAGAAATATTTGTTTTGGGCTATCGGTGGAGGATAGCTATGATTGTTGTAGAAATTGCATGAGGATTAGGTGAATTGAAACCTATCATTTAAATTATGTCATTGAATATGACGGTATGATTGAAACATTGAATATGTGTTGTGGATAGTCATTGTATATGACGATGTTTTTAATACATTGTATATGTATAATTGTTTGGGAGAAGAAAGGGGATATACTCCATTGTTTGGGAGGAGATAAGGGATGGACTCCATTTAAAATTAAGTTGGCCGGAGTGTCTAGGGTGAAAGTCCCGAAACCTTGTGTATATATGGGTGCCGATTCCCTCGGATGAGAATTCTGTAAAATGGCAAAATAGAAGTGTTTGAGTAATGGTTGTATTGAATTGTGAACCACTGAGTGGTAGTCTCATTTTGGTTGATTAGATGACAACAAATTTGGTTAATGGATTCACTTGAAATGAATGAATGGAAATGGATTGAGATGTGGTTATCTATATTGAGTAGTCATGGGAAGAATGTAAGCTGGTCATGAATATTGAACATTTATCTGACACTTATATCTTAATTAAACCTCATATACTGTGTTAGTTTATCTCTACTGGGCTTTGGCTCACCCTACTTGGAAAACCATTTTCAGGTACTGGTGATATGCTTCCTCCAAGGACATAGCTTGGGAGGACTGAGGGCTGAAGGCTCTATTTTTGTTATAGTTATGTTTAGATGTGTATTCAAGTCGAAGTCTTTACATGTGTAGAGCTTAAGACTCTTTCTCTTGTTGTAATCAAGTGATATCTTGGAAAGATGTAAGCCCGTAGGGCATTTATTTTGTTGTCATTAACTTGTATTACATGCTGTAGATTTAGAATGAATGTTTATGAATGTATAATGCATGTAATATCATTTTTTAATAGAAACTCTGATGAATGAAGTATATCACTTTATTATGTTTATAGATCTTATGGAAGGGATTAATTGTATTATATTTTGGGGGTGTAACATTATTAATAAAATGAGTTATTTATTATGAAATCAAAAACTTCAAAAAATAGGATATAATTTCTAGAACTACAGGGAGTAATTTATATTTTAAACCCACCTCATGGTGTGTTTGTAATTTACCCCCCCCACATCCTAAACTAAGCTTAAAAATTAATCCTAGGGTGGAGAATTTCATGACCATCCATTCCTCTCGATCTCAACTAAAACCCTCCTTCTTCTAAAGACCATCTCTCCTCTATCCTCGTTCCCTTACGCCTTTTAATCCCAAGGGCCCCGTTTGTTTTGGGAGATAGAGGTGGGATTGAAATTAAGATGGATGTGGGATTCATTATATGTTGTGTTTGTTTTGGGAGATGGAGAAGGGATTCATAATCCCATGGGATTAAGATGGGCCTTGGTGTTGGGATTGAGATGGAGGAGGTAGAGGTGGTATTAGGAAATTAGTTCAATGGGATTATTGTTTTTTTTTTTTTACATGTTGGGCATTTTTTTAACATTAATGTTTAATGTTTTTATATTTTTTTGTTAAGTAAAAATCATAGTTTTATTTGTTTTAATATTTTATATTTCTTTTATACGGTAATAATTTAACAATCCGCATACTAACAACTACCATCAAAACAAACACACTTTTACTTAATCCCCTCACTATCAATCCTCATACTATCAATCCCCTCCATTCTATCTCTGAATACAAACGGGGCCAAACTGTAGTCACTTCACCCTCTCTCCGGTTTACTAATCTGCAAAGGTATGTCGTGTGCTATGTAACCTCCCTCTCACATCTACATTCTAGGGTTTGGTTTAAAAAATTAGGGATTTTGTTTGGGAGTAAAATTAGGGTTTTTTTTGTTGTTGAAGAAATTATTCTACTTTTCTGTGGTGTTTAATCTTGTTCATATATTATTTTCTATCTAAATTATGTTTGATTGTCTTTTATACGCGCCTTCTGGCTAGCCGCAATTGGTTTTTTTTTTTTTTGGGGGGTATTTGGAACTCCCTGCTCATATTGTTTGTAGCCCCACTGATTTGTTTGTATTGAATTTTCTGGGGCTGCATAGGTTTCCTTCTTTATCATATCATGCTTAGCAGAAAAATACAATTCTTGAGTCTTTTGATTGTTTGTTTCCTTATCAGTTTCTTTCTTTCTTTCTTTCATTCATGTGCTTTTAGATGGACTCTGAGGCAAGCAAAGTTGCTGATGTGACTGCAGATAACCAAGGTCCAATTGGGTCAACACGACAGGGGTGTATTTGTAATTTATCCTTTTTTATTTAAAAAATATCAAAAACAAATATAAATATATATATTTTTTTCAAATAACAAGTTGCAATTGCAGAAATAAATAAAAAAATAAAAAAATTGCATTGTTCCGGTCAACAGGCTGGACGTTTGAGAGGATGTCCGAACGGACGACCAGGTAGACCTAATTCGCTCTTTTCAAAATTTAAAAACTCTGGTCTACCAAACATTTTCTGAAATATGTATTCAAATATAGTATTGGAATCAATTTTTAAAAACTTAAACCAAACAAAGATTAGAATATAAGGATGGAATTATAATTTCAAACTTAAACCAAACATAGCCTAAATTTTGCTCTAACTTAATACAAAAGCAATTGTACTATATATACTTTGAAAGCATAAAAAATTATCGAAGGTTTAAATTTATAGCATCAATTGCTAATCAATTATTAAAGAATTTGATAAAATTGAAATATATAGTTTTTTATTTAAAAAATATGCCACAAATACAATCTCAAACACATGGAGACAATAATAATTGGAAAGTTGACAAAATGATGAAAATACAAACTTTTGGGAGAAAAAAGTAATAGTAGATGCAAAAAGAAAAAAGAAAAGAAAAAGATTAAGCCTTTGTTTGAGACGTTGGTTAGTTTTTTGACTTTTTTTAGTTAGGGGCTAAAAAATCTCACTTGACACCCTAAGTAACTTAATAGATTTTTTTTTTTTTTTTTTTTGTGGCTAAAATAGTCTCAATCTAATCCAAATCTTTATGCCAAACGAACCCTAAGTAACTTAATAGATATTTTTTTTTTTATCAACAAAATAGTTATAACTTTTTTTTAACAAAAATACCACGAATATAAAAGTTTGACATTCAAAGAAAAATATGGAGAGAGTATTTTTTTAACAAAGGAAAAATGAAAAGATTTAAGAGAGAAAAGAAGTGTCCTAAAGATATAAAAGTCTCTCAATTAACAATGGCACATGTCAACCATTTAGATTGACACATGGAGTTTTTTTTTAAGCATTCTAATATAAAGCCCTACTATTATATATGATATCAGTAAGAGTCTCAATTTTTTCGAGTTTTATTTTCGAGAATTTGAGAGTATTTGGGTTTTGGTAGGGTCATCTTAGAGTCAAGCTTATTGAGTTGAACCGTTTGCTTTTTAGGATTAGTTTCGTTTAATAGAGTATGTATGCAAAAAATCAATATGATTTGATATTGATAATTATGTTTGAATTATATTTATTTTTAAAAAATAGATGATAAATATAATTTTAAGAATATATATATATTTTTAATACAAAATATAACTATAGATATCTCATTATGTTGATTTTTTTATGAGTATTATAATTAACAAGTCTTTAAAGGTAGGGGTGTAAATTGAACTGGCTCAACCCGAGTCCAGCCTGAATTGTTTTAGGTTTTGAACAATATATTTTCAAATTTTGTGTAAGTTTGGATAAAAATTTAAAAATTCGAATTAAATTTGAACAAATTGGATAAAGACACCAAATAATATGAAATCCGAATTGTAAATATAAATATATATATAAATAATAAATATACATATAAATTATTAAGAAAAATGATACATAAATTCACTTTTTAGACTCAATGATGTGCCAAGAAGATTATTGGTTGATAATTAGAAAATATTTAATTATCAACCAATTATCTTTTTGACACATTATTGAGTTTAAAAAGTGAGTCTAATTTTTAGACCCGAATAGTAATACTCAATTATTAATCATTGAATGATGCTAATATAATTCATATTGTTAGATCATATTCAATAGGTATACATCTTATATACACAAGTAATCAAACACAAAATTTTATTATTTTATTTTCTCGCTAAAAAAGTGCAAAAACCGCTGTAGCCTCCTCAAAGGTTAGGTAAAATATATTTAATTATTAGGATTATTTCCTTCTATTTTTATTGTTGATGTAACATTTTATAAAGTTAATAGTATTTGGATAAATAGTTAAAATAACGAGCGTGGTTGGTGTGATGATCCAAAATTTTTTTTAAAAAAAAAATAGTCAGTGCATAAATTAATTGAGTAATACTCGAGATGGAGTGTTGTGTAAAGTTATGTGCAAAAATGGTTTAATTTTGTAATAATTTTTTTTTAATATAATTTTCGATCTCAGAAATTATAAAATTTTTATTAGGTTGTTCTTATAAGATCTATCACGTTGGATAAAAATTTCGAAATTTATTGATGAGTATTTATTTTATGAAAATTCGCGTACTGATTGGTGTTCAACTTAATTTACAGCAGAATATGAAATTGAGTTTTGGGTGTTTAGACCATGACTTGAGATAAAGTTTGTTGGGTCTACTTTGGTATATAATTGGGTGATGTTTAGATTATGAGTGAGAATTTAATCCAAGATCCATGATTTGAATTTAATTTAATTTAAGTTTGTTTAATGACTCATGTTTAATAGTTTGGTCCTTTTTAATTATGTAATTAGTAGTAATCACCTTAGTAGTTGTTATTATTTATTATATAGGATTATAATAAATATTTAATAGTTGATTTTATGATGTGTACCATATGATGAAAAATTATATATTTTATAAGGAATAAAATGAGTATATTTTGTAGTGAGCAAAAGATTATATTTTATGGTGTACAAAAATATTTTATTTTGTGATGAGAAAAATTATATCATTTTATAATTTATATTACTATAAAATTTTGAGATATTATTACAAATTATATTTTTAAAAAAAACCAATTTTGAAAAGTAAAGCCACGTGGGTTGCCTCCTACTTTTCCTTCCATCTTTTCTTTCCTTTTCTTTCTTTTCTTGTGGCGTGCTCTCTTGTAATAACCCGGACCCGTAATTAGCTCCTAACCGGTAATTAAGGATGTTAATTAAGTGATCAAGATTGATGATGGGATTAATAGGTAATTTGTAACATAATTGGTCGCCTATTTGTTGACCGTTAAATCATCTGTCCATGCTTAATGGTTTAAACTGTAAATTGAAAGCCTTATCGGCATCCAAACCTGGAATTGATTATACCAATATGTTAATGGAAATTTTTAGAACCTTATGGCATATTTAACTACAATGTGATTTGGTATGATTAAATTAGATCAAATGAAGCTAAATTACAAGAGTTGGCTTTAATTACCTATTTGCCATTTAGTGGGCCACTACCTATTATATGATGGAGCCTTAGTACACATTGCAACACATTTCATCAGTCCATTTATGAGCTCAACCGAAATATAGAGAGAGAGGGGGAAGAGAAAAACTTGTTTCATCTTGGCTTTGCTTAGAGCCTTGGTAGATTGAAGAGAATTTGGCAAATTGAGCTTCCATACTCTAGAGTCAAGACCTAAGGTAGAATATTCATCCCTTCATTCATGTATTTCAGTGTTATCATGCTTAGTTTATGGAGATTTGAGGTCTAAAGTCAAGATTTAAGTTGGAAGGGTTGAATAGTGAGCTAAATCATGCATGCATGTGCATATCATAAAGTTTCAAGTTGTTTTCATGGAGATTCTTGCATGCATGTCCATATTGTTGCTTTAATCCATGAGTTCATCTGATTTTCCATCAAATTACCAAGTTTAAATATGTTTTGGAGGGTTTGAACTCAAAGGAATCCATGCATGTTGTGTTCTTGAACATCCATCATATTTTAAGTTGAAATTGTGAGTTTTTAACAAATTCTTGGGCCATGATTTTATCAAATAATCTTTGATTCATCATGTTTTACAAGTTTACTTTGTTATTCCAAATTTTGGGGCCCAAGTGATGAGTTTTGGTTAGTTAAATTCGAGTTTTGAAGTTGGAGGTGCAATCTGGAAATTCCAGATTTTGCATCCTCGCTCGAGCGACCAGTCAGAGATCGTGCACCTCGCTCGAGCGACCAAAGGCTCGCTCGAGCGTAAATTTCGAGCTCCCAGAAGTTTGCATCATTTACAGATCGCTCGAGCGAAGGAATGTGCGCTCGAGCGACCCCTCACATTTTTGCATGCTCGCTCGAGCGAGAAAGGATTCGCTCGAGCGAGGACCTAAAATCCTGAAATTTTGCTAAGTGTTCCAATGCATGTTTTGACATCCTCATTGCATCTTAGGCATTCCTAAGCCTTAATTAAACCATAGTAATGAGGTTATGGGCTAGAAACACACACTAAGAAATGAAAGTGTTAAGTTAAAAAGAATGGCAAGTGTGTATGTGACTTGAGCATTGTAACAAGAATGAACCACATTAAGAGAATGCAAGGGTGTGTGTGTTCTAACATTGTGGTAAGAATGAACTTGAACCAACGTGATGTAAGCTAAGCCTTAATGGCCACATGAATAAGTAATGATAAGATTTGTTGGTGCTATGTATTTTTGTGATTGTAGGTCAACGTCCGAGAAGTGATTGACCATCTACGGAACCACTGTGAGTAACGTTATCGTAAAGATACGTTGATATGAAATTATGTTCCAAATGTGATATATCAAGCTATGATTTCTGAAATGATATATGTTTCTGTGAACGAAGATCCATGTTTGAAATCTATTATGGCATCCATAGATAGTCCCACGTCATGGGGGACGGCATGAAAATGCGGGTCCATGACATTTACGAGATCTCGTTAGCCACTTCATTGTGGTGATATGTGTTTAATCGGTGTTCGGGACCGGTTACTCTAGTCGGAAGACGTATGTGATATGTGATATGTTCTATGGGATATGCCATTATTATGTTCTGATATGAGATGACTATGATTATGCTATGATCTATTTTGTACGTATAAAATGTTTGGATTTCGTTCACTAACCCCTTTACCTTAATGTTATTCACTGGGCTTTAGCTCACTGTTTGTATATATATGTATATAGGTGAGCATTCTAGAGTGCAAGCCCGAAGGCTTTGTGGGGGACTGTGTTCTGTTGTCAGCCAACCTTTGTGCCTCACGAGGAGGTTCCTGAAGTGTCTTGGGATCAAGTTTTGTTTAGTCTATTTATGCATGAGACTGAATCTGTATTTTATTTATGTTGGCTGTACCTAAGAATCTGTAATGTGTGTGGTATAATATAATGCATGGTTGACTTATGGTTATGTATATAAAGTTTTTAAATATTTTGTTTCATGTAAGTCAACACAGCTCATTGGACAACTATAATTATGTATTTGCTTCCGCTAGCCCCTTATTATATGCTTATCTGTTCAGAGGCCTTCGGTAATCTAAGGATTACTGGCCGGTTACGATACTAAACCTATAGGGGCGGGTTTGGGTTGTGACAGAGTGGTATCAGAGCACGAGTTATACCGCGCACACGTGTCCATATGAGCTATAGGATGTCTTAGAAAAGAAATAGGGACATTGCATTATCATGTGTAACTATGTGAACATAGATGAATTGAAATGGAACCTATATGCATGATCAAAGAAGTTAAAGGGAATAACACGTCTGGTATGAAATGAAATGTGAAATCAGTGAGGACTTTCCCTCTGTTAATGGTTACTATATTTATGTGTAGATCAATGGAAATGACAAAGAACGTAGACGAATCTGAATCTTCTGACGCTAGAATTAGCCGGTTAGAGGAAATGGTTGAAGCCTTAACTGAAAATCTGAAACAACAGCAACAAGGGCAAACATGTGTACCTGAACCAGCTAGTCATGATATGATAGAACTGACACAGAAATACAATAAGATGAAACCACCTGAATTTCTGGGGGGTATTGAACCGTTAAGAGCTGAGGCTTGGGTTTTAGAAACTGAGAAAATATTTGAGGTATTCCTGTGTACTGAGGCACAAAAAGTTTTGTTGGCAACATTTACACTCAAAGAGGAGGCTAGGAGATGGTGGATGTTAGTCCGAAATGATAATGAGGGTGTGACATGGGATAGGTTTAAAGAGATTCTCTTCGAAAAATATTTTCCCCAATGTATCTGAGATAGGAAGGTATCTGAATTTATACAACTGAAACAAGGCAAAATGACTGTGGCCGAATATGAAACCAAATTTACTGAGTTAGCCCGATATGCACCCCATATGATAGACACTGATGATAAAAAGGCTAAGAAATTTGAAGGTGGGCTTGACTTAGAGATGTATGACCGAGTCGGCATCTTAAAATTACCAAAGTATGTGGATGTTCTTGATAGGGCCTTAATGTCCGAAGCAAACATAGCAGCATTGAAAATATCCAAATCAACTGAACCCGAAAGAGCAAAACAGAAGAAACAAAAAGTTGAAATGTCAAGTAATCCGATGATCAACGTAAATGAGAAATCTGGGGTAATAACTATGAACAAAGAAGGTCAGAAGAGTAATGTGAACAAAGATATACCTGTCTGTAGAGAATGTGGGAAGCAACATTGGGGCACTTGTCGTCGTCTGTCAGGAGCTTGTTTTAGATGTGGTCAAAAAGGGCACTTGGCTAAATCTTGCCCGCGAACTCATCCGAATAACAAATAAGCCTAAGGCTACACCCTAGTTCCAGAAAATGCTCGGAACACCGAAATGACTAACACAGGTATTACTTTAACCCTGCGGTATTGTTTTTATGGAATTGGTGTGTGAATCATATGTTTCTTAACTTGATGTAGATTGTGGATATGTTAGTTGGGTAATTTGAATTGTTAGAACTATGAACCCATGATAATTAAACTTTATGAACTGAACAAATCACCTGTGCTTTGGAAATCATTGGAACTTATGAACAATGGGAATTTGTCGGGTTAAACCTTTGTACCGTATTGTGAAAATTTAATATGAACTGTTAAGTGTGAACTTTTGAACTATGCTAGAACTGTCGAATGTGGGAACACATTATGATTGACTGTAACTGGGAAATCCGTATGACCATGACTAGAATTGAACCGTTATATATCGACTGACATCAACGAATGCTTAGACCCATGATCTCGCATTGCATATATGAATCAGTCACGTAGGGAATTTCTAAAATTGAGAACCTATGGCAGCCGGGATTGAATTGTGATTAATGAACATTTTGAGACCTACTAGCTAATATGAACTGTCACGATTGACTTGTTGAACTGTGCTTGAACTGTTAAATATGGAGACACACTAGTATCGACTGTATATGGAACATGTTTGAACTCAACTATATCTATACCCTTGCATGGAATGTTGGATAATTACATTGTATCTAGACTAAGTAGACTCATGACTTGTTGCCTTAATCGTCATATTTGGAGAATCTGTTTTGTGTTTATCTGTATATAGAACTCGTGCATCAGTATTGGGAATGTTGTTAGACTCTAGACGTGTACATATATGACTATACCTTTGCTCGGAATGATTGATATGATATTTGCTTTGATAACTTGACCATTGGAACTATGACTCTGGGATTGTATGACTAAGTAAAATTCCCTTATGATAACCTCTGAACTGTGGACTGTGATTGTTGACTAGACTGTTGACTAGACCTGTGAGCCTATCTAAAACTTCTGTATAACGATCCGCTATTGTGTACCTTATGCTTACATGAACTCAGTTGGAAAATTGTTATATTGACTGTGATGCCTACTTTTGATATGAACAATTATATACCTGTGCACCCATATGTGAACTTACTTGGAAAATGTAACATTATATGACCTGAACTCTTTGGTATGAACTACTGTGATACATAACTCTGCTGTGATTTGAGAACCGAGGAACTTAGAACAACTATAGAACTACTGTACCTCGTCGGAAATGATAAGGAAAGAACCCTTACCTGAACTAATCTGATGGAACTGTAGTTTGATAAGACCTTTGTTCGACTGATAGAATTTTTGTTTGATGACTCACACTTGAACCGTTACTTGATATGATTGGGTGGAACTTCATTTGAGATGATCGGGTAGAATTTTCATTGATTTAATCTGAGGAGACCCTTATTGAGAGCTACTGTATGATTTGACTACATTATGGGGGATTAGAAATTACTTATGATTGAATGACAGAATTGTATTTCTAGGGGAACTAACCGAATGAAAAATTGAATCGATCTTGAACACTTAGAAAGAATGTGAACCGTCAATAGTAGACTATGTGATTGTGGAATCCGGGAAATTATGCTTGGGAGATATGTGAATACTGTATAATGACATGTGTTTAATTGCCCAGTATTACCGTTATGACAATGAATTTGTTGGACAAAGAGAATGATCACTTCTGTGTTACTGTATTTTAAAACTAATGGAATCTGTTGACGACAGACTGATTATAAACTCTGACTATCTGGAAGCATATGTAATCGGATATCTTTATACGTATCGACACATAGTATGGTGAATCTGTGGCGGACTGGGGAAAGTATATGAATGTTACTTCGGAATTCCGTTTACTGATAACTTGTACAAAATTACCTTGTATTCCGGATAACTTTAGAATGACTTGGACTGACTGTGATGGAATACCGAACCGAGAACCAAATTGAACAAGGACCGGATGATTGACTTGAAAATGAATAAACCAAATTTCTGTAACTTAACGGGGGGAAATTACTTATGAAAATGAGACCAATACCAATTTGTAACCCTGATAAGTGCTTGATAAAAGTAATGTGAGTAGTAATACAGTAAAGTTGTGTGCAACTATATTTATGTTCTATGTCTTGAAATAAGTGTTGCTTTCTGAAATGTTATATGTTGCATACTGCATGAATGTTCAATTCTCTGAAAAGTTTTGTGGCACCCTTAGTTCATATGGCCCTTGCTCGGGGGTAAGAATACCGTAGCCGATGGCCTTCGCCCGGGGGTAAGAATACCGTGGCCGATGACCCTTGCCTGGGGGCAACAATACCATGGCTATGTGTTGTGGTCTTCGGACCTACCTGTTGTGGTCTTCGGACCTACCTGTTGTGGTCTTTAGACCTGCTTGATCTGATAGCTAATGGGTGTACCACGTTTGACCTTATGCGAAATCCGAACATTTAATATGTATATGAATTAGTATCTGTTAGCTGTTACCCGGTATCGGAGGTTCCTGTGTGGAACTCATATCTGTCTGTGCTTTGTTACCCGTACCGGAGGCCCGTCATGGGGGGCTTAGCTGTTCTGTTCTGTTACGCTTATGCGTTCGGTTCTGTTCTGATAATACTAATGGATGCACCATGTATGTTTGAGCAAGAAATGTGATATCCATGTATAATCTGGGCAAGAATGTGAAAATGAACATGTATCCGAATCTGTTCTAGACTGAAATCTGAATGTGTATAAGACTCTGTATTAATACGAACCTTAATATTTGTATATGATTTATCATTCTGTCTCTATACACAGTTAAGGTTGAAATTGAGTTATGAGCCTATTTGTGAACATAGTTGTGCTTTTGTTACGTTAAGAGTTGGAATTGTTTTTTTTCTGACATAAGATAACTCGAGTTTGGGGACCAAACTCTTTTAAGGGGGGAAGACTGTAATAACCCCGACCCGTAATTAGCTCCTAACCGGTAATTAAGGATGTTAATTAAGTGATCAAGATTGATGATGGGATTAATAGGTAATTTGTAACATAATTGGTCGCCTATCTGTTGACCGTTAAATCATCTGTCCATGCTTAATGGTTTAAACTGTAAATTGAAAGCCTTATCGGCATCCAAACCCGGAATTGATTATACCAATATGTTAATGGGAATTTTTAGAACCTTATGGCATATTTAACTAAAATGTGATTTGGTATGATTAAATTAGATCAAATGAAGCTAAATTACAAGAGTTGGTTTTAATTACCTATTTGCCATTTAGTGGGCCACTACCTATTATATGATGGAGCCTTAGTACACATTGCAACACATTTCATCAGTCCATTTATGAGCTCAGCCGAAATATAGAGAGAGAGGGGGAAGAGAAAAACTTGTTTCATCTTGGTTTTGCTTAGAGCCTTGGTAGATTGAAGAGAATTTGGCAAATTGAGCTTCCATACTCTAGAGTCAAGACCTAAGGTAGAATATTCATCCCTTCATTCATGTATTTCAGTGTTATCATGCTTGGTTTATGGAGATTTGAGGTCCAAAGTCAAGATTTAAGTTGGAAGGGTTGAATAGTGAGCTAAATCATGCATGCATGTGCATATCATGAAGTTTCAAGTTGTTTTCATGGAGATTCTTGCATGCATGTCCATATTGTTGCTTTAATCCATGAGTTCATCTGATTTTCCATCAAATTATTGGAGGGTTTGAACTCAAAGGAATCCATGCATGTTGTGTTCTTGAACATCCATCATATTTTAAGTTGAAATTGTGAGTTTTTAACAAACTCTTGGGCCATGATTTTATCAAATAATCTTTGATTCATCATGTTTTACAAGTTTACTTTGTTATTCCAAATTTTGGGGCCCAAGTGATGAGTTTTGGTTAGTTAAATTCGAGTTTTGAAGTTGGAGGTGCAATCTGGAAATTCCAGATTTTGCATCCTCGCTCGAGCGACCAGTCAGAGATCGTGCACCTCGCTCGAGCGACCAAAGGCTCGCTCGAGCGTAAATTTCGAGCTCCCAGAAGTTTGCATCATTTACAGATCGCTCGAGCGAAGGAATGTGCGCTCGAGCGACCCCTCACATTTTTGCATGCTCGCTCGAGCGAGAAAGGATTCGCTCGAGCGAGGACCTAAAATCCTGAAATTTTGCTAAGTGTTCCAAGGCATGTTTTGACATCCTCATTGCATCTTAGGCATTCCTAAGCCTTAATTAAACCATAGTAATGAAGTTATGGGCTAGAAACACACACTAAGAAATGAAAGTGTTAAGTTAAAAAGAATGGCAAGTGTGTATGTGACTTGAGCATTGTAACAAGAATGAACCACATTAAGAGAATGCAAGGGTGTGTGTGTTCTAACATTGTGGTAAGAATGAACTTGAACCAACGTGATGTAAGCTAAGCCTTAATGGCCACATGAATAAGTAATGATGAGATTTGTTGGTGCTATGTATTTTTGTGATTGTAGGTCAACGTCCGAGAAGTGATTGACCATCTACGGAACCACTGTGAGTAACGTTATCGTAAAGATACGTTGATATGAAATTATGTTCCAAATGTGATATATCAAGCTATGATTTCTGAAATGATATATGTTTCTGTGAACGAAGATCCATGTTTGAAATCTATTATGGCATCCATAGATAGTCCCACGTCATGGGGGACGGCATGAAAATGCGGGTCCATGACATTTACGAGATCTCGTTAGCCACTTCATTGTGGTGATATGTGTTTAATCGGTGTCCGGGACCGGTTACTCTAGTCGGAAGACGTATGTGATATGTGATATGTTCTATGGGATATGCCATTATTATGTTCTGATATGAGATGACTATGATTATGCTATGATCTGTTTTGTACGTATAAAATGTTTGGATTTCGTTCACTAACCCCTTTACCTTAATGTTATTCACTGGGCTTTAGCTCACTGTTTGTATATATATGTATATAGGTGAGCATTCTGGAGTGCAAGCCCGAAGGCTTTGTGGGGGACTGTGTTCTGTTGTCAGCCAACCTTTGTGCCTCACGAGGAGGTTCCTGAAGTGTCTTGGGATCAAGTTTTGTTTAGTCTGTTTATGCATGAGACTGAATCTGTATTTTATTTATGTTGGCTGTACCTAAGAATCTGTAATGTGTGTGGTATAATATAATGCATGGTTGACTTATGGTTATGTATATAAAGTTTTTAAATATTCTGTTTCATGTAAGTCAACACAGCTCATTGGACAACTATAATTATGTATTTGCTTCCATTAGCCCCTTATTATATGCTTATCTGTTCAGAGGCCTTCGGTAATCTAAGGATTACTGGCCGGTTATGATGCTAAACCTATAGGGGCGGGTTTGGGTCGTGACATCTCTCCTTCCTGTCCCTTCCCTTCCCTTCCCTTAATCTCCATTATTGCTCAATCTTTGAGTTTTAAATGGGAGTCTTTAGAGTGAAATTTTGTAAAAGTATTGGAAATGAAAGTCGGAGAGCTCGTCGTGATCTTCGCAATGGTGGTCTCGGATTCTTGATCGAGTGAAGTTTGCATTTTCGAATTTACTTTTCTCCATATTTTAAGGTAGGGACTTTCTTCATATTATTATTTTAAAAGTTATGTTAAGGTTATTTTGAGAAAATATATTATTATGACAGGCATTGCATATGTATATTTCACAAAGTTTTGTTTGGTAAATTTTTGGAAGAGAATTGGGTTAAAATGTTATGAACATTGGTATTTTGAACTTGATTTGGGAAAATCATCTTGTGTTGATAAATTTTGCGAAAAATCTGAAGTTTAATTATAATAGTTGTATGAGTTGTATTTATCTCATAATCTGATTAGAAAATTTATTTTGAGAAATATAAAGTCGAAATATTATCTCATCTTTGATTTTTGAATTTATTTTTGAGAAAAATAAATTGATGTTTATGAATATTGAGTAAATTGTGAAGTTGGAATTATAAGATGATTTTGGAATTAAAGACTCTAAAAGTGTACTCTTGGGCATATTTCAAAATTTTTAATGTAAATATCATATTGATTAGTTAACTTTAGAAAGGTTGTGAAAATTGTTAATTGAAGAAAATTTGGAAAAGATTGGCTATTTGAGTAGCTTGGCATAAAATATGATTATGTTTGAAAGATGAGTTGGGTTAAGTTATGTTTTGTATTATTTCCTTTGGAAAAATGTGAATATAATAAAATTGCTAATTTAGTGGATTGAATTAGTTTGGCTAAAAGTTTATATTCTTTATGGTTAAAAGTATGTCATTGAAATTATATCATAACTTTTAATATAGTAGGATGGAAGTGTTAATATTTCATAAGTATGAGATTTGGAGAAAATAAGTGAGATGAAGTTATTTGGTGTAAAACAACGTTGGACTAAGAGTCGTAATTAAGTCGAGGTGATTTAGTATTGGGTTCCTAGTTTTACTAGTTGAGTATTGCTATAATAACAATTTCATACTTCAAAATTTTATGAGATATTTGAATTGTTTTGACGGATTTTGACATGAAAAGAAAAGAATATAATTTTGGCTCGTTTGGAGCAAACAGATGAATTAGATTAAAATAAGGAGGAGTTATCAAAACTTCTATTTATTTGTTTAATTATTTTCCTTGGTTTAATTTGATGGGGTTGATGTTGGTAATTGGAAAGAGAACACTCATGTTATATATTTTATAATTATAGTCAAAAGGAGATTTTGATATAATTGATTAAGTGTTAGAATATTCACTTATACTTATTGAGAATTATGATTGAGCTTAAAGATCTCGAGATTTTACTTGTATAAGAGAAATGGAAATTTGATTCTATTTAATGTTTGAAAAGGGGATGAGTTTTGGAAAAATTATATTACATTTCATTAATAAGTATGTAAGTTAGAAATTGATGAAACCTTGAACTAACTTTGGTGTTATATGTTATTGCTATTGATGAATCTATTGTTTAGAAGTTGTGGTTTTGGTAACCAGTAGAGGATCACCATGTTGTTATTTAAGTTAGGAGATCCTTGGAAAGGTAATAAAATGTTAGATTTTGGAAGTTTGTTTTATATAAAAGATATTGTTGAATTGTCTTGAAAAGAATAAATTGGAAGTTGTTGATTTACATGTGGTAAATGCATGGACATTGACATTATTATATTATCTCTTGGGATTGTATCATGGTATTACATTGATAGAGATATGGAATTTGATCATAATGGAGTATTGTGTGGTGGAATTGAAATTGGAACTATTCTAATGCATTGTTACATATTGCATTATCATTTCATTATCATCATGGGTTTCGAATTGAAATTGAAAATCATTGTTTTGAGAAAGGAATTATTTTTGTGAGACAAGATCATTTTGATTTGTTTTGGGTAAATACGTTGGTAAGTCCGGATAGGGGTATAGTTTGATATTGGTTTAAGTTGGCCTGAGTGTCCAGGGTGAAAGACCGAAAATACGCGCGGAGGAGGTACCATGTGCCTTCCGGTGACAAACCGATAAAGTGGGGATTTGGTAGTGCTCGATATGCCTACTTGCAGGCACCAGCGTAGGGATTACCTGAGTCATATTTACCACTGTGAAATGATATTGAAATTTTTGGATTTATCCATTTTAAATTGGCATTGTGTATAAGATTTTCAAAAGATAAGAAAAATATTTTGAGCATTGCATGGCATATGCATTCATCTCATAAAACTGTATAAAATGTATTTGATGATTTGTTAGATGTCATTATGAATTGTTTAATTATTGATTCAATTGACAATGGAATAATTGAATGAATTGAAAATGGTGTCCTGTTACTATTGAAGCATGTTTATTTATTTAGATTAACTTGTCATGGTTAATTAAATAAATAGTATTGAGAAATTATGTAACAGAATTATATATATATATATATATATATTTTGCATGATAGGATTTCACGTATATGTATGAGTATCTTTGTACCCGCATATCTTCTAATGTTATAATATGAGATTGTTTGGTGAGCTAGTGGTTGCTCACCCCCTACCTGTACATGTGTACAGGGAATGCTTTTCGGATTTGAAGATCAAACAATGGGTTTTACCGTTTCTTAAGTGTAATGTAGTGATGGATTGTACTACTTCATTTATTTATTTGGCTGAATTCTTTTTTTTTTTTTTTTTGTAAAGAGTAGTGTTCTCTCTTTGATTGTAAGCCTTGGGGCATTTATTTTAATTGTATGTAAATGTCATTGTTGTATAACGAGAGGGAACATGTTTATTTAATTATTCATCATTTCATCCAAAGATGATTTGTCAATTGTAAATGAACTTAATTAATGAATTTTGGTAATGTTATTCAAGTAATAAAATACGGGGCGTGACAGTTGGAGTAGAAATATGAAACAATTGATAAGCAAAGTAAAATGTATACTTTATTAATGTTTAGATAGGTTAAGGGTTTGGACGGTCTCCAGTCTAGATCTGGGACAGTTTGGCCCATTGAACTTACTTTTGGACCCTTTTGCGATAATTCAAACTATTCACATTTTAAGATTTGTTGAGTACATCATTCTTATAAAAAATCACGTCGATTGGATAACAGATATTATATATTCAGATTACTTTTTTTTGAAAAAAAATAGACAGTTAGAAAATTAACAGTTTATAAAAAAGTGATCCAAATATATAGTATCTATTATCCGATCGATGTGATTTTTTATAAGAATAATATAGTCAATAAACTTTAAAATATAAATAATTTAAATTATCAAAAATGAAAAAAAAATAAATAAATAAATAAGCCCAATTGACCGAACTATCTCGGACGGTCACAAATCTAAACTGGAGACAATACAGACCCATAGCATTGGAGATGCTTTTACGGAACCTTATGCAGTTGACGGACTCAGTCATGCACAGCCATGCATGGTCATGTTTAGGCCAAGTTTGGCATACCTCAAATAATCCATCTTTTTATATTTTTTCCATCACATCACCTCTCTACTTTTCTGCACATCTTTTCGTAAAAAGACAAAAAGTGCACTTATTTATGTCATCCCAAACAACCCCTTACTTGGAGCGCAAATAAGGACTCTCTGGTGATGTGGCTACTTGTGATTGGTCTCCCTTCCTAGTTGCTTTTGAGAATTGTTTTTTTAAAATATTTTTTAAAATTTTTATAAAAATATATTTAAAAAAATAAAACAATAGTTGCTTTTTATAGTTTTTTTTTTTTTTGACTTTTTTTTCGCTAAAAAGGCAACTTTGCAAAATAGGCCTAGGTGTGGTGTGGCAGACGTCAGGAAAAGAGGGAGATAAAGAAGAGGAGAGAGAAAAATATTACTAAGTAGTGTTTTGAGAAGTGGGTAAAAAATTAACTTTTAAATTTTTTTAGTCTATTTTATCTTTTTATGAGTAAAAAATTAAAAACTGACTTTTTATTTGGTTGTCAAAACACCCCTAAATCCTTGGGCACACATAAAAAAAGAGTGTTTGACAAAGGCTATTTTTTGGCATTTATGTTAAAATTCACAAAAAAAAAAAAAAAAGACTAAATAAGTCAATAAAACAAAATATCACATCAAACTTATAATCATTTTTTTTTTTCACAAACATCACATCCAACTAAAAAAAAAGCCAACTATCTTCCCAAACACAAAAATTTTAGTCTACGAAAATAACCAAAAATTAAAATAATCTACTAAAATAGCAACTTCACAAACACCTACAAAGTGAAACAAAATATCGAGAAAACAGGGTTAATTTCGTAATTTCATCAAGGCCGAGACACGGAGGCTTTATATATAGGACTGATTTATTTTAATATTATTAATAATTTTATAAAAAAAATATTAATAAAAATGCTTAGTAGTTCGAATTTGTGTGGTTCGAATAGTTCGAATATATCAAAACGACGTTGTTTTACCCCCCAAATGACGTCGTTTTAAGACATTCAAACCATTTAGATCATGAAAATTCAGACTATCAAGCATTGTTGAAATATTAATAGAATCTAGTTTATATAGTTTAATTAACCTAACTACACCCAAAGTTATATATATATACACTAATTTATATCTATCACAATATGAGAAATTAAAATATAATTTAGACATGAAATTTAAATTTATTATTATCAAATACTCATACTAATGAACCAATCAAAATTTTAAAATAGATGTAAGCCTAAGCCTAAGGCTAGAATATGGCTCATAATTTTGGATGAGTTGATCCAAATAAAAACATAAATATATAAAAAAAAATTAAAAAATTTACCTATATATCTCATCTTGAGTAATGGTGATTCGTTTAGTTCCAAGGATTTTTTATAGACCAATTAGCCTCATTAATTTTGAAAATGTAGATTTAAGATATTATTTAGAAATTAGATTTATGGTTATACCTTTATTTCTATTATGTTTCTTTTTTCTTGTTCTTTTTTCTTTTGTGTTAAAAAGGTAAGATATACCACCTATGAGAATCAAATTTGTGATGAATTTTTTATATGAGAATCTTTTTTATTTGGAATGATTGAAAATGTGAGATTTTTCAAACATTTCAAAGCGAGTATAAAAATGACTTGAAATATAGGATTCTTCAAACATTCCAAAAGAATATGAGATTATTCAAACATTTCAAAATAAATACAAAAACTCCGTAGTAAGATTTGGGTAAATGGGTAATTTCAAACTGTAATACTCCCATGTAACACTCAAATGTAACACTCTAATATAGCACTAAAAAAAAAAATTCTTAGTGTACTTTTTTCAAACGTAACATTTCAATATAACATTTCAAAAAAATTTCTTAGTGTGACACTCCAATATAACACAATATAACACAAAAAAAAAAAAAAATTTAGTGCACTTTTTCTAAACGTAACACTCTAAAAAAAATGTGAGATTATTTAAACCATTTCAAAAGGATATGGGATTCTTCAAACTATTCCAAAAGAAGTGCAAAAATTTCTTAGTAAGCTTTAGGCAATGTGTAATTTGAAACTATGAGTATTACGTTTGAAAAAAATATATTAAGAAATTTTTTAGTATTTTTATGTGTTACATTGGAGTGTTATGTTTAGGATTACATTGATTGGAGTGTTATGTTTAGAAAAAATACATTAAGAAATTTTTTGTGTGTTACATTAGAGTGTTAAGTTTGAAAAAAATACACGAATGAGTTTTTTTAGAGTGTTACATGGATACGTTGTTACGTTTCAAAAAAATACACTAAGAAATTTTTTAATGTGTTACATTGGAGTATTACATTATTGGAATATTATATTGGAGTATTACGTTTTTGTTTGTAATGTGGGATTTGTTCCAAAAGGGAGGAGAATCCAAAACTTCTATAGTGTGGATTACCCAAATATGTAATTTCACATTCAGAGAAATTCACTTTTATTTCTCAAAAAATTAAACCTAAAAGTGTAAGTGACTACCTTTTTGTGTAATTTTCACTTTAATGAGACTTTTGGGTTCATAAGAGAAAAGGGCAAATTACTAACACCCCCTCGAGGTTTGACTAAAATACGGATTCCTCCCTGAGATTTGGAAAATTACAAATTACCCTCTGAGGTTTATATTTGCATAACAAATGAGGGGGCAATTTGTTATGCAAATATAAATCTCAGGGGGCGGGATGTAATTTCTCAAACCTTAAGGGGGAATCCGTATTTTAGTCAAACCTTGAGGGGGGTGTTGGTAATTTGCCCTCCAAAATTTAAATTTTTTTAATAAATATGCATAAACATATGCATATTTTTTATTTTAATTATAAAAATACTTATTATTTATCAATTTAATAAATAAATAGATCAAGTAATTCATAAATTAGGTATAAATTAAGATAATTTTAATAATTAAGTTATGGTTAAATTGATGTAAAAGTTTAATCAATTAATTTTTAAGAAAGATTTTTAATTTCTCTCCCAACTTTAACAAGTCAAATCTAAAAAATAAACTTATAGTCAACAAATGTGTGTTTTAGAAGATGGTTAAAAATTATTTTTTTGACTTTTTTTTAACTTTTTGACTTTTTTATTTGAGAGAAAAAGTAAGTTAAAATTTAGAAAGTAACTTTTAACTTACTTCTCAAAATGAGTCAAAGCCAAGAATAATCATGTAACTTTGTGATAAGATGATTAGACAATCAGCTGAATTGCCTTGGCTGATCAATGCCTTATATATCACTTCGTTTGGCTAGTGTCACGGATTAATAAATTTTGATATAGTTCCTCACTAGAAAGCATTGGGAGACTATAGAGATTGCTGGAAGCCTCTAGCACTCCCTAGAGAATGGCTACAAGAAGAGAGGCTAAAATAGAACAACCTAGAATTCTCTAGAACACTCGAGAGAATAGTAGACCTTGTACATAATTCTAGAAGCTTATACATTAATTCTAGAATAGGTCCTTTGAGAGGATGAGGGAAGAATCTAGAATCCTCTCAATCCTTGTAGTTCTAGAATGATTCTAAAATAGTCCATAAGATTGAGTTGGAGGAAGTGTCTAGAACACTCTCTACTATTATAGTTTTAGAATATTCTTTGTAGCCTATAAAAGGGGAGGGCCTCATTTGCTCAAACCATCAAATGTAACCCAAGTGAACCCAAGTGTATCCAAAGCATTTTAAAGCAATATAAAGCTAAAACATTCTCCAACAGCTTCTCTCTCTAATTTTCTTTAAGCTTTCTCTTGTGTGTGCAACCTTCTCAAGCTTTTCCATAAAAAGCTTACTTAGGTGCAAGCAAGGCGTGCTATAAGCATCTAAGGCCGCACGGTTGGCTTGGAAACCCAAGACCGTGACACTAGGGACTGGGTTGGGTTGGGTTGGATTGAGATTAAATTAGTTATTAAAAAATTAAGATTTTATTTGAAAAGTTGGTTATTTTTGTAGGTTATTTTAATTTTTGACTATTTTAATAGGTTAAAATATTTGTGTTTAGAAATAGGGTTGAATTTTTTTGTAGTTGAATGTGATAATTGTGAGAAAAAAATAAAATAATTATAGATTTGATGTGATATTTTATTCTGTTGACTATTTTAATATATTTTATCTTTTTATGAATTTTAGTAAAAAAATAAGTTTTAGCTTTTCAAACACCTCAAAATAAATTAAAAAATTAAGGTAATAAAATAAAATATCACATTTAAATCATAATTATTTTATTTTTTTATAAATATTAAAAAATCTAAAAAAAATTAACCCAAACAAATTATTTAGTGAATTTTTTTTTTTTTTTTTTTTTTTTTTTGTCAAACCACAACTATATATACAAGAAGACAATCGTAATAAATGAAAGGGTAGAATAGTAAAATAAGACAGTAACCACGGGAGCTTCTATATACACACATCCTTTCCTCTCAATACACACACTTAATGAAGAGGTGTGTAAAAAGTGTGTGAGAGGGAGATGTGTAGAAAGGGTATCTTGGGTGTGTATATAGAAGCTCCCCAGTAACCACTCAATACTCTACTTTACTTTCCCGGGTAGGTTGCCAGCAATTTGTTCCCTTTCCTCTCTCAACATTTTCTCTCTCTCTATACTGCACTGTAGAAAGAGAAAGGTCCGTTTGCTTGCTATTTATTCCCTTTTGTTTTTCTTGTACTAGCCTATCACCCGTGCTATGCTCGGGGATAATTATAGATATTTATATTTATTTTAATTTTTTTTAATATATAAATTAAATACATGGGGTTTGATCGAGGAGTTTGAAAGAATTTAATAAGTGTTTATTTATTTTTTTTTCAAAAAACAAAACAAAAAAATTAAGAGGTATTTACACAATAATTACATGGGTCTCTTGGGGATGCAAAAAGTAAGGAAATTAGGATTTCATTTATTGCGTTATTCTCTTCCCCACCCTCTATCTCCTTCATATGTCAATAGTGTAATTATTATAATTTTTGAATCAATCACCAAGTCAATTTTTTATTTTTTTAATATATAAATTAAATACATGGGGTTTGATCGAGGAGTTTGAAAGAATTTAATAAGTGTAATTATTATAAATTAAGTGTTTATTGTAATCAATAGTGTAATTATTACAATCTTTGAACCAATCACCAATCACTAAGTCAATTTTTTTTTAAAAAAAATATTAAAAAATCAAGAAATTAAGATTGACATGTTGGAACTTCCACAAGCCTTGGGTTTATCTCCTCCATATGTCAATAGTGTAATTATTATAATCTTTGAATCAATCACCAAGTCAATTTTTTATTTTTTTAATATATAAATTAAATATATGGGGTTTGACCGAGAAGTTTGAAAGAATTTAATAAGTGTAATTATTATAAATTAAAGTGTTTATTGTAATCAATAGTGTAATTATTACAATCTTTGAACCAATCACCCGTGCTATGCACGGGACAATTATAGATATTTATATTTGTTTTTAATTTTTTTTAATATATAAATTAAATATATGGGGTTTGACCGAAGAGTTTGAAATAATTTAATAAGTGTTTATTTATTTGTTTTTTCAAAAAACAAAACAAAAAAATTAAGAGGAAAAAAAATTAAGAGCCATTTATTTACACAATAATTACATGGGTCTCTTGGGATGTAAAAAGTAAGGAAATTAGGATTTCATTTATTGCGTTATTCAATAGTGTAATTATTATAATCTTTGATTGTTTTTTCAAAAAACAAAACAAAAAAATTAAGAGGGAAAAAAATTAAGAGACATTTATTTACACAATAATTACATGGGTCTCTTGGGATGTAAAAAGTAAGGAAATTAGGATTTCATTTATTGCGTTATTCAATAGTGTAATTATTATAATCTTTGATTGTTTTTTTAAAAAATAAAACAAAAAAATTAAGAGGGAAAAAAATTAAGACCTATTTATTTACACAATAATTACATGGGTCTCTTGGGATGTAAAAAATAAGGAAATTAGAATTTCATTTATTGCGTTATTCAATAGTGTAATTATTATAATATTTGAACCAATAACCAAGTCAATAGTGTAATTATTATAAACCAATCACCAATCACAATCACCAAGTCAATTTTTTTTAAAAAAAATATTAAAAAATCAGAAAATTAGAATACATGGAGTTTAACCGAGGAGTTTGAAAGCATTTAATAAGTGTTTATTTATTTATTTAAGAGACATTTACACAATAATTACATAATATATAAATTAAATACATGGGGTTTGACCGAGGAGTTTGAAAGAATTTAATAAGTGTTTATTTATTTATTTAAGAGGCATTTACATAATAATTACATGGGTCTCTTGGGATGCAAAAAGTAAGGAAATTAGGATTTCATTTATTGCGTTATTCATTTAATAAGTGTAATTATTATAAATTAAGTGTTTATTGTAATCAATAGTGTAATTACTACAATCTTTGAACCAATCACCAATCACCAAGTCAATTTTTTTTAAAAAAAATATTAAAAAATCAGGAAATTAGGATTGACATTAAAAAAAATATTAAAAAATCAAGAAATTAGGATTGACATGTTGGAGCTTTCACAAGCCTTAGATTTTAAAAGACCCTATTCCTTAATATATAGATTGGAGAGAGAGAGAGAGAGGGGGATCTGTCTGCACTCCAGACGTGAGAATCAACGCACAATAGAGGGAAGCGGCGCGTCAACGATTTGGTTTTAGTGTATCATTGGCCTGGTTTGGCAAAGGTGTTTCTTGTTTTTGGGACTAAATTTTAAAAAATAAAAAATAAAAAAGTTAAAATAATTAATAAAATAAAATATTACATTAAATCATAATTATTTTATTTTTTTCTTACAAATATCACATCTAAATATATAAAAAAAAAAAATTAAACCCTCTTCCTAAATATAAATATTTTAACCTATTAAAATAGTCAAAAATTAAAATAGCCAACTTTCCAAACGACTCCTAGCACTCAAATGAGCGAAAAAGTTGCATCAATATTTTAAGCTCCTTTTGATTTGAGTCTTAAGTTGTATTTTGAGTTTTGAATTTTTAAAATGAGTTTTGAAAAGAGTAATTTTTTTAATTATGAATTTTAAAAAGAGTTTTGAATTATATTTTAAGTTTTGAGTTGTATTTTAAATTTTTTTGAGTTTATTTTTGTTTAAATATTTAAATATTTTCTTAATTTTATTTTTTAGGATAAATATTTATTTATTTTTAATGTGTGTTGTATTTACTACATTTGTGCGTTGTATTTTTTTTTAATATTTTAAATGTTTTTTTAATTTTTTAAAATTTTAAAAAAATTTGAATCACTCATATATATCTAAACAACCGTGCTATGGACCCCCAGTGGGGGTCGCGCCCCCAGTGACGTGGCGCGCCCCCACTGGCCGAAAATCAAAAAAAAAAAAAAAAAAAGAAAAACTGTTTTTTTTTCACCCAATCAGCCTCCGCCACCTCACTGGGGGTCGACCCCAGTGGGGGTCTCGCGCATTTCTCTATATCTAAATAGAGTTGTGATTTATACACCCAGTACGGCCACCCCCACTGACAACCCCCAGTGACGTGTCAGTGGGGGATTGGCTGAAAACAAAAAAAAAAGAAAAAAAAAGAAAAACTGTGCACCCCCAGCTGGACACCTCACTGGGTGTCACCCCCAGCTGGGGGTAGGAAGCTTTATGCAACTCCATCTAAATAATAACAAATTATTTAGTCAATACTTAAAAAAATATCAAAATATTTTTTTTTAAATAAAAAAATATTTTTTAAAAAAAAATAGAATTTTGAAAAGAGTTTGGTTATAAATTTTAAAAAGAGTATTTGAATATATTTTTTAGTTATGTTTGGTTATGAGTTATTATCCAAATCACAATTCTAAAATAAAACCAAATGCTACCTAATGTTAATAACTATTAACTAGTAGTATTACAACATTAAAATTACTCTCTTCCTAATTTCTAGTTATCATTTCTTTTAGAATAATTAGGTTTCATAAAATTGTTGTTTTAGTAATTGAGATTAATTATTTATAGCAATCAATAAATACAATAATATAATAGATAGAAATTATAATCTTAAAAGACAAAGATAAAAGAGAGGCTGTTGGAGGAGAGCTGACTAGCAGTCTGATTCAATAAACAGGTAGTGTCAACAATTTGTCCATCTTATCTCTCTCCTCTCTCTCTCTCTTTGTAAAATATGTATAGGGTTCAGCACTTTTCTAGTTTCGAAATGAATTGGACGATACGGTTGGACTATTGTGGGTTTGATTTTAGGTTTATTTTGATAATTTAAATTGTTTGATATATAGAATTTATTGAATTAATTATTTTTGTAAAAAATCACATATCGAATATTAAAAGTCACTTAATCAATTTGTACTTGTGTCTGGGTTTTATTTTTAAAATCATAATTGTCATTCAAACAAATGTAATTTGATCAAATATTTATCAATTTCCGATCAATATGATTTTTTTGCAAAAATGATGTGCGACGAACTTTACATATTGAATGGTTTGAATCATCAAGATGGACTTGGAATCGAGCCCCACCACGGCTTAACAATATTGTCTAGTCTGATTAAGGACTGAAGAGAAGGTGTGGCCATATATATATATAATCACCATGAGACATGACAGAGAGGTCAAATATTGGGTGCACACTGAAGAGAGAATAATTGTGTCGATTGTTAGTTAGGTATATGCATATACTAGGGATAAGCCGTGCTTAAAGGCACTCCCTAACAATTTAGGTTTCGTTTAGAAAGAGCTATTTTAGCTTGATTTTTTAGTAGAATTTTTGGTTTATTTATTTATTTGGATGTGATGATTATAAAGGAAAAAAAAAAATTAATTATGATTTGAATGTGACATTTTGTCTTATTAATTTATAATTTTGTCTTTTTTTACTTATTTAAGCAAAAAAATTGTTACCAAAGGACAACTTAAGCATACATGGATTTAATTTAACTTAAGCATAGGATAATTAATGTTCCCACCACTTCTTTCCTCTTTCTTTCATTTTCTTTCTTTCCTTTTTTTTTTTTTTTTTCAACAACTATTCTTAAATGACTACTTTGCCTACGAAAGTTGATGTGCTGAATGCTTCTGCTACTCACTTGTTTATCTCCTTTTGTGTGAATATAATAAATAGATCAGTTGCAATTTTGTTGAGTAGATCCAAATTCAATAGTTTAGGGATTGATTAGAATAAATTAAAAGTTGAAGAATGAAAATAAACAATATTGTGAAACTTTAGGGAATAAAAGTGAAATTAACCCATAAAGAAAATTATAATGAGTTAAAACAGGTGTAAATAGGAATTAGGCATTAGGAAAGGAAAGATTGTGGAACTGAAATTTGAAATCTCCACCAAACAAAACTTTTGTATTTCCTTTTTCAATCCTACCCTTTTCAGTCATAAATTTAAAACTATATAAACTGATCAACTCTTTGTATGCAATAGAATACATAATAAAAACCTTCCGCTTGTATGCAGTAGAATACATAATAAAAATAAAAAATAAAACCGAAAGAAAGGACAAAAAAGAAAAAAAAAAGCGGGAAGACAGATCATTCCGCAGAGCTTTGGGTGAAATCTCACCGTTAACTTTGTCTTGGGCTTCAAGGAGCTCGATTGTGTTGCCGATTCCCTGCCTTCTTCGGACGCCAGTATAGAACAGAAGATCTTATCATTTTTGGTGAAATTACATTTGTTGTTTTTTAATTTTAAGTTGTTATGTTTTGTATATGACTATTGATTCGAAAATCTGAAATGCAGAAAACTGATAGCTAGAAGATGAGTATGATAAACAAAGAAGAAGAAGAGGAAACAAATCTTCAAAAGGTGAAAACTAAAATTACACGTTCGTTCGTTCTTGGTTAAACGAGTTAGTTTAGCATTAATATGTATTGATTTAAAGGGAAATTTGTTAACACCATAAATCTGCAATTTTTATTATTTATATAATTGCAGGACACGTGTCATCCTCTTATTCATTTGGAAGTTAAAAGAAGTTATAAAGATGATGGAGAATATGAAGGATGAGTGGAAGGACAAAGTGGATGAGTGGAAGGACATGTGGCAAGACAAGATTGAAGATGGAAGAAATGAGTAGTTACTAAGTAGTTATTGCTGTATTTTTTCCTCTATAAATAGCCATTGATGGCTACATTGTAAAAGACCCAGAACTTAAATCAAAGACAGTTGATTTCAATATTTCTTGTTATTTTCCTTATCTTAGGAGTAGTTTAACATAGATTTATTTTCAGCACTTTCATTTCGAAGCATAGGAATAGAGGTAAATAATTATTACTTTAATTGTTCACTCAATCATCTTTCTCCGTCCCCCTTTCTTCTTTTATTTTTTCTTTTCACTACACTTGGCAATTTTGAAGTCCTCTTCGTTGAGGCAAAAGAACCGTCAACACAATCGCTTGATAATTGGCTTGAATTTAATCTGTAAGGATTTTTCAATCCTTCCTGGCACGCTCGCATTTATAATATTTTCCTTCGTAGGAAAAATAAGCCAACATTTTTTGGCACGCCCAGTGGGACAGCCAAGTGTAAGAAATGACAAACAATTTGGATTCCGCCATTCGAACTTGTCAATTCGAAATATATTGGCGTGAAAGAAAAGTTTTGGATCTTCAAGAAGAGATCCATTTTCTTGATGAAATAAACTTTCATCCATTACAATATTATTTGGTGGAAGAAAAAAGACACCATTTAACTGGAGAAATTCGTCAACTTGATATGGAAATTCGCCAATGGAATGATGAGTTATCAACTCTCATTACCAAGTCTTTAATTGAGGCTTTAATGGCAGGAATTGGTGAATTTTTTCAGAATTTTTCCATGGTTGAAAATAGCAAAAGCAAAGAGTTGATTTCATCAATGGCTCGGGGGGTTCAAGAGTCCGTTCTTAAAGAGCCAAGTAATGAAATTAACACAACGAAAGAGTATGTTCTTGAGCCAAATTTGGCTAAAAATGATGTTCCATGTATGACTCGGGGGGTCCAAAAACCAACTTTTAGAGAGTCAAGTCATGAAAATAACATTCTTATGGGGGATTTTCATAGGCCATTAATGGCTAACATGGAAAAACAACCCACTTTGCCAAAGAATTATGAAAATCAATTCGGCGAAAGTCATGTTTTTAAACCAAACATGGTCAAGAATAATGAACAAGCCACTGTTCATGAATTCAAAATTTTTGACATTTTTCAAAATGTAAAAAAGTATAAATTTTCATGGTCACACTATACCATGACTTTTGGTGTTCAAAATCCTTTTTGGATTTGTGGTTCACATCAAAATATAATTCTGATGATGTGGCTAATAAAATTAACAAATTGTTCTTATGAGTTCGAAGTATTAAGAACAAGGGATGACCATTTAAAATGCATGAAATTGGCTAGAAAAAGCCTATGCATTTAAATAAGTGGTTGAGAATGGCTTATCTTTTCAAATTGATGGCCAGTTGTTTATATGTACACAATCAAAGCATCGAAGACACATTCGAAGCATCAATAGTTGTTTCGAAGGTTGATTACTTCACCTTCGAAGCTGTATAAAGCTTTGAATATACATTCGAAGCATCAAGAGTTGTTTCGAAGGTTGATTACTTCCCCTTCGAAACTGTATAAAGCTTTGAAAACTTTCAAAATGTGTACATCTCTTCAAATATATGCAAAATGACAATTAATTTGTTGTCGAAAAATGCCTGTTTTTGGCATGATAAGTTGGTTCGAAGAACAACCGTTTTGGTGTCTTCGAAGAATTAATAATCGGTTCGAAGCATAAAATTAATATTTTCATTAATTATGTATGAACCAGAACATTGAATAAACTACAATGTTGGCCAAAAGTTGCTTCGAAGGCCCTTTTGTCATAATTTTGTAAGCTTCGAAGCACTCCATCTTGCATTAACAGCTTCGAAGAAACAATAATGGTAGTTATGAACCTTCGAAGCTTTGCCGAATATTTCCAAGGATGTAATTTGTCCTTTGTCGGCACTTTCAACATTCGAAAGATGATTTTTTGTCCTTTATACCACCTTCGAAGCTTGTTACTAGTCATTCGAAGCACTTCATTGGTGCTATTATATCTTTCGAAGCACTTTGCTAATATTATTCGAAGCATTTTATTGCTTAGATTAATCATGTGCTTGGTTCGGCCCTTCAAAAATTCAAATAAACATCATTTTTAAGGGCCGCGGGGGGTAATGTTAACACCATAAATCTGCAATTTTTATTATTTATATAATTGCAAGACACGTGTCATCCTTTTATTCATTTGGAAGTTAAAAGAAGTTATAAAGATGATGGAGAATATGAAGGATGAGTGGAAGGACAAAGTGGATGAGTGGAAGGATATGTGGCAAGACAAGATTGAAGATGGAAGAAATGGGTAGTTACTAAGTAGTTATTGCTGTATTTTTTCCTCTATAAATAGCCATTGATGGCTACATTGTAAGAGACCCAGAACTTAAATCAAAGACAGTTGATTTCAATATTTCTTGTTATTTTCCTTATCTTAGGAGTAGTTTAACATAGATTTATTTTCAGCACTTTCATTTCGAAGCATAGGAGTAGAGGTAAATAATTATTACTTTGATTGTTCACTCAATCATCTTTCTCCGTCCCCCTTTCTTCTTTTATTTTTTCTTTTCACTACACTTGGCAATTTTGAAGTCCTCTTCGTTGAGGCAAAAGAACCGTCAACACAATCGCTTGATAATTGGCTTGAATTTAATCTGTAAGGATTTTTCAATCCTTGCTGGCACGCTCGCATTTATAATATTTTCCTTCGTAGGAAAAATAAGCCAACAAAATTACATTAAAAAAAAAAAAATTCAAATTTTGGAGTTTTTAATTTCATCAATTATTCCTTAATATTTTGTTTTTTTTTTAATTTAGATTTTAAGCCATTTGTCTATCTTCATTAAATAAAATTAATGAGAAAATAATATTTTAGTCATTATATAGGTTTATGGAAAATGATTTTGTGTGTGTGTGTATATATGTTATGCAGGCAAGTTGCATGATGGAAGTTGGAGTGAAAACTTCGTCAATGGGAGTGGATTCCGAACATTCAGAGCCATGTAAGTCTTAACCTCAACCAATCAATGTTACTCAGATTTAGTAATTATGTTGATAGTCTAGTTCGTTGCTTGCCACAAATTTCCTTTTTCTTTATAGGGTAAATTACAAATAAGTCTTGTGTGAGTGATTTTCCGATCACACCGCCCGCCTAGTGATTCAGTAGTAGAACACTGGCAGAATAGATGGCACCCTGCTGACCTGCACAGAAAGAGAAGGCTCCGGCGGTGGTTCTTCCACCCGGGATTACTCCGACGATCAAGTCAGTACTCAATATTTCTCAAAGATAAATCAATTGTGCTAAACTCACAAGCTTGAGTATCAAAAGCATACCTTAGACCCATGGGGGTGCCTCTTATTTATAGCCAACTCAATCCTAGTCCCAATAGAGGCTTGACTTCTATGGACTCAGGATTACTGCTTATTTGGGACTCCCAGTGGGGTTAGGATAAACTCTCTAAGAGTCTTATCTTTACCCAAATTGAAGTCTTCTCCCATTCTAGGACTCTTGTCCCTTATCCGCTAATCTCGGATTCCGATATCTTCGGAGATAACCTCGGCCTAGCCGAGATCATCTCGGCATCATGTCCAGGACACGTGGCACCTCGGCTGACACGTCGGCGTCACCTTGGCCACGTGTTGATACTCAGAAAATATATCTTCACAACTGCCCCCTAGGTTCTATTACCTCGGCATCCTGAGGTGATGGAACCTACACTGTTTGTTCATCTGTGATCCTCTGTCCGAGATCAAACTCGCCGACCTCATAGTTCCCTGGACTTCACTGTCCACTTGTGTCAAGTATCAAGATTCATGCTTTCCAAGCTGCTTGAGATCGCACCTCCTAGCCGAGTTTATGGTTCCATTAATTCGTTCTTCTTTCTAGCACGTCGGCTAAACTTGCTTCCTTATTGCCGAAGTAAGAATTTATTGACTCAATCCGAGCAAGACCCATAGTCTGCTTTCATCAATGCCTCATAACCAATAACCAAGTTCGTTTCAAGTTTCTCAGCCGAGATCATTCTCCAGGCCGACATGTCTTCTATAGATCATGAATCCCAAGAACTCCAATTTGCCGTCTTTTCACGCGTTTGATCAAAATCAACTCTCTCTCTGTCTTTTCAATTCTGCATCTTTGTTTTTGCTCAGACTTTCTCTTTTAAATCCTTCATTGCTCCAAACCTTCAAGCTCTGCAACTACTTTTATTCTTCCCCTCTAGTGAAGCTTTTTGCTGTCCTCTTCTGATTGTAACCGTGTCCTGATTCCAGCGTACTCAATACTGGCCTCTTTCCTCTGGTAAGCCACTGTTTAAATTTCTTGCTTTTGCTTCAAAAGAACTCCACCGCTGTACTTGCTGCCTTTGCGTACTTTGTTCATGTCTTTGATCGTTTTAGCTTTTTGTCTTGATTCCCAATATTCGTTGATTTCTGCCACTGTTCTTGGCTTGAATTCCAGGTCATACTGGCCCAAGGCTACTGCCCATCTGGCTGTTCTTTCTGTTAAGTCTCCTTGTGGTCGTCTGGAAGCTTTTCTTCTTTCAGGAATGCAACAATTGCATCTATCCAGCTTGGTCCTATGTCCACACACATTGCCTCATGCTCTGTGATCGGTGGTTCTATGATCGGGCCCGACAAATAGTCAATCATTATTGTCCTTGTTTTTCCAGTTTGTTTTGAACTTGCCAGGTTAGCCAACGCGTCGGCGTGGCTATTATCATCTCTGTAAACCTTATCTGTTTCTGCTGCTACTGCCAGCTTCAGTCCTGCAATCAATGCTTCATATTCTGCTTCATTGTTTGAGGCCTTGAACCCCAACCGACTGGACTGTTCCAATATCTCTCCATCTGGAGATATCAATACTACTCCTGCCCCCGCTCCCTATCGGTTTGAGCTCCTATCAACGAACAGTCGAAAGGAGTCGCCGATGTAAATGCTGCAAGGTCTGAGTTTTTCTTCTTTCCTTTGTTCCATTGTATTTGGCTGTGCTTCTTTTTCCTTGCTTGGGCATCGCTCACCTCGGCTCAACGGAGCCCGGTGTATGATGGATTCTGGCGTGAACTCGGCCACGAAGTCGGCCAAAACTTGGCTTTTGATTGCTGTTCTTGATCACTGTTCTGTTTCTGTTTGCCGTGTTTTTTCTAGATTCTTGCCTTCAATCTTCTCTTGCCTTTGTTACTGTTTTCTGTATAGTCTTAGAACCATGTCCTTTCTTGAAATTGATGTCGTGATAACGGTAGAAAAGCTCCTCCAACTGACTGCCGAGGTTGAACCACTGTCGACCATTGAAGCAGATTAGTCCGATGTTCTTGCTTTAGTCCCTAGTTATGAGGGTCTTCAATTTTGTACTTGCCTTCTTTCATACATGCTTCACCTTTCCTCATCTTCTAAGCTTTTTAACAAGCTAGGTGGTCATCTCAGATGATCATATCTTGAAAACGTCTTTCGATGTTTATCTCGGCTATACCAAACTTGTAAATTGCTACAAATTTTAACAAGTGTAAAAACCCTTATGAACTTGTAATTTCGAAATTTCAACAAGTGTTAGAGCCTTCATAATCTTGATTGCTCAAAAAATTTCAACAAGTGGTAGACTTTATAATCTTCGGTTAACTCATCTTGTAAATTGCTCAAAAAATTTCAACAAGTGTTAACTTTCCTTGCTCCTTAATTATCATTCCTTCCCCCTGCACCTTCTCCATGCCCCCTAATGTGAACATAAGTTGCACTTAGGATCACATTAGGGAAGTTGGCTTCGTGCCGTAGTCATAGACCCGATGTGTTCTTCTTTCGCCGATGTATTAAAACTGCTGGTATTTAATTCACCCCTTTAGACCCTCTTTCTCTTGGCCTTTGCAAACTATCATCGCTGTTTCTTGCAGCAATTATTCCTTTTATAATTCTGGTCACCACTTCTGGCGTGCACTTTAGTGGCTCTGTTCTAATCAAAACGACGTTTGACTCTGGCGAATCTTTTCCTGACATTTAACTTGTGCACTCTTTAACTTGTAATTTTTCTCAAAATTTCAACAAGTGTTAAACATCATTTCGTTTTAACTTTGGTTTAAACATCATCTTGACTTGACTTCGGTTAAGCATCGTCTCCGTTTAACTTTGGTTAAGCATCATCTCGGCTTAACTTCGGTTAAGCATCATCTTAGTTTAACTTCGGTTAAACATCATCTCGGCTTAACTTCGGTTAAGCATCATCTCCGTTTAACTTCGGTTAAACATCATCTCGGCTTAACTTCGGTTAAGCATCATCTCGGCTTAACTTCGGTTAAGCGTCATCTCAGTTTTTGAAGTTTTTCCTTTCTTGTCGTTTGTACTCTTGTACCTTTTTGTTTTTTAGACAATGTAAGCTCTGCATATGGCCGATGTGCCTCCTTGTTCTTGAATGTCTAATTCAACTTTCCTTCTCTGAATGCTTGTGCCTTTGTCTTTTCTTGACTGCCTTTGCATGATTCTATACTTAGAATATTCTGCATGTATATATTCTTCCTTCTTTGTGCAATCTTCTCGGGCTGATATACATCGGGTATAAAAACTGATGATTTGCCTCGGCAATAACTTGCCCTGTAAATTTCTCATAAATTTCAACAAGGGTAAAACTTATACCGTTAGTTTTAACTTTGTAAACTTTTCTCAAGTTTCAACAAGTGTTTAAACAGTGATCTCGGTTTATCAACTTGTAAATTGCTACAAATTTCAACAAGCTTTAAACAATGATCTCGGTTTAACAACTTGTAAATTGCTACAAATTTCAACAAGCTTTAAACAATGATCTCGGTTTAACAACTTGTAAATTGCTACAAATTTCAACAAGCTTTAACATTACCTCGGCTTAACTTCGGTTAAGCAATACCTCGGTTTAACTTCGATTAAGCATCATCTCGGCTTAACTTCGGTTAAGCATCATCTCAGCTTAACTTCAACTTGTAAATTGCTACAAATTTCAACAGGTGAAGATAAGGAATAATCTCAGCTTAACTTCAACTTGTAAATTGCTACAAATTTCAACAAGTGAAGATAATGGATAATCTCAGCTTAACTTCAACTTGTAAATTGCTACAAATTTCAACAAGCGAAGATAAGGAATAATCTCGGCTTAACTTCAACTTGTAAATTGCTACAAATTTCAACAAGCGAAGATAAGGAATAATCTCGGCTTAACTTCAACTTGTAAATTGCTACAAATTTCAATAAGCGAAGATAAGGAATAATCTCGGCTTAACTTCAACTTGTAAATTGCTACAAATTTCAACAAGTGAAGATAAGGAATAATCTCGGCTTAACAACTTGTAAATTGCTACAAATTTCAACAAGCGTTAAACATCTTTGTCTTTTGTCTGCCCCCAGTCTTCTCTCTCGGCTTAACAACTTGTAAATTACTACAAATTTCAACAAGTGGTAAACGCATTCTTCTTCTTTCTGCCTCTTGCTTGCTGGATCCATTGTTACCTCGGCCTCGCTTCGGCGAGCCGTTTCCTTTCTCATGTTTTTTTTTATAAGCCTCTGCATTCTTTTGTCCGTAGGGTCACCAGAATCCCTTTGATATGGTTCTGTAGGCAAGGGATCTGCCCCCTGCATAGCTTCTACATAATCCTTTGTGGACTTTATAAAAGGTCTTTATCTTGGCTAACTTCAGTCCGATCTTGTGTGTTTCTTTTTTATCTTCTGGGATCTGAGATTTGCTTACTGAGCTCTTCTCTTCTCGGATTTAAGTGTCGAGCTCTTGTCTTTTGGAATCTTGGATCTGCTCATTCAGGTTGAGCTCTTCTTTTCTCGGGCCTACTCATCTAGGCCGAGATCATGTCTTTTGGAATCTTGGACCTGCTCATTTAGGTTGAGCTCTTTGAATGTCATCTTCTTGGGAGCACTCATGCCCCCTGTCTTTGTATCCCTTCTGGAAGGATCTTCATTCCGTTTATGTCAACATATTCTCCATCCTTGCTAAACTAGTCGTTTCTGACACGTTGATCTTGTACGGTGGGGGCCATCTATTCTCCTTTCGTTCCCACAGACGGCGCCAAATTGTGTGAGTGATTTTCCGATCACACCGACCGCCTAGTGATTCAGTAGTAGAACACTGGCAGAATAGATGGCACCCTGCTGACCTGCACAGAAAGAGAAGGCTCCAGCGGTGGTTCTTCCACCCGAGGGTACTCCGACGATCAAGTCAGTACTCAATATCTCTCAAAGATAAATCAATTGTGCTAAACTCACAAGCTTGAGTATCAAAAGCATACCTTAGACCCATGTGGGTGCCTCTTATTTATAGCCAACTCAATCCTAGTCCCAATAGAAGCCTGACTTCTATGGACTCATGATTACTGCTTATCTGGGACTCCCAGTGGGGTTAGGATAAACTCTCTAAGAGTCTTATCTTTACCCAAACTGAAGTCTTCTCCCATTCTAGGACTCTTGTCCCTTATCCGCTAATCTCGAATTCCGATATCTTCGGAGATAACCTCGGCCTAGCCGAGATCATCTCGGCGTCATGTCCAGGACACGTGGCACCTCGGCTGACACGTCGGCGTCACCTTGGCCACGTGTTGATACTCAGAAAATATATCCCCACAAGTCCTATTGATAAATTTATCAGTCTCTCTTATGTTTTTAAATAAATTTACAGTGATAAATTTATTAATACAACGTAATGGGTAATAAGTCTCAAAAGTAGGACATATTGGTATTGCTTGATATGATGAAAAGTGAGAGAGAGAGAGAGAGAGGCAATTATGGAGTCTTGGTCACTTTTAATGAGAATTTTGAGAGGGACAGGCTAGGCATGAATATAACCTTTGGCTTATCGATGGAAAGTAGTTGTTTTTGGACTTGAGTCTATGTTCTTATGCTTAATTGTTTGGGCATTTACCATTGCACAAACAATAGGAATGACCATATGGAAAGTTAGGCTAAAATGAGAATGCAGGGGGCTATGAAAACTATGGTGCCAAGTCCTTTCGGATTTAATAAAATTTTCAAGGAGATGCAAAATGCATATTGGCCTTTTTATTATAGTAAAAAAGGTGTTTTAGTTTTACTTTCAGTTTGGATGGCACTTTAAAGTCTTTAGTTTGATCAACATCAAATGTACTATTCAGTGCCATAAAATTCTTTGGAGACTATATATAGTTCTGCAATATAAACCAATATAGGCAACTTCAAGATTCACATGGAAAGGCATAAACATGAACAAAGTGCATTAAAGGTTTTGCAAATTAATAACTTAAGCACCTTTGATTATTTATTGGGTTGTTTGAGTTTGTCTTCAAAGCTTTTGAGGAGTTATATTCTTGCTTCAGATTCAACATGATGTAGTAGGACAACTTAAAGGAAAGTTAGGGTATTTTTCATACAATAGGAATTGTGGTTGGTTCTGTTACAGAAAGCTTCTAGGGCTGTGGTTTTCAAGATAGAAGAAGGTTTCTAGAAGCAAAACACTTGTTTTGGCTTGACTCTCAAACGATGTAGGTTACATGATTTTATGAAAAGGTGAGATTAAAAGTTCTCAACAACAACTATTTTAGGGTTTCAATGGTTGAATTGATGGCCAATAAGTATCACAAATTGGTTACTTTAAAGATTATTTTCCTTCTATTTGGGATTATAGATAATCAAATGATTATTGATTACATTCACAGAGAAAAAGGGGAGAAAAAACACATTGCACTACGATTTATTTATGATTGGAAATTATACTCAATAAAATTTCCCTCTCTGTTTTGTTTTTGTTTTGTTTTTAAATATTTGGGCTGTTGTCTCGCTGTAGCTGGACATGGTCAATTTCTTTCATTATATCCTGTATTCAGAGTTTCTCCAATTCTTCTAGACTCTGAAGAATGGATGACTAGCAATCCAAAAGCAGTTGTTTAATGAACTTCCATGCTATTAAATAGTAACCATTGTTGATGGACAATATAAATACATGATACAACAATACTAGAGACCACTAATTTAGTGACTCTAACTCATCACTAATGAGGTGGAAAAGAAAAAAAAAAAAAAAAAAAAACAGACACAGCACATACTGTGGCAGTGGGTAGTGGTGGCACTAATTAGTGCTCCCACTCATTTTCCTACATGATATTTAATGATGTCATTTTTTTTTTGGGTGTCACCATCAAGTATTTCAAAATCAGCAAGCCTAAGGAGGATTACCATTTTCTGGTATAGTTTGTAAATTTAAGACTTGTAAGTCTTAATAGATGAATTTATTGTCTAATAGATTTTATGATAATTAATGGTATTTTTCATCAAACGCGGTTAGAAAACGTCGCTAATTGTTCATCTTCAGTGATAGTTTGAAAATTTTGTCACAAAAAATGTCATTAATTATAAATTTTAGTGGCAATTTAAAAAAATCATTACAAAAAAAGGTCACTAATTTTCAATATTTTAAAAAATTTGTCATAGAAAAATATCACTAATTGTAAGTTTTAGTGACAATTTATAAAAACTGTGACAAAAAAAAGTCACTAATTATCAATTTTTAACCACATAAGCCAAAAATCGTCACAAAAAATTATTCTTAGCGACGATTTTATTAAGACTTATTTTTAATAAGATTTTATGAAAATTAAGTATTGGGTTCAAGTCTTGGGACCACCATTTTGTGCATTATGCCAAAGGTGTGTACTCAATCTTTTCCCACCCAAATATACATCAATGTGTACTAATTAGGCGTTATTTTTTTTATGTTTTGTTTTTCCGTCTATTGTTTCTTTGTGGATAGAATTTAAAAGTTGGAGAACAAAATGAATTCTAGTTGGCTATGGCATGAACCTTTTGCTTTGACTTGGTGTGAAGTACAACTACAGATACGAGTACTGGTAATAGTACGATATGGGGATGAATACAACTTGGTAATTTGAAATAATACAAAAATGCATAACGTAACTCTATTGTGATGGAAATGCCACTGATTGTGACTCGTTACAATGACAAGTTTATTAATTTTAGGGGGACAATAAGGGTTGGGTCAATGACTGCTGTGGAGTGAATAAGTTGGGCGGCTTTGGTGAGCGGTTTGTCAGGGAAAAAACACACTGGAAAGATGTAAATATAGAAGTAAACTATCAGTTGTTTGGTGGTTGGATGAAAGTTAAGTGGAGTGTCAAAATTTGATTCTAGGCTTTTCTAGCAGTAATGTATCCTATTTGCCAACTCAAAATATTTTGATTGTTTTTCTTTCCTTTTTCTTTGAGCATCCGAAAGAAGTTAGTATATGACCCTTTATCTCTCTCTTTTTCATAAATTATTTTCTTACATTTGTTTTACAAATTCTTACACATTTAAAATCAGATTCCTAATCTCCTCCCTCACTTCAGATGAAATGCTAAAAGTAATTTTGTTTAGCTTCCTTAATTTTGTAGTGATGTCTTGTCTTTTTTCAGGCAATAATCCTTTGTTTTGTTGGCTTTCAAGCATGGAGGTTGTGTCTATCTTCCCTAGACGAAACCTAACTCTTGAAACAGCAAAATCTTGGGAAAGTATGGGACTCAACTTGGAGGTTCAAATATCAAATTGCAGCTATCACACTAACATCATTATCAGTGCGATGGATAGTGGTATATACTATAAATCAGCAAGCTTTTCACCAGATAAAATCGGAGATTTTGGTAGAGACTTTCTTGGGATCAATGATCCCGAATTCAAATGCAACAAGTAAGCCTTAACCTCAACCAATCAATGTCTTTTTGTGTTATAGGTAGTAAAGTTAGACTATAATTTAAAGAGTTGCCTATATCTATGTTAATTTATGCAGTAAGATAGTTGGAGCTAAACTGTTTGACCCAATAGAAGGAAGTGCTGATGCTAATTTATATTCTATAAATGATTATAATGGGCACTGCACCTAATGTACCAGCGGGGAATCTAGTGAAAAATGCTAGCTTTGGTAAATTGAAGATTGGTACGGCGAGATGAGGAGTACCAGCGGCAAGGATAGTTTACAAATTGGTTCTTGAAAGTCTACGTTATGGTTTTATGACCAGGGCATTCACCGTTGCTATTGAAGATAAAGTAGATATCTTAAATCTATCCATCAGCCATCCAAATGATGATGAAAAGGTTAAGATGAGAGAATCCGATTATTTTGACAAAATGGAACTTGGAACTTACGAGGCTATGTTGCATGATATATTATTCTGTATTGCTGCTGGAAATGATAGTGCTACAACCAAGAACGTTACGCCATGGACATTGTGTGTTACAGCCTGTAATTCACCGAAAACATTTACCACCAAAATATTAGTCATCCACACTAACTTTCTCAAAAAGGTAATCCTTTTATCCCTTTTTCTTTCATTATAATTTATCTGTTTTACAAAGACGCTTGACTTTGCACATCAAAACTGCAAGTATAAACTTTGCATACTTAAAATATGTGGAATTTATAAAAATAAAAAAAATACTATGGTACACACCATGCAAGTTATGCCATTTGTGCATAACTCAATATTAATAAATTGATAAAATCACATGAGATATAACCAAACAACTCTTAGATCATAATAAAAATAATGTCAACCAAAATCACAATGTGTTAAAATAATAACACAATATGTTATAACCAAAGACACAAAAGTTATAGCCAAAGGTACATATGATACACAACTCAAAAGAATTTTCCGAATTAGTTTGGATATTTGATTAGTGGATAAGATTTTCAGTCATGTTAAAAAAAAAATTAAACCTTCAGAACAAATAAATACAACATTCCAAAAGCTGTCTCATCCCTGGAATTCTTAATTTGAAAAAATGCTATTAATTTTACAGAAACACACGCTTATTATATTAGTTTTTTTTTTCCATTTAATTTTGGATTTTGCATGCAAGGATTCTCAATTAATCGATTCGGGGATACTAAATCTTGCAGCTTGATCTATTCTAAAAATGCAAGAGCCCCAATAGGTGCTGCTGGTACTGGAAGTTCAAGTTCTATGCCCTGGTAATAAAATAAAATAAAACATACTATTTTTATTTGTCGAATGGCATGAAATCATGATAGAATGGTTATTTTTTGCATAATTTGAATTCGAGTCAAGCAATGAGCTAGATCCCAAAAAAGTGAAAGGAAAAATAGTTGTCTATGCAATCAACAAATGGAATGTCTGCCTTGAAAGCTGGTGTTGCGGGTGTTATCATTATAGGTAAGGGGAATGATACTCTTCGATCTCTAATCTTTCCACTTCCGGTGGCATGTGTGACTAAAGAAGACGGTGAATTTATTATCAGTTACATGACCTGTACCTGGTTGTGTGCTAAATTCACAACTTAGTTACTCTATTTTTTTCTTAATATATATACATATATATAATCTTAATGATTTTTATGTTAATTTTGTAACAGTAACCCAATAGCTAAAATTTGCACAAATGAAGAAGAACCAAATCCTGACCATCGCTAGGTTTTCTACAAACGGGGCAAGCCCACTGTCAGAACATATTAGTAAGGTACATTCTACTAAACTCAATGTATTATTCTTGTTTCTTATAATTTTTATCTTTAAACATCATAATTTGTTGGATAAATAAAATACTAAATATCTTTCAATTTTCAGCCTGATATTTGTACAATAGGGGTTGATGTTGTTTGTGCAAATTCAGAAGAGGTGAAAGGTGCTAAAGAGAATTTCCCATTTACCATGGCATCTAGAACATCTATGGCAACTGCCATTGTCTCCAGTGCTGCTGCATTTGTTAAATCATTTCACCCAACTTGGTCATCAAGCGCTATAAAATCGGCACTCATGACAACTGGTAAATTTTACATATTTTTTTTGTATGGTTATTTAAATCTTTTGAAATTAAAGGCAATATATATATATATATATAATATGCAGCAATCCAAATGAATGTAAAGAACACATGTGATATCCGTAGAATTGGCTTGGGACTTGTGAATCCTACCAAAGCAATTCATCCAAGCCTTGTTTATGAAATAAAGCCAAAAGATTATTCATCTTGCTTCGCCCTAATCCCTTACCCTCACACGCACTGTAAAAGCTTTTTCCTTATCATTGTCAAAGCATAATACAGTAGGATTCACTTTAATTTCAACCGCGTCAGGACTTGTAACTTCAATAAAATAAGTTGAAACTTGTGTGTCTCTTCTCCCAACATGCTTTACACGCCTCTTAAACACCCGAATTGGTTTTGTTTCTTGGATTAAAGCTTTGAAAGATAGGTAGTTCAAGTTCCGTATACCAGACGAATAATCTTCTGGCTTTATTTCATAAACAAAGCCTGGATGAATTGCTTTGGTAGGATTCACAAGTCCCGAGCCAATTCTACGAATATCACGTGTTCTTTACATTCATTTGGATTGCTGCATATTATATATATATATTGCCTTTAATTTCAAAAGATTTAAATAACCATACAAAAAAAATATGTAAAATTTACCAGTTGTCATGAGTGCAAATTTTAGCTATTTGTAAAACAGATAAATTATAATGAAAGAAAAAGGGATAAAAGGATTATTTGTTTTGAGAAATTAGTGTGATGACTAATATTTTGGTGGTAAATGCTTTTAAGAATAAGTTGAAAATCAGCTTAAGCTGAAAGTTATAAGCTATAAGCTGTTTAGGCATAAGTTATAAGCACTTTCCCACAGCTCTACCAAACAGGGCCAATATATCATGCAACATAACCTCGTAAGTTCCAAGTTCCATTTCGTCAAAATAATCGGATTCTCTCATCTTAATCTTTTCATCATCATTTGGATGGCCGATGGATAGATTTTAAGATATCTACTTTATGTTCAATAGCAGCGGTGAATGCCCTGGTCATAAAACCATAACGTAGACTTCTGAGAACCAATTTGTGAACAGTTATCCTTGCTACTGGTACTCCTCCTCTCGCCGTACCAATCTTCAATTCACCAAAGCTAGCATTTTTCACGAGATTCCCCATTGCTATAGAGCACATTGGGTGACGTGCCCAATATAATCCTTTATAGAAGCACATTGTGGTCAGTGTTCTTCTCTCTCTTTCCCCGATTTCATTCTACATTCTACATCAGCGCATCTCCCTTGGGTTTAAAGATTTACTTTTGAGTGGGCTTCTTTCATGGTGAAAAATTTATGGTTGTATACCCGATGGTTGGACCCAAATTTTTGGATATTATATAGAAGTCCATCCCACAACACGTCCATTAATAGTGAGGCTAAAATTTTTCCAAAAAATTGCTCACGGCCTTAAACTAAGCTATCCTAAAATGATCTCGTTATGTGTGAAAGTCCTGAATATTTGGTTTTTAAACTTAAATGGCATATTTATTACTTGTCATTCATAAACAGCATCAAAGTAACAAGGTATTTTCTTCCAATTTTATACAAATAGCAAGAAGAGGGTTTTTTTTTTAATTTCCCGTTAGGTATGACGCAATCAAGCCAAGACTACCAGTGGCAATACCATAGAGTAGGTAGATAGATTACCCTACTCTCTCTTTCTTTCTCTCTCTCTCTCTTTGTGCCAACATTCTAGCACCAATGATTGACTCGCTTTATCTTCATTTTAAATATTGAATGAGCAAGTCAAATTAATAGCAATATATATTGGCTTTTGTTTGACAATTATACTTATGCTTGTTTCATAAAGTTCAAGTTTTGTTTTTACTTCATTTTAAATTTTATATTCTCTAATTTGTTATTTTGGCATATTAATTTTATTGTTGTAAGTTGAACATGTTTTTAGGCTTCGTTTATTTATTATAACATTTTGGTAAGTAGGGTGTATTTTCTTAGTATATTAACACCATGCAAACAATATTGTTGGTTTAAAAATTTATCTTGATAAGCTTAGACTGACCCTGTCAAATAATTTTTTGAGTCTGCCCCTGTTTTTCTCTCTAGCTTTTGCAATAGGGCAGGCCCTTTCAATTTCACGCTACCATGATCTGCTTATCATGTCCAATTTTTGTTTAAAATTTATTCCATTGTGTGATATTTGTTGCGTTAATCTCATCAAGGTACTGATGGTTGGTTTTGGAATCAAAGGGCTTGTTTCTTGCTTGTGTTTGGGTGCACCAGTTAACTAAAATCGAAACTCATCCTTTTAATTTAAGGGAATTCGGTTCCAATCTTAAGTAAATTAATAATGAGGCAAGTATTTGGCTCAATCCCCTTTTTGATACCCCTCCCCCTCCTCTTTGAAGCCAAAATCTAGTGCTCATAAAATCTGTTTCAGTTACTATTCCAAAGCAAAAGCTTTCTTTGATTGCTTTTGTTTCTGCTTTGGGTTTAATATTACACCAAACTTGGTTTTCAATTTTTAGTTTGTTCGTTGTCCTTTTGATGTGTAATTGCCCATTGTTTCTGTTTACTGTATTTTCCTGGAATCTCCTTTAACATATTTTGTTGTTTCTTGTTTGTCAAGTCCTAAGAAATACCGTCACTTCTAAGGTGATGGCATGTCACATTTGACACTGTGTCCGACACAACATGACACAACCCTCATTAGACACTTCCCAACAAGACCTACTATTTTAAAAATACTTCTAAACTTGGACACGTTTCTGACCGTTGAAGAAGACTTGTTTCTATTGCTTAAACACATCATTACTAGTCTAACTAAAATAACTTGGAATCCATTGATTAAAGAAAAATAAATAAATTTAAACATATTGTCCTCACTAGACTTTAAAAATATTATATTTGAATTAAATATTCATACATATGACATAATAATTGCTTATCCTTATATATGCCATATAATAAATATATGAATTTATATTGTTGTGCATGTTCCTAAATTTTTTGAAAATTTGTGTGTTTGTGTTGTGTCACGTATCTGTGCAAGTCAGTTTTATACGATTTAAGCAAATCATGTAATTGAATCCCTTTCTTTGTCCTTTGTGGTTTCTAGTATGCGGTGGTGGTGTTGATGATTCTGCATTCTCTAAATTGCTTTGTGTGTATTTGTGTTGTGTCAATGCTCGCAAGCACCCTTGCGACATAGTTATTCATTATTGTGCGCGTACGGATAACATGTGAGTTCAATTTTGGCAGAAAAATCGAGGCCAAAAGCAAGGCCTAAAAGAACAACTGAAAGGGGTATGCTTTTCATTTCTTGGAATTGATTAGAATTTCCTTACATTTCCCTTATATTTTAGTTTTCATTACACTTACAACTTTAATACCTTATGCAGCATGGCCAATGCATCAACCAAGGCCTAAAGAAGGAAAAGGAATATGTATGTTTTATTTTTTTAATAGTATTGGCTGAAATTACGGCAGTTGCATATGCTTATCTTGCAAGTTCTCTGTACATCGTTTTACTTTTTTTGGTAATTGTTTAAGCCCTTTATATTTTTATTTTTATCAACTACTGGACACATGTCATACTTCTTAGTTGAAGTCCATTTTGTTCTACGATTTAAAGACGCACAAGTAATGTAACTGTATCACTTTCTTTGTACATTGTGGTTTCTATTTTGTGTTGGATATGATGATGTTGATGATTCTGCATTCTTTAAGCTTGTGCGTTTGTGTGGGTGCTAGCAAGCATGTCTGTGAGAGAGAGATTCGATATTGTAAATGTACTGATAACATGTGAGTTCAATTTTGGCAGCAAATTCAACGCCTAAAAGAACAACTGAAAGGGGTATGCTTTTCATTACTTGGAATTGATTAGAATTTCTTTACATTTCCCTTATATTTTAGTTTTCATTATGCTCACAACTTTAATACCTTATGCAGCAAGGTCAATGCATCATCCAAGGGCGAAAGAAGGAAAAAGAACATGTATGTTTTGTTTTTTTAATAGTATTGGCGCAAATTACGGAAGTTGCATATGCTTATCTTGCAAGTTCTCTGTACATATTTTTACTTTTTTTGGTAATTGTTTAAGCCCTTTATATTTTTATTTTTGTCAACTACTGGACACATGTCATACTTCTTAGTTGAAGTCCATTTTGTTTTATGATTTAAAGTCACAAGCAATGTAATTGTATCACTTTCTTTGTCCATTGTGCTTTCTGTTTTGTGTTTGGTATGATGATGTTGATGATTCTACATTCTTTAAATTGGCTTGTGTGTGTTTGTGTGGGCGCTAGCGAGCAATTCCAAGGCCAAAAGTAGAGCCTGAAAGGACAACTGAAAAGGGTATGCTTTTCATTTCTTAGAATTGATTAGAATTTCTTTACATTTCTTTTTTTTTGAAGTTTTCATGACACTTGCAACTGTAAAACCTTTTGCAGCAAGGCCAATGCACCAGCCAAAGCCTAAAGATGGAAAAGAAATAAGTATTTTTTTTTGCAGTTTTGATTTTTGTATAATGATTATTCTAATTCTAGCTATTGACAATGCTACTCTTGCAAGTTCCTTTTCTTCTTTCTTAGTTTGTGGTGATGCAGAAGTGGATGAGCGGATGAAAACTAAGATGGACATTGAGGTTGACCAAGCACTTCACAAACCAGAAGAAGAGGTATTGGTAGAATTAGATTTCGAATTGCATGTGTGAGCGCATCGCTTGTTTTGTAGTTTGCATTTTTAAGAAACTTGTCACACCCCAAATTCGGCATGACCGGCCGTGGCCCACAGGGAATTAGCCCAAGGCACACGTAAGCCTAAACATGAACCCAAAACCATAAAGAATAATTGTGATGATAACCCAAGAATAAATCAATCAACACTCAACCAGTGACATACCACAATGTATGCACAAAACTCGATAAGCAACCTAAAACAAATAAATGTATGCCCTAGAGGTCCATGCAATCGAGTCCCCGCTATGCCATGAGTCCACTCTAAGTCCTTCTAATACCTGGAAGCAAGGTTTTGAAAAGCGGTTGCGATGTCAGTGTGACGCGTTGCGTTATTCTTGAGGTGTAAAAGTCGAGTGTAACGGTTATGTAATCGAATCGTGAATTTTTTTAATTTTTGCACAATTTAAAAAAAACTTACCGATACACATTTTTTTTTTCCATGATCATATTTATTGGGTTAAAAATAAATATTGATTAATTTTTGTAAATTTTTAAGTACGATCCAATAGATTTCATATTTTTAAATCACTATAAACTGAGTTTTTTACATTTTATTTTAATAATTAATGACTTTATATTATACAAAAAATCAATCACTAACTATTATATATAAGATAAACAATGACAAGTAAGAGAATAAATAAGAGTCTAAATATATATATATATATATTTTTTAACCAAGCCAAATAGATAATGACCATATTTATTATTATTATTATTTTCAAACAATATATAGATAGACACACACAAATAAAATGGTTTAGTGATAGCAGCTGAATAGAATAGCATAGGTCTTACAGTTTCAACAAATCAATAACATGTTTTTCATCTTCCCTCCTCTCTCTCTATCTCTTGCTCCTCCATTTTCTCTCTTTATCTTCTCTCTATCCCTCTTCCCCCATTTTTAGCTTTTTTTTGTGTGTTTTTTCGAAAGAAACAGTTTGGAACCGTTCATTGTTACGGCACCATTACGACCGCTACGGCAGCCGCTACGGGCGACACACTGTGAATCTCAATCACATCAAAAAGCGTCAGAACGGGTGGCGAATCGCCAAAACCGTACGCATTTAATACATGAATCTGCTATGACCGCTTTTTAAAACCTTGCCTGGAAGTGATAAAAATTAAGTCAGCTGATAGCTCAGTGAGTAGCAACATGGATAGTAAATACAGTTATGAAAACAGGGTTCAATTCCAAAATAAAATATATCTCACAGAAACTAGTTTGGCATACAGTTTGGTAAATACAATCTGTTTCAAAAAGAAGGTTCCACAGTTCAACACTTTAAAATACTCATGTCTCGCAAGAACATGTTAAATGACATTAAAATACTCATGTCTCGCAAGAACATGTTAAAAGGCATTAAAATACTCATGTCTCGCAAGAACATGTTAAATGACATTTTCAACAGCTTATAACATGAACACCAATAATTTTCTGGGTACCAATAAAAACAAATAATCTGCCACACATTTCTCGTCTATAAGTTGGATCCAATACCGAACTAGGAGTCATCCTCAGGGTGGCACCTGGGCCTTTTCTGCTAGTCGATCCGATTGAAGGTCACCTAGTAATTTTTAAAGGTCTGTTCCTTACAATCGTTGAGCACTAGAGTCATTACGGCCTAAACCGGATCTGTTCTCTAGTGGCCAGAGTCACCGCACACAGTGGAATAAGTTCCCTGGACTAAATACACAACCTGGTCCCAGTATTCAATACACATCAGTTTCGCAAAACATGGTAGTTCATCATTATAAACATGAGACCAAAACAAATAGTTTACAGTATGCCAAGTTCACACATGTTTCAGAAATAATTTGATTCACTTGATAATATAATAATTATCAAAACACTTTAATCATGAAACAACAATTTAATTTTCCAACAGTTCAGGGTAGGGGAACATTTATAAAAATATGTAGCATGAAACTACTCACCTGTCGAATAGAGTATGAAAGTCCAACTAGTGCCCTGAACCAATATGAAAACTTCACGTCACTACTAATTTCAAACAAGCCTTCCCAACCTATTCGCTAACTTTGAAAATTACAAAACCCACTCCACGCTATTCGAAAAATTCCAATAACCTCCAGATATGATCTAATATATCTTAAGTTTCAAACCCAATTGGTTTCACTTGATTTGCTTATCAAATTAATTATCTACAATTTATTATATCCAAACAGGCTGTTTTCTGTCGCACTTCAAAGAAATTAACGGTTCTCTTAGTATACACGAGCAATCAACGCAAGGCCAAAAATGTATGAAACTAGACTCGTAACCGGTTCTAATGACTCTGATTTGATAATTTTTGGATTTATACCCAAAGAGAACAACACTTCCAAAGTTACTGTTTCGGACTGGTTTGCTGGACAGATTTAAATACCTCAATTCATATGGATTTTTACTCCCAAAAATTATGAAAAATTTCAGATATACAATTCAGTAAGTAATTAATCTACGGTAAAAATTTCATATTAAAATTCATCCGTTTGGTATGTTTTCTTGATTTTTAAACTCTATGGTTCTGCACAGAATTAATGTTTACACATGAATGTTTGAACCTTAAACATCATATCTAGACCTATACCAAACAAGGCCCACTACTACAGTTATATATGTAAATAAATATATATAAAAAAAATACTTAACAATCACCTCTTCTATCTATGCATAGCACATTTCAGCAGCTAAAACTCTCATTGATCAGCCAGTTTCATACTCTGCTTCCAATAGTCCCCACAGGAGCAAATTCCATTCCAGGAGGCATCACAACCATGCGAGGCATAGACCCGCCACAACAGTTCACATTGCGCTTAATCCTTGCTCTTAGTTTGCGCTCTAATATTGGATCAAATTCATCATACAACCTCCATTGCTCTTCTATTTCCTGTCTAGCACTGGTGATGACTACTTCAGAGGCATCAAGAGATAACTCCTCAGCCTCTATACGTCACATTATTTTGTATGCAGCAATGATTTCGTCCCTGGACTGACGTCCTTGTTTCAAAAGTTGTTCAAGCTGTCTCGTCCAAGCTCCATGTTTTCACCACGTATCAATCCATGGAGGCTTATTAACACAATGTAAAGTTTCTGTTCCTTGGCTTCATGAATAGCAATTCTGTCTTCTGGTCTCATTTTGTCAAATTCATCAATACAGACAACACCTCCATCTGCCAAAACCATAGCCCCACCTTCCAAGTAAAATTCGCGAGAGCTGCTGTCTCGAATTACGGAAGTAGTAAGACCAGCAGCTGATGAGCCTTTTCCAGAAGTATATACAGCTATTGGAGCTGTCTTCTCCACAAACTTGAGAAACTGCAATTTAGCAGTAGATGGATCTCCCAAAAGTAACACATTTATATCACCTCTTAACCTCACACCATCCGGTAAAGTCTTCCTTGATCCTCCAACGGCTCTCTCTCTCTCTAGATAATATTCTCCACCGAGTATATCTCTTTCTAAAGCTGTGAATGTCTGTTTCTCTCCTAAAATTTCCTTCAAGTAGGTGATATCATTTCATTCACTTTAATCATTCTTGACCACTACTAAGAGCCACCACCGAATTGCACATTCAGATGCACATATTCCCTTCTCTTGTTCCCCACTAAAATTCCTTTATCAAAATAAGCTGCCCCATCCTTTATAATTTATTTATTAATCACTTGTTGATATAATCACCCACTCGCCTCTGTCTATTTCAGATTCACTTTAGTTCAGATGCTCATCGAGGAACTAAACTCTCCACTCTCTCTTGTCCAGCTTTTCTCTCAAAACATACATTCCAATGTCCCACGAGAGATGAGAAATATTCCTTGCATTCTCTTTAATCATTCATTCCCACCATTTTTGACCCCACTCCAGCACCTCATCTTTTCTTTTATTTAATAGCCCACCGGACAGCCCATGCTTTTGTTCCTCATGTACACTAGTTCTCTCTCTCTGATATCTCTACATAAAATAAGTAACCCATTTATCACCCCACTCAAACATCATCATATATTCCATTTTCCATGTAAAGACCTGATCAGATGTTGGTGAGACTAGTAATTTATTTCCATCATCATAAAATAAACCTCTTGCTCCAGGAATGCTACATCTTAAAGGTGGATATTGAATATAAACATGTGACACCACGCCGCTGCTGTGATACCCTTCCTCGTGGCGGACCTCCCCTGCCTTGAAATCAGTATAAAACACCTTGCTTCATTCCTATGATCAGTCTTAGATATATAGACTTCAGTACATCACCCAGAACTAGTCCCCACTGTGGACAATGGGTGCTACCCTGGCAATACACAGCAAAAGGCTCCCTTAGTGGTCCATCACATGGGAGCTCATTTGTACTGCCATCAATGTTTCAACAAATACGGGTTCCAAGCAAACAAGGCTTTCTGTAAAGGTTGCCCAATCATTCTCTCTTATTCTATTTTTTTTTTTTATAGCTCCACCCATGTGTGTTTAAAGTTGCCTACCCACACGAATCATCAAGTAAATATTCCCTTTCATTTATTTATTTATTTATTTATTCAGGTCATCACAAAACTTACTCTTCAACTTTTTTGGTTATTTTTCAATGGTACTTCTGAATGCTACCTCATAAATCATTTCCAGTTTTGTCAGTTGATTAATTTTATGGTTGAGATGTTATATACCATGTTTCTCTTCTCTATTTAACCCAAAGTAGATGTTGGAGGAGGTTGTAAACCATTTCAAATATCCTTGGTGTAGTTCATCCATCAACAAGCACAACTCAACTGAAAAAATGGTTATTGTGACAGTGCTTGATCAAAGGGCTGCAAGGGAGCCAAGTCAAGTCGGGCTTTGTTGAGTTTGAGCTCAACTCGTTTGCTTATAGAGCTCGTTTATTGAGCTCAAGCTCGGGTGGATAACTAACTAGGCTTGAGCGCTCTCTTATCAAGCTTGTTTGTAGCCCTACTTGATCATGCCATCATCTGTGGCTTGGAGTGAACTGGTCTTGTTTGACATGAAAACGAGGCTTCTTTTACACAAGTATTGCGTGCTAAATATGAATTATAAAGGATTGTTTGGTATTGTGAATAGATTGTATGGAAGTTTTGATTATTTTTGTTTCTGGCCTACTTTTCTAACCTGAAATCAAGAGCCTTTGGTCAGTTTGTTACAATGTACTAATTCATAAATTTAATATGATAAATATATAATTTTTTGCCTAGATATAATTAAGATTTGAATCATATGTATCAATCTTTCAAAATGCAGATATACCAGGTTTACTTTGATGCAAGTGGTGGTGACAAAGCTGCCTTGCCTGATCACAAGAAATTCCTCGAAGATGTTTTCGGCAGGTGTTAAATGTTTTGCCTTTTTATTTATTTAATTAAAAAGTAGTTGATCATTTAAAGATGTCTATGATAATTACATGTCCAATGGGATAATTTTAGTGGTGCATCTGAATTGGAGACCACGGTTAACACCATCAATGGCCATGTATTTGCTGTCTCGCTGACAGAGGAGGAGGTGCATCTACTGGCTGGTTGGTTAAATCTGTGTGTATGTTGTTTGTATGTTGTATGTGTGTATACTGAGTAATTTACTTTATTGGTTTTCAGGCAGCGATGAAGCATTGGGGATTAAAAAGTGGTACCCAGTAGAATTGGTGCAGTAGAATATTTATCAATGAATTTTTCTTTTTGCCAAAAAACAGAAAAGAACTAACGGTTTATCAGAATGTCAACGGAAATTATCCATTATAATATGTACTCTATTGGTCTTATTATCTCTAAGGTTAATAGATTTGTAATTAAGCCATTTTATGAGCTGGCAAGACGCTTAAACAATTATTCCTAATATATATATGTTTTTTCTGGTTCAAAAGAAGAAAAATGTGTGTTGAATTTCTATTTCATGTTTATGCTCGGTATAGTTAGTTTCTAATGAACATCTATGGCCTTGTTTGTTTGTCTTTTGAGAGACAATTTTTTTTTAAAAAGGTTTAAAAATCTGTTTAGTTAAAAAAAAAAAAATTTAGAAAAAAATTTAAAATCACTTTTCTTTCTAGTAGACATTAATCAATCACTTTTTTTCCCTCACATCTTATACATCTATTAATCATTTTTTCTCTCACACTTATTTATTTAACTGTAAAAATAAATAAATTAAAAAATATAAAAATTACTAAAATAAAATTTAAAATTATTTTTAAAATATATAACCAAACAAATTATTAAATCTGTAAATTATTTTCAAAAAAATATTTTTTTAAATTATTTTACAAATACAAATTAAACATGTCCTATATGTTTTGCTTTAGTATCCCCACCAAGTATAACATGTGCTAGTTGGTTCAATAAAATTGTTTTTTGATTAGGTATGGCTCTAGTATAAACAGAGCCTGCCAATTAGCGGATCATAAATATATTTTAGTTAACGGTTGTACAGTAGATATACTAAGTTATCATTGCAATTTTAAGATATTCATGATAAGAAATGAACAAAAATCAAGAGTTATGATTCAGAATTCTTTCAATTCATTCTGCATGAGGAATTGCCAAATCATTTGACTTTTTACCCAGTCAATATAAGGGATAAGTTAATCAAATAATAGGTAGTAATGGGTCAAATTGAAAATAAATAAATTATTAGTTGTAGAATATTATTCTCGTCAGACTTAAACATAACCATAATAACAAGGATTTTGACAATTTTGCTACCTTTTGACGAAGTAAATTTACTTGAGATTAAGATAAATATGATTTTCCTCTCCCATTTATGTATTATAGACAGGTAGAGAGACTCATCATTAAACGTCATTGCAATTGATTAGTGTCATCGACACCCTGGGTCAATTCCAATGCCAACGCCATCATCTACGACCAACAATCAATGCGCACCAAGGATTAACACCATTGATTTGCATCACCACCATTAAATTTTTTGGAAGGGAGATTGAAAAGTTGGGAGGCTGACTGAAGAAAAAAGGGATTAACACCACTGATTTGCATCACCACCAGGGATGGAACCAGGATTCTATCCTCTAGGGGCCAAAATCTAGAATAAAAATATTCATTTAATGTAGATTTATTTGTTTTTTAAATTAAGATTTTTTTTTTTACTCACCAAATTGCATTTTTTATTTTGAAAAACCACTCACTTAAGCAGTAAGCACTACACAAGAAATAAAAAAAATTATAAATTTTTTTTTAAAAAAAAAGAAAAAAGAGAACAAGATTTTATCACATTTTATTTATCCTATAATATAATATAATATAATATTATTACATTAGCAACAAATATGAATTATAGAACTCATTATACTAATGCACTAATATATAATATTATAAAGAATTAGGCATAAAAATATAATCATCATAATATAATTGTTCTGTTATGGAGTTAGAAAAGAGAATAAAACACAAGAAGAAAAATAAATAAATAAAATAAAATAAAACACAAGAAGAAGGGGAAAACAAAAAGAAGAGACAATAACAAGAGACATTAGGTGGGTTATATTAAGATTGTGTTTAATTCATGGATTTAAGTAGAAATTTAGAAAAAGAAAAAAAAAAATGTGTATGAAATGTAATTATATATTTTGTTCATATTTTACTTATTTTTTCTCTATTCTTTTTAAATTTCTATTCAAATTCATTAATCAAATACAACGTAAATACTTTTTCACATAGAGTGGCCAAGAAATTATTCGAGTTAAAAGCAGAATAAAAAAATAAGAAAGTGGGGGTGAAGATTAAAAGAACATTTATCAACTAGGGGGCCAATAACATACACATGGAAATGGATAGAAAGTAGCAGCATCGTTGCATGCAATTAGGTTGTCCCATTGAACCTAGATCTTGGGATCTCCAGTCAATTAGGTTGGGTTTCCATTTCGGTAACACCTTACACTACAGGCCTTAAACCCATTCCTTCTAACGACTTCTCTACTAACACTCGATTTAACATTTTGGTTAGCAGATCCACAATGTTGTCCTTAGACTTTACATAGTCTAAAGTAACAATTCCGTTTGAGAGTAGTTGTCATATAGAATTATATCTACGACAAATACATCTAAACTTTCCATTATACATATTACTCTGTGCCGAGTCAACAAATGGTAATGTCACAATGAATCTGAGATGGCTCGCATGTGTTTTCGACCAACGTGGAATATCCTCAATGAACTGGCGAAGCCATTTAGCTTCTTCAGTTGCTTTATCCAAAGTAATTAACTCAGATTCTATCATTGATCTCGATATACATGTTTGCTTGGAAGATTTTCAAGACTCGACTACCCTTCTGAGGGTAAACACATAACCACTAGTGGATTTGGAGTCTTTTATATCAGATATCCAATTAGCGTCACTATACCTTCTAATACCGCTGGGTATCTGCTATAATGCAGCCCATAAGCCCGGGTGTAGCGTACATAACCTAACATCTGCATAATGCCCCTCCAATGAGGGACATTCGGATTACTCGTGTATCTACTAAGCTTGCTTATAGAGTAGGCTATATCTGGCCTAGTACAACTCATTAGATACATCAAACTTTCAATGACCCGAGAATATTCTAGTTGAGAATCACTCTCACCATTATTCTTGGCCAAATGTAAACTCACGTCTACCGGTGTCATAGATATACTTGTATCTGATTTACTAAATTTCTCAAGTATCTTCTCAACATAGTGAGACTAAGAAAGTACAATACTACTAGATGTTTTGGTAATCTTAACACCCAGAATTACATTTGCAATGCCCAAATCTTTCATGTCAAGTTTAACAATCTCTTGGTAGTTCTAATAATTTCATCATTACTACCAACAATGAGTATGTCATTAATGTATAGACATAAAATGACATAACCTCTATCAGTGTCTTTAACATATATGCACTTGTCACACTCATTGATTCTAAATCCATTTGACAACATAGCGTTGTCAAACTTTTCATGCCATTGCTTAGGAGCTTACTTCAAACTATACAATGTTTTGACAAGCTTACAGACTTTCTTATTTTGTCCTGGAGCTGAAAAACCCCTCGGGTTGTTCCATGTAGATTTCTTCATCTAATTCTCCATTTAAGAAAGATGTCTTTACATCCATTTGATGTATCTCCAGACCACATAAAGTTGCTATCGCAATCACCATGCAAATGGATGTAATCCTTGTCACAAATGAATACGTATCAAAGTAGTCCAGGCCTTCTCGCTGCCTGTATCCTTTGATAACTAGTCTGGCTTTATACTTATCACTTGACCCATCAGCTTTCATCTTTCTTCTAAAGATCCACTTACTCCCTAAAGCCTTACTGCCTGGGGGTAGATCAACCAACTCCCAAGTATGGTTTTGTAAGATGAAGTCAATCTCACTCTTAATTGTTTTTTTTTCCACAAAGGACTTTCAAGTAAAGTCACAGCTTCATGGAAAGTTCGAGGTTCTGCCTCTAACATATAAGTCAAGAAATCCGGACTAAAGGACTTTGCAATCCTAGCCCTCTTACTCCTTCTTGGCTCATCTACATCCTCAGTTTGATCATCAACTTGATTATCTAAGTGATCACCTGGTCGATCAGCTACGTGATTATTGTCACCTTCAACCTCTTTCATGGAACTCGGAATACATTTTCAAAGAAAGATACATTTCTTGATTCCATGATAGTATTCTTGTGTATATATGGAATAACAGACTTAACCACAAGAAATCGATATGCACTGTTATATTGTGCATAACCGTTGAATACAAAGTGAACGAATTTTTAGGCTTATCATAAACCTCTTGGGTTTAGGTATTCTCACCTTTTGCTTGACGCCCTCATATTTGTAGAATTTATACAAAGCCTTTTGGCATTTTCCAAAAATTCATACAGGGTCTTCAAATAATTCCTCGTGTCACAATGATTATGAAACTTTCAAAATTATATCACAGTAAATACATTCCCAGAATGTCATCAACCGAATTAAGCACCCAAACATATTTGGTCTAACCTATCACTCTGAAGCTAATAGTCTTACTATTAGGAAACACAAATCCAGTGTTCAATAGTCTACTATTCGGAACTCCATAACATGGCCAGTAGTCTTATCACTAGGAATCACTAATTTCTCAGCATGTGGTCAGTACACTTTCTACTACTAGGAATCACAATGTTTTAACCTGTGATCAATAGTCACTTTACTATTAGGAATCACAATGTCCTGACATAAGACCAATAGACTCTTTTATTACTAGGAATCATCACGTCTTGACATATGATCAGTAGTCTCTCCACTACTAGGAACCATCATGTCTTGACATGTGATCAGTAATCTGTTCACTATTAAGAACCACAATCTCATAACTATGTAGTCAGTGGTCTAGCACCTCCTAGGAACCACCAGTTTTCTATCTCTGTGATCAGTGATCTTGTACTCACTAGGAGCCACCAATTTAAGAATACATTTAGAATTTAAAAATTCAAAAATATATTCACTCATCTAACGGGTTGTCTCATCTTTGCTTTCAAGCAAAGTCACATAGCAATCATATGCTATAATTGACACATGGATAACATACTGATTGCCTTTGATTCATTCAGAGATATTATCATGCAATCTTATGATTTCCTTTAATCACACTTGATCTCTCTAGATGTTCCTTTAAGAACCTCGCAAGGCTTAAGGTTGTCAGGTGGAACAACATTTCTATTGTCACCTCTTGAAGCCATTTCTGAAAAATCACAACAGAATTTCACTATTCTGTTTTTTTCAAAAACTAAACGTAATACTAGAAAATTCACAGTTTGAAATTTAATTCAAAACTGATCTCACCACTTACCCTAGAATCGAACATGATCAAGAACGTTTCCAGGAAGACTGGAGGGGTCACACCGGTCCCACTTAAGACCCAGTTAACCTTAGACAAAACTTTCAAGAACATGCTGACTCCTAGTCCATGGGAAACAAATTTAGAATTAATTTTTTCAAGGGATCAACCAGATTAAAACAAACCAATTCCCAAGCAAATAAAATTTGCTACAAGAATTACACCACTCATAAAAGTTTGCCGGCATTCCCGGAACTGAGCCCATTATTTCTGAATAAAAATCAGAAATATTTTAGCTAATACTAAAATTTGGTTTCTTTTCTCAAAACCTAAACACTTTGGAAATAATCAGATTATAACTAAAGACTTTCTCCAAACTTGGTTTTCCAACACTTTGGGAATAAAATGATTAAACCCAAAGACTTCCTCAAACCCCAAAGGTTTGAAACCAAATTCGTCTTAGTTGTCATTTCTGAATAAATAAGAAATACTCTTTAGCCAAGGCTAAACACTTTAGTTTCTATTACAGAAAACCAAACCAAGTTCCAAACTTACAAGCAATTTAAAAATTGCTAACCAAATTACAAGCAATGTAAAAAATTGCTACAACAATGATTAAGCAAATAAAATGTTTCTAACAATACAAGTAAATAAAACTTGCTTTTACATAATTGGTAAAAACCAACTAAATCCAAGCAAAAAAATGCTTCACTAAACAAGTGTAAACCAATCCAAATAGGATTATTCATTTTCTGAACTTTTCTCCTCTATTAGGTATTTCTGTTCAAAAAAGAATTAGTAGTCCATAATTTTATTTTACAGTCCTAAATCCTATTCATTTGGATTTGTATTTTTCTTTCCATTCCCATTCTTCCTGTAAAGAAAGTTAGCAGAAAAACACAACAAAATACAAAACAAATAATTTAAAGTAACTGCAAAAGCAATAAATTAATCAAATAGCAAAATTAAATAAAATTAAAATACTAGACAAGTTAATTAAACTTATAACTCCCAAATAAATTACAAACCTTATAACTCTAAAAATTAAATAAAATTAATAGGCAAGAGTTATATGAAATTATAACACAATAATCATGTAAATAAATATACTAACACTTTTAATTGGCAAGAGTTACAAAATAAAACTAAAACAAAATTAAATTCATAATTTAATTTATACATTAACCATGTACATAAGTATAGACAAGTTACACAATTAAAATTTATAGCTCCACAATTAAATTAAAATATGAATAGGCAAGAGTTACAAAATAAACCTATAACTCTAAAACTAATTAAAATTTTAATAGCCATGAGTTATATATAAAATTATTCCACAATAAATTTGTAAATAAATTTAAACAAGTAACATACACCTAATTCTAGAGGAATTACATTATAAATAACTCATGTGAATAATCCTAGAAATTAGAAAGCAATTAACATGTAAATTATGTTGTAAAACTAGAAGCATGCCAATCATGACAAAGCACTAGAAAGACAAAGCATGGAAAATTTTATTTATTCACTTTAAATAAAATAAACAGTAGATCATAAATTAATTAATTAATTATTAAATAAATTGAATTACACTAGTAGACTACTTTTCCCAATGAATAACAGTGGCCTTCTATGTATATTCAATTGAATATCTATAGAAACCACTAAATAGCAGCATGTAAATAATAGTAAATTAATATCCTAATCAATAATTTCATAGGTGAAATAATGCCTGTTACATGTGCTTTAGGTACCAAGACAATCGCATGCATCTTTATAACAAACAGCGGGTAGACAGGCTATCTGACACGGAAACCGAACCAAAAATCTGGGCAAAATATTATATTTTATCTGTTTATTTATTTATCAGCAGAGGCCTATGCTGTTGGTTTTTGTCCTAATAAAATAAATCTGACATCATGTATTATAGCATACTTAACATGCACATTCATATGATAAACACAGTGGCCTGAATATATACAGCAACTTGAATTTGTACTCTAATTCATACATGGCACAGTGACTCTTTTTTTTTCTTAAATTTTTTTTATATGAATCTAATTATCTAATTTCATGATAAACACAAATAATCTGTTTTAAGTTTGTTATACAAATTGTGTAATTAAATAACCAAATAGATTCATAATTGATAATTGAAATTTCAGAACAAACAAACCATGCTGAGAATTACAATACATAATAAAATAAAGTAGCAAAGGAAAGCAAACTGAAGCTTGCACTAGACGGTGTCCTTAAAACAGATTTGCCGCCTCACTGATTGGGTGCTGGAGGTTGTTCGACATCTGTCTCCCAGGATACGAAGGTTAGACCAGCTACAGCAATACACCGACTGAGTAGTTTCAGCGAACATAACTTTGCAGCACTCTCTCACATGAAGAATATAATATACATACTAGAGGAAAAACTTTTGAAGACAAGAAGAACAAATATTCTAGGTAACGAAAAGGAAGGAGAGGGCCTCATTTTATACACATATAGGGAGAGAGGAAAAGTCACTTGCCATCAAGTCCCATCACAAATGCAGAAATGAATTCTATATTAAACCTGCGAAACTACTGGAATAATTCATCATCATTGTAGAGGAGTTACACACATGTTATACACCTGTGTAATGTGTATAATTCTACAATCCACAATACTGACTTAGCCCAAAAAGATTAAAATGGGTGGGCTAAGCCCAAACCCCACACTATCCATTCCAGCAAGCCTCAAGCCTCAAGCCTCAAGCCTAAGTGCCAAGATCCAAGATTCACAGATCACGGACCCAGTCCAGGCGGGTGGGCAGCACGAGCGCGTGTGGCAATTTTTGCATAGCCAACTTGGACCATAGTCTTGGCCCAAGTCCATCCTTGAATTCGTAACTCCCTTCTTTCAGAAAATTTGGATGCCCCAAAAGGCTCACACCCTTAGGCAAAATATGGGATTTAAATACCCACCAATGCTCTCCTCTACAATCAATGTAGGATAGAAGATTTACACATTTCCCAACACTTCTTTCATGAGGTCAACTTAATGAGTCAATTTCTCATTCAAACCTTAATGGTTTTTGGTCATTATTTTTGTGGTGTAAAGATCTCGCTACAAAGAATCCAAACCCACTTTACTCCACCTCAATTGAGGATTGACACCCACTTTAATATTGCATTAAAGTTACCAAAAATATATTATTTTTTAATAGATATTTCTTTCATGATACCTAATATTATTGCATGAATTCATGTTTACTATTATCTATAAGCAAACTAAATTTGGTAAAGTTGTATTCCATTGTTATTATAGTTTAAAATTCTAATTTATTTTTCATATTGCATAAAAGAATGATATATTTAACAATTTAATTCAAACTCATTTAGTCCCTAAAAGGATTATAAAAATAAAATATAAGCTCATAAATATTATAACTACGTAAAAAATTCTAACTAGTTAAAATTTTATTTCAAAGTTTTTTAAAATTTTATTCTATCTTTGAAAAGTGGATATCAATTCTTATATTGAATTTCCTTTATAAGGCTAAGGTTAATAATCTATAATATTTTCAACTTATCTTTTACAATTGTTACGCAATTGCTTTTATCTAGTATTATATGCCAGATTTTGTTTATATTTTAAAGTTTTCGCTATGTTCTTTTTATTACTTAATTAATATATTATTTTGTTCTATTCTATTTGTAGCGAAGTATTATTATTTAAATTATATAATTCTACTTATTCAGTATATCTAATATTCATATAATTTATCGACAAGACTTGGAAACCATACTCTAATATTAATTTAAACACACATTGAAATAAAACACTTGTTAAAAACAAAATAAAAATTTAAAATTTTTCTGTAATAAAATCTTAATTGGGTATGGTCTTATAATACTCATGGGCATATACTTTATTTTTGTAATTCTTGGAGTAAATATGTTTGAATTAAATATTTTAAGAACTTTATATATTCAATGGATAATTTAAAAACTAAATAGATTTTGATTTATATACTTTATTGGCAAAACTTAGAAACCATACTTTAATATTAGTTTAAACACACAACGAAATAAAATATTTTTTGAAAAAATAAAAATTTAAAATTTTTCTGTAATAAAATTTTAATTGGGTATGATCTTTTACTAATTTACAATACTTATATGTATATATTTTATTTTTATAATCCTTTTAAGGACTTGTAGATTTAATCAATAATTTAGAGACTAGATAGACTTTGATTTATATAGTTTAGGAATTAAATAGAATCAATCGATAATTCAAGGACTAAGTAGATAATTTGACGATCATTTAGGAGTAGAAAATGTAATAAGCCCAATATATTATCCGCAATGATTAAGAGGGTTTAAAAATTAACTTAATTTGTGTAAATTAGATTTTAGACCAATCACAAAATGACATGTGTATTTTAAGTGTTAAAAAATATGAAAAAAATTATATTGAGATTTCTAAGCTCAAAGAGGTGGCAACATTTTTGTTTATATTATATAATATCATATATAAATTTTACTAAAAACCAGACCTTTTGCGACGGTCTCAATCGTTGCAAAAGGTCCTCGCAAAGCGACGAGAAATGAGAGGTGGCAGAAGGGGGCATGAGAAAAAGTATTTGCGACGGTTACAAACTGTCGCTTTCTTGTAGCGACAGCTAATCAATGGTTTTTACGACAGTTTAACCTAACACAGGGAAAAAACTTCACTTCTAGTGAAGATGTCGGTTGATGTCGCCAAAACTTTTTTAGCGACGGTATTTGACGTCACGAAAAGTATTATTAACGACGGCCTAGAACGCTGCAAAAAAATAGAATTAAATCAAAATCGTATTTACGACAGTTTAAACCGTCACTAAAAATTTGAACTAATATGCATATGCGACAGGTTAACCTATCGCTAATAAAATGTAAGAAAATGATTATTACATTAGCAACGGCTTATTATTGTCGCAATGAAATTATTTTCATAAAATCGATATATATTTTATTAATTCATTCCTGTATAAATTATTAATTTTTCTAAAATAAAATACATCCACATCTACATCTACATTTATATTCACATTCACAAAATCATACCAAGAATAATATATATGTACCGTTTAACTATTGTCAACCAAATATTCTTTACAAAAATATATAAAACATCCTCCAACAATACTAATAATTTTTGATATTCAAGAACTCAAATTTTTGTATCTAAAACAAAACAAAAATATCGACAATACAAATAAAAAAAACATATATATTATAGCTTGTTTTGATATCAATAGTAAGCTCCAAATTGATATGCGAAGATATCATCACGTACTCAAAAAAGTTGCATCTGAAAAAAGAAACCAAAAAAAAAAAATCATCATTTACAACATAATTAAAGGAAACTTCTATTTGTTTCAGGCTCTGTTTATTTTGATGTAAAATAATTTACAGCAAAAATAATTTCATGCAAAATAATTTACATTTATTTTGTTTTTCAATGTTTGGCTGCAACTCTAAAAACATTTTGTTCTAAACAGTAACATTTTTTTTTCCTATGTTGTTTGTTACATCCTCCCACCCACTTCAATAGCCCGCTTAATCTACATCTAGCAGAACTCTAACCATTTTCCCTTAGGCTCATGACACGCTTCTATTTCACCCTGTCTGTCTCACATAGTTTCAACCATTTGATGCAAATATTTGGTAGTGTGGATACCCATTCATAGGAAGAAAATTTGATCTCAAGTACCTCAAGGTTTTGGCTCTCGAGGAAGTTTTTTCGAATGAAGCCCTCACCATTGCTTATAGAAGTATTTCAGAGTTTGTTAATTTAAATCGCCAAAACACTGGTGAACAACCAAAATCACATTGATCCATAGTAATTGATATCAAAAAAACATAAAATCCGAACTGGAGAATATATCAGGGACTACCAAACTTGTCAATATGAACCCTTGAAAGTAGAAAATGTAAGTAAAAAGTAAAAGCAAAATACCTAAAAGTGACTCAACAAATGCATAAACCAGATTTAATCATGCAATTGATATTTGCAGGACCAAGGACAAGATAGAAAATCAATTGTAACCATCTAAAATTTACAATTGTCAAAGCACCAAAAGAACTAACCTGGATGCGAGGATTCTGAAAATCATCCATAGCTGCAGCCAAAGCTGGTAGCAAACGTTGATGATATTGAACTTGCAAATCTGGGCCTAAATCTGAAGACAACTGTCCAATTGCATTAATAGTTGCCCATCACACTCGAGGATGAGGATCTTGGAATGAATTCAAAACCACGTTCACTACTTGCTCCAAAAATGAATTCAAAACCCTGTTCACTACTTGCTCCAAATTTTTAATCATAACCTTCAATGATGAAAATAGAACGAAAGCATTAAAATGAAAATGTATCCGATCAAAACTGATACTTTGCTTCATAACAAACATAAACCAATACGCCAGACACAAATACAAATACAAAACTATACAAGTCAATTTGATTAGCATATTACTCTATACTAGTATTTGTGTTTGAACCATCAAGTAGGGGTGGGCGCGGGTCGGTTGCGGCCACGGAACCTCCAATCCGCCATCCGTCCGCCAGATTGGCGGATTGAAGAAAATCAATCTGCATCCGTCCGCTAATCCAGCAGATGTGGATTGAGCGGATTGGCAGTTTGGTGGATGGATGCGAATCGGTTTGGCGGTTTAAAATTTTATAAATTTTCAACATAATTCAATTTGTGCACTTCCTCAAAAAAAAAGAAAAAGAAAGTATTACAGTCAATGACTTAAAAAAATATTACAATCATTGCATGCTCCATCCAAAGTAAGAAAGTTTAAAACTTTAGAATATCACAATCACTGCACGCCTCATCCATATACTACAATCACAGTATGCCTCATCCACATAAAGTATTACAATTTGTTGTTCTTAAAATATAAAAACAATTCAAACCACCAAAACCATGAACAGGGCAGTAGTAGAGATTGTATGTCTCTGTATTGTTACATCTATACCTATTTTTGAAAATAAAAACCAGCTAACATATATCATATTTTCTATTCATTATTTTTAGAGATAGATTTAAAAACTAAAAAATATAGATAAATAATACGTTTATTTTTTTCAATTCAAAAAAGATATTTAAGTTGAAAACTTTTTTTCAACAGAATATTTAAATTCTTTTTTAATTGAAAATACAAACAGAATATTTAAACAAACTAAAAACACAAAGTCTTATAAATTACTAGGGGTGCTCGCGGTTTGGCGGTTCGGTTGCGGCCAAAGGAATCTCAAATCCGCCATCCGTCTGCCAGATTGGCGGATTGGAGAAAATCAATCCGCAACCGTCCGGTTGTCATCACCCATCCGTCCAAAATGCGGCGGATCAGTTTGGTTCGGTCGGTTTTGGCGGATCGGTATATCCGCTGCTCACCCCTACCATCAAGCAAATGATTACAATAACAGAAATGTCAGAAAGGAAAAAAATGCTAGAAACCCATTTGCTCGGATTTTCAGAAAGACAATCGGAGCGATTGACTAGTTGTCCAGAGTGTGGCGATGATCAAAGAAAACTCCAACTCACCGTTTGCTCTCATCCAAAACATATAGGAAAACAAATACGAATAAAAAATCAAAAAGAAAAAGGAGCTTGTGTTAGATTGTTTGGTAACAGAAATAAGAATAGTTTAAATAAGTTGATTATCTAAAATTTGAGAAGGGTGCTTTTGTTTTTATTTTTCCCCTTCAATAAAAGGACAAGAAGGGTATTATTATAATTTGTTTATTCTCTCACAACTTTTATCAAACAAATAGACTGCAGTTTCTTAAGGAACAAGTTAAGGCAATCAAAACAAATCTGATTATAATCAAGACATGAGTTCTTTGTAGTTTGACTTATAAAGAACAGACAGTTCATACTTTTTATTCTTTTTTTTTCTACATTACTTTCTTAGTAGCAAGTGAGAGATCAAGCATGGATTTACATTTTTACATACTGGTTAAGTTGACTTTTAAGCTACACTTGAAAGAACCAAAACAAAGAGAGAGATAGGTCCAATCTTTGATGGTAGAACTAGAAAAAGAAAAGCACCTGAAGGCCTTTTAGACTGAGTTGATTTGCCTTACAATTTAGTGAAAAAAAAAATGAGAACTTTTTGCAGGGCTTTATACTAACCAGGTAAGGCAATAAAAGCATCAGAATGCTTAGCCATCTCTGCTTTCCTTTGATGCATATCTGCTACAGCTTTCACTTTCCCTACAGTTTCACCAGTTAACTGCAAAACACGTACCAAAACCCAAAAGCAAAAGATGTTAAAAAACTTAAAATATCTTTAGAGAGAGAGACTGGAAACAAGCATTGATTGCTCTGCAAATTTTGCAGTGAAGCAATGATGGGGATTGCAGGAATGGTTCACTTAATGAAAAAGCCTTGAGTCAGCACTTTCCAGATCCAATAGTTCATAGACTTATGGATGTGTGTGTGGTAATACAAATATGTATGTGTATATATATAGAGAATTTAAATCTTCGAAAAAAAGCCAAGGAGAAAAAACTAGCTGAACTGAACAAATAAATAGAAAGTCAGAGAAAACACTTGTAGCCCAAAAATATACAAAAAAAATAGTGAAATACCAGCTACCAAATTGGTGCTATAGATCAGACTATACAGACTGGTTGTAATTCTTTTGTCATGTCCACTTTGGTTGTATGATGGACCAAGAAAGAAACACATCCTATGAACCAAAAACTGAAAAGAAAAAGAAAAGAAAAGAAAAGAAAAAGACAATGGTATAAAGCCCCCCCCCCAAAAAAAAAAAAAGAACTCGTGAAAAAAATATTAAAGGGAGGTGATATGAAAGGAAAATAAAGTAGCTAGACAAAAAGAAAAAAAAAGAAAATGATTGAAAAGGAAGAGAGGAAGATGAGAAAATAACAAAACCAAACCTAATCCATGAAAAAGAACTACTACCTCCAAACCCCTCCAACCCAAAAACAAAAAGCAGAAAAAAAAAATGGAAAAAGAGAAATGACAGTAGTTTAATGGGTTTTCATTTTTATTTTTATTTAAGTAGTTAATTAAATAAGAAAAGGCTTAAGACTTTTTGGGGGTGTAAAAGAGAGACATACCTCTCAAGGCATGAGCATCTTGGGAATAACTCTGTAGAGAGACAATAACATGACAAAAAAATTAGTTGTAATAGAGAACAAAACCAATAGCAAACTACAGACCCAACTCATTGATCTTAGCTACTTAACAATGCTTTCTTTATTGATCTTTGAAAGTCTTTTTTTGAGATTTTTTAGGCCAAAAATATTGAAGTCTCACCCAATGACATGCCGACCACCATCATGAACAGCTTGTGAAATGAAACCCATGAGGCCTATGCTACCTCCTCCATAGACCAGATCAATGTTCCTTGAGACCTTCAAGAGACCAAAGTCAAATCAGCCCACAAAGTGTTTGTAATAATGTCTATGCAAGAAAATAGATTAACCCATTTGAAACAGTAAATCTACAAACAACAAATATTCAAAACAATTAGCATCTCATAAATGAGAGAATGTCTCAACAATTTGCTTAACTTTATAAGAAGTAAACAACAGAGTCAAACAGGCAAGAATTTCATTAGAAGAAGAAGAAGAGGCAAGAATCTAAAGAATTAGACCTGTCTGGAATAGTTTTCAAAAATCATTTCTCTGCAACATATCTTTATAAAAACTGAAAACAATTTGAAAAATGGAGTAAAGGAAACAACTTTTTCGTATTCCTTGAAAAACTGGTTCTAGTCAACTCAATTTTCTGAAAAAATTTCACTGTTTTCTATTTTCTGCATTGCAAAAAACAGAAAATTGCTGTCAAAAAATGGCACAAATTTCTAAATATCACAACTATTTGGTTACATAAACACATATTTGTTTGTATCAAATGTGGACCATCATAGTAATTTACAAAATAACACCATTATAACTGCTTATAGAGGTTAGCAAGACAATTCCACTGTTCTAAAGAATCACATATTTAGCAACAATAATATGCAATCAGCAAATAACCTGAAAAACACAATATATAACATATCCATTAACTAAGAAGCTGTTGGATTCAATTAGAATGGTATTTTCACCAAGAGGAACTCAAATTTCATTAGAACCCTAGACTAGCACCATATATAATGAATTGAAACTGAAATGAAAGTTAATTGCAGATACTTACAAGAAAAGAAAAATAAAAATAAAAAAAGGAACTCATAATTGAACTCATAATCGATGAAGCTACTCCCCGGCACAGATCCACCACCACCTCCCCCAACACAGCCCCACTAACCTCTCTACTACCGAAATCCTCTTCACCGGCTTACCTCTCTACCACGAAAACCACCCCTACCCTCCTCCTCCTCCTCCTCCTCCTCCTCCTCCTCCTCCCCTACCAACAACCCATATCCATCCACCCCACCCTCCAATACCGAAACCCCCTCCTCCTTCCCTACCACAGATCCGCTATCCTCCTCCCCACCACAACACTGCCACATCGCCGCCACTGAAATCCCCTCCGCCCTTCACAAACATACAACCAGAAAAAGGAAGATAGAGTGGTAGAGAGAGAGTAGCCATAGAGACATACCTGTGAGGCGGAGAAACCGCTGCTTGGCGACAGATCTTGGAATGACAACAATATGGGGGCACTAGGGTTTTATTTTGGAAGTCTATGCCAAAACGACGTAATTTGGACTGCATAAAAAATGTCTCTAGGTGGTGTTTGGGAAGCCACTTCCCAAATTTTTTTCTCATTTTTTTCACTAAAAGACAAAAGTTTTACAAAACCAAAAAAAATACATCCAAATAAAATATCACATCCAACCCCATAATCATTTCACTTTTTCTCTCACAAACATCACATCCAACCACATAAAAACTCAACTATCTTCCCAAACACTAAAAATTTTTTATCTCATAAAAACCTATATCTCCTAAAATCTACATAAAAACTCACTTCCCAAACACCCACTATATTAAAACGCCGCGAAAAATAATATTTAGTTCAGTTTAAGTACCGTGTTTTAAGACAACGTTATTTTACTTTGATATTTACGGAGTTTTTCAAAAAAATGCCAAGAATTGTATTATAAATTGCGGAGTTTGTTAAAAAATGCCAAGAATAAATTTATTTTTTTAGATTTTTGCAGAAACGTTGGAAAAATAATGTCAAGAAAAGTTTTTTTTTTATTGTAGTGAGTTTGTTGAAACCATAAAATTATCGTTTAGTCTTTGTTTGTTTACTAGGAAACATTAAAAGGAAAGAGGGAAAAAAAAAAAAAAACAGTTTCTTGAACAAAAAAAATCAGTTTGTTGAACCCCAAAAAAATAATTTTTTTGCCCTGCCAAAAAAGAAAAGAAAAGAAAAAAAAGGAGGAAAAAACAAAAAAACCCATACACATTTTACATAAAAAATATGACGAGTAATGTACAAAAATAAAACCTTTTGCGATGAACTAACAAATGGCGTCGCAATAAAATACAAAAATCGCAAGACGAAAAAAGAAATTTACGACGGATAATGTACTGTCACGTATATTATTACTTTTTGTCACGGTTTTTGATTTTTTGTCTCTAATAATGGTATTTAATCAGTCCCTTTTTTGCAATAATCAATTGGCGTCGAAAAAAAATATTTTTGCGATGATATTTTTATCATCGCAAAAAATTTTTGCGACGATTTTTAAACCGTTACAAAAAATTCAATGTCTAAAGCCCCTTTTCTAGTATTGGTAAAATTGTAGAGTTAATAAAAAGAATGACTTGAAAAATATATTCATGTGTGTAAAAGAGAATGTGGAAAGCTTAGAGGATGTGACGAGCACATGCTGAAGGTCGATTTGAGGAGAGGAGCGGCTCGAGGAAGAGAGGGTGTCATTGTCTTTTATATTTTATTGTTTTGCAAATTTTTTTATACGAACTATTTTTTATTGGGTAAAAAAAATAGTATATTTGGTAATTGACAAACGTGATTTTTTATATTATTGAATGAATTCTAACATAAGACTAATTATAATTATGGAACTCTAAAGGCAGAATGTGTTCATGTTTTAACATAAGAACACTTTCTATAATTTATATTATTATTTGTCTTTAATTTTTACCAATTGCATTGTAAAATATTTTTATAATATAAACGGTTCGGATTATCAATGACAGTCTTAAAATAGGCTTATCAAACCAACACGCTCTCTCAAGTTGGATGATTAATTTGAGATAATCCAAACTCTTTAATATTTAATATCAAGAACACACCATCAATGGCCATACAAAAAAAAAAAAAAAAACAAAACAAAAATAAAAGCCTCTTTAAATGTAATAGAGATGAAAATAATTGAAATTTACATGATTATAAATTGTTTTTCTTTTCACATTTTAATTTTCAAATTAATTTTTATTTATAGATAGACGACCTTGCATAACATGGTATTATGCTAGTTCTTTATTAACATAAAGCTCGATTCTCCTCTTTGCCCCAGACGCCAATACTTATCCTACAATTATTAGAAATTATAAAACAAATTCTGATAAAAATGCTAGGTGTGGGTGTTGATTTTTGACCACACAACCAAACGAGGAACTCAGCTGGAGAGCACCGGTAGAATAGATTAAGCCCGAACAACCTGCACTGGAAGATGAGAATATCGGCGGTGGCTCGTCCACCCGGGGGCACTCCGACGATCAAGTCAGTAATCAATATTTCTCAAAGATAACAAAAAGTACTTAACTCACTTATTCAGAACATACCTTTGACCCACGGGGGTGCCTGCTTTTATAGCCAGCAATGGCCTAATCCCACTAGAAGCCTAGCTTCTATGGACTCAAGCTCCATACTCATTCTGGATCCTTATCCAGATAGGAATAAACTCATCTTGAGCCTTATCTCTATCCAGAATGAGATCCTCCCCTGTTATAGGACTCCTATCCCTTATCCGCTTATCTCGGATTCCAGTATCTCCGCAGATAACCTCGGCCTAGCCAAGATCATCTCGGCAATCCTGGCCGAGCCACGTGGCACCTCGGCTGACACATCAGCGTCACCTTGGCCACGTGCTGTCGTTCACAAAATATGTCCCTACAACTGCCCCCTAGATTACCTCGGCATTCTGAGGTGATGGAACCTACACCGTCCCATCTGGACTTGTCACTCTGTCCGAGGTCATAACTCGTCGGCCTTAGATTCCCAGAACTTATCTGCCTATCTTTGCCAGAAATCAAGAACCACGAATCAAGTTCTTTAAACATCTCCTCCGAGATTACACCTCTGTCCGGGGTTATATCTCCATTTATTCAAGAATTTTAAGCGATTTCTACTGTGCATGAGCTGTCACGTGTCGCCTCCTCAACCGTTTCCTCCACGTGTACATCCCGCACTGGTTCGTATCAAATACGCGCCATTAAGTCAAGTCGATCCTACGCACACCGCCTGACACAGGCACGTCGCCCTAGGCACCATCAATTCATTTTGCCGCCCTTTCGAAGTTTTGACAAAACTTCTTCCTTCTCTCTCCGTCTCTTCACTTTTACATTCTTCCATTATCTCTCTGCATTCCAAGCTTTCTCTCTCTAAGATTCTGCCATTGTCGAGTTTTCGAGCTTCCTGCAACTGCTCTGTTCATCACTTCCGATGAGACATCCACCGTCCTGCTCCGTTCATAGTCACCGTCAAACTCCGGCGATCATCACCCCAGCATCGGCTCTATTCCAGATTTTGTCTGTCGTTCTGTATTTTATTTTTGAACAAATCGTGATTTTGTGCTATGAATCATTTCCTTGACACTGCTCTAAGTGTTGTTACCACTGCCTTGGAATATCTGGCACTTCAAAATACCATTGCACATACTCACACTGTGTTCTTGAATTTTTGCTTGCTTTCTTGAGTCTGAATCATTTTTCTTTATCTTTTCTTGATGTTTTTTCCAGATTTCTACCTCTGATTCTTTGCCCTGTAGTTCTAGGTTTGGGATTTGACTTAGATCCTTATTCTTTAGGAAAATTGAAACCAAAAACCTTCTTAGATCTTTAAAACCATAGCAATTCTGTCTGTTTTGGGTTTAGCCGAGGTCCTTAATTTCCCACCATCCTCGTGTCTTCAAATTCTTTGTCATCTCCCCTCAGGCCAATATCATGGGTATGTTTAGGTGGAGGGTAGACACCCCGACCAAACTAGAATACTTCAGGCAGGAGTTTGCCATCCCAGCCGACGTCCATATCAGGCTGGCTGGGGAAAACGACTCCATCATGCCCATAGGAGATTCCATGCCCTTTCCAGTCGTTGCCTTTATTGAGTATGGACTTCGGCTCCCACTCGACACACTTTTTAGGGAAGTCCTCCACTTCTACAAGCTCAACCCTATGCAGCTTGCCATCAACTCTTATCGGGTTGTCAATGGCATTATTGAACTAGCAAATTGAGAAAACGCTAGGGTAACCATTGCCGATATCCAATATTGCTACACTATGTGTGGCCTCAAATCTGAACGAGGCTATATCTATTATCTGAAACCCAGATCTACTGCCTTCAAGCTCATAGCCAACCTCTCAGATTCCAACAATGGCGCCGGAGATGACTACCTAATTGTCTCGGGCAATTGGGAGTTTGCGCCAGAAGACGATCTCCACCTCTACCCTCTTCGCCGAGGTGTCTTTAGAGAGGATGAGGGTAAGGACTTAGCTATTTTCTTTAACCATGCTTACATAAATACTTAGCAACTCGCTTTGCTAAACTGTACTAATGTTTCTTCTTTTCTATTTTGCAGCTCTTCCACAACCAGGCAAGGGATTTCGGCAATCCTATTTCCCAAGCCGAGATCTGAAGCGGCTCCTGGACCTTCCTCTCAATCAACGCAAGGCCCCACTATTGCTGAATTACATACCGACCTACAAGTCCACCTTGCCCGACGCCCCTCGCCGAAGTAGAACTCTGTCAGCAACCACATCCTCACCGGCTGTTGCCTCATTGCCAAGGCCAGACCAAGCCTCCTCTTCTACTCCAACAGAACAACCATCCACATCGGCACCTCAATTAATTTCTCCAAGCCAACGGCAACGCCGACGCCGAGTTCCTGCCAACGCTCCTTCAAGTCGAACTAGAAGCCGCAAACGCCAAAGTTCTAGGACTCCGGAAGCTGATCCCCTCAACCCTCCAACAGCTCTGCCAGCAATCCATTTCGGTACCAAAGTTACTGTAGTCGTCTCTACCGAAGAAATGGGCTGAAAAATACCCATTGCCGAGGATCTTCTCGCTGGTCTTCCACCGGTCGTCACTATCCACAACCAGGCAAGGGATTTCGGCAATCCTATTTCCCAAGCCGAGATCTGAAGTGGCTCCTGGACCTTCCTCTCAATCAGCGCAAGGTCCCACTATTGCTGAATTACATACCGACCTACAAGTCCGCCTTGCCCGACGCCCCTCGCCGAAGTAAAACTCCGTCAGCAACCACATCCTCACCGGCTGTTGCCTCATCGCCAAGGCCAGACCAAACCTCCTCTTCTACTCTAACAGAACAACCATCCACATCAACACCTTAATTAATTCCTCCAAGCCAACGGCAACGCCGACACCGAGTTCCTACCAACGCTCCTTCAAGTCGAACTAGAAGCCGCAAACGCCAAAGTTCTAGGACTCCGGAAGCTGATCCCCTCAATCCTCCAACAGCTCTACCAGCAATCCATTTCGGCACCAAAGTTCTTTGTGGCCAAGAAATGGGCGAAAAACACCGTTCTTGAGGAGATCTTCTCCGGTCTTCCACCGTAAATCCTTTGTCAATCCTCCTCATCACCAGCACCACCAAAGCCGAAGCCTAAAAGAGTCAAAAAGGCTAAGGCTAAGGCCACAGTAACTTAGATTGATTTTGAGGATACTGTGCCTATTTCCAAACTTGCCGAGGTTGAGAAGACGCCCACCGACACCGGCAAAAGGCCAGTCGAGGCTTCCCCCTCTGATGGCCCACCAACCAAAGTGCCCAGGTCTGATCTCCCTGAAGGCAGCAACAGTCATCCTCGGAATATGACCTGGGCACCTGAGGTGATGGTAGACGACCGGCCTCTGAAGGCCAGCGACAACGCCATCGACAGTGTGGAGGTCGGGGCCGCTCTGTCCACTGCGGTGCTGTTGCCCGAGGACATGAACCATATGGCCGACCTCCATATGTACGAAAACTTTTCCCTCATGATGCAGCACTCAGTCTTGGTAAGCTACCTTCACTGTGCTCTTGTCAGTTCTTTTATACTTAGAGAAATTTTGTACTTAATCAATTCAATTCTTTGCAGGCTATCCAACACGCGCATTCACATACGGTCAAGGTCGAGGAGATGAGATCGAAGCTGGAAAAAAAGACTCAGGATGCCACCAAGCTCCTTTCCTTCCTCATCATGGCCAAGAATCGCGATCGGATCGTCTAAGGTCGCCAGGCTACACAGTCGACGCCGGGCCTGTGGCCGATGCCGGGTTATTTCCGCTGCAAAGGCCAAGGTGAAAGCAACAAAATCCAAGTTGGCCGAGCTCGAGGTAAGACTTGCCGAGGTGATCCAAACGAAGGACGCCGAGGTCAAGGCTGCTGACGAGAAAGCTTTCGAAGAGGGTCAAGCCACCGTCCGAGATCAGTATAGGGAGCAAGTCATTCTGGATTGCAACTGAGGTTACTATCTCGGATGGGCTTCAGCCCTTAACGAATGCTCCATCCCAGCCGACTCCCCTCTCCGAGATATCAGTTAGTCATTGGTTCCTCGTGCCAACAGAAAGTCGAGAATCTGGCTTCCGAGGCGATGAAGGGAAGACGAGGCTCTTCTTTGGGCTAAGTCCTTCACGAATGAGCAGGTCCTTGACCTAACTCAAGATGAGGATGGAGACTTGGCTTCCAAAGGTGTCTCTGCCATTGCATCTTTGTCTGACGCCGAGGTCCAGACAGCTGACAGGAGCTTGGACCAGACTTTACTTGAAATCGATGCCGAGGTAGCGGCTGAGAGGGAGGCTAGTCTGGCAGCTGAGATCGATCAAGTCACTGCTGATACTTAGAATTTTTCTTCTCTTTTTTTCTTTGTACTCTTCTTTTGCACAGTTGTAATTTTTTCTTTTTATTGCCGATATGTAATTTAGCCGATGTGCCTTTCTCTGTACTTTGAACAAGAATTTGAATGAATGTCATCTTTTTTCCTTCCAAGTGTTGTATGGTTCTTTACTTCTTTTATACTTAGCATATTTTCTCAACTGATTATTTCGGGTAACCGCACCTCGGTGAGAGGCAATTTTTTACTTTATGTCAGCCATATTGCTCTCAACAAATGTAAAGGCTTCACAATTCAAAGAACCCTTCTTAGCACCTCGGGTAAGTGTTCCAAAAGGTTTCACCAAGTGCTAAGTTAATCATTAACTTGTAAATTGTTTCCAAAAATTTCAACAAGGGTTAAAGCTCATTCCAACTTGTAAATTGTCTCTAAAAATTTCAACAAGTGAGTGTTAAGTGCTTCGTTTATCATTCCTGCCCCCTGCCCCCTAATGTGAACTTAAGCTATCACTTATGTTCACATTAAGCGAGCAAAGACAATTCTTGCCGAGGTCATATATTTGGCCTTATCGCCGATGTTAGCTATTCATTTTTGCCGACATTGTAAATTTCTCTAGACTTAGTTCAACTCGGTCATATGCAAGTGTGATTCGACTCTGCCATATGACAAGTCTAAGTCATTCGTCATGTTTCAATCAGAAACATCGCCAACTTGGTTCAACTCTATCATATACAAGTATAATTCAACTCTGCCATATGATAAATCCAAGTTATTCGTCATGTCTCAATCAGAAACATCGTCATAAGACTATTTCAGTCTTATCGCACAAATGTCAACAGCAGTCCATGCAAAATCAAGCCGAGCTCATCTTTTTATTAAACTTTTGGCCAATTTACACAATTCTCAAGAAGTTAATGAAAGAAAAACTTCAAATTGCAAGTGTTCTAGGGTCTTGGCAATTCTTTGTCGTTACTGTCTTCAAGCTGGTATGCCCCATTGCCGGCCACCGAGATGATTCTATAGGGTCCTTCCCAGTTTGGGCCAAGTTTGCCCTCCCTGGGATCCTTCTTGTTGCCGACCACTTTTCTGAGGACCAGGTCTCCAATCTTGAATTCTCTTGGGTTAACCTTCTTGTTGTAAGTTTTAGCAAGCTGTTGCTGGTATGCCCCTAGCCGGATTGCTGCTATTTTCCTTCTTTCTTCTATGAGATCCAGGTCTCGGGCTAAAAATGCCTCATTGGTCCCATTCTCCACTCCCTGAGTTCTGATTCCAGGAATGCCGACTTCCAGTGGGATGACTGCTTCTGTGCCATATGCCATGGCGAAAGGGGATTCCCCAGTTGATCTTCTCGGCGTAGTCTTGTATGTCCACAACACACTGGGCAACTCTTTCACCCACTTGCCTTTGGCTGCCTGTAGCCTCTTCTTGATCCCATCCAGGATGGTCTTATTGGATGCTTCTGCCTGGCCATTGCTCTAGGGAAAACTTGGAGTGGAGTAGTAGTTCTTTATATTGTACTTGGCACAAAAGCTCTTGATCAGTTTACTGTCAAACTGGGTGCCATTGTCTGCCACGATTGCTCTCGGAATCCCAAATCTGGTAATGATGTTCTTCCAGATTAAGTTCTTCACATCTACATCTCGAATTTTCGCGAAGGGTTCAGCCTCTACCCATTTTGTGAAGTAATCAGTTGCCACTAGAAGGAACTTCCATTGTCCAGTTGCCTGAGGCAATTGCCCTACGAGATCCATGCCCCACTGGGCAAATGGCCAGGGACTGGATACAGGATTCAAGTCTGCTGCTGGCTGGTGTATCAGGGGTGCAAACTTTTGGCACTTTTCACATTTTCTAACATAAGCTTCTGCATCCTTCTGCATGTAGGGCCACCAGAACCCCTGAGATATGGCTTTGTGGGCGAGTGACCTACCCCCAACATGGCTTCCGCAAACGCCTTCATGTATCTCGTACAAGAAATCCTCTACCTGAGAGGGGTGTACACACCTGAGCAGGGGCCCAGTGAAAAACCTTCTATACAGGTGGCCTTCTGTCGATAGGCAAAATCGTGCTGACTTCAGCCTAGTCTTGTGTGCTTCCTTTCTGTCTTCTGGCAAGGTGCCACTCTTGAGGAATGTTACGATTGCGTCCATCCAACTTGGACCTATCTCTATGCACATTGCCTCGTACTCTGTTATCTGGGGCTCCACACTTGGCCCTGTCAGATAGTCTACCATGATTGTTCTTGGTTCTTCTGACTTTATTGCACTAACCAGGTTGGCCAATGCGTCTGCATGGCTGTTATCTTCTCGGTTGACTTGTTGTAGCCGGCAGTTCTGGAACAATGATAGTAGTTTGATGACTTCTCCGACATATGCGATCATCCTCTCGTCTCGAGCTACGTACTCCCCTGTTGCTTGGTTCACAATAACCTGGGAGTCATAGTAGACCATTACCTCTTCTTCCATTGCTACTGCCAGCTTCAGCCCCGCGATCAATGCTTCGTATTCTGCTTCATTGTTCGATGCTTTGAATCCCAAACGGATTGACTGTTCTAGCATTCGCCCATCTGGCGATATCAACACCACTCCTGCCCCCGCTTCTTGTCGGTTTGAACTCTTGTCGACAAAGATGCAGAAGGAGTCGCCAATGTAAATGTCGCAGGGCCTTGGTTTCTCAATTTCCTTCTCTGCTGCTGTTCTTAGTCCCAGCTGAGTTTCTTCCTGCTGTCCTGGGCAGCCCAAACCTCGGCTCTTCGGAGCCCGACGTGGGTTCGCTCCAGGAGTGAACTCGGCCACAAAATCGGCCAGGACTTGGCCTTTGATTGTTGTTCTGGGTCTGAACTCTAGGTCGTATTGGCCTAGCATAACTGCCCATCTGGCTATTCTCCCTGTCAGCTCTCCGTGCTGCAACAGGGACTTCAGAGGATGTTCCGTCAGCACCACCATCTTGTGGGCTTGGAAGTAGTGATTCAATTTCTTGGAGGCCATCACTAAGGCCAAGGTCAGTTTTTCTAGAGGGAGATACCTTGTTTCTGCACTGGCCAAGGTTTTGCTCACGTAATAAACTGCTCTCTATTCTCTCCCTTCTTCTCGGATTACTACTGCGCTTACTACATGCTTCGGCACTGCTAAGTATAAGAACAATTCTTCTCCTGGTACCGGGTTTGACAAAACTGGTGCTGTTGTCAAATAACTCTTCAGGCCGGCCAATGCGGCCTTGCATTCTTCTGTCCATAGGAAGTCAGTGGCCTTCTTCAGCAAGCTAAAGAATGGCCTGCACTTGTCCAAACTTCGGCTGATGAATCTATTCAAGGCTGCAGCTTTCCCTGTCAGTACTTGCACTTGCTTGGCCGACGTCGGACTCTTCAGATCCAGGATTACCTCTATCTGATCTGGGCTGGCTTCTATGCCCCTCCTGGTGACCAAGTATCCCAAGAACTTCCCGGATCCTACTCCAAATGCGCACTTTGAGGCATTGAGTCGGAGCCGATACGTTCTCAGGATGTCGAAAACTTCCTGCAAGTCGGCCAGGTGGTTTTCTGGTGCTTTGGTCTTCACGACCATGTCGTCAATGTAGACCTCCACTGTCTTGCCGATTAGGTGTTTGAACATCTTCGTCACTAGCCTTTGATATGTTGCCTCTGCATTCTTCAACTCAAAGGGCATCACTTTGTAACAGTACAACCCTTTTGGGGTGATGAATGCAGTCTTCTCTTCATCAAAGGGGTACATTGCTATCTAGTGGTATCCCCTGTAAGCATCTAAAAAACTCATCCTTCCGTGCCCCGAAGTAGCGTCTACTAGTTGATCTATCTTGGGTAGAGGGAAGCTGTCCTTTGGACAAGCCTTGTTCAGGCTGGTGAAGTCTACACAGACCCTCCACTTCCCATTCTTCTTCTTTACTACTACTGTATTGGATAGCCAGGTTGGGTAGCTCACCTCCCTGATGGCCCGAGCTTCCAGTAGTCTGTCTACCTCCTCCTCGACGACTTCCACATGTGCTAGTGTCGGCCTTCGGGCCCTCTGGATGATTGGCTTTGCCGACCTATCTACGTTGAGACGATGGCAAGTGACCTCCGAGTCAATGCCAGGCATCTCGTAGGGCATCCAGGCAAACACCTCTATGTTCGCTCGCAAAAATGCTTCCAGCTCTCTTTCCTCTTCCTCGGCTAAACCTGAGCCGAGAAGAAAGAAGCGTTCTTCATCCCCTTCTTTGACTAGGATCTTCTTCGGTGCCTTCTCGCTTTTGTCGGCTGGCTCTTTCCCGACGTCTTCCAGGACTTCTCTGTCCTCATCTTCGATCTCTGCCGTCTAAGCCTCTCGTACGTTGCAGGTGGTCTTCATTACTGCCATGAAGCAATTTTTGGCCTACACCTGGTCTCCTCTGACTTCCTCAATCCCCTGTTCTGTTGGAAATCGTAACAGCTGATACAATGTTGAAGGAACAGCTCTCATTGCATGTAACCACGGTCTCCCCAGAATGACATTGTAAGGGGACGGTGTATCAATCACGGTGAACTCTGTCCTGACCTTCCTGCTGCCTGCCTGTACTTCCAAATTTGTTACCCCAAGGGGCCATGTCGGCGTCCCATTGAACCCAACCATCGGGCTGCTAGATTGTTCCAAGTCGTCTAGGTGAAGGCCTAGTTCCTTGTAACATCTTACGTACATGATGTCACAGGAGCTGCCTTGATCTATTAGTATGCGCCTTACCTGGCAGTCCCCAATCCTGAGTGTTACCACTAGGGCGTCATTGTGGGGGTGCTGTACCATATCCAAGTCTGCCTCTGAAAAGGAGACTATCGGTCCCTGTTGTGTTCTTGGTCTTTTTGGCTGAACCTGGTATACGTATTGCAGATGTCGTACCCTCTATGTCTCTCCTCGTACGTCGTTCTCATTGACCTTCGAGTGGATCACATTGATCACTCGAGGTCCATCTGCCTATGGAGGTGGGGGTGGCGGTGCTGCTGCTGCCTGGGGCAGCCCTGCTTGCTCTTCCTTGGTTCTGGCTTCATCGACTAAGTCTCTGAGGTGGCCCTGTCTGACCAGATCTTCCAAGTATGTCTTTAGAGCCCTACATCCCTGAGTTAGGTGGCCATCCTCGTTGTGGTAAGCGCAACGCTTCCCCATGTTCCTTCCCATGAATTCGCCCGGGACCTTTTCCGGTGCTCTGTAATACGGTTGGTTCCGGATTCTTTTCAGCACTTTGTAAATCGGAATCCGAAACACCATAGTTACTGCCTGTGCTGCCCGTAACCCTACTTCCTGCCTGTTCGAGCCTCTATTACCTCGGTCTCGCCTTGGCGAGTTGTGCTTTCTTTCCTGCTTTGCTGCTTTCGAATCTTCTTCTTTTCTGGCATACTTCTCTATTCGTGTCATGAGTTCCTCCATATTTTTCGGTAGAGTTTTTGCCAGCGATCCTCGAAGCGCGCACTTTGGGAACAGACCGATCTTCAGGAAATTGGTATTCCTTTCTGGGGTGAGAATAGGGGTTGTAAAGTTGTGTTGACGTCGCGAAGCCTGGATATATGCAGAGAAATGGGAACCCAAAAGAAGTTGAAGTCAAAACCTTAACAGGAGAAGCATGGCATTTTTTTAAGGAGGTGGTTGGTGATTCTGTTGAAGCTCCTGATTTGCAACCAATAGCTGAACAGGTGGTAGATGAATGCCAAGGTTTGCCACTTGCACTCACTACTATTAGAAGGACACCAAGACATGAATCGAATCATGTTTGGACTAATGTACTTCAACAATTAAGAATCCCTGTTAAAGAATTGGTGTATAATGTTCTAACGATTAGTTACGATCATTTAGAACATGGGGAGGCCAAGTCTTTGTTTTTGCTATGTGGTTTATATCCAGAAGATCACGATATTCAGATTGAAGATTTGGTTAGATTTGAAATGGGGCTACGACTGTTGGAAGATATTGATAGATTGGTTGAAGCAAGAGATCAAGTACATGCTTTGGTTAATATCCTGAAAAAAGGTTCTTTATTATTAGATAGTGACAAGGATGAGTGTGTCAAAAGGCATGATGTAGTTCGTGATGTTGCCATTTCAATTGCATCTAAGAGTGATACTGTTTTTCTGATACGGCACGATGACAGTTTGACAGAGTGGCCAGAGAAACATACCTGCGAGCCTTACACTTCCATTTCAATCATATCATGGAAAATTACAGAGCTACTAGAAGGGTTAAGAAGCCCAAAACTTAAATTGTTACTGTTAGCATGCATAAATGATTCAATAAAAAAAAAACACGGGTAAACTACCAATAGGTCATAATAATTAGACTTAATTCTCATCGAGTTCTATTGAAAATAAATCTTGGTAAAATTGTCACTAAAAATAATTTTTTTGTGACAATTTTTTACATACGTCGCTAAAAATTGACAATTAGTGACTTTTTTGTCATGATTTTTATAAATTGTCGCTAAAACTTACAATTAGTGACTTTTTTATGACAAATTTTTTTCCATAAGACCTATTAGACAATAAGTCCACTTATTAGGACCTACACGTAAGTATCCCTAAAAACACCAAACAATTTTTTTGAGGGAATGATAGAATTGCAAGTTTTAAATTTGGAGCTTATTTCCATTCCATTGTTGCCATCATCACTGCAGTTGGTGAGTAACTGGCATACGATTTGTCTTCAAGGTTGCAAGTTAGATAACATAACTCTAATAGGTGAATTATTGAATCTGGAAATCCTCAGCTTCCGTGGTTCCTCGTTCGAGGTTTTACCAGAAGAAATAGGAAAACTTGCTAAATTTGAGGTTGTTAGATCTAACAGGATGTCATCATCTTGAAAGAATAACACTGGGTGTCATATCAGGCATAGTCCAATTAGAGGAACTGTACATGATAGGCAGCTTTAGCAATTGGGAAACTGACAAAGGTGAAAGCACAGAAGAAAGAAGAAATGCAAGCCCGAGAGAGCTACAGTCCTTGTCTGATTTGAGAATATTGGAAATTTATATACCAGACCCAAAGCTATTGCCAAGAAGCCACTCTTTGCTGATCTGACGCAATACAAGATACGGATAGGTGATAATGCCTGGTGGAGTGAGTTCCCATTTCGAAAGCATTTGTTATTGAAACTCGACAATAGGATTGCTTTACATGGTGGCGTTAGTAAGCTATTGAAGTATACTGAACTTCTAAGTTTAAAAGGGTAGGGCTCATGGAATGTGGTGCGCGAGTTGGTTCAAGATGGTGCCCAACACTTGAAGGAGTTATCAATCGAGTCTTGTGATATGCTTATGTGTCTTGCTGATACAATGGATTTATCACTTGATTCCATTGATGCTACTTTCCCTATATTGGAGTCATTAACACTCGATGATTTGGGTAGGTTAAAACAGATATGTCATGGCCAACTTCCAGAAGCATCCTTTTCGAAACTAAGAAAATTAACACTATGAATCTTACCTTCTTTGACACATTTCTTGGTGGAGGATCCAGCTCAAACTACTGTCTCACTCCATAATCTAAGATCCGTTGAGTTATATGGTTGTGATAGCTTGAGAAATCTCTTTTCATTGTCAATGGCAAGAGAACTTGTGCAACTCCAAGAACATCGTATATCGAAATGTGCTATGATTAAAGAAGTTATTTGGAAAGGAAGAGGAGAAGATGGGCATGCAACCAACAAGACTGAATTCCCCATTCTAGAATACATGTCACTTAGACAACTAGAAGGCCTCACTGGTTTCAGCTTAGGAATTGACAAGATTGAGTTCCCTCAACTGAAGACCTTGCACATCAAAAATCTACCAAAGATCAAGAGTTTCTTTCCCAATGAGAGTACACTACATTCAGATGAAAACTGCAATGCCACCTTGAAATCTATTTTTCCCCAAAAGGTATGTTTATATGTTTTATCTATTTTCTTCAAAAAACAAGAAAGTGATTAATCATTAAGTTCATAGGAGAACAAATATCTTCATCTAGGATACATCTATCTCTTGGTTATGTGTCCCAAGATTTTAGTTGATTTGCTCTTATTCAGCATCCCCCAGTACAAAACTATAGTTTTCTTATGTCAAGTAGCAAGAGGAAGAAATTATGTTTATAACCAAACTGCCCTTCTAGTTTTTATGCAAAATTAATATTTCCGTAGCTGTTGAACGATGCGAATTGCAATGCACAGGACAGTATCATAGAAAGTATCTTTTAAAGATGAAATGTTAACAGATCTTTAGCATTTTAAAAATTGCAATTTTATGAAAGAAATTTTTAATCATTGTTACAACATTATGTTAATAGCATCATAATTCAGAGCAGTATAAAATGTTTACTCAATCATTGGAACTCTTGATACAATAAATAATTTAAAAGTAAATTATGGGGTTTCCAGAATTAAGATTAATGCTAATCCTATTGTCAGTGCCATTGCAGATGTAGAAAAACTGAAGTCAATTCTAAAAGGTTGGCATGTAGGCCCTAATTCCAATTTGGGAGGGGAGGTTTCCTATTGCTTCCATCTTGGTGACCAGAAAGTTTCCATTACAAAAAAAACCATCTTCTAGTGCTAGTTTTTTAGGTAAATGAGATGGTAATGGTAGGGGACTGGAACAGGATTAAGCCTGTAAACACGTAGACTAGTGTTTGTTGTCAATCCCAATCAACTCAGCTCTACTTGACTAAGCTTGTTGCTTTACTTTTTCCGGGTTAAAAATTTTCAGTTGAAGCAAATGGTGTAGTTAAGAATGCCTCAGCAAACATAAATCTAGGAATTAAACTCGCCAATTTGTTTGTAGTTTACACTAGATTGGGTTGGTAAAGATTTCCAGCTCATAAATTAAGATTGAGAAGCAAAACAGAAATTTACAAAAATAGTAGTATCTTTTTATGTTTTCTTTTTCAATCCATTTAAGTATATTAAAATTTCTGCGATACCTATAGTTGTTTTCCGGATTTTCAATCCTTTCTATTTCCTTCCTCGACGTCCATTCCTGCAAGTAATACCCAAGTCCAACAACACAAGTAGTAATAAGCCAATTCATTTTCTCTTTCCAAATCAATGTGGGAACTCTTCATGTTACACTTTAATGAAGCCTCATGCACTTCACTTGCTCTCATAAGAAGCCATGTTATTCAATAAAAATTAAATATTAAAATGCACCAAAACATAATACTTTCAACAGTCTGCTTGTTAATACTATCAATTTGTTTGCAGGTTGCACTTCCTAGCTTGGAGAATCTGGAACTTGGTGGATTGCCAAATGTAAGTGACCTTTGGTGTAGCGAAATTTCGACCACATCATTCTCTAAATTAAGATTCCTCAAGGAAGAAGACTGTCACGGATTAGTAAGAAATGTTGTTAAATGTCACCCAATCTAGAAAATGTGGAAATATCTAACTGTGATTTGGTGGAAGAGGTATTCGGATATGTAGGCCACCAAAGAGATCCCCTTGAAAACATAAGAATACTAATTGTTAGATGTTGTGGCAGCTTGAGAAATACGGTATCTCCTTCCATTGCTAGATGTCTTGTGCATCTTCAAAAACTAATAATAGATGATTGCTCAACCATGGAAGCAGTGGTTGCAAATGAGGATGAGGAACAAGATGGAGGAGAAAGGATTTGTGTGCCTCTGTTCCCTCAATTGAAGCATTTGGAACTCCAAGATCTACCTTCACTCAGGAGGTTTTGCCATGCTATTCATGACTGGGAAATGCCATTTTTATCTCACGTGGAAGCCCTTAATTGCCCTGAAATGTAGACTTTCTCTCCTGGATTTGTGCATACCCCAAAACTACAGCATGTAAAAGTTGAAGAACCAAATTGGTGGAATGCGGAAGGAAATTTTTGAGAAGGTATGTTGTTCCTGGATAGATGATCTCAATAAGACTATACAACACCTTTTTGAGAAGGTATGTTGTTCCTGCTAATAACTTATACTTGCTACACTTGATGACCACCAACTCTTCTTTTTCTCTTACATTAAGTATATTTTCAGATAATCTTGATCAGGAATAAAAATTAAATAAATAATTGTAAAGCCATATTTTGTTGAATTTGATAATTGGCACTTAAAGCTTTTGGTAGGGGAGAACCAAAAATGTTCCATTTTTAAAAATGAAAATGTGACTGCTAGAAAATTATAGAGCATTTTGCCAATAGCTTTTACAATTAAAAGCTGCATCTACAGTAAGTTCATAAAAAATATTTGTACATTTACAGTTTACTTTTTCTTAGTTTATAAGTTTTTCAAATACAAAAATTCCTTTTACTTGTGAAGTCGCTCTGAATGTGGACTCACCGCATGGGGTTCACTGTTAAATTACTTAACTAAAGCACTTCTGTGTTTTAAAATTTTAAAATATTGAATCTTGGCTGGCAGTAGTACTCCACAAATGGAAGCAGCAATTTGTTTTCTTTCTTTTTTCCTTTCTGACTTACGAGGGTGTCTTTGCATACATAATGTGAGCGAAGTCCTAGATCAGCTCAGTACTAAAATAATGTTCAAGTATATAAGCAGTATATAAGCATGAGGGCACCTTCACCACAATAGCTAGCTTTTGAGGTTGAGTTCTGTCACACCCCAAACCCGGGTATGACCGGCTGTGGCCCACAGGGCCTTAGCCCAAGGCACACGTAAGCCTAAACACAAATCCATAATCACATGGAACAACTACACAATAGTCCAATAATAATTAACTAAACTCAATCCAGTGACATGCCACAAGTATAAACGGCAAAACCAACCGTAATCAATATCATCCAAGCTTATGGGATATAAACAGTCTACATATCAAAATAATCCTAAATAAATCCCAATAAAAATAAAATCCAACCACAATGTATGCACAAAACTAACATAACAAGCTAAAATAAAATAAATGAATGTTCCTAGAGGTCCATGCAAATGAGTCCCCGCTACACCATGAATTCACTCTAAGTCCTTCTAACGCCTGAAAAAGATAAACAACTAAGTCAGCTGATAGCTCAGTGAGTAGCAACATGGATAGTAAATACAGTTTTGAAAACAGGGTTCAATTCCAAAATAAAGTATATATTACAGAAACTAAATTGGCATACAGTTTGATAAAGATAATCTGTTTCAAAGCAAAGGTTACACAGTTCAACAGTTAAAATACTCATGTCTCTCAAGAATATAATAAATAACATTTTTCACTTAAAACAGATTACAATATGAACAATAATAATTTTTCTGGATACCAAGAGTAACAAGTAACATGCCACACAGTTCTCAAGGCAATAAGCCCATTGGATCTAATATCGAACTAAGAGTCATCCTCGGGGTGGCAACCTGGGCCTTTTCTCTAAGACGATCCGATTGAAGGTCACCTAGCCTAACCTAGGTCTTTTCCTTACAATTGTTGAGCAACTAGAGTCATCACGGCCCAACCCGGATCTGTTCCCAAGCGGCCAGAGTCACCACACACAGTGGAATAATTTTCCTGGACTAAAACATATAGATGGTCCCAATAATCAATACACATCAGTTTTACAAAACATGGTAGTTCACCATTATAAACATGAGACCAAATTTACAGTATGTTTCAGAAATAATTTAATTCCGTAGATAACACAATAATTTATCAAAACAGTTTCGTCCTGAAACAACAGTTTCATTTTTCAAAAGTTCAGGGTAGGAGAACATTTATAAAATTATGTAGCATGCAACTACTCACCTGAAAACGAAATAATGGAATCCTCGAATAGAATATAAAAGTCCCACTAGTGCCCTGAACCAAGTATGAAATTTACACGTCACTATTAATTTAAAAATATTAAAAGGAATAATAAACTAAGTAACCCAAAACTAAAGCGCACTAACACGGCTCAACCCAACTCATCATTACTCTTAAATATTGCCTAAGTTCATGTTCTTCAAGGTCTAAGATTACCCTAGACATGGGTTCAAACCAAAACTTAATTAAAATTAACTTTAAGATAAAACAGAATTTTAAACAAGTTTGCTCAATCTATTCGCTAACTTTGAAAATTAAAAACTCACTCCACGCCTTTCAAAAAATTCCAAAACCCTCCAGATATCAGCTAATATATCCTAAGTTTTAAACCCAATTGGTTTCACTTGATTTGCTTATCAAAATATTTATTTACAATTAATTATATCTAAAAAGGTTATTTTCTGCAGCACTTTAAAGAATATAATGGTTCTCTTAGTATACAAGAGAAATCAATGCAAGGCCAAAAATGTACGAAACTAGACTCGTAACCGGTTCTAATGACGCTAATTTGAAAATTTTCGGATTTATACCCAAAGAGAACGACGCTTCTGAACTTACTGTTTTAAACCAGTTTTCTGGACAGATTTGAACGCATCAGTTTATATGGATTTTGACTCCCAAAAATTATGAGAAAATTCAGATATGAAATTCAATATGTAATTAATCTACTGTAAAAATTTCAGTTTAAAATTCATTCGTTTGATATGGTTTCTTGATTTTTAAACTTTATGATTCTGTGCAGAATTTTCTTTTGAACTAAGAATTACTCCATTGTTAAGTTACCAATTAAAGTCTTATTTTCCAACCCTCAACTAGTACAACCTTCAAACATAGCACTTAACTATGCACAGCTACTTAACATCCATTATTACACTTTCTACAGTGGAGAACCCATCATCAGAATTTACAAAGGAACACCTATACCCCACGTTTTGCTAGTTGTAAAAACCCATCAGCACTACTTGTATGAGCACCAAACAAAAATATTAATAAAATCCCAATCAAACACCATACTATAGCACTACTTCCCACGACAACACTCAATCAATGAAAATATGATCATAGATAATACTAAATCAAGAAAACAGGGAAGGAAAATGGTGAAAAAAAAATGCATACCCAAGACAATGAATTCACTTGACAATCTAATGGTGCTCGCCACTCTCTTCTCCTTCCCTTTGACCAACGGCTGCTGTTAACTTGATGTGAACAAATAAGATTGTAGGGTTTGTGCTTGTTTTATTTTATACTAGTGGTAGGCACACATAAGGTTAAATAAATAGACAAATATATAAAAATATACATATAAGTTATATACAGCTCAAGTGGTAAGGACCTTATTTAATAATTTTGTGATTTAGAGTTCAAGTCACCCTCTTCTTTATTTATTTATTTATTTATTTTGATAATAAATCTTGCCTCTATATTAAAGACTTTCACCATAAATGTATTTTAGATTTTAAAAATTAATTAAAATACCCTCCAAATATTTAATTTGCACTTTAAGATTCACTATCAAAATATTTGAGATTATAGATTTATTATTTTTTAATTATTTACTTGATTTGTATATTCGGGTTCTCACAAGTTCTACCCAAGACCGTATAAAATGGTATCAAAGGTGGAGTACTCAGGGATGGTTTGGTTGTGTGCCCCTGGCTAGCACGCGACAAGTGTTGCCGAGTGAGCACTTTGCATGTGAGGGAGGTTGTGAAGCGAAGTTCCACATTGCCTTACTGCTAAAGTAATGCAAGTATATAAGCATGAGGGCACCCTCACCTCAATAGCTAGCGACCGTGTAACGTGGTATCAAAGTCAAAGTATCTATGGATGGGTAAGTTACATGTCCATGGCTTGCATGTGTGAGGAAGGGTGTGAAGCAAAGTTCCACATCCCCTAGGTACTAAAGTAAAGTGAAGTATTTAAGGAGAAGTGAAATATATAAGGTTTTGGGGTTGAGTATATGCGTGAGGGCTCCCTGACCTCAATAGCTAGCTTATATAAAGCGTGAAGTACTCAACCGAAAATTCCATAAACAGAGTTTCCATATCAAGTTTGAGATTGTTTCAATTTGAATTCTCATGGTAAAGCTGTGATGTTCATATTCCTTGAGCCAAAACTTTGAGGAAGTTGTCTTCATTGAATAGACAACTTAACAAATGATGAGAAAAAGATGTTCTTTCTTTTCCCCCCCAACTATTCATATTTATGATTTTATTGTTTACTCATTCTCTTGTTATGAAAATAGTCAAGTTGTAGCCCTTATTTTTATAGTAGATAATCTCTTATTTTCATGTGTTCATCTTTCTTCTGGTACTTACTTTTTCACATACTCATTTATCGATCAAAACCTTATCTATGAGCATTCCTCTATTTGCATAGCAGCAACAACAAGAAGAAGAAGATGAGGAGGAGGAAGAGGAGGAACAATGAATAGTAAGTTTTATCTGCTTTCTAGTTTCCTAAGCCTTTTTCTATAAGTTGCTTGTATGCAATCAAATTCTTTTTTTGTTTTTGTTTCAGCCAGATAACAAGAAGTTCTGTCTTCTTACTAGTTTCCTAAAACTTTTCTACAAGTAGCTTGTAAACAAACTTTTTTTTTTTTAATTACAGCAAGAAATAATGGAAGAGAAAGAAGATTAAGGGAAGATCAGAATGATGAGAATAGTGATGATTGTGATGACACAACAATGATGATGTTAATGATGACAATGAGGATGAAAATTGATGGTAGTGAAGATCTGATGACAGCAGTGATGACAACACTAGATAATGTGGTTGCTCTCTAAACATTTTGGGTAAGAAGTATGTACCCTCCCACGCCAGTTTCGTATTTATAGTTTTCATATAGAATCACATAATTTTTATTTTATCTAAATTGATCAAATTATAAGTTTGACAGTAAACAAGTTTGTGTGCTTATATGGCTGCATTTTTGTTTAAATTGGCTCTCAAATTAAATTGGTTGTCTATGATTTGAATAACTTGAAGCTTCTTAGAATATTACTAAATTGAAGATTAGTATTTAATGATTTGGTTGTCATTAAGATGTATTTGTGATAATCCATAAAAAAATGTTTGTGAGATCCACATGCTTATGTTGTTTTAATTATACTCAATTTCATAGTATTATACTCTATATGTGTTGAACATGCATTTGCCAAATAAGGTGTAAACATGTGCTGAAACACGATTTATTTTGTGGATTTGTGATTAATTAAGTTTGAGCGTGAAATTAGTATATACAATCTTGGCATGTGGCCCCTTATGAGCAAAACACCTCATGCATGCTACACTTAGTCCTCGTATCACCCAATGCATCAATGCTTGACACCTCATCCATCCTGTTACGTCACATGTTTACTCTTGCTAGAAATAGATAATAAGTGCTCTAGTTTTTCATTTGTTTTGCCCACTGAATTATAGAGACATACAAGGGAGAGAGAGATTTAGAAGAAATTTAGATGAAATTCGAGAGGGATTTTGAAAATACAAACCCAAGGTAAGAAATCTAATGCTCTTTGTTAAATTCTTGCCTTCTGATTCGTCTACTTTGTTTTTCATAACTTAAAATATAGAAATAATGTAATAAAATCCTAAAATAGAACCCTAGGTGGTTATAGTTATATTCATGTGAATTTTTGAGAAATTTTAAAATGAGACCTTAAGTTGACAAATACTTGCCTACCATGACTACCTTTTGATATGGTTTGAGTTTTGTCTCTCTCAGCACTTCTTATAGAAGACAGTTGTAAAATATTGGCATACCCTAATTTGGGTGAGATCATGTCTATATATAATCAATATAAGATACATGGAAAAAGGAATTAATTAATTATACAATCTAGTCCTAAAATTAAGTCCCTAAATTAAATATACAATATTCCATATTCTAACACTCCCCCTCAAGCTGGATCAAAGATGTCAACCAAACCCAGCTTGCCAATGGAAGATCGAAGTAGGGATGGTCCTACAGATATGGTGAAGATGTCGGCAGTCTGATCAGAAGATGGAACAAACGAAGGACATACAATGTCAGCTCGAACCTTTTCCTGGATAAAATGAATATCAACTTCGATATGCTTGGTACATTCATGAAGCATAGAGTCAGAGGCAAGTAAGATGGCAGACTTATTGTCACAAAATAGCTTGGAGGAATTACTCTCCTCAAAGCCTAACTCAGTAAGAATGGACCAAAGCCATAGTACCTCACATGTCCCATGAGCTATGGCGCGGTATTCAGCTTCAACAGATGATCGAGAAACAACCGCTTGTTTTTTGCTTTTTCATGACAAAAAATGGGTACCAAGGAAAGTGCATACCCCAGAAGTGGAGCGTCTGTCAGTCAATGAACCTGCATAGTCTGCATCAGTAAAACAGAACAATCCTGTCTGAATCCCACCATTGAAGAATAAACCCAAACCTAGACATGACTTGAGATATCTCAAGATGTCATGAATAGCATCAAGGTGAGCAGTACGAGGTGAATGCACATCCACACTCACAGCAAATGTCAAATCTGGTTGTGTATTAGTCAAATAGATCAAACGTCCTATCAATCTCTGGTAGTGAGTTGGATCAGAAAGCAACTCACCAGACTCAGCCGAAAGTTTCAGATTCAAATCCATAGGAGTAGATGTAGGCTTGCACCCCATCATACCGGTGTCCCAAAGAAGATCCAAAGTATACTTCCGTTGGGACAATGATGTCCCACTTCGAGAACGAGCCACTTCAATCCCCAAGAAATATTTTAGAGGACCCAAGTCCTTGATGTCAAAAATTCGACTAAGCTCCTGTTTTACCTTAGCAATACTGATGGTGTCATCTCCTGTAAGAATGATATCATCCACATAGACCAACAAAATAATACATCGACCATTGGGCTGACGACGAATGAAGCATGTATGGTCGGAGTGACACTGAGTAAAATCCATGGATAGGATAACAGAGATGAAATGATGGAACCATACACGAGGAGATTGTTTCAAGCCATAAAGAGACTTACGCAGACAACAGACCTTGCCAGCATACTCCCCCTCATCCCGAAACCGGAGTGGAGGATCCATATAGATCGTCTCAATTAAGTCCCCATGAAGAAAAGCATTCTTGGCATCAAGTTGATAAAGGTGGAAGAGGCAGCCAAGGAAATAAGTAAACGAAATAAATAAACGAACAGTGGTCAATTTAGCAACCAGGGCAAACATAGCCCCAAAGTCTTTGCCAAGAACCTGTATAAAGCCCTTAGCAACAAGAAGAGCCTTATATCAGTCCACGGTACCATCAGCCAAGTATTTGATAGTAAAAACCCACTTACACCCAACAGTCGTCTCACAAGAAGGTAAAGAGACAGGATCCTAAGTGGGATTATGCTCCAAAGCAGCCATTTCAGTTTGCAGAGTGACAACCCAGTGGGGATTCTGGAGAGCCTTAAACACAGACCGCGGGATAGAGACCAACTGAAGGCGGCCAAGAAAAGACCGATGAGAAGCGGAAAGGGCATCATAACATAAAAACTGGGAAATAGGGTGATTAGGGGGACAGTGTTCACGGGTGGGATACCAAGAAGGAGCTGGGGAGGGAATAGTAGGGGAGTACCTGGGCCTGAGGGCGAAGAAGATGCAAGAGGGGGTAGAGCACGAGGGCGACGAGAGTATGTCTGTAATGGAGGACTAGTAGGTACAGACACAGGCGATGAGGGAGGAGGAGCAAAGGAATCAATGATAGGAACAGGGCGAGCACTCGGGGGACACAGCAGGAGGCGGTGCACGCGAGGCGGAATCCTGAAACACAGAGTTTGAACCAAAAAATGGCATATCTTCGCAAAATGTGACATCCATAGAATGATAAAAACAACGAGACAACGGATCATAGCACCTATAGCCTTTAGAGAGAGCAGAATAGCCCAAGAAGATGCATTTAAGAGACTTGTTATCTAACTTGGTCCGAGTAGGACTACGATCCTAAACAAAACAAGTACAACCAAACACACGAGGCACAAAAGGAAATAACACAGTATTTGGTTGAAGTAATTGAAAAGGGGCCAACCCGTGAAGAATTTGACTAGGTGTCCGATTAATGAGGTAAACCGCAGTAAGCACAGCCATATGCCAGTAGGATTTAGGGACATTCATCCCACACAAAAGGCACCGGACAACAGACATAATATGACGGTTTTTAAGTTCAGCAATCCCATTTTTTTCAGGGGTGTAAGGACAAGTGAGTTGCTGCAAAATTCCTCGCTGATTAAGTTGGGAGCGAAATACACCAGATATGTACTCCTCCCCCACCATTATCAGAACGAGCATTGCGTACAACAATGTGGAATTGGGTTTTGACCATTTGGAGAAATTGAATAAAAAGTGGAAGCACATCAGACTTCTTTTTAAGCAAATAAACCCAAGTACACCTAGAATGGTCATCTATGAAAGTCACATAACAACGATGCCTAGAAAAAGCCAAAAGAGGAGAAGGACCCTAGATATTAGAGTGAATCAGGTCAAACATACAAGAAGCACGATACATGCGAGGAATATAAGAAGTATGAGTATGTTTAGACAGTTCACAAACAACATAATGAAACTGATGATCCTTTCAAGCTTTATTAAGTAACGGAAAAAGTAAACATAAATAATTAAAGTTTGCATGTCCTAAACGAGCATGCCACAAGGCTAAAGTTTGAAAAGAAAACACATAGGAATACGAATTAGGTAACATAACTGCTTGCAGGCCAGAAGTGGTAGGATGAGAAGGTAGTGGGTCCCCGAAGTAGTATAACCCGTCGCGCTCAAACCCCCTGCCAAAAATCTTCTTCGAAGTCAAGTCCTGTAATAAGCAATGAGTAGGTAAGAAAATAACAGCACAATGAAGGTTTTTAGCAAGATGACTCATAGAGAGAAGATTATAAGCAAAACGGGGCACATGTAAGACAAAAGGAAGTGTAATATCAGACAACATGGACATATCACCCTTATGTTAGACATGTGAAATAGACCCATCAGCAAGACATACAGTCTGAGCAGTGGTAGAGACAGGAGAGGATAAACAAGAAAACTCACCGGTCATATGATCATTAGCCCTAGAATCCAATACCCAAGTAGGTGCAACGCGAACATGAAAGGTTGTAGAAGTACCTGTAGCGAGTGTGGCAGTGGAAGGAACACTTGGAGATAGGGTAGTGAATGAACCAAGTTGCTCTTGAAGGCGACCAATCTGAGATTGAAGCTAATGAAGATCAATAGGATGAGTCGGCTGAGGAGTACTAGATGTGGCTGCAATAACAGCAGTATGGAGAGAGCCTGAAGGGCGTGCCCTGGCAAAGCGTTGCTTCAACTCAGGATGAAGCATGAAGCACCGTGCTTGGACATGACCAGATGTGCCACAATAGTGGAAAATAACCTTGCTACTAGAAGCACGAGAACTAAACTTGGCAGCAAAAGCCATCTGATCTAAAACAGAGGATGAGGCAGGAACAGAGGACGGAAACGGAGCCACCGGTTGAATCAATCGACGACGACGCTCCTCACTGTCAATAGTAGCAAAAGCCTCATATAAAGATGGCATAGGTGATGTGTTCAAAATCTGAATATAAGAGACTTGAATTCAGGTTTTAAACCCATCAGAAATTGATAGGTGTGTTGGCGAGCAAGACGAGAAGACACAATAGAAGCGGTAATAGCTGGAAAATCATTCAATGGCTCATACTGTGCTAACTCCTCCCAACGAGACTAAAGATACCCAAAAAATTTAGCAACGGTAAAACCCAAAGCTTCCTGAGAGGCATGAGAAATACCTTGATAAAGCTTGAAAATCCGTGCATTATTGTGGGCATGTGCGTACATTTGGGTAAGAGCACTCCACAACCAAGGAACTGTATCACAATACATAAACATGTTGTAGATGCGTTCTTCCATAGAGTTGAACATCCAACCAAGTAAAGTGCAATTGTCAATATCCCATTGAACCCGCTTAGGATCATCAGCGGGACGTTGTATCTCAGTTTCCAGAAGCCATCCAGATTTGCCTCTACCCCCAAGGTAAAGACGTATAGACCGACTCCAAGCAGCAAAGTTGTGACCAGTAAGAAACACACTGGTAATCCGATGAACCGGAACATGGGAGGCTAAGGAAATATCTGAATGAGGCATAAGGCTCTAGGTTTGTGTAACAAAGTCAGACATTCTAAAACACCACGAAGCCGAAGTAGCAGCTCCACACAAAAGAGATGCTACCAAACACACCGGTAGCCCAACATAACAAAAAATCAAACTAGAAAGTGCTTACCACATCAGCGCATGAACCCTAGAAAGGTAAAGAGAGAAGAACAGCACCCAGGAGGGGAAGTCGCACTAGACCCGAGGTAGGGAGGGTCTAGTCGGCACCTAAGGAAGTCGCTAGGGAAGTGATCGCGAAGTGAGAAGGAAGAGAAAACTTTCAATTTGGGTGGAGGAAAGAAGAAGGGCTGTTGGGTGGTTGGGTAGGTGGTTTAGGGCTGCCGGCAATGGAAGACAAATGTGGTGGGTGGCTAGGTGTAGCTCGACTTTTTCGAACATGTGCTTCCTTTCGGAAGTCGAAACAAGCCCTACAGTTCGGACTCCTGTCATGATTCTGAATCTAATCTCACAAAGTGCAATGCAAGACTGATAAATCACCAAAGAGTCCAAATCCGGCAATTTGTTTTGAAAAATCAATTTTGAATGAAAAGCGCCAAACATGGACTGCTTTGCCAGATTTCAGAGTTGCCACCTAAATATTTATTTCCGGGAATTTAGGAAACCCTGACTTGTGCCAAAGGCCATAGATCCGTCATCACCAAAGTTGCCTCGGCTCGGGAACTTAGGTACGAGAGGGGAAGGTCCTGAAATGAAAGTACCCCCGCTCGCCCAATCAAAAGATCGGCCTCTACTAAACATGATATGTTGTTTTGAAAACACATGTGTTCTTATTCCAATTAGTTAGCCTAGATTAACTATGTGATACGCACAGTATACAAGTATAGACCAAGTCGTAGGAATTGGAACAAATTCAACTCGCAGTTGATCTCGAAAATGATGTGAATTTGCCACTCTCAAGTGGGCTTAGAAAATGGATTGCCACCTCAGTGGGTTTAGGAAAAGAGATTTTGCCACCTCATTGGGCTTTCAGAAAATGGTTTGCCACCTTAGTGGCCTTAGTAAAAACACACGGTTTTGAAAATGGTTTGCCACCTCGGTGGGCTTAGAAAAAAGGTTTGTTGAATTTGTCCCAATCCAAACAAAAAGACCTCCATCCACTGGCATTCAAGCAGTTATATCACATAAGCAGTTAGCCTCATGAAAAGCATGTTATCATGGCAGTCACTCGCATTCATGCAAGGATGCTAAAGCACAAACACTCACCGAGTACTCCAAGCCAAAACAGAGAACTTGTTAGAAATCATGCATGATCCTAGTTCATGTTAAGGTGCCTAATGCAACACATGCAAAATGCAACTAAGATAGGCTCGGCTATTCTAAGATGGCATATGAAATGCAGCAATTGATACATGTATTCAAATAGGAATTGAAATACAATGTAAATGGAATGATGCGCCGAGCCCGGTGCATGCAAAACAGATGAATTGATGCACGCAAGCAAGCATAAGGTATGCTAATTGAAAGATGCCCTAATCTAACCACTCAAAGCGGATAAATAAAAGGGAGAAAGAAATGGAGGTTGGAAGAAATGCATCACACACACGCACACTTATTACAACACTGTGCCCACACGGGACGAATTAAAGTCCAATGTCCAAGTGTCCAAAATAATACTAACTATTACAAGCCCAAATGAAATAATTAATTAACTAGCTAATTCTAAGCTAACTAATTATTACAACAAATGAATAATTAATTAAACTAATCTAAGCTAATTAATTACAATACAATGAAATAATTAACTAGGCTAAGCTACTTAAATATTTACAACACAAATTTAATTAACTAATCTAAGCTAATTAAATAATTACAAAATGAATTAATTAGCCACAACTAATTAATTAACTATTCTAATCAGCTAATTATAACATGAATTAATTAACTACAACTAGTCCCGGGAAGCAAGGGATGCATGCATGCTCGATTTCCACCCAGAATGCCATTGTCTCTCCTCTGAAGGCCTCTGTTTGCACAGTTGAATACCAACTTTGTTGCCCAATCTGCTCTGACATATCCAAAATGTCCTAAGCTTTACATCAGTGGACTGCCGGCCACCAATGGAGGCCGCACTCCGTCACTGCTACTTTTTAACCCCGTCACATCGATGAACACCGTCACATCGATGACAAAGAACGCCACTGATGCATTGGTTCGACATGCTGCAACAGAGGACAAACAGAGCAAAGACAAGGTATTTCCAAGTTTGTTTGTACCAAGTATCACCCCTTATCATCAACATAAGCTTAAAGGAGTGATACACTTAGTCCTCAAACCATCAACCAAGCAATTTCATTGCATGATGGCTAAGGATCTAAGGTGTACAAGTTTAATGAAGGCAAAAACAAGACTCAATACCCACTGAAATGGCAGCCCTAAAGCCTAGGCAAGATGGCGTACACATTAGCTCATGTTTAAGGCATAAACCATAACTACCCAAAAGCATGGAAAGAGTGAGATATGAGAGGGTATGGCCATACCATATGCACTGAAATCATGTGAGAAATGAGACCAAAGCATGCAAACAACTCAAGTAAAGCATGCAAGAAGTCATGAAACTCAAAGCTAATGAGCAAGAATGCACTATGGCTATACAAAGCATGGCATGCATGACCAAAACGACACAAATCAGAGCTTAAGCATGCTAAAATATAGACAAAAGCTTCTTAGAGTTAAGTCAAAACATGCTAGAATGATGGTCTAAACATATGGTACATGCTAGGGCTTAAAGGAGGATTGCACTACAAGTGCAAGAGGCATACAAGGGGTGCTCGAACCAAGGTAAAACAGAGTCATGGCATGTTGAAATAACACCAAAAACATGCTGAGATGAAGCCAAAACATGCTAGAAAGACATGCTACTTTGATGGGCCACAAATAGGATTACACTACAAGTATTAGAAGCATGCAAGGGATGACCAAACCAGGTCAAAACAGAGTCAAATAAGGTCTAAGAGGTCACAAAAACATGCTCAAACACAGGCCCACGAAAGTAGAAAAACATGCTCCTTTGGTGAGCCTTTAACAAAAACCGACAAGAGCAAGGGAGGGGGTACAACCCCCACCTATTTGGGACCTCAAAAGCTTATTTAAACCACTGAAATTCCTCTGGAATTCAGTGGTTAAGAGGCCAAAAGGAGGTGACCTCGGAGGTCAAAAAGGGTGGCCCAAAACAAGGCAAAACAAGGCTCAAAAGGGGGTAGACCACCCCCAACACCAGAGGGGCCTCAAACAAACATGTTAAACACTTAAAAACAAAGCTTTTTACAGTTGAAAGCTAAGCCAAAAATAGCATGCAAATAGCGCTAAAAAAGCTATGGAAATAAAGCCTAAAAGAGGTAAAGGACTCACCCTTGAAAAACCTCTTCAAAACAGCCACTTCTGAGGTAAAAACCAGCTTCAAATTACTCCAAAATCAGCCTCCAAGAACCTCAGGTCACTAATGAAGGTATAGGACTAGGTGTTTGTGTGCAAAAGTGTGAAGAAAACTCACTTTTGAGCACAAACAAGCCCTAAACCTAGAGAGAGAGAGAGAGAATTTTGATCTCAAAATTTTGTAACCCTTAAACAATGAAGAGAAGGCTCATTATATAGACAAAATATCTCTTCTGCAGCCAGTCTGTGCAACCACGTCTGGGTATAGGCTGAGGTATGGCCTAAGATGACAACTGTGCCAGCTGTCCTCAAGCTATCTGTTAAAAGCAACTGGTGGCCGGCAGAGCATATTGGTGGCTAGCACACATGATTTATGGTCGGCATATGGCCGGCATGGGTCATCTGTGGCCGGCATGGGGGCATTATGCTTTATCTGTGGCTAAAGACTACACTTCGGGATCAAATTGAAACAGCAATAACTCCTTCATCTAGACTCCTTTTTAGGTCATTCTTGTGTCTAAACTGAAGCCCCGGAAGTAAGCTTTCCAATGGCGCAAGCCTTACATCAAAATTCCATGTTTACAAAAAGATATGCCCATTTTAGAGCAGACTGCTCAGTTTTGGTCCTAACCGGATTGATGCCTAACTTCAACCAGCCATATCTTCCTTATCCGAACTTGGCTTTAGGAGATTCTTGAGTGAAAAATGAAGCCCCGGAAGTCCTCTTTCCAACGGTGGTGGCCTCATAGCTGAAATCCAAGTATACAAAAGGATAGGCCTGATTTAGCAAGGACTGCTCGCCTCTCCCTTGACGATTCATGCCCAACTTCTCCCTCAACTAGGTTTCTTCCCTCCACTCCTCTTTTCTTCAACTCCAAACCTCTAAAAGAGATGTTTTGAAAGATTTTTCAAAAAGTTCACCTCTCTTCCATTCATTTCCACTTTGTCCTTGCTCGGTTTACCGAAAAGCACAACATTTGACAAAATGCGAGTGTCGGAACATCGTAGGAACTTTATTTCAAAAACATTTTGAAAGAGAGGGTTTTAAGGTCTAAAAACCATTCAAAATAGTTTTGGTCCAGGTTTGGATTTGACGCTTTCCTTGCCAAAGAAATTGACCATTTGCACTGCACAACTTTCATCACCAAGAAAGCCATCAGTAGCGCCCAAGTCTTAAGGGCGGTCAAAAATGGAATGTCTACACTAGGGTTTGGCTCTGATACCAAGAAGACAGTTGTAAAATATTGGCATACCCTAATTTGGGTGAGACCATATCTATATATAATCAATATAAGATACATGGAAAAAGGAATTAATTAATTATACAATCAAGTCCTAAAATTAAGTCCCTAAATTAAATATACAATATTCTATATTCCAACACTTATATTTTCAAAAGTTAGCTAGATGTTCATCTTAGTGGAAATCATGTCAATTGTTTTAAATCCCAAAATCTGTTTCTTGCTATCAACACTAGGAAATGGATTTTATACTATTGTTACACAATTGTGTTTTTACTAAAGAATTCTTTATGGCATGTGAAGCCGCTCCAGGATTTAGACTATTCACTGATCTTATTAGCTTACCCGTTGTTTCACTATTTCAAGTAATAAGGCTTGAGGAGGTGATCATAGCTTGCCCGTTGTTTCACCGTTTCAGGTAATAAGGCTTGAGGAGGTGATCATAGAGCTTCCTTGGACCCTTTTTGTATATGTTAAAAACTCCCTTTTGTTCATGAAGACTTAGCTTGGTTTGGTGTCTTTGTTATTTATATTATGGCTAGTATCATGTTTTGAGATATAATTATGATGTATGTATATTTGTGTGTATACCTTCTTTCGCCTATGGCGGCCACGTGGTTACCAGCTAGTCACAGATCTGAATTACAACGAGGGTGGGGTTCGGGCCGTGACAATGTATGTTTATATAATTTTTCTCTCTATTCTTAGGAAAAGCAGAACGGGTGTGTCTTGAGTCTTTATGAACTAAACTTGTCTATGGATTGCCTTCATTATATTTTTTAATGGAAGAGGTAAATGTTTTGTTGTAGTTGCATTTTAATAAGACTTATGTTAGGAGCCTATTTATTGTCTTAATATTTCCATTTTTATAATACTAGGAAGAAGAGTACTTAAACCATATTTAGCTTTACTTGCAATCATCTGCAAACTACAAGTGTGGGTTAAATTCAAGAGACACTAGTAAGAGCCAAACCCAGATGTCTAGATTTAATGTTCATCTCAAAGTCCAATTTCTTTACTGTTAAGTTATTGTGTCAGCTCAATATAGATATATTAGTGTAATGCTATATAAATAAATTTTGTGCTCGAAGGTTGCGTATGGGACAACGTGAAGTGGCTTATTTGATTATCATGACTTCAAGATAAATTACTAGCCATCTACAGTGCTATACCTGGCATGCAAAAATTTATCTTCCAAAAGTGCTTTTTACACAAAGAAAGCTATATGTGTGAGTGATTTTCTGATCACACTGCCTATCTTAGTGATTCAGCGGTAAAAACACAGGCAGAATAGATGACACAGATAATAACACAAAGACAAGAAGGATTTAACGTGGTTCGGCAATAATTGCCTACGTCCACGGGAGGCCGAGGTATTTCACTATGAACAATAACAAGAATTACAATTCACTCTCAGTAACTTTCTTACTCTCTGAGTATATAATTGTAAGTGTTACAATTAATTTGTTGTCTCTCAGTGTATTTGTTCAGTCCAGTCCGAATGTGAATCCCCCTCTGTTTGTTGCCCTCCATCTCTATATATACACCGGAATAGAGATGGAGTGGTTTCCAGCTTTTGAGCTGGCTTGCCAGCGCACTGTAGCACTTTTGGCAGCTTTCCAGGTAAAAGCTGTTTATTCCTTCCCATGACTGTTAGTGGCCTCGTGGGTATTCCCCATGGCCTCAAGGTAAGTTGGTTGGTGAGATAATGGCCTCATGGCTTCCTCCACTAGGTTGGACATCCACCTAACCAAGATAATATTTTACAACATCAACCTCAGCTTTATTCTTCTGCGGGTAGCTCAGCCTTTGCATGTTAAGCCGAGGTTAGAGGCCTTTATCCGAATTAAGATGCCTTTGGAAATCACCTCGGCAATTACTTGAGTATATTGGCAAATCTTTTACTGTGACACGTAGCACCTCGGATGACACATCGGCGTCTCCTTGCCACGTGTTGATACTCAGAAATATATCCCCACAACTGCCCCCTAAGTTCTATTACCTCGGCATTCTGAGGTGATGGAACTTACATTGAACTTTCTTTCTCGCACATCGGCTTAAAAACTTCTAGCCGAGATCATTCATTTCAGGCCGACATGTCTTCATCAAATTCAAATCGATTCCCTTACGCGGATGAGCTGTCATGCACCGCTTTTCAACCATTCTGATGACGCGTTTTACTCCCATTGCTGCGTGCTGGTGACGCGCCCATAGGCTGTCGTTTCACTGCTGCGCCGTCTGACGCCTGCGTTGCCCTAGGCGTAATTATTGCTGTTTTGCCGCCTTTTCAAATTTTGACAAAAACAAATTCCTCTCTCTTTCTCCTTTCACTTTTGCATTTCGAATACTCTGTTTTTTCTCTCTCCAAAGCTTTTCCTTCTTCGAATCCTCCATTGTTCTTGCTCGAAGCTCTGCAACTGTCTTGCCTCTGTCATTTCCGCGAAGCTCTCGCTGCTGTTGCGTCCATTATCTGACCTCGGCGAAGCTCATCCCGGCCTCACCTTTTCTGGTAAGCCACCGTTCCCTTCTTTTCTCAGTTCTTTGATCGTTTCTGGTATTTCTTGCTTCTACTGTTCTGCTTGTCATTTAATTTGTGAATCATTTCTTGATTTTGCACGTGAACACTTGCACCGTTTCATTTCTTGTTCTTGGTCTTCCACCCTTTCTGCTTTTGATTCTAAGACTTCGTTTTTTGCTTTTCTATTTTCCAGATTTTCTGCCCTTCATACTCATACTTCGTAGATTTAGGTTTGGGATTTGCTGTAGAACCATTAATCCTTAGGAAAAATTGAAACAATTTATACCTAGGTTTAAGCCAAGGTCCTTAGAACCCCTTATATCTCCTTCTTTCTGTTGACCAACTCTTTTATATCAAAACCATGGGTGTGTGGAGAGACAGAGTGAATACCCCAACCAAATTAGAACATTTTAGGCGAGAGTTTTCCATCCCAGAGGATGTCCATCTCAGACTACCTGGGGAGAAAGACTCTATTATGCCCGATGGTGATAAGATGCCTTTTCCTGTAGTAGCCTTCGTCCAGTGTGGACTTAGGTTCCCTCTTGATCCCCTCTTCCGCGAAGTCCTTCATTACTACACCCTTAACCCCATGCAACTCACCATAAATGCCTTTAGGACACTCAATGGAATAATAGCCTTAGCTCGGCAGGAGGGTGTTAGAATCACTCTTGCCGACATCCAGTATTGTTACACAATGTGTGCCCTTGACCTTAAAGAAAAGGGTTTTGTCTATTACCTTAAGCCAAGGTCCGCTGCCTATAAAATAGTAGCCGACCTTCCAGACTCCAACAAAGGGGCTGGAGATGATTACCTGATTGCTTCTGGCAACTGGGAATTTGGCCCAGATGAAGAAGTTCAACTCTTCCCTCTTCCTCGAACAATCAAGGAGGGCAAGGGTAAGATCCCTATGTCAATCTGCTTAACTGTTGCTTTCTTCAATTTTTCCAAAAATTTTATCTCTTTCTAATGTTGTGTTTCCTTTTGCAGACGTTCGCAAGCCTCCCAAGGACTTCCGCCAGTCCTACTATCTTGGGAAAGATTTGAAGAAACTCTTGGACCTCCCTCTTCAGCAATGAAAAGCTCCATTGTTGCTGAATTTCATCCCCACTTACACATCCAAATTGGCCGACGTTCCAAAGAAGAGGAAGAAGAGCGCCTCTCCATCAACTGCTTCCACAGAACAGGCTGCCTCCACATCTGAGCCAGCCGATCAACCTTCAACCTCGGCACCAAACTTGGTTCCAGTTCAAGAAAGAAAGCGTCGCCGACGTCTAGTGAAAACTGCCGAGATGGAGCGCCCCGAAAAAAGTGGTGCTAGACCTCTTGGCCGATCTTCCAGACGAGGTGGATGCAGCACCGTCCCAACAAGTGCCTCCGCCAAAACCCAAAAGAGTAAATAAGGCCCAACCAAAGGCCAAGGTGACTGAGATTGATGCCGAGGCTGATGACGCAGTGCCAATCTCTCAATTGGCTGAGAAGACCACTTCGGCACCCGCTAAAAGACCTGCAGAAGCCCAGCCATCAGGGGCCACTCAGCAGAAGAAGCCGAGGTCTTCATCTGTCACGACTTCGGGGTCCAGGGTTCCCAAAGTTCCCTGGGAGCCCAAAGTTACTCTTGAAAACAGGCCGGTCTATGCCAACGAGAGCGCAGCCGATGTCAACATCGGCGTGGCACTTAGCACTACTGTTCTCCTTGAGGGTGATCTTGAGCGTAATGCCAAGATGAACCAATATGAGAACTACGCCCTCATGCTGCAGCGCTCCGTCCAAGTGAGTCTTTAGAATTTTCTCACTGCCACTTTTCTCCATACTTGTAAAGTTTTGTAATTTTTGTGATAACCTTTGCCTTGTGAACTTTCAGGCCATTCAACACGCCCACACCTTCTCCATGCAAGCCTTTGAAGCGAAGGAGAAATTGTCTGACATGGAGAAGGAATTTGCTGCCCTCCAGAAGATCCATAAAAGGGATCAACAAAAGATGAAAAAACTGGAAGATCAGGCTGCGGAGGCTACAAAGGCCAAACAAATTGCCGACGAAAAGGCCGAGGCTGCTGAGGCTATTAAGACCGTTGCTGTGTCTCAGCAGAAGGAAGTCGAGGAGAGAGCAGCCCAGGCCGAAAATGAGCTGCAAGAAGCCTTGGCCACCAAGGAAGCCGACCTCAAAGCTGTCGATGCAAAGGGCTATGGTCAGGGCATGGCCGATGTCGCAGAAGAATACAAGCTTGCAACAAGGATTTATCCTAGGTTGGAATGCTTTGGCCAAAAACTTGATCTTCTGCCGACTTCATACAAGAAACCAAAGCCATTCGTCTTCCCTTTGCTCTTCCTCCACCTCCAACTCAGGTTGAAGAAGAAGCTGACTCTGAAGCCGAGGTTGAAGATGAAGGCGAAGATGAAGGTGAAGCACTGGTCAGGAAATCCAAGGAAGCCTCTGAGACCAAGTCACCTCCCCAGGGCGATCAAATAATGGACTTAACCCAGGAGGATGAGGAGGTTGAGAAGGTGCCCAAGGAAACTGGCCCAGCTCATCTATCTTCAGACCTTCTTCTGGCTAATAGAAGTGTGGAGAAGACTTTGGCCGAGATCGATGCTGAGGTTGCAGCGGACAAGGAGGCCGAGGTGGCAGCAGACAAGGAAACTGAGGTCCTGGCTGAAAAAGATGCAGAGGTTGTGGAGCCAAAAGACGCCGAGGTGGTTCTTCCAGAGCCTTCCGAGGTTCCAGTCCAACCATCTGCCCAAGTTGAAGAAGGACAGCCCTGAATGTCTTTTGTATTTTGTTGCTTTTTTCTTTTTCCTTTTTCCTTTTGTACTTTATGGCCGATGTGCCTCTTTGTTGCTTGTGAACAATTTGCTAGGCCATAGTGCTTTTATTATATATAACTGCTTTTCTCTGGATGCTTCAGTCTTTAATTCTTCTGCATTGCTTCTGAATGGTTTTATACTTAGAATATTTTTCATACTTTACATACTCCTCCTTCTTTGTGTAATCTTCTCGGGGCTACATACCTCGGGTATAACACCTGCAATTTTTACTTCGGCAAGGAACTGTCCTGCAACCTTTTCAAAAATTTTAACAAGTATAAAACATATACTATTCAATGTTAACTTTGCAAACTTTTGTCAAGTTTCAGTGAGTGTTTAAACAACAATCTCAGTCTGTCCTACTTGTAAATTGCTACAAATTTCAACAAGGATTAAAATAATCAGTAAACTTTACTCAAGTTTTATCAAGTATTAAACAATAACCTTAAATTTTACCTCAACCTGTAAATTGCTGCAAATTTTAACAGATGGTAATACGTCGGTTTAACTTCAACCTGTAATATCAGTCCAACCTACTTGTAAATTGCTGCAAATTTCAACAAGGACCATCATATACAGCAAACTTTTCTCAAGTTATAATCAAGTGTTTAAACAGTAATCTACTTGTAAATTGCTACAACTTTCAACAAGGATTAAACAATATACTTAGCTTCAACTTGTAAAGTGCTGCAAATTTCAACAAGTGTTTGAACATCTTCCTTGGTTTATCCAACCAGCAGATTACTGTGTACCATAACATCGGCTTCCCTTCGACTTGTAAATTGTTACAAATTTCAACAAGCGAAGAGAAACAAATATCTCGGCTTGACTCCAACTTGTAAATTGCTACAAATTTCAACAAGTGAAGCCAAGGAACCATCTCGGCTTAATTTCAGCTTGTAAATTGCTACAAATTTCAACAAGCGAAGCTAAGGAACCATCTCGGCTTAACTTCAGCATGTAAATTGCTACAAATTTCAACAAGCAAAGCTAAACTTTTAAATCGGCCCGACGAACTTGTAAATTGCTACAAATTTCAACAAGGGTTAATACAAACAATAAACTTTACTCAAGTTAGGTGTTAAACAATGATGTACTTGTAAATTGCTGCAAATTTCAACAAGAGTTTAAACAATAATATCAACTTTTATCTGAACCTGTAAATTGATGTCGGCTGTACTTAAACTTGTAAATTGCTACAAATTTCAACAAGCGAAGTTAAGGAATCATCTCGGCTCAACTTCAACTTGTAAATTGCTACAAATTTCAACAAGCGAAGCTAAGGAATCTTCTCGGCTCAACTTCAACTTGTAAATTGCTACAAATTTCAACAAGCGAAGCTAAGCTTTGTATTCGGTCAAACCAACTTGTAAATTGCTACAAATTTCAACAAGTGGTAGACTTTGTATTCGGCCAAACCAACTTGTAAATTGCTACAAATTTCAACAAGCGGTAGGCTTTGTATTCGGTCAAACCAACTTGTAAATTGCTATAAATTTCAACAAGTGGTAGACTTTGTATTCGGCCAAACCAACTTGTAAATTGCTACAAATTTCAATAAGCGGTAGGCTTTGTATTCGGTCAAACCAACTTGTAAATTGCTACAAATTTCAACAAGTGGTAGACTTTGTATCTGCTATGCTCCTCTGCTCCTCTGCCCCCAATGTGAATCTGAGTTCCACTTGGGTTCTCATTGTTCATGTCTTCCAGCATCTGTTTGTTGATGACGTCGACCAAGGGTAATGATCATCTCAATGATAGAAAAACTTCAAATTGCAAGTGTTCCAGGGTCTGGGCAATGCTTTGCCATCACTGTCCTCAAGCCGATATGCTCCATTACCTAGCACCGAGGTAATTCTGTAAAGGCCCTTCCCAGTTCGGGCCAAGCTTGCCCTCCCTGGGATCTTTCTTGTTGCCGACCACTTTTCTCAGGACAAGGTCGCCGACTTGAAAATCTCTGGGGTTGACCTTCTTGTTGTATGCTCTGGCAAGTTGTTGCTGGTACACTGCAAGCTGAATTGCAGCCTTCTCTCTTCGTTCTTCCACAAGATCCAGATCTCGGGCTAAGAGAATATCATTAGTCCCGTCTTCAACACCCTGTGTTCGGATCCCTGGGATGCCGACCTCCAGTGGAATGACTGCTTCGGTGCCATAGGCCATGGAAAAGGGAGATTCCCTTGTTGATCTTCTTGGCGTAGTCCGATATGCCCAAAGCACGTTGGGTAATTCATCTACCCACTTCCCTTTCGCTGCCTGTAACCTCTTCTTGATTCCATCCAGAATTACTTTGTTGGAAGCTTCTGCCTGCCCATTACTTTGAGGGAAACTTGGTGTTGAGAAGTAGTTCTTGATCTTGAATTTTGCACAGAAGTTCTTGATGAGCTTGCTGTCGAACTGGGTTCCGTTGTCGGCAACAATGGCTCTGGGAATGCCAAATCTGGTGATGATGTTCTTCCATATGAAATTCTTGACATCTACATCTCGGATTTTAGCAAGAGGTTCTGCCTCTATCCACTTTGTGAAGTAATCCGTTGCCACCAGCAAGTATTTTCTCTGCCCGAGCTTGGGAAGTTGTCAGGCAGATCCATGCCCCATTGGGCAAACGGCCAAGGGCTGGATACTGGATTCAGGTCGGCAGCTGGCTGATGAATCAAAGGTGCAAACCGTTGACAGGGTTCACACTTCTTCACATATGCTTCTGCATTCTTTTGCATGTATGGCCACCAATACCCTTGGGTAATGGCCCTATGGGCTAATGATCTACCCCCAGTGTGGCTTCCACAAATCCCTTCATGAATTTCATATAAAAAATCATCAACTTGAAGAGGGTGTACGCACCTTAAGAGGGGTCCAGTGAAGGACCTTCTGTAGAGATGCCCATCCGCAGTCAGGCTGAATCTTGCCGACTTCAATCTGACTTTGTGTGCCTCCTTGCGATCTTCTGGCAGTGTTCCTTCTTTAAGGAATGCAACAATTGCATCCATCCAGCTCGGCCCCATGTCCACACATATTGCTTCCTGCTTTGCGTCCCGTGGTTCTATGCTCGGTCCCGACATGTAGTCAATCATAATTGTTCTTGTCTTCCCAGTTTGCATTGAACTTGCCAGGTTGGCCAACTCGTCGGCGTGGCTGTTATCATCTCGGCTAATTTGAAGAAGTCGGCAGTTCTGAAATAACTCGGCTAGTCTGATAACCTCCTTTGCATATGCCGACATCCTCTCGTCTCTGGCTGCAAATTCTCCTGTCGATTGGTTAACAATTAACTGGGAATCAAAAAAAACTATTACCTCATCGGCTTCGGCTGCTGCTGCCAGTTTGAGTCCTGCAATCAACGCTTCGTACTCAGCTTCATTGTTTGAGGCCTTGAACCCCAAACGGATGGACTGTTCTATTATTTCTCCATCCGGGATATCGGCGATTACTCGCCCGCTCCTCGCCGGTTTGAACTTCCATCGACAAAGAGTCTGAATGAGTCGCCGATGTAGATGCTGCAAGGTCTGAGCATCTCCTTCCTTTGTTCTTTTGTTGTCGGCTTGGATTCTTCTGGCCTGCTGGCACCTGGTTCATCTCGGCCCAACGGATGCCGACGTTCGATGGATTCCGGGGTCAATTCTGCCACAAAGTCGGCCAAAACTTGGCCCTTAATTGCATTACGGGCTCAATTCCAGTCATCTTGTACACGCCCACCTTGCAATTCTTCCTGTTAAGTCTCCTTGTTATAACAAGGATTTCAATGGATGTTCTGTTAGCACCACAATCTTGTGTGCTTGGAAGTAGTGGTTCAACTTCTTCGAGGCCATGACTAAGGCCAGCATTAATTTCTCCAGTGGTAAGTACCTTGTTTCGGCGCTAGCCAAGGTTTTACTTACATAGTAGAACTGACCTTTCTCCTTTTCTTCTCGGATTAGAATCTGCGCTTCAAGATGTTCCGACTGATAAGTACAAAAACAACTCCTCTCCAGGCTCAGGTGTTGAGAGGACTGGAGCCGTGATCAGGTACTTTTTTAGATCGACCAAAGTGGCCTCACATTCTTCAGTCCACAGGAAGTCTGCAGTCTTTTTAACCAGGTTGAAGAAGGGTTTACACTTGTCTGAACTTCGGCTTATGAACCTGTTTAGGGCTGCGGCCCTGCCAGTGAGCATTTGAACCTGTTTTGCCGAGGTTGGACTCTGTAGATCTAGAATGGCCTTGATTTGATCTGGGCTGGCCTCTATTCCCTTCCTTGTTACCAGGTACCCCAGAAACTTACCAAATCCAACCCCAAAGGCGCACTTTGATGCGTTGAGTCGGAGCCGATATGTTTTCAGTATGTTGAATACCTCGGCTAGGTCGGCGAGGTGATCCTCTGGCTCCTTGGTCTTCACGACCATGTCGTCGATGTAGACTTCCACTGTTCGGCCTATCTGGTGCTTGAACATTTTGGTCACCAGCCTTTGGTAAGTTGCTCCTGCATTCTTCAGTCCAAAAGGCATCACCCTGTAACAGTACAGACCTTTCGGGGTGATGAACGCTGTCTTCTCCTTATCTGGGGGGTACATGGCTATCTGGTGATAACCCCTGTAAGCGTCCAGGAAGCTCATCCTTCCGTGACCCGATGTAACATCTACCAGCTGGTCAATCTTTGGCAAAGGGAAGCTGTCCTTGGGACAGGCTTTATTTAAGCTTGTAAAATCGACACAAACCCTCTATTTGCCGTTTTTCTTCTTTACCACCACGGTGTTCGATAGCCATGTTGGATAGTTGACCTCTCTGATGGCCCTGGCTTCTAGAAGTTTGTCAACTTATTCCTCCACAGCTTCGACGTGTACCAACGTCGGTCTTCTGGCCCGTTGAATCACAGGTTTAGCCGACCTGTCGACGTTCAATCTGTGACATGTGACCTCGGGGTCAATGCCAGGCATTTCATAAGATGTCCAGGCAAACACTTCTATGTTTTTTCTCAAAAAGGCCTCCAGTTCTTTTTCCTCTTCCTCCGCTAGGCCTGAGCCGAGAAGAAAGAAGCGCTCCTCATCGCCTTCCTGGACGAGAATTTTCTTTAGTGATTCTTCACTCTTCTCGGCTGGCTCCTTGCCGACATCATCCAGGACTTCCATGTCCTCATCTTCGATCTCGGTCTTGGCTGGTTCTCGAACATTACAGGTAGCCTTTATTGCTGCCATGGAGCAATTCTTCGCCCGCAGTTGATCTCCTCTAATTTCTTCAATCCCATGCTCTGTTGGGAACCGCAGTAGTTGGTGCAATGTTGAAGGTACTGCCCCCATTGCATGCAGCCACGGCCTGCCCATGATGATGTTGTATGGTGAGGGTGTGTCTATCACGATGAACTCGGTCGTGATCTTCTTGGTGCCTGCTTGCACTTCCAAGCTTGTTGCGCCCAGTGGCCACGTCGGCGTTCCATTGAAGCCGACCATCGGGCCAGTCGACTGCTCCAGGTCGTCGGCGTGAAGGCCCAGCTCCTTGTAACATCTAACGTACATGATGTCACAAGAGCTGCCTGGATCTATCAGGATGCGTTTTACTTGGCACTCCCCAACCTGGAGGGACACTACCAAGGCATCATTATGTGGGTACTGGACCATTTCTAGGTCGGCCTTTGTGAAGGTTATCATCTGACCTTGGCAATCTTCGGGCCGAGGTCTTTTCAGTCCAACCTGGTTCACGTACTGAAGGTGTTTGACTCTTTGGGTCTCCCCTCGAATGTCGTTTGCATTCACCTTGGAGTGAATTACATTTACGACCCGAGGTCTGTCTGCTCGGGGTTGCGGTGGTGGTGGGGCAGCTTCGGCCTGAGGCAGTCTTGCCTGTTCTTCCCTTGTTCTGGTTTCATCAACAAGGTCTCTCAGGTGGCCTTGCCTCACCAGATCTTCCAAATGTGCTTTTAGGGCTCTGCATCCCTGTGTTGTATGTTCGTTCTCGTTGTGATACGAACAATGTCTGTCCGTGTTTCTTCCCATAAATTCTCCCGGTTCCCTTGCTGCTGTTCTGAAGTAAGGCTGGCTCCTTATTCTTCCTAGGATCTTTTGAATTGGAATGCGGAACACGGTTGTTACTGCTTGTTTAGCCCTCAGCTCTATCTCTGTCTTGCTGAAGCTGTTGTTACCTCGGCTTCGCTTCGGCGAGTCATTCCTTTGCTCCTGCTTGACCTGCTTTGATGCCGATGTGTCTTCCTTGGCTCTGGCATATTTTTCAATCCTTGCCATAAGTTCCTCCATGTTCTTTGGCAATGTCTTTGCCAAAGATTTCCGTAGTGAACAGTCTTCCTTCAGGCCGTTCTTGAAGGATACGACTACTACCTCCTGGTTGCATTCGGGTATTCTGTTGAACACCTCGTAGTATCTCTTTGCATAGGCCCTAAGGCCCTTATCCTTGCTGATCTTTAGAGCCATTAATGCATCCACCCTTAACGACTGTAGCTTGTTTGTCACGAACCTGGCCACAAACATCTCGGCCAGGCCTTCCCAAGTCTTCACACTTCCCTTAGGTAGCTTGTGGAACCAATCCGATGCAATTTCCCCAAAGGACGATGGGAATACTTTGCAGAGCAAAGGCTCGTTTCCACTGTATAACGCCATTGAGTTCAAAAATAACCCAACATGGAAGTTAGGATCTGACTTACCGTCATAGATTTGAAACCCTGGCATGCTGAATCTTTTCGGCGCTTCAAGTTTGTCCAACTCTACCGAGAATGGTGTCCTCGGCTTAACGAATGAGGTTACCTCGGCTTCTGCGTTCTGTTCCCTCCTCTTGAGGTAGTTTCTCAAGTCTTCTTTACTTCTCCCCGGAGCTCGGCTATCTTTCGATTTGAGCCCCTTTGGAACACTGCTTTCGGCCTCGTAGCAAGCCGGTTTTGATCTTTCTCCACGGGTTGTGTCGAAGCAGAGAGCCTGCTTTTGTACGTGCCGATGTTCTCTTGGTTCCTGATCCTTGGTATTATGCGTCCTCTGGGACTTACCATCTTCTCCGGATGACGGGTGAGAGTGCCTCTTGTTCCTGGAGCGTTGTGGTGCTTCAGGAGTTACTGTCCTTCCTTCATTCCGAGCTTTGACTGCTGGGATTGGCGTATCCTGCAGTGGGTACGGTGGCTGCATGACCTTGTTGTGCATCATGAAGTTGACGACCGACTGCAGGCCGGCCAGCTTTTGTGCCAGGCCTTTGACTTCCTCATCCCTTCATATGCACCGATCCCTCCATATCTGGAGGTTATCCTCCTTGTATTAGTTGCCCTGGTCTGTCTTTTTCGATGTGTCGTCCTCCTGGACGACGTTCTTTCCCTCGTGCCCCTGGCCACGGGTTTTGTCATTATGGTTGCCTCCTTCGATGTCAAGGTCAACAGGCCTGCCACTCCCAGAGGGAGTGTCATCCCCAACCTTCTCGTTTTGTGCGTTGCTGGCCATCTATTCGTCTTTCTTTCCCACAGACGGCGCCAAATTGTGTGAGTGATTTTCTGATCACACTGCCTATCTTAGTGATTCAGCGGTAAAAACACAGGCAGAATAGATGACACAGATAATAACACAAAGACAAGAAGGATTTAACGTGGTTCGGCAATAATTGCCTACGTCCACGGGAGGCCGAGGTATTTCACTATGAACAATAACAAGAATTACAATTCACTCTCAGTAACTTTCTTACTCTCTGAGTATATAATTGTAAGTGTTACAATTAATTTGTTGTCTCTCAGTGTATTTGTTCAGTCCAGTCCGAATGTGAATCCCCCTCTGTTTGTTGCCCTCCATCTCTATATATACACCGGAATAGAGATGGAGTGGTTTCCAGCTTTTGAGCTGGCTTGCCCGTACAGAAGACTTTTGGCGACTTTCCGTAAAAGGTTTATTCCTTCCATGATCTAGTGGCCTCGTGGCTATTCCCCATGGCCTCAAGGTAAGTTGGTTGGTGAGATAATGGCCTCATGGCTTCCTCCACTAGGTTGGACATCCACCTAACCAAGATAATATTTTACAACATCAACATCGGCTTTATTCTTCTGCGGGTAGCTCGGCCTTTGCATGTTAAGCCGAGGTTGGAGGCCTTTATCCGAATTAAGATGCCTTTGGAAATCACCTCGGCAATTACTTGAGTATATTGGCAAATCTTTTACTGTGACACGTAGCACCTCGGATGACACATCGGCGTCTCCTTGCCACGTGTTGATACTCAGAAATATATCCCCACACTATAGAAAAAAATTGAGAGGATTACACCCTCTCATAAACAATCCCCACCACACCATATCGGTGGGCTAATGTGTTAGGTTGGTCCTCCATCACTAGTACGTCCTCAGCTTGATTCTCTCCCGTATGAGTTAGAACGTTTGCACATCTATTGCCTTTACGAAAGACATGTTGAGAGTGCAACCTGTTCTGCCATGGAAAAATTTGGCATCTTCAACTAGTGCTTTGAATGGGCAATTTTGAAAAGTTTGTTTAGACGAGCTCGATTGCTTCACTGCAGTTGTATTGTATTATATTTTCCATTTCTTTTAAAGTTCTCACACGATTCCCAAAGTTTTCAATAATAGCATCAATCAACATAATTCATCATTGTTATAAATAAAAAAAAATCATAATTCATCATGATTATTATTGTTATTAATCAATTTTGCAAACCTTACTTTCTTTTGTTCTTAATCAAAATTGGAACCAAGTTATTTCAGGAAAAATTATACAATAGTCTTGAAATATCACGTAATCGTATTTCTTCACCAATCACTATTCATTATATCTTTTATATTCCTCAATCACTCAACATAAATAATCAATACTTTACCTTATCTACCAATCATACTAGCATTACGTGGTCATACTCGCCGATTGTATAATCACCCCTTCATTTAGTTGGTCTCATGGACATTCCTATCTAAGAAGTTAGGCTTTAATTCTTGCAGAGGTAAAACTTTCTTTCTTATGACAATTATATTGAATTGTTTATTTCTAATTCTTAGTAATTGTTGGGTTTGTAAAATGACCATTTCAACGTATGGGGAATGACTAGCATTCAAATTCCATTCTATAAGTTTCATTTTGAACTCCCAATGACAATTTAAAAGTGAGTTGTGTAAAAAATAAAAATAAATAACTGCTAAGTGAAGGTTGAGAAAAAAATATCATAAACATGCAACCTTTTTAACCTGTACCCCATCATAGAATGAACTGCACCTATATTTTTGTAATTTGGGAGACTTACATGTCTATTAATAAGTGGATTTATTGTCCAATAACTTCTATGAGAATTAATAGCATTTTTCATCAAAATATTATTAAAAACGTTATTAATTGTTAATTTTCAGCTATAATTTGAAAATTTTATCACAAAAAAATGTCACTAACTATAAGTTTTAGCGACAGTTTAAAAAGCTTGTCACAAAAAAAAAGTTACTAATTTTTAACTTTCAGCGACAGTTTGAAAAATTCATTACAATTTACTAATTGTAAGTTTTAGCGACAATTTATTAAAATTATAACAAAAAAAATATCATTTTTTAGCGACATAAAAAATCGTTAAAAAAATTTATTTTGAACAACGATTTTATGATAACTTATTTTCAACGACTATTAAAACTATTGATAGTTTATCCTAAATTTTGTGTGTTCCACCGTTGCTGTGATGTGATTCCTCCCAAAAAAATATATATATATTATCAAACATCACTTTCACTTGAAATTATACTAGTGGTATATATGATTTAAAATGAATAATTTAAAAAAAAAAAATTGCAAAACATATGATGTGTTATGATTTTAAGTTTAATAGCACCCGCACTAATTGTCTTTTATTATTTATTTTCGTTGAGATTTTGATAATCAAAAACATAAAAAAAAAGTAATTCAATTAAAAAAACAAATAAATCAAAAACAACTGCAGTGAAATATCAATAAGTATCATATAATGGAGAACTATGTTTTGCTATGATAAAAATAATATTCTACTGCCAACCTTCAAACAAGACAAAATAAAAGACTCAATTATTCAAGTTTCTTATTAAAGAAAAAAATTGATATCAAATGTAAAAGAGCAAAATTAAATATTACATAAAAAAATATAAATTATGTGAACCCATCACCAAAATATCATCAAAAAATAAAATTTTAAGCAAAAGAATAGAGTGGATACTCAATGGCCAAGTTAAATTACTCTGAAATTCTCAAATAGGAAAGAGTTTTTTAGTTTGGTGGGAAATTCATTATGAGAATGATACACACAAATAATTTTCTTACATATTTTTTTTTTTGGGGTAATTTTGGTACATAATATTCAACATTGATACAATAAAAAGAAATTCAAAAACTCTCTAACCGTCAAGTTTGGTAAAATTAAAATTTAGACAAAAAATGCAAATGTATGGAACATTTCAGATATACCTATAACAATATAAAATTATATAGAGAGAGGGGAAATGCAAATGTGTAAAACTTTTATGCCATACCTATAACAATATAAAATTATATATGGAGAGAAAGAGAAAGAGCAACATAATGGTTTTGTATGTGTTTATAATTAATTAAAATATAACTGTTTATATAGGAGGAGAGAGATGTGAAATTGGATAAATAAATATAGATTATCTTTATTATATATTCAAATTCAAATTTAAATTATCTTTATTTTAAATTTTGTTGATAGAAATAGATTATCTTCATATAGATTTTCAATTCAAATTTTTTGAATTTTGTGATAGCTTTCTGTTCTTCTTCTTCTTCTTTTTTTTTTTTTTGATAAGTTTGTATTCGGATAACTATTATTCTAAGAACATATATTATTAAATTATTAAAAAAAATTATTTTAAATGGAAGTGATGGGAGACGAGTAAGTTTGAAACTTAAGTGCCATATATTTTTTTAAAATTTTAATAAATTTTATAAGAAACTAAGAATAGAGATTTGGAGGCCTAAAAGGCACACCTACTACATTTGCTCATATATATAGTATAGATTTTTAAGCAAAAAAAAGAGATTGAAAATGACGTGGTGTAAAAGAATGGAGAAATAGTATTGTTGAAAAATAAAAATGTGATGAGTAAGAAAAAAAATTAAATATTAACTAAACTTTAACAACTTTAGAAAAAAATAATAAAAATTGTGTGATGTTCTCTTGCATGATATAACCTCTTTGAATAAAGGTTGGGACCCCCTTTGGGGGTCACCCCCTTTACCCCCTTTGTCACGTGGCAAGAGGTGATTAGAGGAGCAGGAAAAAAAAGAAAAAGAAAAAGAAAAAGTGACCAATGAGATAGAGAGGGGGTCCAAAGGGGATCCTAAAAAGGGGGGATGAATCATTGTTGTAACCTCTTTAGGGATAAGCAAGTTACATATGACATTTAAAAAAAATATTGGAACTATGTAAGGTAGGTAGGGTTGTTTAACAAAGAGATGTTGGATTTATTTTCTAGTGTGGCCCAATAGCCTACATATTTTTTTACATGTTTTATTTTATTTGGACTCCACAATTAGATAAAGCCAATATTTGAGATAAAATTTAGTAATTAGAATTTTAATATAATTACTCTTCTAAGATAAAAAAAGAAATCTTGATTGATAGAAATTCTTCTGATAGAGTTTATCTGGCCCTCTTCTCTCCTCTATATAAGGATGAGTGACTCCCCTTTCATGAAATAAGTATTTTCCATCATTCTAAGTTCTATAGTCAACCTAATTAAGATAGATAGAGAGAAGACGGTTCGCCAAGAATTCAAGGTTCAACTATTAGGCGTATTTTCTCAACTTCTCTAATTCAATGGCTGATAAAGATATGTTCGTTTTATTCTTGAGTTGTATTGAATTCAAGATCCTATAAAGTTTAATTTTGCATTATTATAATGGTTACATGTACATTAATTACTTACATGTGGTATCAAAGCTTTAGTTTTATGAATCAATATACCTTGGAATAATAATATATTTATGATACTATTATTAATGAAAGGTACCTTCATTTAGCATCGGTATTGACTTTAAAATATTATCTCAATTTGTTTGAATTGATCAAACGTGTAATACACCTTTTTTGATTTTGTTATGCTATTAGCATGCTCTCCATATCCTTTTATAGTAAGCATAGGCATCAACATGATTTTAAAGTTTGCATGATAGAAGTCTACTTATCTACCACGTAGGGTAGTTGGTTAAATTTAGTCAAATTTTAAAGTTAAAACTTTGCGTTCTTGTTAGAGAATTGGACAAGTTTTTAAACGAACCGTGATCAAAATTTGATTCAGGCCGTTACTTTGTCGTTGCACAATCCAACTGATTTAGCTACCAATACATCAAAATCTAATTACAAATTGTCTGATTAAAAGTAATTTTAGAATTTTGTTCAATCGTTCGGTAATTAGGTTTTTACCTTGTCTGATTATGTACACTTATTGTCTATTACTGTTAATATTTATATATTTTCATGATTTAAATTTGATATCATGATATAATTTTATGATATTGAATATTAAATATCAGAGTGGTTAATTCATATTAGGTGTAATTCTTATTGATCATTATATGAGATATTCATGATTGTCATGTTGCATAATTTGATATATATATACATATATTCATGTTCATCTAGAGTTATTATTATTATCATATTGGTAATTGCAATCACATAAAAAAAATTCTAGAAATCATAAAATAGTGATTGAATTTATTAATGAATAGAGAATATTGTTGGTTAGTTCTATATTCATAAGGTTTACTAATTTAGTAGCTATCAAAGTGGCCTAGATTTGTAAAACTTATGAATATAGAACTACATAAAAGAATTGTTAAAAGGGTAATATTAAGGTCGATAATATTCTCAATTGTAGTTATAATTAGGAGATTGAGTTTGGCCCAAAGGAGAGTCACTTTCAAATAATTATGAACTGGGTAGGGTAATGTAACTTAAGTAATTTAATAGATTAGAATTGAATACCCAAAGGTAACATGACTAGCTGAAAAGTTGCATAAATTACTTTAGACCTACATAAATGATTCTTGACGAGTGGACAATAGATATACCTAAGTTTTGCCCAAAGGAAAGGCTTATGTGATATCAATAGTTTATCATTATAATTCTCAAAGCTTTAATATATATATATATTGTTTATGGTATATTGTGTATGCCTATTTTCGCATTACTTATGAGACCTTGTGTTAATATCTCTTAAGATCTGTCAAAAAGATAGCTTGCTCTCTAAGGTGGTTGGACTTAGAAGGGAGGCTATATTGACTCCTCCAACCTTCCTGGGATCTTACTTGGTTATTGACCAAAGGACTCTTTAGTGACGTTACCTTAACCCTTAGAGTAAAATTTAGAGCGTTATATGCTCTATCTTATTTCAGTGAAAGTTTCCACCTCATTGCACTCTCTTGCATCGGGCGTCCCTCTACTTACTGGTTCGAATTTTTCGGAATGGTATGAACATGTTCAGTTTACATTGGGTGTGCTGGACCTCGATGTGGTATTGCTTGAAGATAAACCTGCAGACATTAATGAATATAGTACTGCAGAACAAGTTGCCCTTTCTGAATCTTGGAAAAGGTCTAATAGACTCAGTTTGATGTTCATGAAGATGACCATTGCAAATAACATCAAGACCTCCTTACCTCAACTATTAATGCATTGGAATACTTAAAGCCTGTCGAAAATTGATTTAGATCTGCTGACAAGTCACTTGCTGGTACTATTATGGCTGAATTGACAACAATGAAATATGATGGCAACTGAGGAGTTCAGGATCACATCCTCAAAATGGCTAACAAAGCTGCAAAGCTTAACACTTTAGGGATGCAAGTTAATGAAACTTTCCTCATGCAGTTTATTCTCAACTCACTTCCATCACAATTCGGCGCATTCAACATTCGCTATAACTCCAATAAAGATAAGTGGAGTTTGAATGAACTGACTAATATGTGTGTTCAGGAAGAAGTGAGGTTAAGGGAGGAAGGACGTCAAACTGCATTTAACACTTTAGGGATACAAGTTAATGAAAATTTCCTCGTGCAGTTTATTCTCAACTCACTTCCATCACAATTCGGTGCATTCAAAATTCGATATAACACCAATAAAGATAAGTGGAGTTTGAATGAGCTGACTAATATGTGTGTTCAGGAAGAAGTGAGGTTGAGGGAGGAAGGACGTCAAACTGCATTGGTCGTAACTCATGGAGCTCTAAAGAAAAAGAAGGGTAACTTATAAAATTAAAAAAAAAAATCAACCCAAGAAAAAGAATGGACCTGGGAAAGAAAATCAGGCTCCGAATAGATTCACTGTTAAGTGCTACTTTTGTGGCAAGAAGGGACATGTGAAGAAAAACTGTAGCAAGTGAAAGGCTTGGTTTGAAAAAAAGGTAAGAAATTTTCTTTTGTTTGTTATAAATCAAATCTTGCTAATTCTAATACTTGGTGGATTGACTCTGGGGCCACGACCCACATTACAAATGACATACAGGGATACCTCTCAACCAGGAAATCGAAAGAAAGTGAAAGATTTGTCTATATGGGGAACTATCTCAAAGCTAAAGTGGTAGCTGTAGGAACCTATCGACTGATCTTAGAGACGAGTCATCAAATGGATCTAGAAGACACTTTTTATGTTCCTTTAATTTCTAGGAATTTAGTTTCGTTATCCAAATTAGATCGTGTTGGATATTCAGTTTTATTTAGTTGTGAAAAACTCAGTTTAATGTTTAATTCAATAGTGATTGGTTTTGGTAATTTATGTGATGGTTTATATAAAATTGCCTTAAATCATGAGTTTGCACAATCATTAGTAACTCTGCATTCGAATATTGGTTTAAAATATGATTTAATTAATGAAAAAACCTCAATCTTGTGGCATAGACGGTTAGGGCATATCTCTAGAAATAGAATTGAAAAATTGGTAAAGAATGAGATTTTGAAAAACCTAAACTTCACTGATTTTGAGATATGTGTGGATTGCATCAAAGGAAAGCAAACCAAACATACTACGAAAGATGCCACAAGAAGTAATGAGCTGTCACGACCCAAACCCGCCCCTATAGGTTTAGCATCGTAACCTGCCAGTAATCCTGGGATTACCTACGGCCTCTGAGACAAATTAACATAATATTAGGGGCTAGCGGAAGCAAATAAGAATATACAACGTCCATTGAGCTGTGCAGACTTATATGAGACAGAAAAATTTTAAACTTTTTATTTACATATATATACATGACTTGAAGAACCAAACAAGACAACATAACTTAAACTTTAAATTACATAACAATAACACTTAATATATCCGGAACCCCCACGGGAGGCACATAGGTTGGCTGACAAAGCAGATTCTAGACAGAAGCCTCTAGCCTGGTCACGCGCCTAATCACCTACATACATAAATAATAGAATGAGCTAAAGCCCAGTGAATAATAACAGAGTAAAGGGTTTAATGAATGATGTCCGTCACAGAGTTAGAAATTAGAGTTTATCTCATAAACATAATCATATCAGAAACAGAGTCTTATGCATTTTCAGATTCCAAATCATTTTCGTAATCATTTTCATAATCATTTCCATATTCAGATTTTGCATAAGATTCATAATCATTTCCATATTCAGATTTTGCATAAGATCATATGTGGTACACCCATAGCTATCCGATCAAATAGGTCCAAAGACCACAATAAAGTTGGTACCAACAGCCATAAAGGTCCATATCTTGCGCGCAAATAACCATGGTATTATTACCCCCAAGCAAGGGCCATAGGCCACGGTATTATCACCCCCGGGCAAGGGCCATATGTCACGGTATTGTTACCCCCGAGCAAGGGCCATATGCCACGGTATTGTCACCACCCATGAGGGGCCATATGCCACCAGATTGTCACCAGGCGAGGCCATATGCCACTAGATTGTTACCCGGCGAGGGCCATATGCCACTAAGATATCACCAAGTAGGGCCATAGGGACTAAGGGTGCCACAAATACTTTTCAGAAAACTGGACATTCATTCATTCATTTCCAACATATCATAGCTTTTCAAGAATCAATCATTTCATATCATAGTATACTGAAATTACATAACATTGAACATAACTTTACAAAGTTATTACTCACAGAGGGCTGCAGAAGCAAGTCAGACAGACTGGATATATCAGATAAATCAGGCAGATAATGGCGCGTGACCTACATAATCACATAAGATATACACATTGAAACACAATGTTATTTCCTCGATCAAACCTGACTTTCCTGTCTTTTCTGTCCAAGTAGTCTGAGATTCTACTACGTATATTCTTTTATTACTAAGTCCTTCTTTTCCAAATAGATTGATCCTTTACTTGGCTTCTTAAATAATTACCACAAGATCAATGATTTAATCTTTAACTAACTAATCTATGTTGATTAGTAGCTTATTAATCTTTATTAAGTCATAAATCATGTTTAGGATGCTTTGAAAAGAGATGGAAATAAAACTGTGAACCAAATGCAATTTTCCAAAACATGCTGAAAATAGGTCTCCGCTCGAGCGCCACTTTGGCCCCCCCGGCCGGCTGTGGAGGTTGAAAACTACTGGGGGCTTGGTTTTCACGCCGAAGGACTTCGCCGAGCGGACAACAAAAATCTAGAAATTCTAAAATTACAATTAAAGTTCCAATTTGGTATTTAAAGCTTCAAAACATGTACTTAGGTATTCCAACATGGAGAACCATTTATTAAAGCCATAAATTGTTAAATCATTTATTCAAAAATCATTTGTTTAAACTCATTTATGCAAAATCATGCCTCAATTTAATTCATCACCATAGATGTCCCAAAATACATCTAATTTAAATAAAATCTCAACTTACAAGTATGGATTAATATAATTAAAATCAAAACCCCTATTTATTCTTTAATTCCTCCAAATTACATGCATGTAGAATTAAGGCCCAAATTCAAGCAAGATTACAAACATTAAATGCAAAATAATTAATTTCTAAGTTGATTTCCATAATCATGAACCTAACTCATTCTTTTGCTAATTTATTTTTGTTTACATAAAATTGACCTCAAACCCTTTTCCATCATGAAATTAAAATTAGAAACTTCTTAGATAATCATATGCATGTATGAAATTAAGACCCAAAACTAACTATTTTATATTTTCAAATCAAAGTTTTATTTCTTGACTTGTTCTAATTTAGGTTTTCATTACATTTCTTCATATCCATCTTAATTTAAGCTCATGAACCTTTAAATCATGAATTAAGGTCTAGAATCTTAGAAACCCATAATGCATGCAAGGTTAGACTTAAAATTTATAAAGGATGACAAAGATCAAACTTAAATATTAATTTACAACATCAATTTCTTAATTATCAAACCCATCTCAAATTTTCTTCATTCTTTTCCTTATTCTTTCTATTTTCATGAAATTAAACCCATTTACTCTTTGATTTTGGTTGTTAGATAATAAATCTACAAGAATCAAGTTTGAAATCCTTACCTATCATTTTCAATGGTTGAATTTTTGATAAGTTCTTGAACTCTCCTTTCCTAGCTTTTTCACTTGTCCTTCCTTCAAAATTCGCAGCAACACACTTGAACTCTCTCTTGCTCTCTTACTCTCACAGCCGTGCTCCCCCTCTCTCCCAGCCGTGCTCTGTTTTCGTTTTGTTCTTCTTTCCACCCACACCAGACTTGATGTACACATGTATCTGTTGCCTTATACTTACCACCCAACATTCCTTTGTAATATACAACTTACTAAGAGTAAACTAATATCATTCACAAGCACACGTGCACACCTCTTAGGCATCCAACACATCACATGCACACACCCACCTAAGTTTCTTTGCACACCCACATATATTATTAATCCTATATTCAATTTTATGATTAGGATTTATTTAATTAAGCAACACTCAATCTTAATAAATTTCAATTAGCACATCGTTGAATTAATTACGACTAATCGTAAATCCCACATAATTTAACTAATCTAGTTGATTTCCATTAGAGCCTAATTAATTATATTTAAATTCATCGGTACAACTCAGATTTTTAATCAGACTCCCAAAAGGCTCCAAATAATAAATCGAACTTATTTCCAACCTCAATTTTAGTTTCTTAAATCATTTAGGTCTTCAATTTCTGATAAGACTCCAAGTTTCCGTCAATTAAATTATATATTCAAATTGGCACACCATAATTAAATTTAATTCGCAATATTCATAATCCTCAATCTTTCATAATTTAATTAACTTCAATTAGGACCTAATTAATCGACTCTCAATTTCACTAAACTGAATTGAATATTTAATTAAACTCCCAAATGGGTCCGTAATTAAAATTAAATTGATTCAACTTCCTAACCTCACTTCCTTAAGCCATTTGGACCCTTAATTTCCAATTCCAAAATAAACCTTCAATCAGGTCATATACGAGTTAGATTTCATAATTCTCATAAATCCCAAATAAATTATAATACTCGACAATTAAATCTCAAATCCTCTTAATTAATCCAGTACTAATCATTATACGTGATGGAGTTGTTACATGAGCTTCTTGAGATAATTCATACAGATGTTTGCGGCCCACTCAACATCCCATGTCTTAGTGATGAAAAATATTTCATCGCATTTATAGATGATTTTTCACGTTATGGATATTTGTATCTAATTTATGAAAAGTCTCAGGCTGTTGACATCCTTGAGGTGTACATAACTGAAGTCGAGAGACAATTAGATAGAAAGGTTAAAATAGTGAGATTAGATAGGGGTGGTGAATATTATGGTAAATATGACGAGTTAAGCCAAAATCTTGGCTTATTTGCCAAATTCTTAGAAAAGAAAGGCATTTGTGCTCAATATACAATGCCTAGTATGCCACAGTAGAATGGAGTTGTTGAAAGGCATAATCGTACACTTAAAGATATGGTTAGGAATATGTTAAGTTACCCAATTGTACCCATTTCACTGTGGGGTGAAGTTTTAAAGACTGCAATATATATTTTAAATAGGGTTCCTAGTAAGGCGGTCCAAATAACTCCTTTTGAGTTGTGGACTGGTAGGAAACCTAATTTGAGACACTTACATATTTGGGGTTGTCCAGCAGATGCAAGAATCTTCAACCCACAAGAGAAAAAGTTAAACTCAAGAACAATATCTGGATATTTCATTAGTTATCCAGACAAGTCTAAAGGGTACAAATTTTGTTATCCTAATCACAGTATGAGGATAGTGAAGACTAGTAATGCTAGATTCCTAGAGAATGATGAAATTAGTGGGAGTGAGAAAACACGAGTGGTGAATTTCGAGGAAATTAGGGTAGATGTGCCAACATTTGACCCTTATCGAAAAATTGTTGTTCCTCAGACTATTCCACGAGCTAAGGGAAATGAACAACATAATGAAAATCCTTCACCACTTCATGAAGATACCACCATTAAAAATATTGTAGAACCACCACAACCGGTAGTTCTGAGAAGATCTCAGAGGGAAAGAAAGTCTACGATTCTAGATGATTACACGGTGTATCTACAAGAATCTAATTTTGATATTGAGATTAACAAAGATCTAGTCTCATTTTCACAAGCCATGAATAGTGATGATTCTACTAAATGGGTCAATGCTATAAATAAAGAGTTAAAATCCATGGAACAAAATGGTGTTTGGGATCTCGTCGAATTGCCTAATAATTGTAAGAAATTCGGGTGTAAATAGGTCTTCAAGACCAAGTCCGATGCAAAAGGCAATATCGAACGATTTAAGGCCAGACTTGTTGCTAAGGGTTTTACTAAAAAGAAGGCATAGACTATAAAGAAGGGTGCCTCTATTTACACACCACATTTGGTCTCAAGACACATCACTACTCGGTTCACACCTTTAATAATTTGAAAAAACATAATTTTTCTCAACACACACCACAACGTTCCATTTTTGCCCTTAGTCCCACATCACTTAGTACACACCTCAAATTCAAAAAAAAAAAAAAAACAAAAAAAACCCTAACTGTTAGACTTACCACTGATGGCAGCAGCCATCACCGGTAACCACCATCAATGCCAACCATGGCCACCGCCGTTAACCTTTTCTTCCGTCTTTGCAACTATCGTTGCCCACTTCCCAGTCCCGTAAGTTGCCTCCGTTCTCAGAGACCCACCAACTCGCAGATCGTTGCCGCCACCCCATTCCCCTCCCTAGGCCCTTTGGCTAACCTCCCCCAGCCATTTTCCCCTCTGGTGAACCACCCACAGCCCTTCTCCCCCTCTAGCGAGACTCGCTTGGCCCTTATACTCCACCCCTGTTTCTCACCGTCGTGATTTCCAGCCCCCACCGTCGCGATTGTGATTGCGTGCTGCTTATCTCCCGTGACCCCGATGGCACACCTCTAAGAGAGAGAGAGACGACTGCGATCGCGATCTATACTCTCGCAATCTACGAGGTGGTGGGTTTCTGGGTTGGTGATTGCGACGGGAGAGATGAGAGAGGGTTGACAGTGGCGAGGGTTTGTGGTGATGGGGATTCGCCAGAGCTGGAGAGGGACGACGAGGCAGCGGCGGTGAAATGGCGGCAGTTGCAGCAGTGGTGGCTAGGGTTAAGGTTTGGATGTGTATTCAACTAAGGCATGTATTCAGTTATGGTCATTTTAGTCATTTTAGATAAGGTCACTATTGTAATAAAAAATAACCAATTAATGGTGTGCCTTGAGACCAAATATGGTGTGTAAATAGAGGCACCCTATAAAGAGACCTTCTCTCCGGTATCAAAGAAGGACTCACTTAGAATCATCCTAGCATTGGTAGCTCATTATGACTTAGAGTTGCATCAAATGGATGTGAAAACTACTTTTCTAAATGGGAATTTGGATGAAGAAATTTATATGGAGCAGCTAGAAGGATTTGCAAAGAAAGGTAAAGAACATTTATCTTGCAAATTAAAGAAATCCATATATAGCCTTAAACAAGCTTCCAGGCAATGGTATTTAAGATTTAATGATACCATTACCTTCTTCGAATTTAAGGAAAATGCAATTGCTCAGTGCATATATTTGAAGGTAAGTAGGAGTAAGTTCATTATTTTGGTGCTATATGTGGATGACATTTTGTTAGTTAGTAATGACCTTAGCTTATTACATGATGACATGATGTAGGATCTCAGCGCTTACCATCTCACCAAAACCCATAGGTAATGATGAAGGCGCAACTTTATTCCCTTAAAGGGTACAGCGCCAAGCACCATAAGTCGACTGTGACTCGGCCTTATCCCAGGCCTCCGCCACGGCAGGATACTAGCCCAAACCCAGGCCAACAATCCCCCTCCTCAGCACCTGCCCCCGCAAGCAGCATGCCCTCCAGGGGAATCGAACTTGAGACCTTGCTCTGATACCAATTGTTACCCAGAAAGCAACCCAAAAAGGGGGTGAATTTGGTTTCTTAAATAAATTACTAAATTAAAAAGTTAACCCAAATAATAAATAATTAACAATATGAAACAATAAAGATGAGTAATAAATTAAAATATAATCCAAATAAGAAATAAATATGATGCAATATAAATGAGACTAACAAAAATAAATAAGGCGAAGGAAGGGAAGAGAGTGCAAACATAAAATTTATAGTGGTTAAGCTCAAACCAAGCCTACATCCACTCCTCGAGATCCTCCTTGAGAGTACTTCACTATTCGTCAAATAGAAATTACACTCCTAGTTTTACAGGTGCTAGTGAACCTTAATGATTGATCAACCCCGATCACTTCAACCAATTAGTTGTGAATTCGATGCTAGTCACACCTAACCCAAGTGATTTTAAATAAAAAAAAAATCATTCATAAAAATATAACTCTCTTTTAAAAAAATGATAAGGGATAGGAAGCCTTTTTACAAGAAACGCTCAAACACTCAATAAATTTCTCTCAAAGAAAATCATATAACTCAATGAAAGAACACCACACAATATTTTGAACTCTTGAATATCACAAATTTTCTTCACTTCACTTCACTTCTATATGCTTTTCTTTGTTCCACAAAGCTTCTTTTATAGCCAAAAAAAAAAAAACTAGCCGTTGCAAAAGAGATTCTAGGTAGGCTCCTCTTTCCTTCTATTTTTCTTCCATTTGAATTCATTAGCCTTTTTGGACTTGCATCATTCTTGCCAAGAAACACTTCAAATTAATCAAAGGAAGAGAATGAATAAGAAAAAATATGGAAATTATTTGAATTGATTTTTATTTATTTTTATATTAAATTAAAGTATTCAAAAGATGCACAATAAATTCAGTTATTTTTAAAACGGTGCAATCTATATCAAAATGACAAATTTGAGTACAAGAAAAAATGCATGATAAAAATGTTGGTGTTTGTGTGTACATTAAAATCATCACTACTCCATATCAAATTTAATAATCCAAGATTTAAAAATATGACTTAGAATCCAGAATTTAAGAAATCAGATTAGACATTCTAAGTTCTTTTCTAATAAAACAAAATTGATTTTCGTTGAGGGGTTTTCTAAAAATGTCCGCTAATTGTTTGTCGGTATTTATAAATTCAAGCTCAATATCCCCTTTTTGAACATGATTGGGTATAAAATGATGTCTAATCTCAATGTGTTTAGTTCGAGAGTGTTGAATTGGATTCTTAGTCAAATTTATTGCACTTGTGTTATCACATTTAATAGGAATATGATCATAATGTAATTTAAAATCCTCTAATTGCTATTTCATCCATAATATTTGAGCACAATAACTTCCAACTGCTATGTATTCAACTTTAGCAGTGGATAAAGCAACTGAGTTTTGCTTCTTACTAAACCAAGATACTAAAGCAAGTCCTAGAAACTGACAAGTTCCACTAGTACTCTTTCGGTCTACTAAACTACCTGCATAATCGGCATCCGAAAAACCAATTAGTTCAAATGAGACACCTTTAGGATAAAATAATCCCAAGTTTTGAGTACCGGCAAGATATCTAAAAATTCGTTTAACAGCAGATAAGTGTGATTCTTTTGGATTAGATTGAAATCTAGCACACATGCATACACTAAACATTATATCCGACCTACTTGCCGTAAGATAGAGTAAGGATCCAATCATACTTTGGTATTTCTTCTCATCTATCGGCTTACCGTTTTCATCTTTGTCAAGTTTTGTTAACGAACTCATGGGAGTTCCCATTGCCTTTGTATTTTTGAATCCATATTTCTTAAGTAGTTCTTTTGCATACTTGGATTGGTTGATGAAAATCCCATCCGTTGTTTACTTGATTTGAAGTCCAAGAAAATATTTTAGTTCACCCATCATGCTCATTTCGAACTCACCTTGCATGCACTTAGCAAATTCCTCACACAAAATTTTATTAGTAGCTCCAAATATAATATCATCTACATATATTTGTACAATAAGAAACTCATCATTTTTGGTTTTAACAAAAAGGGTTGCGTCAATCTTTCCTCTAGTAAAACCATTTTCAATAAAAAATTTGCTTAAGCGTTCATACCATGCACGGGGTGCCTATTTCAAACCATATAGAGCTTTTGAGAGTTTAAAAACATGATTTGGAAATTTATAATTTTCAAAACCAGGAAGTTGTTTAACATAAACTTCTTCTGAAATATAACCATTAAGAAAAGCACTTTTAACATCCATTTGATATAGTTTAAAATTTTTAAAACATGCAAATGCTAAAAGCATACGAATGGCTTCTAATTTTGCTACAGGTGCAAAAGTTTCATCAAAATCAATACCTTATTCTTGATTATATCCTTGGGCAACTAATCTAGCTTTATTTCTAATAATAATACCAGATTCATCAAGTTTGTTTCAAAAAACCCATTTTGTACCAATAATGGAGTGGTTTTGAGGACGAGGGACTAACATCCAAACTTGGTTTCTTTCAAATTGGTTTAATTCTTCTTGCATTACAAAAATCCAATTTTCATCATTTTCAGTTTCAGAAAAAGTTTTACGTTCAATTTGAGAAATGAAGGCTAAATTACCGCAAATATTTTTAAGAGAGTTTCGAGTAATTATACCTTTGGAAGGATCACCTATAATTTGATCCATGGGATGATTCCGTATAAATTTCCATTCCCTTGGCAAATTCTGATTGTCTCCACATTGATCTTGATGAAGTTCTTTCGGTTCATCTTTTTTTGATTCATCAATTTGCTTGGAAATATTTAAGTTTTCCATTTCTTGCTCAATATCTGCATCATCATTGCTTGAAATATTCTTGGAAATAGAAAAGTTAGATTCATCAAATACAATATGTATTGATTCTTCAACAATTAAAGTTCATTTGTTAAATACCCGATATGCTTTACTTGTTGGAGAATAACCAAGAAAAATAGCTTCATTAGACTTAGAATTAAATTTTCCCAAGTTATCTTTGCCATTGTTCAAAACAAAACATTTACACCCAAAGGCGTGAAAATGACTTACGTTTGGTTTTCTTCTTTTCCATAGCTCATATGGAGTTTTCTTTAAAATGGGTCTGATCATAGCCGGATTTACAATGTAACAATCAGTATGAACGGCTTCGGCCCAAAAATATTTTGGTAAAGAGTTTTTGCAAAGCATGGTTCTAGCCATCTCTTCTAGAGTCCTATTCTTCCTCTCAACTACACTATTTTGTTGAGGAGTTCTAGGAGCCGAGAAATTATGGTCTACACCGTTTTCATTACAAAAGTTGTCAAAAGACACATTATCAAGTTCTCTACCATGGTCCGTCCGAATACTTGAAATAATAAACCTTTTTTCATTTTGAAGCTTCCTACATAATTTTGAAAAGTTTAGAAAAGCTTCATCCTTATGAGCTAGGAACTTAACCCATGTAAATCTAGAAAAATCATCAACTACAACAAGAATGCATTGTTTGCCACCAAGACTAAGTGTCCTTAAAGGACCAATTAAATCTATATGTAATAGTTGCAGTGGTCTAGAAGTTGAAATAATATTTTTTGATTTAAAAGAACTTATAGTTTGTTTTCCTTGTTGGCATGCATCACATAATTTGTCTTTTTCAAAAGAAATTTTAGGAAGTCCAATGACTAAATCCTTTCTAGAAAGTTTTGAAATTAAATTCATGTGAGCATAACCAAGTCTTCTATGCCACAACCAACTATTATCACTAAGTGTAGAAAGGCATGTAATGTTAAAAGATAATAAGTCAAAAAAATTAAAAACATAAACATTTTCATGCCGGTGACCAACAAATAAAGTCCTATTATCTTTGAGATTTTCTATTTTGAAAAGAGATTTTTCAAAGATAACTCTATTTCCCTTGTCACACAATTGACTAATACTAAGTAAATTGTGTTTCAATCCATCAACAAGTAAAACATTTTCAATAATAAGAGAGAGACTCTTACCAATACTACCTACACCGATGATTTTTCCTCTATTGTTGTCTCCAAATGTTACACATCCACCATCTTTTAGAGATAAGGAAGTGAACGCCGATTTGTCTCCAGTCATGTGTCTTGAACGTCCACTATCCAAGTACCATTTTCCTTTTCCAGATTTTGCCTTGTAACACACCTATATAAAAAATATCAAGTATTTGATTTTGGTACCCATATCTTCTTAGGTCCGTGATTGTTAGTTTGTAAAGTAATTTTGGAACCCATCTCATGTTTGTCCCTAATAAATTTTTCTTGTAAGGACATGATGAAAATAAGTGCCCTTTTCTAAAACAATAATGACAAGTAATATGTGGACTACTAGATGAGCAAGCTTTAGCAAAGAAATTTTTATAAAGAGTTTGTTTCTTGTAAGGTTTGTATCCAATACCCGCTTTGTCGAAAACACATCTTTGATTTCCAAGTAATTGATTTAAATTTTCCTTTCCTTGTGTGAATTTAAAAATTATTTTATTTAAATCTTCTATATTTTCTTTTAAAGAATTATTTTCAATTTTCAAATCATTTAAAGAATTTTTCAAAGAATCATTTTCTTTTTTCAAACTTTCATTTTCATTGACAAGCAAAGCATTTGATTTTTTTCAAACTTGAGACCCTGCTCTGATACCAATTGTAGGACCTCAGCGCTTACCATCTCACAAAAACCCATAGGTAGTGATGAAGGCGCAACTTTATTCTCTTAAAGGGTACAACGCTAAGCGCTACAAGTCGACTGTGACTCAGCCTTACCCCAGGCCTCCGCCACAGCCGGATGCTGGCCCAAACCCAGGCCAACACATGAAACCAAGGAATATCTCTCCAAGAACTTTAAAATGGTCGATATGGATAAGGCAAACTATGTTATTGGCATAGAGATCTTTAGGGATCAATCTCGAGGATTGCTAGGACTATCTCAGAAAGGATATATTGATCGTGTTTTGGAGAGATTCAATATGCAGTTTTGTTCAGTTGGTGATGCACCTATCATGAAGGGTAATAAATTAAGTGAAAAACAGTATCCAAGGAATGACTTGGAAAGAAAACAAATGAAGGACATTTCATATGTATCAGCAATAGGGAGCTTGATGTATGCCCATACATGTACCAGGCCAGATATTAGTTTTGCAGTTAGAATGTTTGGAAGATTCTAAAGTAATTCTGGAATGGAACATTGGAAAGCATGAAGAAGGTTATGAGATATCTTCAAGAAATAGAGGACTATATGCTCACCTATAAGAGATCAGAACAGTTGGAAGTGACCGAATACTCAGATTCAGATTTTGCTGGTTGCCTTCATAGTAGAAAATCTATATCAGGTTTTGTTTTTCTATTAGCTAATGGAGCAATTTCATGGAAGAGTGTGAAGCAGACCACTATTGCTTCATCTACTATAGAGGCTGAATTTGTGGCATGCTTTGAGGCTACAAATCATACTTTATGGTTGCGAAACTTCATTTCAGGACTTGGTGCTGTTGACTCAATTGCCAGACCGCTGAAGATATATTGTGACAATACCGCAACAGTTTTCTTTTCTAAGAATGGAAAGTACTCCAATGGTTCCAAACACATAGAAGTAAAGTACTTAGTAGTTAGAGAAAGAGTCCAGAAACAACAAGCGTTAATTGAAAACTTAAGCACCTCTCTTATGATTGCTGATCCATTTACAAAAGCATTGCCACGAAAAACATATAAAAAGCATGTTATCAGGATGAGTCTTTTAAGCTACCCATGATGTGTATGGATAATTTTGAGTGCTTATTCTTATTTGACACTATTTGCGCAATAATAATTTTGTTTATATTTTTCCTATTTCTAAAAGTGTGTGTACACATTAATTTGAATATTGATAAATAGGAAATATCTTAACAAGACAAATTACAGGGGCCTTTCAGGCAAATAATTACATATTCTGATAATAGACTAGGTTAGTGAAGGTTATTGATGGTGTGGTGCATAGAAGGAAATATGACATAAATATAACCGCTATGACTCGGTGATCTAAAGTAATTACAGTATTATGGTTTCTAATATATCTGAACTTATTGGTTATTTTTAAAATTCGTGATCATATGTCAAAGTTTTTAGTGTGGAATCCAATGAGTCAAAAAATTTTTTTTTTGGTGTTAAATTGCATATTTTGAAAAAAAACTCATAGTTGCATCATAATCGGCTTAATAGGCCAAGTGGAAAAATGTTAGATTTATTTTCTGGTGTGGCCCAATAGCCTACATATTTTTTTACATGTTTTATTTTATTTGGACTCCACAATTAAATAAAGCCAATAGTTGAGATAAAGTTTAGTAATTAAAATTTTAATATAATTACTCTTCTAAGATAAGAAGGAAACCTTGATGGATAGGAATTTTTCTGATAGAGTTTATCTGGCCGTCTTTTCTCATCTATATAAGGATGGGTGACTCTCCTTTCATGAAATAAGTATTTTCCATCCCTCTAAGTTCTATAGTCAGCCTAATTAAGAGAGATAGAGGGAAGAAGGTGAGCCAAGAATTCAAAATTCAACTATTAGGAGTAGTTTCTCAACTTTTCTAATTCAATGGTTGATAAAGGTATGTTCGTTTTATTCTTGAGTTGTATTGAATTCAAAATCCTATAAAGTTCAATTCCGCATTATTATAATGGTTACATGTACATTAATTACTTACCAAAGATGGTTTGGGGAAGAAGAAAAAGAGTAGGAAGAAATATTTTAATTTTTTGAAAATTAGTGAGAGAAATTATGATGGGAGAGACTATGAAATATTTTGTTATCTTTTCATTTGAAATCTATAAATTAAGGAATAATTATTATTTCTAAAATAATTAATAATTAATTAAATATATTAGTCAATAATTTTAAAATAAGGATTTGAAACTCTTAAAAACTTTTCATCAAAAAGTCTATAATATATATATAGATAGATAGATAGATAGATAGATAGTTAGTTTCCTATATGGTTCTAAAAGCTCGGACAGCTAAAAATGACATTTCCTGGAAAAAATGGTCCGTCAACATTACCTCACAAAGAACCATGGTGAGGAAGGAGTGGTGGACATCAAGTTATACTTTTCAACTAAAATGTAGCTGGAAATTTCTTGGAAAGAAGGTTTGCAATGAAAAAATGTGGACGAAAACATTTCAAAGGACAATAATTTAGGTGAGAGTATGAGAGCTGAGATGGCTTGCCTACTAAGTTGATTAGACTATTGTCTAAAGTTTATAAAATTAAAAAAAAAATTAAAAAATTTATTGTTAAAGGCCACAACTTTTTAAAGATTATTACATAAAGCAATATTAATTATTATTTTTAAAATAATTAATAATTAATTAAATATATTAATCAATAATTTTATAAATTAAAAATTCAATAATTTTAAAGTAAAGATTTGCAACTCCTAAAAGCTTCTCACCCTTTTTCCTTACCTAATATATAGATATTATTTTTTATATCTCCATATGTAGTGAAGCTCATATGACATTTAAAAAAAAAAAATTAGAACTGTATAAGGTAGGTAAGGTTTTTTTAACAGAGAGATGATTTGGGAGAAGAAGAGAAAGAGTAGAAAGAAATGTTTTAATTTTTTTAAAATTAGTGAGAGAGATTATGATGGGAGAGATTATGAAATATTTTGTTATCTTTTCATTTGAAATCTATAAATTAAAGAACAATTATTATTTTTAAAATAATTAATAGTAAATATATTAGTCAATAATTTTATAAATTAAAATTTTAATTATTTTTAAATATATTAGTCAATAATTTTATAAATTAAAATTTTAATAATTTTAAAATAAAGATTTGAAACTGTTAAAAACTTTTCATCAAAAAAACCTATAATATATATATATATATATATGTATATATAAACAGATAGATAGATAGATAGCTAATTTCCTGTATGGTTCTAAAAGCTTGGACAGCTAACATTGACATTTCCTGAAAAAAATGGTCTGTCAACATTACCTCACAAGATCCATGGTGAGGAAGGAGTGGTGGGTATCAAGTTATACTTTTCAGCTAAAATGTAGCTGGAAATTTCTTGGAAACTTCTTGGAAAGAAGGTTTGTAATGAAAAATGTAGTCGAAAACATTTCAAAGGATAATAATTTAGGTGAGACTGAGATGGCTTACCTATTAATTTAATTAGGCTATTGTCTAAAGTTTATAAAATTAAAAGAAAATTAAAAAATTTATTGTTAAAGACCACAACTTTTTAAAGATTATTACATAATGCAATATTAATTAATAATTAATTAAATATATTAACCAATAATTTTATAAATTAAAAATTCAATAATTTCAAAGTAAAGATTTGCAACTCCCAAAAGCTTCTCACCCTTTCCTTACCTAATATATAAATTGAATAAAAATTCTAAATTTTTGTTTGGCTGGAAATCTTTTAAAAAAAAATTTTCAAAATCACTTTCTTTCTTCTATACATTAATCAATCACTTTTTCTCTCTCATCTCTTATTCTTAATCACTTTTTCTCTTTCACACATCTACTAAATTATAATAAAATATCAAATTATCCCAAAATTTGTACTCCAAAAATACTTCTAAAATACACAACAAACAAACCGAAAAACTTTCTAAACCCTTTTTCAAATTTTTTTTTAAATTTATCTGCCAAAACCAAATCAAACGCACCAATTATTTTTTGTCTCCATCTGTGTTGTATGTGTAGTGAAGCTCACTCTCTTCTGTCAATCTCTCTCGCCTCATCGTTGTTGTTTTTCAAGTCACTGAAAGCTCAATACTCTCCATGAATTCTAGCTTTATACATAAGGTACGCTTCTTTTGATCTTCCTCTGTGTAGATCGAGCTTGAAAAGAAAGATTAATTTACTTTCTGTTTGATAGATATCCAGTTCAATTTTTTGCTCTGTTTGTTGCTTTCTGTATTGTAATTTCTTCTTGTATTGCTTCTTGATTTCTAGCAATTTATCAAAAACAAAACCCTAAAAGAGGAAAGGAAAGGGGAAAAGAAGTGTGAAATGGCTCTGGAAAATTCTTCTGTTTGGGGAAATTTTGATAGAGTAAAAAATTCCTTCCGTCCACCATTCGGATTTATGGAGTTCAAGTCACGAATTTCCACTCTGAAAGAGGTAATGGAGACACTAAAAAATGATGAGATCAACATCGTTGGAATATGTGGTAAGAGTGGTGTTGGAAAAACAACAATGGTGAAACAGGTCGCCTTGAAAGCCCAAAAAGAAAATCTATTCGATGAGATTGTTATGGTAGTGTTAGGGTCCTTGAATACAAGCTTGAGTGACATTCAATGCCAAATAGCAGACCGATTGGGTTTGAAATTGGAGGGAGAGACTTTAATTGAAAGAGCAGCTTGTCTGCGTCAGAGACTAGCAAATGGTAAGAGAATCCTTCTTGCACTTGATGAGGTTTCAGAATGGCTCGTCTTTTATCAGAGGGTTGATCTTGAGGCCATGGGGATTCCGATTCGGGACAAAAATAGAGGTTGCAAAGTTGTGCTGACATCAGAAGCGGATTTTATTTGCAGTCAAATGGGAGCCCAAAAGAAAATCCAAGTAAAACCCTTGACACAAGAAGAAGCATGGCATCTTTTTAAGGAGATAGCTGGCGATTCTGTTGATGCTCCTGACATCCGATCAATAGCTGAGCAAGTGGTAACTGAATGCCTAGGTTTACCACTTGTACTCAGAGCTATTGGAAGAGTGCTAAAAAATAAATCCAATTTTGTGTGGACTGATGCACTCAAACGATTAAGAGTTGCTTATCAAGGACCACAAGTTGTGCGAGACGGTATGGCATTGGAAGAAGAAATGGCTGGTCCATATCTTCGTTTAAGTTATGATAGTTTAGAAGACGAGGAAACGAAGTCCTTGTTTTTGCTATGCTGTTTATATCCAGTGTGTCGTGATATTCATATTGAAGAATTGGTTAGATGCGGAATGGGGCTACATATATTCAAAGATATCAATGGATTGGAAGAAGCAAGAAATCGAGTACGATTGTTGGTTGATCGGCTAAAAAGCTATTGTTTGTTATTAGATGGTGACAAGGATGAGAATGAGAGTGTCAAAATGCATGATATGGCGCTTGAGGTTGGCGGAACTGTTAAGGACACCTTTTTTATACTGCACGGACATAGAGAGTGGCCAACTTACATTACTTACGGAGGTTACACTTCCATTTCAGTGATATCAGATAAAATTACAGAGCTACCAGAATCGTTAAGATGCCCAAAACTCAGGATGTTACTGTTAGCATGCATGAATAATTCACTAAAAACACCAAGCAGCTTTTTTAAGGGTGTGAGAACATTGCAAGTTCTATATTTGGAGCTCTCCATTGCGTTGCTGCCTTCATCACTTCAGTTTCTGAGGAACCTGCATACTTTGACTTTGAATCTTCCAAATTACGAGTTGGAAAACATAACTGGAATAGGAGAGCTATTGAATCTGGAAATCCTCAGCTTTTGTGCTCCCTCTGTCAAGGTGTTACCAGAAGAAATAGGAAGACTTGCTAATTTGATGTTGTTAGATCTAACAGGATGTCATCGTCTTGAAAGAATATCACCGGGTGTCATTTCAGGCCTAGTCCGATTACAAGAACTGTACATGATAGGCAGCTTTAGCAATTGGGAAGCTGACAAAGGAGAAAGCAAAGAAGGAAGAAGAAATGCAAGCCTGAGAGACCTACAGTCCTTGTCCGATTTGAAAATATTAGAGATTTATATACCCGATGCAGCGCTATTGCCAAGAAACCCTCTCTTTGCAGATCTGACGAAATACAAGATACGGATAGGTGATAATGGCTGGTGGAGCGTGTTCCCATTCCAAAAGCATTTGTTATTGAAACTCGACAAGAGTATTGCTTTACATGGTGGGGTTAGTAAGCTATTGAAGTGTACTGAACTTCTAAGTTTAAGAGGGAGGGGCTCAAGGAATGTGGTGCATGAGTTAGTTCAAGATGGCGTCCAGCACTTGAAGTCCTTATCAATTGAGTCTTGTGATATGCTTTTTTGTCTTGTTGATACAACGGATTTATCACTTGATTCCAGTGCTGCTATTTTCCCTATCTTGGAGTCATTAAAGCTTGATGATTTGCGTAGGTTAAAAGAGATATGCCATGGCCAACTTCCAGAAGGGTCCTTTGGGAAACTAAGAACATTGATATTACAACTCTTACCTTCTTTGACGCATTTCTTGGTGGAGGATCCAGCTCAAACTACTGTCTCCCTCCATAACCTGAGATCTGTTGAGTTAGATCGCTGTAATGGCTTGCAAAATCTCTTTTCATTGTCAATGGCACGAGGGCTTGTGCAACTTCAAGAACTTCGCATATCGCATTGTGAAATGATGAAAGAAGTTATTTGGGAAGGAAGAGGGGAAGATGGGCATGCAACCAACAAGATTGAATTCCCCCGTTTAGAATACATGGCACTTATACAACTAGAAGGCCTCACTGGTTTCAGCAGAGGAATTGACAAGATTGAGTTCCCTCAACTGAAGAAATTGCACATCAAATGTCTACCAAAGATCATGAGTTTCTTTCCCAATGAGAGTACACTACATTCAGATGAAAACTGCAATGCTACCTTGCAATCTATTTTCCCCCACCAGGTAATGTTTATATGTTTTTTATTCATTTGTTTGTTCTGAAAAACAAGAAAGTAATCATTAAGTTCTTAGGAGAACAAATATCTACATCTATGATGCATATATATCTCGTTTACTTGTCCCAAGATTTTGATTGATCTTATTCCACTTCCCAGTACTGCAATAATAAAGGTATCTCATGTCAAGTAGCAAGAGGAAGAAACTATGTTTATAGCCAAACTAAAGCAAAGCTAGTATTTCTATAGCTGTTGAACAATGTGAATTATAGAAAGTGTTTTTCAAAGACGAAACTGTTAAAAGATATGTTCTCTTTAGAATTTTAAAATTTTCAATATTATGGAAGAAAAGTTTAATCATTGTTACAAAATTATGTTAATAGCATCATAATTCAGAAGTATAAATGTTTCAAAACTTCCAGTATATAAGATGTACTCAATTATTTTGAACTCTTGGCATCAAATAATTTTAAAGTAAATTATGGGGTTTCGAGATTGAAGCCGATGTTAATCCTATTTTCAATGCCATCTTAGTGAGTAAAAGGGTTTTCATTACAAAGCAACTATCTTCTAGTGCAAGATTTTTGGTGAATGAGAAGGTGACGGTTGGGGTCCGGAACAAGATTAAACCTTTAAGCATGGGGATGTGTGTTTGCTGTCAGCCCCAATCAACCCTGTTTGACTTGACCAAGTTCTGTGTTTTGTTTTCTCTAGGTTGAAAATTTGCAGTTGAAGTAAATGGCGTACTTAAAAATGCCTTGGCAAGGGCCAACATAAATCTAGGAACTAAACTCATCAATTTATTAGTATTTTACACTAGTTTGGGTTACTAAAGATTTCCTGTTCATAAATTAAGAACCAGAAGAAAAACTGAAATTTATAAAAATAGTGATATCTTTTTTATGTTCTTCTTTTTCAATTTTTTGCTTTCAATCCTTTCTAAACATATATAATAGTTGTTGGGACCTATGAAGCACGGACACGGATACGGACACGGACACGGGACACGGCAATTTTCAAAAAATGGAGACACGGACACGGCGGGGGACACGGCGAATATTTTTTATTTTTTATATTTTTATGTGTTGTGTAAATTTATATTACATTCAATTCAATAAATATAAGAGAGGCAAAAGATTCAACATCCAACATCCAACAATAAATATAAGGGAAAAACATTCAACATCCAATAATAATTTTCACAAAAGCACTAAATAAGAGGCAAAAGAAGGAAAAAATATAATTTGAACTAGACATTTTTCCTATAAATTATAACCATTATAAATTAACATTAACATTAAAAGAATTAAAAAAAAAGGGTTTACATATTATATATATAATTTATAAACCTATAATATACATTTATATATATATAAACAGTTTAGATATATATTTGGTCAAAAAAAAAAAGTTTAGATATATATACATATATATAAACATATAATTTAAATAAAAAAAAAAGTGTTTACATATATATATATAAACATAAAAAAAAATTTAAAAAAAAAAATCAGAATCAGTAAAGAGGAGAGGAGAAAGAGAGGGAGAGAGGGAGAGCGAAAGAGAGAGACAGCGAGAGACGATCGAGAGAGCGAGAGACGATCGACAGGGAGAGGGCTCACCTTCGAGACGAGTGGATCGACGATCAAAGACTCATACTGTAGAGAGAGCTTGATTGAGAGAGCTTTGGAGAGAGCTTCGATCGAGAATGAGCTTCGATCGATCGAGAGAGCTTCGACTAGGGAATGAGCTTCGATCGGTGAGAGAGCTTCGATTAGGGCTTCGCAGTATGACCGTTCTTTTGATTAGGGCATTACGACCGTTCTTTTGATTAGAATTTATTCTGACTTCGTTTTTGATTAGGGCCGTGTCCCATGGTGTGTCCAGATATGGACACGCGTGTCCCTGCCGTGTCCCCTTCCAAAAAATTCATTAAATTAAAGGGACACGTCATTTGGCGTGTCCCGTACGTGTCCCCGGCGTGTCCCCGTGTCCCCGGCGTGTCCGCGTGTCGGACACCGCCACGACACCAATTTTGGAGTGTCCATGCTTCATAGGTTGGGACAACTATAGCTTTTTCTTTTCTTTTCTTTTCTTTTTTTTTTTTGAAAAAAAAAAAAAAAAAACTATACTTTTTCCCTTGTCAGTAAGAGTTTTGTACGATGCAACGTAAGAAATAATAAGGTCAAGTAGATGCAGTGATAAATAATTGCCTAAACCAATATTTAGATTGTTAACCGTATTAGTCTTTAACAATTGGGTGCCATGTGGAATTGTAATGTTATGTTTGTGGAAACAACAATTATTACCTCTATGGAATGTTCTTGTGTAAAAATATAGTTTTGGGCCTTCCTCTAGAAGTTGTTGCAACCTATGAAGCACGGATACTTCAAAAAGGGTGACGTATCCGTATCGGATACGTATCGGATACCGATACTCCTCGGATACTCGCGGATACGTATCAGATACTTCTTAAAAGTATCGGATACTTCTTAATTAATTTTTTATTAATTTTGAAGTATCGGATACTTAGTTTTGAAGTATCGGATACTCGAAGTTACATATTACTTATAATATTTTGTTTAGTTCTTTGATAAGAGGAATATAGTGAGAGTTAAAGTAATAGAATTAGTCAAATTGATGTATCCTTGTTGTCTCTCTCACTTCTCTCTCGCTTTCTCACTCTCTCACATTTCTTCTCTCTGCTTTCATTCTTTTTTTGGTGTTGGCATATAAGGATGATGTTTAATTTGCATTTTTTTTTGCTTTTAGTTTTGGATGTTTTATGAATGTTTGAGCACTTTTAGGTTAATAGGAATCCCTCTCTTTATTTATTAATTTATCTGTATCCGTGCTTCCTAGGCTATCATTGATGACTTAAAAAAGTATATTTACTGAAATTTTTATTTAAGAATGGTTTTTTGGCTTTAGCTAAGGTCTTGTGATATTCACTGATGAAGGGGAACAAGTTGAAGCTATTGATCTTGAAGACTCTTTAGTTTTATAGGAATCTTTCTTCTTTATCAAGTTGTCTTTTACTTTAGGTTTTATTTTTATGCATATTGCATTACTAAAAATTGTTAAAATAATATTTTTTACGAACGTATCCCCGCCGTACCCATATCCTAGTTTTTCAAATTTTGTCGTATCGCCGTATCCGTATCGTGTCGTATCCGTATCCCGTATCCGTATCCATGCTTCCTAGGTTGCAACTGATTGCTAAGGGTCCATAGAATCCAAGGCCAGTGAATTTATATTAAAATGCTACGTTACACGGACTCTCTATTTTGTGAGAGGTACCCGTGTTGATACGACACGACACGGATACAGGTGCGGAATACGGCCGGGATACGGCTAGATACAAATGGATACGGCTGAAATTCAGAGATGGAGAGAGAGAGAGAGGGCTGAAACTCACCTTTACGAAGCAAGATTGAAACGTGAACCCTAGTTGCGAGCTCGATCGAATCAAAGGAGATCATTGCGAAGTCAATTCCACCCAGAAAATGATCCTAGGGCTTCGATTCCCCTTTGGTCTCGGTCTCTCTCTCTTCTCTCTCTCTCCCCTTCTTTTCGTCTTCTCCTCTTTGTTCTCTGTTCTCTTCTTTTAAATTAGATTTATATTATATAATATAAATTATATTAATATAATAATATATAGTATTATTCATATTACGTAATATCATTTAGCCAAAAAAATATTATATAATATAATATATCATAAATAATATAATTTTTATTCCTAAAATAATATAATTTTTATTCCTAAAATAAAAATAATTTATTTTATCATATATATATAATTTATTTTATATCTAAAATAATTTTGATTTGTTATTTATATTTTATTTGTTTTTTTTTAAATAAATTTGTTATTTCTTAACTTATTTTAACTCATCTTCATATAATAAATATATTTTAAAAATAATTATTTGACATATCCCCGTACCCGTATCCAAATTTGGATCTATATCCACGTATTCTCAATTTTTAATTTTGAAGTGTCCGACCGCTAGATATGCACCCGCACCTGATACCCACACCCGAGTCCGTGTAGCGTAGTTAAAATGACAACCTTTCTTCGAGGAAAGGTAATAAAAGAAGTTGAGTGCTAATAAGTCTAGAGTTACAAGTTCTGTTCTCCTTTTTGTGATTCTTTCTAACAATACCGAAAACTTTTAACTGTCTACTTGTAAATACAATTATTTTTTTTTCAGGTTGCATTTCCCAGCTTGGAGAAATTGGAACTTGTTGGATTGCTAAATGCGAGTGACTTGTGGGGTAGTGAACTTTCAACTGAATCATTTTGTAAACTTAGATCCCTCAAGGTGGAAGACTCTCATGGATTAGTGAAAAATGTTGTTCCAGTTAATATAATAAAAATGTCACCCAATCTAGAAAAAGTAAAAATATATAACTGTGATTCGGTGGAAGATGTATTCGGATTTGGAGGCCACCAAGGAATTCCTGTTGCAAACATAAGAAGGTTGATTGTTAGATGTTGTGGCAGCTTGAGAAATCTGTTCTCTCCTTCCATTGTTAGAGGTCTTATGCATCTCCAAGAACTAACAATAGATGGTTGCTCAATGATGGAAGAAGTTATTTGGGAAGGAAGAGGAGAAGATGGGCATGTAACCAACAAGATTGAATTCCCCCGTTTAGAATACATTTCACTTACAGAACTAGAAGTCCTCACTGGTTTCAGCAGAGGAATTGACAAGATTGAGTTTCCTCAACTGAAGAAATTGCACATCAAATATCTACCAAAGGTCAAGAGTTTCTTTCCCAGTGAGAGTATACTACATTCAGATGAAAACCGCAATGCTACCTTGCTATCTATTTTCCCCCAACAGGTATATTCATATGTATATATTCTCAAAAACAAGAAAGTAATCATTAAGTTCTTAGGAAAACAAATATCTACATCTATGATGCATCTGTCTCTTAGTTACTTGTCTCAAGATTTTGGTTGATCTTATTCAACATCCCAATAGTACAATAAGTTTCTTATGTCAAGTAGCAAGAGGAAAAAATTTTGTTTATAATCAAACTTCCTGTCTAGTTGCTATGCAAAATTAGTATTTCAGTGACAGTTGGATGATGTGAATTGCGATGCACAGGATAGTATCATAGAAAGTGGTTTTTAAAGATGAAAATGTTAAAACATATGTAGTAGAAGAATCTCTTTAGAATTTAAAATTTTCAATTTTATGAAAGAATAGTTACAAAATTGTTAATAGCTTCATAATTTAGATTAGTATAAAATGTTTCAAAACTCCCAGTGTATAGATGTGCTTAATCATATGAATCTTGGCATGATAAAATGATTTTAATTTAAATTATGGGGTTTCCAGATTGAAGATGGCAATGGGGAACCTACCCTACGGGTACCCATGGAAACCCGACCCAAATATATGGATTTCCCCCCTTTTTTCTTACCCATCGGGTCGGTTAAGTGGTGTTTTTTAAATATTCATAGGGTATGGGTCGGGGATGGGTACCCGCCCATTTCCCTCATACATAATCGTGTCTTCACATTGTATTTCATGTTCATGGATGGACTTATCAGCAACCAGAAGGACGTGGAGGTAATTCTTCAATCTGGGGTTTTGCAGAGTCTAAGTCAATGATGTTAGTGGATTGGTCTCTCTCTTTAATAGTCTCTCTACAAATGTGATTACCAATCCAGAGGACTTTCACTTTGCAAATCAACTTCAAAAAATGAATGCATATTGTGATACTGGCTCTTATAACACTTTCTTCAAACTGGCGGTGTGCAATAAAGTAGTATGCATAGAAATGGAAGAAAGAATGTAACATTGTAGGGGAGAGAGAGAGATGGTTGTAATTAATTAATTTATTTTTAATCTTCCACTTTCTTCCACATTTTTTTTTCGATTACTAAAAACTGATTTGATTGTCTCAAAATTATATATTTGATTATTTTAAAATAAATTTTTTAATTAATTAATTAATGTGTATTTGATTTTGTTGTTGAGCCAAATAAAATAAAATAAGATTGAATGTATATTTAGCTTTGGTTGTGAACCTTTTAAAAAAAAAAAAAAAAAAAAAAAGAGGGTCAAGTTGGGTTGGGGAAAATCCAAATCCATTAGGAGATTGGGAGGATAGTACCCATGGGGAATGGGGAATGGGGAAAAATTATTATAGGGGAATGGGGATGGGGAATTAATATCCACCCCATTAACCCCCATTGCTATCCTAAAGAGGGGTTGTTTGGGGGGGTCTTCCTATTGCTGCTGTCCACCATGGTGACCAAAAATGTTTCCATTACAAAGCAACTCTCTTCTAGTTCGAGTTTTTAGGTGAATGAGAAGGAGATGTGGTTGGGGACCGGAAAGCCTTTAAGTATGTAGATGAGTGTTTGTTGTCAGCCCCAACCAGCCCGGTTGTACTTGACTAACCCTGTTTTTGTTCTGTACAGGTTGAAAATCTTCAGTTGAAAGACATAGTTGAGAATGCCTAAATCTACGAAGTAAACACGCCACTAGTTTGGGTTATTAAAGATTTCTGGCTCATAAATTAAGAATAAACAGAAAAACGTAAATTTGCAAAAATAGTGGTATCTTTATTATGATTTTCTTTTTCAAATTTTTGTTTTCAATCCATTATAAAAGTATATAAAAATAGCTGGGATGACTATAGCTCTTTCCTTGTCAATAAGAAAGTCTTGTACATTGTACAACATAAGATACAATAATGTCAAGTGGTTGCAGTGATAAATCATTGCCGAATCCAATTTTAAATTGTTAAATGTGTTGATGTTTAACAATTGGAGGCCATGTTCTTGTGTAAAAATATAGCTTTGACAAGTGGTACCTTCCTCTCTTCTGATTAAATTAGATAGTGGGGTCTATCATATTTATGTTGGTGTTTGGAAGATAACATGGGGCATAAATCATTTGTGATTGGTTGGAGGGTACCACATGACATTGCCACGTGTACTCTGTTGGTATATAATAAATTTTTTTTAGTTTTGGGCCTTCCAGGATGACCTAAAAATTGTTGTTCCTTGTTGCTAAGGGTCCACATAATCCAAGGCCAACAAATTTTCTATTATAATGACAATCTTCATAGCCTCATGCAACCTTACTTGAAGGAAAGCCAATTGTAGAAGTTGAGTGCTAATTATAAGACAACGAGTTACAAGTTCTGTTTTTCTTTTTCTGTTTGTTTTTAACATTACATAATACTTTCAACAGTATTCTTGTTAATACAATCATTTTGTTTTCAGGTTGTATTTCCTTGCTTGGAGGAATTAGAACTTGTTGATTTGCCAAATGCAAGTGACTTATGGTGCAGTGAACTTTCAACAAGATCATTCTGTAAACTAAGATCTCTCGTGGTGAAAGACTGTCATGGATTAGTAAGAAATGTTGTTCCTGCTCATATATTGAAAGTGCCACCGAATCTAGAAAAAGTGGAAATATGTAACTGTGATTCAGTGGAAGAGGTATTCCGATTAGGAGACCACCAAGGAAATCCCCTTGAAAACATAAAGACCCTAATTGTTAGATGTTGTGGCAGCTTGAGAAATATGTTCTCTCCTTCTGTTGCTAGATGTTTTGTGCATCTTCAAGAACTAATAATACATGATTGCTCAGCAATGGAAGCAGTGGTTGCAAGTGAGGATGAGGAAAAAATGGGTGGAGATAGGATTTACGTTACTCTGTTCACTCAATTGAAGCATTTGGAACTCAGAGATCTACCTTCACTCAGGAAGTTTTGCCATGCTATTCATGACTGGGAAATGCCATCTTTACATCACTTGGAAGCCGCTAATTGCCCTGAAATGCAGACTTTCTCTCCTGGATTCGTGCATGCCCCAAATCTATATCAGGTAGAAGTGGAAGCAAAATGGATCTGGATAAAAAGAGATCTCAATAAGACCATTCAACACTTTTTTGAGAAGGTATGTTCGTTCCCGATGATGATAAATACTTCATTTTCTCTTCCATTAAGCATATTTTTACGTAATCTTAATTAGAAAAACTTAAGCCATATTTTGCTGAAATCAGTGAATGGCACTCTCAACATCATGACCCTTTTCCCCAATAGACCAACAATTTTATGAATGGAACAAAATAAAAGAATATTTTCATGGTGAATTTTCCCCTACTACCAACATGTGTAGAGGACCAAACCACACACGCTGAAGTTTTTGGAGATTGATCTCCAAACAAACTCTTGTCATTCCATCAATTTTTAAACTTATTACGATTTTTAGTGCAATAAAATTCGTGCCTTCCATAAACGGAGATTCCGTATCAAGTTATATATATTTTGGTGCAATTTGAAAAAATCTCATGGTAAAACTGCCATGTTCATATTTTCTATACCCAAATCCTTGAGAAATTTGTCGTCATTGAATAGACTACTTAATAAATGGAGTGTTAATTAAACCTGCCATAAAAAAGGAAAGGAAAAAAGAAATTGTTGAAACACTGCTAAAAAAATATGCTCTTTCATTTTTTTTCTCAACTATTGACAATATAAATGCTTGTTAACTTAAATCTCTTTTTATAAAATAGTAAAGTTGTAGACCATCATATCTGATCTCTTATTTTCATGTATGTTTGTATTTCCTCTATTACTTACATTTTCACATATTTGTTTATCAATCAAAAGCTTATCTATGAGCATTCCTCTATTTGCATGACAGCAAGAAGAAGAAGAAGAAGAAGGCATGACAGCAAGAAGAAGAATGAGAATAATAAGACGATGATGATGAAGAGGAAGAGGAGGAGGAGGAGGAACAGGGAGTAAGTTTCAACTGAATTGTCTGCTTTCTAGTTTCCTAAAACTTTTCTGTCGTAGCTTTCATGCAAACACCTTTTTCCTTTTCTGGCTTTTTTGTTTCAGCAAGTAGAGGAAGAAAGTAGACAAGAAGAAGAAGACAAGAATCAGGACAATAAAGAAGAAGAGGAGCAACAAGGAGTAAGTTTCAACCGTATTATCTGCTTTCTAGTTTCATAAACCTTCTGTCAATTGCTTTTATGCAATTATTATTATTATTATTATTATTATTTTTCCAAGGATTCAAATACAATTTATATATCTAGCCTACAATTTCAACTGGACTTTTTGCTTCAGAAAGAAGTAGAGGAAGAAAGAGAAGATGAACTGTAAGAAGATAAGAATGAGGACAATAAAGAAGAAAAACAAGGAGTAGTAAATTTCAATTGTATTATCTGCTTTCTAGTTTCCTAAAACTTTTCTATCTATGGCCTTTATGCAAACACTTCTTTTCTTTTCTGGTTTTTTTGTTTCAGAAAGAAGTAGAGAAAGAAGAGAAACAACAAAGAGGATAAGAAAGAGAAAAGTAAAAGAAGGTAACAATGAGGACAACAATGATGATGGTGATCCACAACAGCGATGCTGTGAATGATGACAATAAAGATGACAATTGATGACACTGAAAGGCTGATGACCGAAGTGGCAACAACATTTGATGGTGTGGTTGTGAAACTCCAATTATTTTGGGAGAGATTGTGTACATAAAATTTCCCTTTTCTAGTTTATTTCCTAGCAAGAGCAGAACAGGTGTGTCCCTAAGCCCTTCTTTTAGTAATTTTTTGTTTTTTTGACTAAAATATGAGATGAGAAAAATAAAGTGCAAGACATGATTTTTTGTTTGTGATGATTTTTTTTTTTTTTTTTTTTTTTTTTTTTTTTTTTTTTTTAAAAAGGTGCAAAACATAGAGATAAAAAGAAATTTTTGATTTTTTTATATAGTTTTGACTCTTTAACTTTTTACCTTTTAGCTATTTAGCCTTAGTACAAGAGATTAAAATGCATGTGTTTGCTGATGCATGCTTTAAAGGGTCAAATGTGTTTGCTTTGCAGTGTTTAGATTGTGGTGCTCATGCACTTGAATGATGTTTATTGTTTTGTAGTTTAGGGTAAAGTGATGACGGGTCTATTTGTATATTTTTATAATTGTTTAGAGGTAAAAGTAATATTTTTTAATAGTTTAGGAGTCAAGTTTTATATTTTTACTAATTTAAGAGGTTAAAGTGATATTTCTTAATAATTTAAAAAAAGTTTGTGTAAATTTTTTTTAAATTTTGCAAAAAAAGTTCTGATTTTTTTTTTTTTTTTTTTTTTTTTTTTAGAGATTAAAACCAAACATCACCACTCAAAGCAAGCGTTATTAACAGTAGCTTTTGGCACACGAAAAAAAAAATGAAAAAGTCGAAACGACAGCTTGGCACGTAGTCAGTTGGAATGTAAGTACTCGCCGTTTTTGGTCTTTTGGGAAGTACAAAAAAAAAAAAAAAAAAAAAAAAAAAAAAAAAAAAAAGGGGTTAATTTTTAACTTTTTATTCATTTTAGGTTACATTATTTTTCATATTTTTTATTTATAAAAAGATAAAATAAATAAAAAAAGTTAAAAAGTTAATTTTTTATTAACTTTCCAAAACATTCTAGAGTATGGAGGTGTGGTGAGAATATTGAATAATTTCTATGCCTTGTAATAATATTATTAAAAATAAAAGAGGTTAAATGTGATTAGTTATAAATAAATAAACAATCACCTTGTTGGGTTTGGTTATGGTGTGCAACTTACACCTTACACCTTATTCTTTACACTTACACCTTATACTTACACTTTTTATACCTTACACCTTACACCTTTTGTGTAAGTAGAACATAGTGTGCAACTCACTTACACCTTACACCTTACACTTACACCTTTTGTGTAAGTGGCACATGGTGTGCAACCTACTTACACCTTTTGTGGGTTGCACACCTAAGAAAACTCCCACCTTGTTTAGTTTAGGAAAAATCGGTCTAGGGTCCCTCTCCCACTTTTCGTATGAAAGAGATCCACAAAATTATTTTTTAATGTCTAAGGTCCCTTAAGATATATGAGAGTCTCTTTCTCTTTCTTTCTCTCTCTTCACTGTTCATGATTTCTCTCTGTGTCTCTCTTCCTCTCATCTCATCTTCTGATCACCAAACCCACCATCGGAGGTCTCGCCTGGTCCTGTGTTTGTTGAATCGGGTCTGTTTTAGTCTGCTCTATTCTATATTATTTCTTCTTTTTATTTTTTAATTATCTGTTTCAAAAATTAGAGCGATCTTTTTGTCAGCGATTATTGGTCCAGCCAATGATGTATTTCGGTTGATGAAGCTATTTCACTGGTGGTGTGTTGGTAGTGCACTACCTGTGAAGGTATTAGGCAATGCTTAGTGCTTCGGTGGTGCATGGAAGCTTGGCTATGGCGTCGTTTCTCAAAATCCGGCGCCAATGGCATTTTTCCGGGGGTCCTCTTCAAACAAACATTTTCAGAGATTCTCCCACTCAGAGAATTTTTCTGGACTCCACAATCCAGAGAAAATTCCCAGCCAGAGAAATTCTCTCAACCAAAAAAATTTCTCTAGGCATGACCAGATGCAATAGCTGAGTTGAAATACGGTGATACAGTCACTCTGCTGCCAAAGTATGCCTGAAGATGCAACAATTTCTCTGGGTTGTTGTTGCTGCTTTTTTTTTTTTTTTTTGGTGATGCAGAAAATTTCTCTGGTTTTAAATCCAGAGAAATTCTCTAGTGTCCGTCGTCATCTTGTAAAACACAGGCATGAATCCATTCACTCGCAACTGAAGTTATTCAAACTTTCCTAGTTAGTTTTGATTAAATGTGCTTCTGAGTTTTATTATTAAGATGTTATTAGTTTTGCTATCATTAAATTATTATTGTATGCTTGCTTGGCCTACCTTTGATCACCACTACAGTATCGGGGAAATGAGAAGAAAAGTAGAGAAATTCATCCAGAGAAATTTCTCTGTGCCAGAATTTCTCTAACCAATTTTCTCTGGATTGAAATTTCTCTGGACCAAATTTCTCTAGGCCAGAATTTCTCTGGACCAATTTTCTCTGGACTGAAATTTCTTTGGATCAAGGTTGAGGGACCTTAGATATTATGAAAATATTGTTGATGGACCTTAGACATTATGAAAATATTTGTTGTCCTTTATGCTATAAAATCATAATACCAAGGACCTGAAAAAAAAAATGCCCCTTTAGTTTATTGAATTTTTTTAATATTTTTTTATTTTATAGATGCACATAATTTAGATGTATCTAAAACATAAAATATTCACGAAAAATGTTAAAATTTTTAATAAATATACAAGAATACAAAAATATATTTAATTTTTGTATTTTTTTAATATTTATTGTATTTAATAAATTTTTTAAAGATTTTTTTATTATAAATATTATACTTTTTAAGTTATCTAAGTTAGATACATCTCGAAAATAAAAATAAAAGAATACGAAAAATAAAAAAATTAATTTTTTAAAAAATTGAATCAATTTTCTGAAACTAAACAAGGTGAATGATATTTAAATACCTAATAATGTTTGGACATGTATGTCTTTAATAAGATTGTTAGTAAGAGTTTAAATAGATGTAGCATTGCTCTCTTTTACACCATTTATTACTTCATACTTGTTAAATTATTTATTAAAATCTCAATAAAATAAATAAATTGCATTTTACCTCATTTATATTTGACCATTTTTTTACTTTAGGCCTCGTTTGAAAACTCAACTTTTTAGCTTAGAAGTAAAAAAATCAATAAAAAAAAGTTTAAAATGCAACAAACTATACAAAGAAAGTCAAAATTTTATTCTCTCTATTTTTTACAACTTTCTTTCTTCTTCTTCTTCTTCTTTTTTTTTTTTTTTTTTTTTTTTTTTTTTTGTAGAAAGCTAAAAATTCATCCCAAAAAAACTCAATTTGTTTGGTTTCCTAACTCAGGGTTCACTTTTCAGAAAATTAGAAATTTTTGTTTTTCATACTTTTTAGGATTCACTTTTCATTTTTTTTTAAACAATTTTTTTAATTTTTAAATACACCTAATACAAATACACATAGAAAATATGAAATGAATAAGCCGTGTGCAAATCAAATGGATGAGCTGTGTGCAAATGAAGTGAATGAGCCGTGTGCAAACGCAAGTAAATGGACTATGTGCTCAGAAAATCAAAATGTCTGGACTGTGTGTTCAGAAAATCAGTGTTCTTCGACTGCGTGTTCAGAAAAATCAAAATATGGGCTACGTGTTCATCTCAAATATCTGGGCTGTGTGTTCAGAAAATCAGTGTTCTTGGACTGTGTGTTCAGGAAAATCAAAATGTCTAGACTGTGTGTTCAGAAAATCAGTGTTCTTCGACTGTGTGTTCAGAAAAATCAAAATATGGGCTGCGTGTTCATCTCAAATATCTGGGCTGTGTGTTCAGAAAATCAATGTTCTTGGACTGTGTGTTCAGAAAAATCAAAATATGGACTGCGTGTTCATCTCAAATATCTAGGCTGTGTGTTCAGAAAAATCAAAATATGGGCTGCGTGTTCATCTCAAATGTCTGGGCTGTGTGTTCAGAAAATCAGTGTTCTTGAACTGTGTGTTCAGAAAATCAGAGTTTAGAGCTGTGTGTTCTACTCTCAATCAACTTGAACTGTGTGTTCAGAAAATCAGAGTTTGGGGCTGTGTGTTCTACTCTCAATCAACTTGAACTGTGTGTTCAGAAAATCAGAGTTTAGGGCTGTGTGTTCTACTCTCCATCAACTTGAACTGTATGTTGAGAAAATCAGAGTTTAGGGCTGTGTGTTCTACTCTCCATCAACTTGAACTGTGTGTTCAGAAAATCAGAGTTTAGGGCTGTGTGTTCTACTCTCAATCAACTTGAACTGTGTGTTCAGAAAATCAGAGTTAGGGCTGTGTGTTCTACTCTCAATCAACTTGAACTGTGTGTTCAGAAAATTAGAGTTTAGGGCTGTGTGTTCTACTCTCCATCAACTTGAACTGTGTGTTTAGAAAATCAGAGTTTGGGGCTGTGTGTTCTACTCTCCATCAACTTGAACTGTGTGTTCAGAAAATCAGAGTTTGGGACTGCGTGTTCTACTCTCAGTCAGTGTGTGTCGTGTGTTCACCATCAACTTGGACTGTGTGTTCAGAAAATCAGAGTTTGGGACTGCGTGTTCTACTCTCAATCAGTGTGTGCCGTGTGTTCACCATCAACTTGGACTGTGTGTTCAGAAAATCAGAATTTTGGGACTGCGTGTTCTACTCTCAGTCAGTGTGTGCCGTGTGTTCACCATCAACTTGAACTGTGTGTTCAGAAAATCAGAGTTTGAGACTGCGTGTTCTACTCTCAATCAGTGTGTGCCGTGTGTTCACCATCAACTTGGGCTGTGTGTTCAGAAAATCAGAGTTTGGGACTGCGTGTTCTACTCTCAATCAGTGTGGGCTGTGTGTTCACCATTAACTAGAACTGTGTGTTCAGAAAATCAGAGTTTGGGACTGTGTGTTCTACTCTTAGTCAGTGTGTGCTGTGTGTTCACCTCCAAATTCGGACTGTGTGTTCGAAAAATCAGTGCTTGAGCCGTGTGTTCAATTCTTAACTAAGGTGTACCGTGCGTTCACAATCAATCGATGAGCCTAGTGTTCAGAAATTCAAATGTTTAAACCACATGTTCAGGATGCAAGCAAAGTACTATGTCATAGGCTAAACTGTGTGTTCAAGCATGGCAAAAGTATGAAATTCACGAAAAATACAGAAAATGAAGTAAAATACCTCTCGTGCCTCGTAAGAAAGGTGATGCTCCGGCTCTCGCAGAAGTAGATCTCCGGGTGCCCGATCATTGAAGTCAGTAAAATGACGAAAAATAGCCCGCGGAAGAATGTGTACCGACGGGGCATATCTCTCGGGAATAAAGGGTCGGACCCTCGGGGGCAGCGTCATGATATCGAAATCATCCCCGGCACCTGGAGGACCTCCACCATGATGGAAATTACCCGCCATTTCGAAAAATCTGCAAAAAAGAGCAAAAATGAGCCAAAATTAGAAAAAGTCAACAAAAGTCAACCCTCGGGAAATGGAAAAGTCAACAAAAGTCAACTCCTGAGAAAATCTTCCAAATATTGAGACAAACTTACCTCAAGTGGTGAAAATGAGAAAAGAAGCCCCGAAATCAAAATTTAACCGGTCCAAAGTGCTTAAAATTGAATGTTTTTGCGAAAACAACTTGCGTGGGAGGTTGAAAAAAGCGTATAAAGTGCAGATCTGAAGAAAAAAATGGTTTGGGAAGCAAGGGGAGAAGTTTTCGCAGCTGTGGGTGTGAGCTCGAAGTGAATGGATAGGAGAATATAAAGAAAATGAGGCGAAAAGACCAAAGCGCCTTGTTTTAGGGTGGCCGAAGCCACCTTTTCCGGGCCGGGCCGGCCATTTGCTTTTTGGAAACTGGCCGGTGGCCTCCCCTTGGGCAACCAGCTGGCCGGCCATGTCCCCCACATGCTCACCTAGCTCCTTGCAAATTTTGAGGAAGATTGGAGTTCCCGGGACCTGAAAAAGTTCAAGAAAAGTGCACTTTCTGGCGCGAAATTGCTCCGCAGGAACTTCAGCTGCAATTTCTGACATGTGTCTCATCATTACTCATCAAAATCAGAGTGTATCCTTTTTGAGCATGTTGTAACCTCTCCGGGAGGTGAACCAGAGGCCGCAATCGAGTCGTCTTCGCCGAAGTGCGCATTTCCTTACTCGTTGTTTCGCAATAAACAGGCACTCTGATTTATGCTCGTTTTGCATTGTTGTGCACATAACTTGCATTCTCATGAGCATTTTGCATTGTCATGCATGTTTTCTTGGTGTACCATACCTCTGTGCTTGAGCATGCGTTGTTACGCACGTTTCTTTCTCGCATTGCGATACATCCACTCTCCGACACTGCGTGTGTCAAACTTTCGAAATCACAGGAATCACATTGAATATATGTTGTTAGCATATTGTTCTTGTTGAATTTCTCTCTTTTGCAGGCACGATATTGTATGTACAGTTCATTTGTGTCACGACCCAAACCCGGCCCTATGGGTTTAGTACCGTAACTGGCCAGTAATCCGTGATTACCAAAGGCCTGCTTAATAATCATTCAATATAAACAGAGTTCAGGGCCTGGCGGAAGCCAAAACAATAAATGAATAGTGTCCAATGAGCTGTGATAATCTGTATGCCAAAAATATTTTTCCATGCATTCAAACAGTTCGGTCTATACGACCATTTACAGTCAGTCTGTACAGGGATCCAATCCCTTGACAACAGTATAATACAGTATGGCATACACAATATACATGTTCATAACAGTCGATAAAACAGGGACTTCATCCCTCGGACAGTACAGTAAACAGTCTATACAATGGCCCCACCACATTACAAAACAGTGAGACAGACAGGGGAAAACAAAACCCCATAGCCATAGCATGGCAACTAGGAACCCCGCTGTGAGGCACACAGGCTGGCTGGACAAAACTGGGGACTGACCCACGCTCCTAGCTCTGGTCTGGCTGCTGAGAACCTACATATATATATAAACAGTGAGCTAAAGCCCAGTGAATAACATAATGTGTAAAGGGGTTATGAATGAGTGTCCTTACAGTAATGAAATCAATTCATTAAACAGTATTTCAATCTTTCAGTCAATCAATATATCGATCAATCAATATTTCAGTCAATCAGTCATATGTGGTACATCCATTAGCCTATAAACAATAGGTCCAAAAGGACCGGGTCTTATCAGACCCAACAATAGTGATGGCCATCAATCAATAACAATATGGTTCCACGAGGAAACCGACAGAGCTCTGTATCAGTCAATAACAATGGGTGCTAAGGATGCCACAATACAGTTCGAAATACAGGACATACATTCATTCAATAAACAATATCAATTCAATAAACATTTCAGTTCAGTATTCAAAATATAACCATTTTGAACATATCTTTACACAATCTGTTACTCACAGAGATTGGGCTAGTAGCAGCTAGAGCGTGTCCCCGAGAGCCAACCCTAAACAATTAAACAATTGAACACACACTAAGTTTAACCGTTGGGAAAATACAGTAATTAACTTCTTAATATGCCTCGGTGTGTTCTACATTTATATCCTCATTAAGATGCCTTAAACTAGGCCTAAGAATGCCTAGGATGAGATGAGGATGCAAAATTACACTCAGAGAACAATTGCAGAATTTTCAGTAAACAGGGCCCTCCGCTCGAGTGCAGGTTTCCCCGCTCGAGTGCAGGTTTCCCCGCTCGAGCGGACAAGCAAACAAAGGTCCCCGCTCGAGCGTGACACACAATCCTCCGCTCGAGCGTACATTCCCCCGCTCGAGCGGACTGATGAACAGTGCGAAATGCTGGATGCATGATTCCTCCGCTCGAGCGCGCATCACTCCGCTCGAGCGGACTGCAATGCAGAACAAAATGCTGGGAGCATGTTTTCCCCGCTCGAGCGGCACTTCCCCCGCTCGAGCGGACGGCCAAAATCTGGAAAATCCAGATTCGACCTCCAAGCTCAAAATCAAGTTTAGATGCTCCAAATTCGATCCTCTTGGGCCCATTTTTTGGAAAGCATTTGTAAACTCAATGTATAACAAGTTTCAAAAGCTAATTTGCACATGCAAGGGCCAAGAGTTGGTCAATTAAAGCCACATTTCAAACCATTTTCAAGAACACTTTGAAAACATGAAATGCATGATCTTCAAACCAATTCTCAGCTTTGAATCTTGCTCTAAAGAGCTCAATACTTTGAAAACGAACTGAAAACATGGTCTTTGATGAAAACATGTACATGCATGTACAATCCATGATAAATCCAACTTCAAAATGCACCTATTCAAGCATACATGTAACATTTGAGCTTCAATACACCATTTATGAGCAATTTCATGACTTACATCTCTATAACCATGATGCATGCAAGGTGGGACTTAGGAATGACAAGAAGATGATGTTTTCACTCACCTAAGTCTTCAATTTCTTGACTAGAAGTTCAACTTAGCAATTTACCCTACAAATCTTCAAGTTCTTCCACCAAATCAACAAGAACAAGTCCCTCTCTCTCTCTCTATGTTTTTGGTCGGCAATGCACAAGAATGAGGGGCTGGAGGAGGAAATGGCTGATGAAGAATTGTTTTGATCAAGTATAAGGCACCAATAATCAATAAACAAAAGGGTCCACTAAGTGGTTCTTTGGTAATTAAGGCAATTCTAGTAATTAGACTTAGATTAATCTAATTGAATCAATTTAATCATCCCTAATAAATTTTCAGATAATTATATCGTTAAATCACATAAATTATGCTGATTACAAAACACTAAACGATTCCTAATTCGGCCGCCGATAAGGCCTTCAATTAGCAGTTTAAGCGTATAAATGCAAACAGATAAATCATACACTCAAACAGATACAATATGCAATTCAATTGGTAAACTCATTCGATTTCAATTTCACTTTCAATCGGTCTATTCAGTACTTCAATTAATTCAATTATCAGTCATTATCGATTCATTTTAGCAATAATCAGTATATAATTCAGTAATCGGTAACGAGGGTCGTTACAATTTGAGGTCAAAGCGACTGCATTTAATCAGCAGTATCGTATCTTCTCCGTGTGAGACACGAGGAGAATTGAATAATTCTCCGCATTCCTAACTGCATGAAATGTAGTTGTTGCTTTGCATTCTTGCTTAAAACTGTTGCATCTATTTGCGAATACTTGCTTCATTACAGCTTGCTGCACTTGCATGATCATTAAGTTACATTTGGCTCCGTGCATATCACTTTGCATTTTGCCCCTTTGCTCATGCACGCTCAGCACATATCTCTGCTCATCTTGTATGATTGTCTAAGTCTTCGACCTTGTCAAAATGGGTCGTTCACAGGCTTTGACATTCACTCCGCCACTTGTGACTTCGAGTTCTCACAAAGAGGCAATCAGAGACATCCCATTTTTGACCGACCTTAAGACTCAGACGTCACCGATTGAGCGCTCGGTGATGTTGCATATTGTGCTCGTTCAGAAGTCTCAGAGTCGCGGCCGTGAGTCCTGCCTCCAGACTTCCAAACCCTCTTCTATACCTCGTCTCGGTTTGCGAACCAGACTCAGTTTTCTCTGTTTCTCTTCCTGAAGGGAAGGAGAGGTCCCGTAGACCATCTCTCAGTGGCCGTGGGCTACATTTCGTGGCCGTAGGCCATTTTGCCCATTTCGGAGCCCGGTTCCCGGTTTTCGGAGCCGTCAGGCCGTGTGCCTCGGTTCGGGACCGTCTAACCATCTCCGATTCCTCCGATTTTTGGCATACATCTTATTTACTCCCTTTTGAGGGACACTGAGGTCTGAGAGACCCACTTCGTGGCCGAATGCCACTTTCGGTGCTTAACAGCCTATTTTCGGGACCCCGAACTGCGTGTTTTGGCCCCCGAGCATTCGTTTTGCATCGGTTTTCGTTCATTTTTGGCAGGTACCTCTGTTTTATCACCAGGAAGGTCACTGAAGGGTGGGAGGCCAACAATTGTCTCAAGAACTGTTATATTCCTCCGGCGCCCTCCGACGCCCGTTTTTCTCACTTCCGAGCCAATGTTGACCACCCTAGGGCCATTTTCTTCAACCCCAAACCACATATTTGTGTTGTACACACATGGGAGGACCCTAAAAGTCTATGGCCGGCCAGTAATTCCTTTTTCCACTTTTTAACCCCTTTGAAAAATGGCCTATTCTCTCTCCTGTCTTAGAGTTGTCAATTTTGAACCACAGGGTTGTGATGAGGAGACCTGGGAGGACACCTTTCTCTGGTGGCCGGCCAGAAAATCTTCTTGAGCCTTTTGCCCCTTGGCCAGCCGGCCATAGGGGGTGGCCGGCCGGCCACCTGCAACAAAAATAGCAGGCCGGCCATGATCCTTGGGATGTGTGCCTTGCAGCTGTATAGCTTTTTCCCCCAAAATATCTGATTTCGGGGGACTTTCGTAGAAGAGGGGAACTTAATCCCATTTCTCCACACATTTTTTCTCCCTTTCCCCTCCATCCTTGCATACATACAGCAGCTCTAGCTCTCCCTCAAGGGTTAGAAAATTGCTCTCAAGCTCATACACACATATCTCTCTCATTTCCTCTCAAAATCTCCAAGTTTTGCACCATTTCTCCATCACTACCAAGCACCACCACCACCACTCCATTTCCAGTAGCTTGGGGAGCTTTCCAGCAGCTAGGAAGCAACATTCCTTGGTCCAAGAGGTAGCAAAGAAGTGGTCTTCAAGGGTAAGTGCCAATCTCCCTCTTTTGTAGCACTTTTTTGCACCATTCTTCTAACCTATTTTCTTACTGTTTTGGGCTCTGACCCTAACTGAAAGGGTCATTTGTTTGAGCCATTCTTCATGTTTTTTTAAGGGCTCAACCCTGTTTGAGCCCCCCATTTGGTACTTGCTTCAATACCCTCTTAAATATCATAATCTTGCATGATATTTCTAGCCTATGTGTGATCTGTTTTTGAGCATGACATAAACTGTGAGTTGGCTTATTTTGAGCCCCTCTACAACATTGTAGAAGGGCACAACACTGTTGGGGGCCTCCATGTAGCACTTACCATTATACCCCTCTTTGGCCCCCATTTTTGCATGCTTTTTTAGGCTTATCTAGCTTCTGTTTTTGGCCATGATAAGAACTGAAAATGGCCATATTTTGACCTTCTTGGCATATCTCATTAAGGGTCTTTGGCTGTTTGATGTATATTTGGCCTACTTCATTTTATACCCTCTTGTGGCCTTAATCTTGCATTGCATTTTGAGCATGTTTGCATACTGATTTGAGGCTTGTCATCTAATGTAAATGTTCATATTTTTAGTCCCTATTCAGTGTTGTAGAAGGGTATTTTTCTGTTTGGGCTTTGCATCTACCACTTGCTTCATGACCTCCCTTGCGGAGCCATTTTTGTATGCCATTTTAGCCCTACTTGTGATTGCTGTTTGGCCATGTTTTGTACTGTAAAAATGTGAGTTTTGGGGCTGCCTTGCTTCTGCCTTTTCATTTCATGTATCAATTATGCATGTATGGTATAGCTGTAGGCCATTTTATGCATTGAAATCCATGTTTCGGGATCATTTCATGCATCGGGTATTATTTCGCCTCATTTCGGGGCTGTTTTGCCGCTCATTTTGCCACTGATTTTTGCATGTTTGCATATCATATTCCATGTTTTTGCCATGTCTCATTAGAGTGGCATTTCGGTGCCTGAGGATCCGTTCTCGTGGGCACGCACTTCGAGGTATCTTGTTTTCATCTGATGGCCTCCTATGTGAGTGTGGCTGAGGCTCTCTCATGTTGGTGTAAGCCCATTATTGCATTACGTATGCCATTTCATCCATAGCATTGTGTATGCCTGGTTGGATATTACCTCGTTTAGCGTGTATGTCATTCCATGACATTGTGTATGTTAGGGTTGCATATTAGCTGCATTTCATGCATATCATGCATATTGCATCGTGTTCGGGATAGGATTTAGCCCGAGCACGGGAAACGAGGCACGCTTTCAGACTCGAGCGATTTTAACGGGTCTCAATTCCCAAGTCACCGACACTCCGGATTATCCATGATGGAGTTAGGTTTTGTTGTAGCATTCATATGCATTCATCCTATATTGAGTTGTGCAATTCGGCTCCTCGACCATCATGCATCGATATGCGTGATTGGTGGCCCGATGATCGAGGCATGCATATATTTGTGAAATACATTGCTATGCCCCTTTCCCCGCTTCTTGCTAAAGAAAATGAAGAATCAACAACTTTCCAGAGTCTGGCACGCATTTCGAGAAACATTGCAAACAGAGGCTAATTGGGGCATCCCAGTGGATTTCTGCGCAAAGCAGCCCAAACATGCATTATTTCATTATCCGGAGCGGAGTTTGTTAATTAATTAGGAATCTGTATTATTCGGATTGTATTATTCTTTCATTTGGGACTGTATTATTTATTCAGACCCTCTGTGCAAGGGCATAATTGTAATAAGTGTGGGCATAATCATGCATAGATTTCTAATAAGCTTCTATTTTGGCTTGGAGTACTCGATGAGTTTTATGCTTTAGCATCCTTGCATGCGTGTGAGTGTTGCTATGAATAGCATGCTTACCATGAGGCTATGTGCTTATGTGATATAACTGCCTTGAATGCCTGTGGGTGGAGGTTGAGTTACTTGAATTGGGACAATTCATCAAATGTTTGCTTTAAGCCCACTAGATAGTGGCAAAATCATGTTTTCTAAGCCCACCCAAGGGTGGCAAATCCACGTCTTAGCCTACCTGCGGGTAGCACCATCAAACCATTTTTCAATCAAACAAACAAACATGAAATGTTTTGCTCCAATTCGGGCGACCCAGTCTATACTTGTATGCTGTGCGCATCACATAGTAACCTAGGCTAATAATCGGAATAAAAACATACAATGTTTTCAAAATCAGATATCATGGTTAGTAGAGGCCGGTCTTTGACCGGGCGAGCGGGGGTGCTCACGAAGTGACATTCCCCAATCGTACCCAAGTTCCCGAGCCGAGACAACTTTGGTGATGACGGACACGTGGCCTTTGGCACCGAGTCAGGGTTTTCTAAATTTCCCATTTAAAAAACATTTAGGTGGCGACTCTGTATCTGGCGAAGCAGTCCATGTTTGGCACTTCTTTAAAAAAAAAAAAAAATCTGTTTTCAAAACGATTTGCCGGATTTGGACTCTTTGGTTCAAGATTGAGAACCGTGACATTTGAGTCCTTCGAACTATAGTGACCCAATATCGAACCAGAACGGGAGGGACTCGCACCCCTTTTCCCCGGGATGCGTTCGGGGACGTCTACAGTTTCTGGCGACTCTGCTGGGGATTTAGAGAACTTGACTCGAACTCATGATATCTGGTTTTGACTACACTTGTGTGTTTCTTTGCATTGCATTTGCATTGGTGCGCCTAGGACACCGTGTTTGCCATATGCCATTCTAACGATTTCGGTTTGAGCCTTGTCTTATCAAGGCATGTCCATAAGATCGACGGCCTGGGCTCGACAAAGATGGGAACACAAACCCCGGTTTTACCGGCACCCTTGACCATTTGACCTTGTGCATATTCGATCCATAGTGACCATTCCAAACTAGGACAAAGTTGCTTACCCGCTTATAGGTTGTTTGAAACCATTGCAGCGTAGTAAAACCCTAGCTCTTGACAAAATAGGACAGGAAACCCTACCCCAACATAGGGGTGTTTTGGCTCTCACTTATCTCGCTATGTGCTTGTTAGAGTGTGGCTCTACAGGGAATGCATGTATCAGCCTATGAGTTGGGGCATCAGCCTACGGCATCATCAAGATTCGAGAATCGCTTGTCTCATGGATATCGGATTCAATTTTGGGGAACAAAGGATACAGAACAAAGGATCGCTGATTGAGGATGATGTATTTTCAAACTTATCAACTGTGTGTTGTATGCCCGATCGTGTTGTGTGTATTTAATTTAAGCTTATGCCGCCCGCTTATCCGTTATTTATTTCCTTTTCGCTTTATTATCTTTTTGCTAGGGCGCTTTTAGCACGATTGCTTCAACCAAGAGATACTCCCAACCACTTTGCACACGAGGTCGCCGACTCAATGGATCCGAGGATCTCGTTGACGGACATCCAGTGTTCCACTCTCTACCCCCAGTTATCAGAAGAAGGCCGAGGAGGCGCAGCGTGTCGGAACAGGGATTACCGGGACAGAGGGCTGCTTTGACAAGAACAACAAAGTTGAGATTTCGTGGTTCCGCCATAGAGATACATTTACCGGTCATTCAGATGGAATGAGAATACATCGTGATGGAGGCGATGATGCGCCAAATGCACGAAAGCATGAAACAGATGCAGAGGATGCCATCCGCCAAGCGAATTTGCTAAACAACAAGTCAATATGGCCCAACAGCCGAAATGATCACTAGGTCGCAATGAGAATGCAACGTCGCTTTACATCGCTCCTCCTCCACCGCCGCTCCACTACCCGGCAGTACCCACCGTCGTAATATCCTGCCAAATCCTCGTAATACCCTCCCAACACCCGTAACACCCTACCCAATGTCCAGAATATCCAAGAGGACACCAACCTTCCAATCTGGCCGCTCCGCCCGCTTCGCCGCCAAGAATCGCCCAAGAATCTACACCCAACCACCCGACTCTCCATTCGAAGTTCGAGGTAGATCATACAGCTCTAAAACTAAGTAAGTTGGAGAAGCTTTTCAAGAAATCGTAGGGGGTGAAGGCCATCCCAGACATCGAAGATGGGTACACCGACGTGGCCGTAACATTGCCAGACATATTCAAGATGCCATAGATTGATCGTTTTGATGGGTCAGGATCCTATGGTCCATCTCCGCTATTTTCAGACATCTTGAGGCCAATGGGCCTAACCCGACCACAAAAGTTTTCCTGCTTGGCGAACTTTGTCGGTGTGGCGCCATTTGGTACGCCGGGTTAGAAGATAACGTGAAAAGAAGCCGATGAGATGGCCGAGGCCTTCAGTTGCACAAGATCAGACAATACATAGATCGAGATTACAACCCGTGATCTCGAAACGACGAGGCAGGAACCCAAGGAGTCTTTCCCCGATTTTGTAACTAGATGGAGGGCAAAGGCGTCGATGATGACCTTGAGGCCTACAGACAAAGATCAAATCCGGATGATTGTGCGCAATCTCCAACCGAAACTCATGCAGAAGATGATCGTACTCCCTTTTCCCACCTAGTCAGATTTACACGAGATGGGGGTACAGATCGAGGATGCGATGAAGCAAGGTCTGATCGACCAGGACCGGGAGCAGCCCCGAAGGACATTCAACCGCAATAACAACTCAGGCCCGAGTGGCGCTGCAAACACAAGGACTTCGGAGGTCGGTATGGTCACCACCACTCCCTCTCCCCATCCAAGGCCCGCGGCGGCCACACCCTTTTCTAGTACATCCGGGAGCAGTACCCAAGCCCCGAGATATCAGTCCAGAGGCCAAAGAACCTTCACTCCACTATACATGCCTTTGTCCAAGGCTCTTGGGGTTCTAATAAAAAAGGGGCATCTGAAACCCCTAGAGCCGAGGCCATTACCAAATCCACTCCTCCCTTCCCACAACCCGGCCAAGTATTGTGCGTACCAGAAAGATGGCCATGATACGCACTAATGTTTCCGTCACACACGAGATTCAGGACCTCGTTAACAAAAATATTATTCTGCCTCCCGAAAGACCCAACGTCACAGCCAACCCACTCCCCGCACATAACCAAGATCCACCACCCAAAAGAGTCAATTTCATCCAAACTGGGGTCGTTTCATACGATCCTAGTATCTATATTACTCCCTCCCACCTACCCAAGCCGAAGGTGATCCTTTCTGACTGCACTAACTTGTGCATGTTGGACACCTTCACAACCCAATCTGAGCCAAAGGTGGTGACCATCGAAGATGGAATGGGGCAGGTTTCAGAGGAAGGAAGAATTATTGAGTCTGGGATGGAACAGTCTGGGAATCTAGCTGGAAGAGCCTATGATCCGAGCAGATACATCTTACCAGTGGGTCAGTCGGAGTTGAGTGTGGGGCTACCAGGAAAAGCTGAACTGTGCATGATTCGGGGGGACAGACTTGAACAAGGGGCAGATGATCTGACAGTAGTGGAAGAAGATTTTGCCAACCTCCAGTTCTTCAACGACCAGGAATCAGGGGATGTAACAGTCAACTGGTTTGGATATGAGGAGTCGGCGGAAGTTATCGGATGGTTAGATGATCAGCCAGATGTCGTGGAACTTCAGCCAGAGCAAGGCCCGGCAGGGGCAAGGGTATCAATGATGGCCGGAAGGGCCGAGAGTCAGAATGGATTGCCGGAGAGCGCCGGTACAAAGAATTTCGCTCGGGATCAAGATATTGTGAAAATTAAGCAACAAACCGTACTAACACAGGAGGAGCAAGGGAAGAATTGGGATTCTGAGAGAATCCGGAAAGCCAAGAACCATGAAGAGATTGAAAGTGCTGCGAGCACGAAAGCAGGATATGCTGTGAGCATATGGGATGAAAGTACCGAGAGTACAAACTTGCCAGAACCAGATAGGTGTCTATTGAACGCTAGCGGGATGTGGTGGGAAGACGATGACTTATGTCTTGCCCACACGGATGAAGATTGGGCAGGCGCTCAACTAGATGATACTTGGTATCTCGATGAGGTGGACCACATGACCAGGAGCGGGCGGTACTTCAAGCCCCCACACCTAGACCAACCCGAAACATCTGGAAAAGATAAAGAGGCTGAGAAACAGAGAGAGAAGCAAATTGAAGAAGAAGTCAGATCGAGACAGCTTAAAGAAGATACAAGCAGACATCTCTATCTGGGGACTGCTTATGGCGTCAAGGGTACATAGGCAGGTCGTCCTATCTGCTATGGACAAGGCCAAACTCTCCATTGATACTACACCAGAGCAATTGGTTGGGGTTTTTCCTAAGGAGGTTCCCCAAGATTAACCTTTTCGTATTAAAGAACCGCCACCGAGGGCGAATCATAACAAACCCTCTACATCTCCGTGGAATGTAGAGATAAGTGGATACCGTAGTACTTGTTGATACCGGTTCATATCAACGCTCGCCTACCGTAACAACATATGCAATCGGGTTGAAACCCGCGACTTCACACCAACCACTCAGTGATCAAAGCTACGATAATACCAAAGAAGGAAGTGATGGGGATCACAAGGTTCAGCCCAAAGTTGGTCCAGGACAACACAACATTGAATTTCATGTCTTGGACGTTCCCGCAACCTTCAACTTGCTCTTGGGGCGGCCGTGGTTGCACCAAGTGAAGGCAGTCTCTTCCACTCTACACCAGATGTTGAAATACCCTCACGGGAAGGGGGTTGCAATTGTTTTCGGAAATTCATCCATCCATCCACCGCCGGAAGTGTCTACACCAGTCTTGGAAATCGAGCACGGCACGGAGGATGTGTTCTTATCAGGGTTCACTTTGGCAGAGGCCCGAGTAGTGCAGAATATTATGGCTGTGAATGAAGGTGTGTACGTCAGTGCTCAATCTGTCTACCTCATGAACAAGCTACAACATATCCCCGGGATGGGATTAGGAAGGAGCGGCAGGAAAGGAGTCGATGCGTTGGCCGAAGTGCCACACAACCCGCATACCTTTTGGATCAAGTTATTCGCCCACCAAAGAGGACTGGGTGAGGAAAGGAAAAGAAATGGCCAGTAGAGCCAGAGCGAAGCAGGCTGGGAAGCCTTTTGAATTAATGCACAGGCCCATCCAGGGTACCCTGAACGGACGCTTTGTCTGGGAAGGGGAGGACTTTCCATTTTGCGGCTTTCCAGAGCCATGGCTAAACGTGGAGAAGAAGCGCGTACCAGGTTTCGAGATCTTCTTCGACCAGAACTATCCCGGATGACGCGTTACAAAGGCGCATGCACTAACAAACCAAGGTTGAACAGAAGGCAAAGCGGGATCTTGAGGGCACAGAACTTGAAATGGGGGTAGCACTGGCATGTCTCCTCTTTGATCCTCCGATCGACCAAGAGTGCTTGGGGGATAACTTCGTGGTTTCCATGATTGGGGATGGAACGGCTGTGGGCCTACCAGCAGCTATCTTGGATGCATCAATCGCACCTCTCACCGGGCAAGACGAGGAGGATTTTGTCCAAAGAAGACGTAGTGAGCCGGAACTCGATTCCACCGAGTCCTGTGAGTCGAATCGTGTTCCACCGACCGAGTCTGAAGTCTGTACTCTGGGAAGCTAACCCGATGCCACAATCCTGTCTAGGTCGTTTTTTTCCTTTTCATTTGAGTCTGTAACCAATGAATTGGACGATTTGGATGTGCCTAATTAGAATGAACTATCCGTGGTTTCGAGTATTTTTCTGCGTCCCTTGATTTATTGCATTAATCTGACTTTCAAAACTTTGATGAAAACGACGAGGACGAAGTTCCTCCTTTTACAACGCTTAATTGAACAAGAGCAAGAGAGATTTGTTAAACCATTAATGGACGAAATCATTACCGAACGTTGGTAATCGAGGAGTACCCGCTACCGTCCAGATCGGGTCCACATTGTCTTCGAGGAACGCGAGCGCTTAGTCGCTTTATTAAAAGATTTCAAAGATGTTTTCACGTGGTCCTACGAAGACATGCCCGAATCGATCCTAAGATTGTACAAAGATCGGATCCCCTTGACCCCGAGGCCCGACTCGCGCGTAAACTCAAGGATCCGCCGGATTGGGCTCTTAAGATTAAGGAAGAGGTCATCAAGCAAATTGACGCAGCTTCCTCGCCGTATCTGAATATCCGACTTGGTTGGCCAACATTGTTCGGTCTTAAGAAAGATGGCAGATCCGTATGTGTAGACTTCGTGGATTTGAACAGAGCTAGTCCGGCGACGACTTTCCTTACCACACATCGATGAGTTGGTAGACTTCACAAGTAGGCATGTATTGCTCTCATTCATGGATGGCTTCTCAGATACAACCAGATAGTGATGGCACCAAGATAGGAAAAGATCAGATTCACCACCCCGTGGGGGACATACTGCTACCGGGTAATGCCATTTGGGTTGAAGGACGCTGGAGCTACTTATCAATAGGCCGCGACCACAATACTACATGATATGATCCACAAAGAGGTTGAGGTGTATGTGGACGACATGATTGTCAAGTCCAAGGAAAGAGGGGGCCACTACACCCTTTGCACAAGTTTTTTCCAAAGGATCGTGGAATTCCTTGCGGCTAAACCCTCGAAATGTACATTTGGTGTTACAGGAAAAATCGGGTTTCGACACACAAAGAGGCATCGAGGTCGATCCTTCCAAAATCAAGGCCATCTTAGAAATGCCACCACCAAGGACTAAAAAGGAGGTGCGAGGCTTTCTGGGTAAAGTGCAATTCATAAGACGGTTTATTTCAAAATTAACCTTGACTTGTGAACCACTTTTTGGCCTCCTCAAGAAAGGAAAGAAGTTCCAATGGGACGGCCGATGTCAAGCTGCATTTGAACAGATCAAAGAATATCTACAGAACCCACCCGTTTTATCACCACCAGAACCGGGGAAACCGTTGATTTTGTATCTGTCAATGACTGAAACTACAATGGGCTGCATACTTGCACAAGAATCAGAAGATAAGGTGGAGAAAGCCATCTACTATTTGAGCAAAAAGATGCTGGAGTATGAGACCCGATATACAATCACCGAAAAGGCTTGCTTAGCTCGTATGAGCTACCAGAAGCCGCGGCACTACCGTTAGCTCACTCAGAATGTTGGTTTCACGACTTGATCCCATCAAATATCTCTTCGAGAAACCAGCGCCACGGGTAGGCTAGCTCGTTGGTCTTTGTTTCTCCGAATTTGATCTCACGACGCGTGACACGCAAGTCGCTGAAAGGAAGAGCAAAGGCGAGTTCCTGTCCGACCACCCGTTGAGGATGAAGCGCTTGAGTAATCGTTCGGATGAATCGATTCTCATATCGACGATGAAACTTGATTTACGTACTTTGACGGAGCGCCAAATCAACATGGGTATGGGATAGGAGTGTTGTTGATAGCATCCGACAATTCCTCAGATCCTCTAGCCTTCAAACTCCGATTCAAAGTCTCGAACAATGAAGGAATACGAGGCGGTATCGCCGGGTCTAGAAGCGACCACGAACTAGGGCAAGACGTTGGACGCCATTGGGGATTCGAACTTTGTTGTGTCTCAAGCTAAAGGAGACCGGAAAGTGAAAGAGGAAAAGATGATGATGTATCACCAAACCTTGGATTTGCCGATTCTCGGTTTGAGAAGCTAAGTTTTACTCATCTACTAAGAGAGAACAACAGTTCGCAGATTCTTTAGCAACTCTATCTTCTATGATAGACATCCCGTGGAGTCCGAATGCATCCAATATCATTGACCGTAAATTTGCACCGCCTATGAGTCGATTGCGCCATAGATGAAGTTCGTGACGAACACCCCGGTATTACGACATCCGAACTTCTTGGAGAAAGAAACATACCGCCAGGTAAATGCCAAAGACAAAAGGGCAATCAGAGAATGGCGCTCGCCATCATCTCATGAGGTAAACCAGATAAACGGGGTCATCTGGGAATGCATAAACTGTGCGTTGATGCCGAAGAGTCAAAGCGTCTGATGGAAGCCATCCACGGGGGAGAATGTGGTGCACACATGAATGGGGTAATGTTGGCAAGGAAGATTCTCAGACAGGGTTATTACTGGTCCACCATGGAGGAGGATTGTATTGGTTTCGTCCGGCGATGTCACAAATGTCAGATTCATGCAAATCGCATGAATATCCCGCCGTCAAAGCTGTACAACATGACTTTGCCATGGCCGTTTTCTGTCTGGGGAATTGATGTAATCGGAGCTGTCACGCCGAAGGGGTCGAATGGGCATGAGTTCATCTTGGTAGCGATAGATTATTTCACAAAGTGGGTCGAGGCCCAAGCTTATGCGGTGTTGAAGGCTTCGCATGTCGCAAAATTTATCAGAAACAACATCATCTGTCGCTACGGGGTCCCAAATGAAATCGTTTCAGACAATGGTTCTCACTTCAAGAAGGAGGTGATTGATTTGTTGGAGAAATACAATGTGGCTTTTCATAAGTCATCTACCTACCGGCCGCAAACTAATGGAGCAGTTGAGGCCGCCAACAAGAATATCAAGCGCATACTACAGAAGATGGTGGAAACCTCACCGGATCGCCGATAAGTCATTGCTCGCTTCAGGCTACCGACTTCAATCAGAACTTCTACTGGGGCAACTCCGTACTCATTGGTTTATGGGATGGAGGCCGTTCTGCCTATCGAGATTGAGGTCCCGTCATTACGAGTATTGGCTAAGTGCCAGATAGCCGAGGCGGATTGGCAGCAAAGCAGATTTGAGGAACTTATGCTCTTCGATGAAAGAAGGTTGAAAGCACTGTACCACGTCCAAGGTTATCAACGTAGAATCGCCCGGGCTTTCAACAAGAAAGTTAAGTCCAGGAATCTGAAAGAAGGAGATTTGGTACTCAAAGACAACCGAGCTCCCATCTATGACCCAAGGGGCAAGTTCAGACCCAATTGGACTGGTCCCTACATTATCAAGTCAATCTGGTCAGGTGGAGCTGTGGTTCTGATGGATCTAGATGGCTTAAAGTTTTCCCAACCGATCAACATGGACAAGTTAAAGAAATATTACCCATGAAAGGCTCGCTAGGCCGAAAACCCGAAAGGGCGACCTAGGCAAAACTCAGAGCATGAAAAATTTGAAATTATAAAAACTGAGCTCGCAAGGTTGAAAACCCGCAAAGGGCAGCCTTGGCAAAAGTTAGAGCGCAAAAGGAGAGTAAAAATATCCGAGCGAACCTAAGCCTGAACTACGTAAGGCTTGATTCCCATCTTTGGGATACGTAGGCAGCTTCATCCTGAAGTTCAACCACAATCTTTTCCCCAATCAACTTTGTCCATTTGATCATCTCAGTCATCTCTACCCATCAGCATTTATCGTGATCTCCGGTACAGTGTTATTCAGACTAGGGGCAACTTTCCGTTGCTATGAATTGCCGAGGCACTTTTCAGACTAGGGGCAACTTTCCAGTTGCTAGGATCCTGGTTGTGCGTCTCAAAGGATGATCTCAGCGTGTCCAGCTCGATCCATATCGAAAATAGTTTTGAAAAGTTTTAATAAAGTTGACTTTGCTCAAAATTAATCTTTTACAACCAAGACCATTTTTGGACCAAAGCGAGAATTTTCAAGACACAACCTTCAATTTCATTGATTTCAAAACAGAGTTCTCTTGCTCTTGCATACAATTGAGGTTGCTTTTATTACACTCATGAAGAAAACTTGAAAGTACTAGTAAAGCAATAAACCGGCATAGTCAAGTCAAGTGTCCTACCGCCAGAGCTAGTTAAAGCCTCGATGCCAACCTAGGCCCAACTCAGGCTTTCGTTGAGCCAATCCCAAAGACTCGCCGACAAAGTGAAACTAAAAGTGAAGCAGAGCCAGAGTTCTCTAATTCTCCACGCCGTTCGCCGAGCTAGTCAGGCGCCGAACCGAATGTAGCCGGATACTCTATCCCCTCTGGTGGGCAAGTCTGATCATGGCCAAACTGGCGCAGAATACGGAATGGGAAATAGAACACGCAGTGAGTCAAGCTGATCAATCGAATCCCGACCTGCCGAGACATGCTGTAGCTCATTGCCGGGAGATTGAGCCAAGGGCAGCGCCACACAATGCGATCTGCCGACAAATTGCACATCCATTCAAACCACCATCCCTCATCAAGGGCATCGACTAGGCGTTGTCGAAAGAAATAGTCGCGGGCTGAGTAAGCAGGGCAAGAGTCCACAACTTGCAGTTTATCCATCAACCATACCTGGGGAGGGATGAAAAATGAGAGAATAAAGAATAGAGAGATGTACGATGAGAGAAAAGTAAGATAAGGGTTTTGTGAGAAAAAATCGAGCCTGAGGGCCGAGTGATGTGAGCAAATACATATGTGAGATCGGGTGGGAAACATTACCTGCAACAGTAATGGACTCCCTGCAAACCTGATTGTCTCCCGACAGTAGAAAGCATCCAAGCCCATCAGTGTCTCGGCCAATGTCATGGCGATGCAACTCTTTCCTCTTTCAAGCCTTGGGCCACTTCAATCAGACGAACGCTGGATCCTCCAAAGCTCGAGGCAAATAGAAAATGAGATAACATGCATAAACAGAGGGCGTGTCGCCGGAAGCCTTGCCAATGATGGTCGCCATGTCACCAAAGATCGGAGAACCGGTAAATCAGGCTTGGGATATCCAACATTCCGTTACAAATCAGGGATCGAGCATCATGTGCGTTGAGTCCGCACATCCGCCCTAAGGTTTGGGCATAGCCAAAATTGAGTTGGGGCAAGACTTCCTCACCTCGCTCGGATTCTATCAAAACTTGAAAATCTTCAAAAGTGGGACATACATCTTGCCCTCCGAAGCTGAAGACATGCGTCACTGGGTTCCAAAATCTCACCGCGGCATGGAGGAAAGGAAGATGCAGTGAAGTCCTACCAACAGAATAGTGCATTCAAGCCGAAACCCCAGAAGTTCAACTTTTCCGAGCCATCTAAAGAAGAGATCCAAGATGTGAGATTTTCTACGAGAAATGCCTCCATTTTTGTGCAAAGCAGTGATGAAATGAATGAGTTCCAGAGTTGGAGCTTTATAGGGGAGGTAAAACACTATTCGAGGACAAGTGTCGTAATTGCGGGCACGGTCACACCTATTCTTGCAAGCCGGCCATCTTTGTTTCAAAAACTGGCCGGCCGGCCACCTTTCAATCCCCAGATGCAAAATCTGGCCGCCATGCATTGGTCCTGCTTTTGCTCCCAAGGAAGTTTGAGGCATTTCTATGCATCGGGGATGTCGAAGACCTCCATTTCTCTCAGTTTCGGATGCGTTCCATCATCCAGATCGTCCGTCCGAAGTACGCTTTGTTGCATTTTGCTTATCGAGTTGTTGCTTTGTTTATCGAGTTGTAAGTTTTGTCGAGCTGTCGCATTTTGTGTTTTGAGTTATTACTTTTTGTTTACGCAATTTTGTTAAGTCTTCTTTATCGAGTCGTTAACATTGTTGTATTTTGCTTATCGAGTTGTAAACTTGCTAAGATTCTGTTATTTCTTAGTGAGTCGAGTTGATTTGTTGCGTCAGTTCATTACCTGACCCGGTAAATACACAAGGCACATTCCCATTCAATCTCATTTTTGTGCAAAATGATGCGATGCGATGCTAAAAGTTTCAAATACAAACACCTGTTCAAAAGCTGTTTCATTCCATCATGCTTTACAACAAAATAAAGGTACGAGTTTTACAGAAAATAAAACTGCCTAACAATGTGCAAAGTGCTACAAACTACTAGCAAAAAGTAAAATAAAGCAGGAAATAGCATCAATATCCTCGGGAACGGGAATGAGGGGGCCCCCTCATCCTCTTCTGCGGGACAACCTCTGCACCATCATCATCATCCAGGTCGGAGCTGTCATCCTCAGGATCCCCCTCAGCCTCGCCTCCGCTCCCGGAACCAAGGCCGGAGCCCCCCTCCTCAGCAGATGTCTCTGACTCATGATCTGCGACCTCCTCTTCCTCCTCCTCCTAATCGGGCTCTGCCTCTATAACATGTGCCCTACGTCTGCGAGACGACCCCGCTCCTCGAGCTCCTCGGAAAGGCCTAGATGGCCCTGCCCCGAGAAGGCCCGATGGCCCAGCCTCGAAAGCCCAGATGGCCCAAAGACTCGACCTCTCGAGAAGGCCCGGTGGTGCCCATGATGGAGCATACACAGGAGGCATCCGAAAATGAAGAGTTCCATACATCGCTCAAATATGAAAAGGATGCAAGTACAATATGCGAAAGTGGGGTGTGTGTCGATGTGCTCTACACACTTATCAATACAAAGAGACTGCTCAAAACCAAAGATGTCATCGTAAATATGCTAAATACAGAAAGATGGATGACCAGATGCCCATAATGGCCATCTCAGGCCTCCTCTCCGTAGGATCATGCCCTCAAAAGTGGCCAAGAATCCAAGCATCTCGCCCACGACTCAACCGAGGCTACAGATACAAATGCAAAACTATCGCTGAGGGAATGAATGTCCAAGTATCTCGATCGATAAATCAAAGTCAGAAACATATCGGGGTGAATCAGATCTCGACATATCTGCGGGTCGAAGAGGAGGCTCAATGAGACTCGTAAGGAGTCCCAAATCGCCAACTAGTCAACTCGGTCGGCATATCTGGGCACCCAGGATGATGAAAAGTCGGAGGGATTGGGGAATCGACCACCCCCACTCGAGACGCATCATTTCGCCGGAGGGGATATCCGTAGCACGAGCCCGACTCGAAGATGGTACGTCAGCAGGCCTCAGTGACGGAGCACACACTCCCGTCAAGGGAGGCATAATATATGTGTGACGATAAGTGGCGTAGTCTCCGTCCGTAAGATGTAGCAAAGCATCAGTGCCCTGCATAGCACTAACGACCTCTTGGGTAGAGAGTCTATCGGCAGTCCGCGTAGTGGCTGGAGGTGCGGCAGGAGGGTCCTGAGAATTGTACCCCCACACCTGACGCAGAAAGCGTTCCCCCAGGAACCATGCCCTACCAACCGGTCCTTCAAGCAGGAACCTGTACTGGGAGTTACCCGCTCTTCCGGGATATTGAAATCGGAGACCATCGCCTAAGATCACCCAGGGCTGCCACGTAATCTGCGGATAACCAGTGCATAAATCAATCAGAAATCGGGAATATACAGGGCAAATCAAAGATGAAAACGGAAGAGAACTGAGAGTTCTGAAATACCTCTGTCGTCCGAATAGTGTCAAAATACTGTCGCAGGTGGAAGAGAGTCTCTCGAGGTCTCTTGATGGCCGCCCTCGAATACCAATGAAAACAGGTCATAAGGCCTGCCACCTCCATCTCTCGCTAACGCCGAAAATATACGAGACCCATAGCCGAGAAAAGCAAATATGAATGTAAATACAAAGTGCCGAGGGCAAAATACGTAATGTAAAGTGCGCTGTGTGCAATGAACAAGTAATGAGGAGCAGAATGTAAATCGAGAGGACAGAACGCACTCCTGTGCCTCCAATAGCCGAGTAAGTCTCCCTCGCCATGAGGTCACAATATATAGCAATAGAGCGTAGCCAAAGCCGGCCACCCCAACAGATCGACCGACCAGGATAGGTCCACTGGGCTCAAAAGATACAAATGACAAGTGTTCCCCTATCGGCAAAACAGAGTGGTGCCAAAGAGGAACATAAGGAAACCGCGGGTGTATCGCTTCAACCTCCTCCCGAGACTCGGCTCCATCCTCCTCCTCCAAACGGAAGAGAACCGTATACCGACTCTCCAAGCTCTGTCACAGTGGGCGTTTCAACAGATGTACCCAAGCGGCCTCCCATTCGCCCATATCCTCGTCATAAGGAATGGGCCAACCTCCTATGTCTAGGCCTGTGAGTACAGCAAAATCTAGCGGGGTCATGGTCAAATCCCCAGTGGCGGAAAAATGGAAGGAATTGGTGGTGTCCCACCATCTCTCCACCAAAGCTAATGGTCCTATCGGGCAGACAATGTGATAACCCCACGCAGAAGGCCCGAACCCCGCTAAATCAACCAACCGACAGCCCGGAAGCTCAGATACCACTCTCGCAAAGAAGGAGCCAGTATCTCAAGACAAGACGAGAGCCAACTCAAGATTCGTAATGAATGCACGTGTCAATATGAAATGAATAAGCCATGTGCAAATCAAATGGATGAGCTGTGTGCAAATGAAATGAATGAGCCGTGTGCAAACGCAAGTAAATGGACTGTGTGTTCAGAAAATCAAAATGTCTGGACTGTGTGTTCAGAAAATCAGTGTTCTTCGACTGTGTGTTCAGAAAAATCAAAATATGGGCTGTGTGTTCATCTCAAATATCTGGGCTGTGTGTTCAGAAAATCAGTGTTCTTGGACTGTGTGTTCAGGAAAATCAAAATGTCTGGACTGTGTGTTCAGAAAATCAGTGTTCTTCGACTGTGTGTTCAGAAAAATCAAAATATGGGCTGCGTGTTCATCTCAAATATCTGGGCTGTGTGTTCAGAAAATTAGTGTTCTTGGACTGTGTGTTCAGAAAAATCAAAATATGGGCTGCGTGTTCATCTCAAATATCTGGCCGTGGTGTTCGTAAAATCAGTTCTTGGACCGTGTGTTCAAAAATCAAAATATGGGTCGCGTGTTCATCTCAAATGTCCGGCCGTGTGTTCAAATCGTTGTTCTTGAACCGTGTTCGTAAAAGCGAGTTTGGGGTCAGGTGTTCTACTCTCAATCAACTTGAACTGTGTGTTCGTAAAATCGAGTTTAGGGTCATGTTCTACTCTTCATCAACTTGAACTGTATGTTCAGAAAATCAGAGTTTAGGGCTGTGTGTTCTACTCTCCATCAACTTGAACTGTGTGTTCAGAAAATCAGAGTTTAGGGCTGTGTGTTCTACTCTCAATCAACTTGAACTGTGTTCAGAAAATCAGAGTTAGGGCTGTGTGTTCTACTCTCAATCAACTTGAACTGTGTTCGTAAAATCGAGTTTAGGAGTTTAGGACTGTGTGTTCTACTCTCCATCAACTTGAACTGTGTGTTCAAAAAATCAGAGTTTGGGGCTGTGTGTTCTACTCTCCATCAACTTGAACTGTGTGTTCAGAAAATCAGAGTTTGGGACTGCGTGTTCTACTCTCAGTCAATGTGTGCCGTGTGTTCACCATCAACTTGGACTGTGTTCGTAAAATCGAGTTTGGGATCTGTGTTCTACTCTCAATCAAGGTGTGCCGGTGTTCACCATCAACTTGGACCGTGTGTCGTAAAATCGTAATTTTGGGATCATGCGTGTTCTACTCTCAACAAGTGCCGTGGTGTTCACCATCAACTTGAACTGTGTGTTCAGAAAATCAGAGTTTGGGACTGCGTGTTCTACTCTCAATCAGTGTGTGCCGTGTGTTCACCATCAACTTGGGCTGTGTGTTCAGAAAATCAGAGTTTGGGACTGCGTGTTCTACTCTCAATCAGTGTGGGCTGTGTGTTCACCATTAACTAGAACTGTGTGTTCAGAAAATCAGAGTTTGGGACTGTGTGTTCTACTCTTAGTCAGTGTGTGCAGAAGTAGATCTCCGAGTGCCCGATCATTGAAGTCAGTAAAATGACGAAAAATGGCCCGCGGAAGAATGTGTACCGACCGGGCGTATCTCTCGGGAATAAAGGGTCGGACCCTCTGGGGCAGCGTCATGATATCGAAATCATCCCCGACACCTGGAGGACCTCCACCATGAGGGAAATTACCCGCCATTTTGAAAAATCTACAAAATGAGCAAAAATGAGCAAAAATTGGAAAAAGTCAACAAAAGTCAACCCTCGGGAAATGGAAAAGTCAACAAAAGTCAACTTCCGAGAAAATCTTCCAAATATTGAGACAAACTTACCTCAAGTGGTGAAAATGAGAAAAGAAGCCCCGAAATCAAAATTTAATCGGTCCAAAGTGCTTAAAATCGAATGTTTTTGCGAAAACAACTTGCGTGGGAGGTTGAAAAAAGCGTATAAAGTGCAGATCTGAAGAAAAAAATGGTTTGGGAAGCAAGGGGAGAAGTTTTCGCAGCTGTGGGTGTGAGCTCGAAGTGAATGGATAGGAGAATATAAAGAAAATGAGGCGAAAAGACCAAACTGCCCACTGTTTTGGGCAGGTGGCCGGCCACCTTTTCTGGCTGGCCGGCCATTTGCTTTTTGGAAACTGGCCGGTGGCCTCCCCTTGGGCAACCAGCTGGCCGGCCATGTCCCCCACATGCTCACCTAGCTCTCTGCAAATTTTGAGGAAGATTGGAGTTCCCGGGACCTGAAAAAGTTCAAGAAAAGTGCACTTTCTGGCGCGAAATTGTTCACTGAACTTCAAATTGCTTCGACATATGTCTCATCATTACTCATCAAAATCAGAGTGTATCCTTTTTGAGCATGTTGTAACCTCTCCGGGAGGTGAACCAGAGGCCGCGATCGAGTCGCCCGAAGTGTGCTTCTTACTCGTTGTTTCAAGAACAAATCCGCACCATGATTTATGCTCGTTTTGCATTGTTGTGCACATAACTTGCATTCTCATGAGCATTTTGCATTGTCATGCATGTTTTCTTGGTGTACCATACCTCTGTTCTTGAGCATGCGTTGTCACGCACGTTCCTTTCTCGCATTGCGATACATCCACTCGCCGACACTGCGTGTGTCAAACTTTCGGAATTACACGAATCACATTGAATATATGTTGTTAGCGTATTGTTCTTGTTGAATTTCTCTCTTTTGCAGGCACGATATTGTATGTACGGTTCATTTGAGGCTGGTGCGACTGCATTTAATCGCCAAGTAACGAGATCTTCACCGTGTGAGACGCGACGAGAATTGAATAATTCTCCACATTCCTAACTGCATGAAATGTAGTTGTTGCTTTGTATTCTTGCTTAAAACTGTTGCATCTATTTGCGAATACTTGCTTCATTACAGCTTGCTGCACTTGCATGATCATTAAGTTACATCTGGCTCCGTGCATATCACTTTGCATTTTGCCTCTTTGCTCATGCACGCCTCATGGGCACATATCTCTGCTCATCTTGTATGATTGTCTAAGTCTTCTACCTTGTCAAAATGGGTCGCTCTCGGCTTTGACATTCACTCCCGCCACTTGTGACTTCCGAAGTTCACAAAGAGGGGCAATCAGAGACACCCCATTTTTGACCGACCTTAAGACTCAGACGTCACCGATTGAGCGCTCGGTGATGTAGCATATTGTGCTCGTTCAGAAGTCTCAGAGTCGCGGCCGTGAGTCCTGCCTCCGGACTTCCGAACCCTCTTCTATACCTCGTCTCGGTTTGCCATAACTGACTCGATTTTCTCTGCTTTCTTCCAAGGGAGGAGAGGTCCCAGAGACCATCTCTCAGGCCGTGGGCTACATTTCGTGGGTCAGAGGCCATTTTGCCCATTTCTCGAGCTCCGGTTCCGGCTGAGCCACAGTCACAGGCCTCGGTTCGGGATCGCCTAACCATCTCCGATTCCTCCGGTTTTTGCATACATCTTATTTACTCCCTTTTGAGGGACACCGAGGTCTGAGAGACCCACTGTGGTCGAATGCCACTTTCTGCTTAATGACCTATTTTCGACCCCGAATCATGCTTTGGCCCCCGAGCATTCGCTTTTGCATCGGCTGCTCATTTTTGGCAGTAATTGCTTTTATCACCAGAAGGTCATCAAGGATGGAGGCCAGCAATTGTCTCAAGAACAGCTTATATTCTCCGCGCCCGACGCCCTTTTTTTCACTTCCGAGCCAATGTTGACCACCCTAGGGCCATTTTCTTCAACCCCAAACCACATATTTGTGTTGTACACACATGGGAGGACCCTAAAAGTCTATGGCCGGCCAGTAATTCCTTTTTCCACTTTTTAACCCTTTTGAAAAATGGCCTATTCTCTCTCTTGTCTTAGAGTTGCCAATTTTGAACCACAGGGTTGTGATGAGGAGACCTGGGAGGACACCTTTCTCTGGTGGCCGGCCAGAAAATCTTCTTGAGCCTTTTGCCCCTTGGCCGGCTGGCCACCTGCAACGAAAATAGCAGGCCGGCCATGATCCTTGGGATGTGTGCCTTGCAGCTGTATAGCTTTTTCTCCCAAAATATCTGATTTCGGGGGACTTTGGTAGAAGAGGGGAACTTAATCCCATTTCTCCACACATTTTTTCTCCCTTTCCCCTCCATCCTTGCATACATACAGCAACTCTAGCTCTCCCTCAAGGGTTAGAAAATTGCTCTCAAGCTCATACACACATATCTCTCTCATTTCCTCTCAAAATCTCCAAGTTTTGCACCATTTCTCCATCACTACCAAGCACCACCACCACCACTCCATTTCCAGCAGCTTGGGGAGCTTTCCAGCAGCTAGGAAGCAACATTCCTTGGTCCAAGAGGTAGCAAAGAAGTGGTCTTCAAGGGTAAGTGCCAATCTCCCTCTTTTGTAGCACTTTTTTGCACCATTTTTCTAACCTATTTGCTTACTGTTTTGGGCTCCGAACCTAACTGAAAGGGTCATTTTTTTGAGCCATTCTTCATTTTTTTTTAAGGGCTCAACCCTGTTTGAGGCCCCCATTTGGTACTTGCTTCAATACCCTCTTAAATACCATAATCTTGCATGATATTTCTAGCCTATGTGTGATCTGTTTTTGAGCATGACATAAACTGTGAGTTGGCTTATTTTGAGTCCTTCTACAACATTGTAGAAGGGCACAACACTGTTGGTTGCCTCCATGTAGTACTTACCATTATACCCCTCTTTGGCCCCCATTTTTGCATGCTTTTTTAGGCTTATCTAGCTTCTGTTTTCGGCCATGATCAGAACTGAAAATGGCCATATTTTGACCTTCTTGGAATATCTCATTAAGGGTCTTTGGCTGTTTGATGTATATTTGACCTACTTCATGTTATACCCTCTTGTGGCCTTAATCTTGCATTGCATTTTGAGCATGTTTGCATGCTGATTTGAGGCTTGTAATCTACTATAAATGTTCATATTTTTAGTCCCTCTTCAGTGTTGTAGAAGGGTATTTTTATGTTTGGGCTTTGCATCTACCACTTGCTTCATGACCTCCCTTGCGGAGCCATTTTTGTATGCCATTTTAGCCCTACTTGTGATTGTTGTTTGGCCATGTTTTGTACTGTAAAAATGTGATTTTTGGGGCTGCCTTGCTTCTGCCTTTTCATGTCATGTATCAATTATGCATGTATGGTATAGCTGTAGGCCATTTTATGCATAGAAATCCATGTTTCGGGATCATTTCATGCATCGGGTATTATTTCACCTCATTTCGGGGCTGTTTTGCCCCTTATTTTGCCACTGATTTTTGCATGTTTGCATATCATATTCCATGTTTTTGCCATGTCTCATTAGAGTGGCATTTCGGTGCCTGAGGGTCCGTTCTCGGTTTGCGTGCCCGCGGGCATGCACTTCGAGGTATCTTGTTTTCATCTGATGGCCTCCTATGTGAGTGTGGCTGAGGCTCTCTCATGTTGGTATAAGCCCATTATTGCATTGCGTATGCCATTTCATCCATAGCATTGTGCATGCCTGGTTGGATATTACCTCGTTTAGCGTGTATGCCATTCCATGACATTGTGTATGTTAGGGTTGCATATTAGCTGCATTTCATGCATATCATGCATATTGCATCGTGTTCGAGATAGGAGTTAGCCCGGGCACGGGAAACGAGGCACGCTTTCAGACCGAGCGATTAACGGGTCTCAATTCCCAAGTCACCGACACTCCGGATTATCCATGATGGAGTTAGGTTTTGTTGTAGCATTCATATGCATTCATCCTATATTGAGTTGTACAATTCGGCTCCTCGGCCATCATGCATCGATATGCGTGATTGGTGGCCCGAGGATCGAGGCATGCATATATTTGTGAAATACATTGTTATGTCCCTTTCCTGCTCTCTGTTGCAGCAAAATGAAGAATTAGCAACTTTCCGGAGTCTGGCATGCATTTCGAGAAACATTACAAACAAAGGCTAGTTGGGGCATCCTAGTGGATTTTCGCGCAAAGCAGCCTAAACATGCATTATTTCATTATCCGGAGCGGAGTCAAGGCAGTCCCTGGCTTGCATGCCAGTTTACAATTTTTCTTAGTTAATTCGTTAATTAATTAGAAATCTGTATTATTCAGATCAGATATTATTTGATCAGATTATTCTTTCATTTGGGATCAGATATTTATTTGGACCCTCTGTGCGAGGGCATAATTGTAATAAGTGTGGGTGAGTGTGATGTATGTCTTCCAACCCCACGTCTTTCTTCCCTTTTATTTACCCGCTTATGATGGTTAGATATAGGGCATATTTCGATTAGCATACAGTATGACAGCATTTTTGCATCATTCATCTGTTTTGCACGCATCTGCTCGTGCATCATACAAACTGCATTTGTATTTCAATTCCAAATTGAATACTTGATAGCTGTAGCATTTCATATGCCATGTTTAGAATAGCCGAGCCTGCTATAGTTTGCATCTTTGCATGTGTTGCATTAGGCAATTCTGTGTATCTAGGATCATGCATAGATTTCTAATAAGCTTCTATTTTGGCTTGGAGTACTCGGTGAGTTTTATGCTTTAGCATCCTTGCATGCGTGTAAGTGTTGCCATGAATAGCATGCTTACCATGAGGCTATGTGCTTATGTGATATAACTGCCTTGAATGCCTGTGGGTGGAGGTTGAGTTACTTGAATTGGGACAATTCATCAAATGTTTGCTTTAAGCCCACTAGATAGTGGCAAAATCATGTTTTCTAAGCCCACCCGAGAGTGGCAAATCCACGTCTTAGCCTACCTGCGGGTAGCACCATCAAACCATTTTTCAAACAAACAAACATGAAATGTTTTGCTCCAATTCGGGCGACCCAGTCTATACTTGTATGCTGTGCGCATCACATAGTAACCTAGGCTAATAATCGGAATAAGAACATACAATGTTTTCAAAATCAGATATCATGGTTAGTAGAGGCCGGTCTTTGACCGGGCGAGCGGGGGTGCTCACAAAGTGACCTTCCCCAATCGTATCCAAGTTCCCGAGCCGAGGCAACTTTGGTGATAACGGACACGTGGCCTTTGGCACCGAGTCAGGGTTTCCTAAATTTCCCATTTAAAAAACATTTAGGTGGCGACTCTGTATCTGGCGAAGCAATCCATGTTTGGCACTTCTTTCAAAAAAAAAAAATCTGTTTTCAAAACGATTTGCAGGATTTGGACTCTTTGGTTCAAGATTGAGAACCGTAACATTTGAGTCCTTCGAACTGTAGTGACCCAATATCGAACCAGAACGGGGGGGACTCGCACTCCTTTTCCCCGGGATGCGTTCGGGGACGTCTACAATGGTCTATGTAGTTTGGCGCTGTTTTGGGATTGAGCTCAGTGGATGGGAGTTTGAGTCCCTCGTGCAGTAGGAGTTCCCATGGCTATTCCACGGCCCAGTCTTCCAGAGCTAGTTTTTGTGGGGGCTCAGTGACCTATTCTAGGAGCATGACCGAGAAATGTTGCCGATCTTTTTTTTTTGGAGCTGACAATGACTAGTCTAATCCTTATATTTTTATATTAATAGGATTAGACACTAATTCTCTACTGTATTTTAAGTACGTTGTACTAATATGTTTTCTTTTGCATAAGAAAAAAAAAATGATATATGTACTATCATAGTATCTTCCTAGATATGATATCGTGATATGTACTGTTATAGTATTTCGTGAATCATAGATAATTAAATGTATACTAAGTTGTTCAAAAGAAAAGAGGGGGAGTTCACTCATCATTTTTCACCTTATAGTAATGGTCAATGATGGAAATGGAACCGGATCATCGGTTAGTGGTACTGATCCAATGGAGCAAATCATGAAAAGAGCAGTTACTAGTTTTCTGCGAGCCCTACAAACCAACATTAAGAACGACGAGAAGAACTAACTACAATAAAACAGTTCCAGGACTTGAAACCTACCATATTCACTGGTAATACAAACCCACTGGTGGCAGAAGATTAGGTCAGAAATATGGAGAAAATTTTTCGCGCGCTACCTTGCACGAAAAGGCAGAAGGTGACTTTCGCCACATTCATCTTCAAAGACGATGCACAAGAATGGTGGCTATTTACCTTGAAGAAAGAAAATATTATGACTTGGGCCAGATTCTTGGAGGTATTCTAAGAAAAAATACTTTCCGGATTCGCTGTGGGAACAAAAGGCATTAGAATTCATACATCTAAAGCAAGGAACCATAACGATGGCCGAATACGAGAGCAAGTTCATATAACTGGCCCGATTTGCAACATACGTCATCCTTACCGAAGCTCGAAAAGCCAGGAAATTCGAAGCAAGATTGGATGCTGAAATCAAGGACAGGTTGGAGGTTTTGAAACTACCCACTTATTCGGAGGTGGTGGATCGAGCATACATTGCGGAAAAAGGGATTAAAGCCTTGTGCTCTGGGAAACCAAGCCAGAGGAAGTGATTTTAGGAAAGAGATAACAGAAAACCTAGTATCGCGCCTCCCAAGAGGGTGAATACGGGTACAACCAGTTCAACCAATTCAAGCAATCAAGGTCCTACAAATCCCAGAGGTGTCACCATTCCAACTTGCTCTACCTATGGAAGGACTCATTAGGGACAATGTCGTCGAGACACGGGAGCATACTTTAGATGCGGCCAAGTTGGCCACTTGCTGAGAGATTGTCTCAAGCTTGCCAGTCCTATAGCCAGCCCCTCTGAACCAATTCGAAAACCCGCTGTACCTAGATGCCCTAGTGCCTGGAAACCCGGAAGTTACTGAGAATGTTGTGTCAAGTATACTTCCTATTTGTGATCACTTAGCCCATGTTCTCTTTGACTCTGGTTCAACTCATTCTTTTGTTACACCATACTTTGCTACCAAGTTAGCATCAACACCCGAACCCTTAGGATACATACTATCTGTGTCTTTTCCTTTTGGAAACTCCGCCCTTAGTGCTGATGTATACAAATCTTGTATTGTATCTTTAAAAGGGGAAATTTTACACGTAGACTTGATTCCCCTCTACATTAGTACCTTTGATGTGATCTTAGAAATGGATTGGTTAGCTACCAACCATGCTTTTATTGATTGTGAAGCCAAAAAAGTCTTTCTCCAGTCACCAAACCAACTCGAGCTTGTCTTAAAAGGAACTGGTGTCTCTCCCCCTTCATGTGTTATATCCTTCATGACAGCCCAACGACTTTTAAGAAAAGGTTGTTGTAGTTATATCTGTTATGTGATCAATACTCAACAAGAGGCCTCCATAGTTGATGCAATCCCTGTGGTTCGAGAATTCTCAGTTGTATTTCCTAAAGACCTACCTGGCACCCCGGTTGACCGAAAAATTGAATTCACTATTGAAACCTAACCTGGTACACCAATCTCAAAAGCTCCTTCCTGCATATCCATGACAGAATTAAAAGAGCTAAAGACTCAACTCCAGGAGCTACTGGACAAAGGTTTCATTTGACCGAGTACCTCACCTTAGAGAATTCTAGTACTATTCATAAAGAAAAAGGATGGCACGTTAAGGTTATGCATCGATTATCGAGAGCTAAATAAGGTCACCATCAAAAATCGATACCCTCTGTCACGAATTGACAACTTGTTTAATCAACTGCAAGGCGCCCAAGTATTCTCAAAAATTTGACTTGCGTTCCGATTATCATCAACTAAAAGTAAAAACAGAAAGTATCGAAAAGATTGCCTTTAGAACTCGTTACGGGTACTACGAGTTTCTCGTTATGCCATTTGGCATCACCAATGCTCCAGCGGCCTTCATGGATCTCATAAATAGAGTGTTCAAACCCTAACTTGATGGATTTGTTATTGTCTTCATTGATGACATTCTTATATATTCCAAATCGCCAGAAGATCATGAATACCATTTGCGAAGAGTTTTACAGACACTACGTGATCACAAACTCTATGCCAAATTGAAGATATGCGAATTTTGGATCACCAGTGTACACTTTCTTGGTCACATCATCAACAAAGACAGCATCTCAATTGATCCCCAAAAGGTTGCAGCAATCGTGGATTGGCCACGACCTACTAACGTGTCTGAGATTCAAAGCTTCTTGGGCTTAGCCAGCTATTACCGACGCTTTGTGCAAGATTTCTCGAAGATAGCATCACCTTTGACCTAGCTAACTCAGAAGAACACACCATTTGAATAGACTGACAAGCAAGAATATTGCTTCAAGAATTGAAGAACAGACTCGTGGCAGCTCCTATACTAGCATACCCCGTGAAAACAGAAGGGTTCGTAATCTATAGCGATGCCTCATACAATGGTTTGGATTACGTTCTTATACAAACTGGGAAAGTCATTACATATGCCTCACGTCAACTAAAGACCTACAAGAAGAACTACCCGACCCACGATTTGGAATTAGCCGCAGTGATCTTTGCCCTCAAAATCTGGCGTCATTATCTCTACGGAGTAACCTGCAAAATTTACACGGATCACAAGAGTCTCAAATATCTATTTACATAGAAGAAATTGAATATGAGACAATGACGATGGCTAGAATTTATGAAGGACTACGATATAGAGATCTATCACCATTCTAGCAAAGCTAACGTAGTAGCAGACGCATTAAGTTGAAAGACAACCAAAAGTTTGGTATGTACCCTCATTTCCCGCAAGATCAATGGGCTGCTTGCCAACATACTCGTGGAACCCGAGTTGATTGAAGAAATCAGAGTCCGCCAATGTAAAGACAAACTTTTGAAGAAAAAGTACGAGGAGCAAAGAAGTACGAGGAGCAAAGAAGCACACCAGATCCTAACTTCACGATAAGCAATGGGATGCTAAAATTTCAGAATCGAATTTGCATACCTAACTTTCCAGAACTCAAGAAGAAGATATTGGTAAAAGCCCATAGCTCGAGGTTTGCGATCCACCCTGGCAATACGAAGATGTATCACGATCTAAAGGAACGCTTCTGGTGGACAGGAATGAAGAAAGACATAGCAAGCCACGTCTCCAAATGCCTACATTGTCAACAGGTTAAAACAGAATATCAGAGACCTGTAGAAATGTTGCAACCATTCCCTATTCCTGAATGGAAATGGGAGCACATTACTATGGACTTCGTGGTTGGGCTACCACAATCAGTCTTAAAGAATGATGCAATATGGGTTATCGTAGATCGATTGACGAAGTCGGCGCATTTTCTACCAATCAGAATCATGTGCTCTCTCTCTAAGTTCGCCACTCTATACATTAAGGAAATCATTTGTTTGCATGGCACCCCAGTTTTAATTGTATCCGATAGAAACCCCCGCTTCGTGTCTCACTTTTGAAACAAATTGCAAGAAGCTTTGGGAACCACTCTAAAGTTTAGCACAGCTTATCACCCGCAAACTGATGGGCAATCTGAAAGAACAATCCAGACCTTGGAAGATATGTTACGCGTCCGTGTGCTAGACCTTAAGGGTAATTGAGATGATCACCTACCCTTAGTGGAAGTCGCTTATAATAATAGCTATCATGCAAGCATTGGAATGGCACCATACGAGGCACTATACGGGAGAAAATGTCGATCACCACTTTGTTGGACTAAAGTCGGAGACAAGAAACTGTTACGCCCCGAGATCATGCAAATAACGAGCGATAAAATTCAACTTATCCAGCAATGAATTTGCACTGCCCAGAGTTGCCAGAAAAGTCATGCAGATACATGGAGATGAGACTTAGAATTTCAAATAGGCAATCATGTGTTTCTAAGAATCTCACCAATGAGAGGGGTTATCCGATTTGGAAAACAAGGAAAGTTAAACCTACGTTACATCGGGCAATTCGAGATATTAGAAAGGATTGGTCTTGTGCCATATCGTCTTGCGCTTCCACCCAAACTGTCCAACGTCCATGATGTGTTTCACGTTTCGATGCTTCGACAGTATCTTCGAGATCCAGAGCATGTTGTCAATTACGAGAAACTGAAAGTTCAAGAAGACCTCTCTTATGAAGAGCAACTTGTACAGATTCTCAATCATTATGATCAAGTCTTTCGAAACAAGACTATACCTCTCGTAAAAGTCTTATGGAGAAACCATCATGTTGAAGAAGCGACGTGGGAAACGGAAACCCAAATGCGAACCAAATACCCACACCTCTTCGAAAACCAAGGTACGTTAAGTTTGAGGACAAACTTCTTTTAAGGAAAGGAGAAATGTGATACCCGAATTTTTATTTATTATAAAAATAAATAAATAAATAACAATAAAAAAATTAATAAAATGCATAGTTAGAAAGTTGAAAACTAATCGATTAAATTACTAAGGATATAGATTGGGAGACACCACATGTTTAGAATATTAAATATTTCAGTGAGTGGTAAGTGATGTTTTTGTGTTGGGAAGCAAGGTTTTTAGACGTGAAACTAACGTATAATCATAGGTAACTTTAGGAATTATAAAGAATTGAATTAAAATAATCCCTTGAAAAAATAAATAAATAAAAAAAAGTGCTAAACAAGATTTCGATGGGGCTAAGGGTCAACATGACCCTTGGTGAATTCACGTGGATAAAAACAAGAGTCAAACAGATGGCAGAATGGGAGGTATCTACGTGTATATTGGGCCTCACACGAATAGGTGGCAAAAGAGAAGGCAGCAACGTGTATATCTCTTGGGGTAGGGCCTTACTCTTGGGTGAGTATAAATAAAAGGGCTGATGTAGAATAAAAGAGCAAGCAAAGAAGAAAAGTGAGAAGAGTGAAGAGCATAGGTTCGGGAACACGAGAAAAATAGGAATACATTTATATTAGAAGTGAGTTATGTTATACCTTGAGTTACCATAATATGTTTTCTATATGTCTTGAGTTACCATAATATATTTTGCAAATGTTTTGAGTTACCACGATTTATTTTATATAATTTATATTTTATGGTTATGTTAATATTTCAATTACGTTAATTATTTTCTGAACTTTATTTGCTTAAATTGAAACCCATGGATATATTTGTTTAAATTTTAAAAATTATTTGACAAAGATTTTATAAACAATTAAGTTCTGTAAGTACCACCACGGGAGTCTCATGCCTTGAGGGACTTAAATAGCTATTGGCCCCTACTTGGCCACTTTGTGGTCCTCTGTTTGTCATGAATCCATTAACCCCTGTTCTGATTGTCACTCTAGTGACCTCTGTTATAATCTGTTCTGTACCGTGATTATAGTTATTTACGTAATTTTTTTTTCAGTTTCTGCCACTTAAATAATTTATTTATGCCACTTAAATTATGTTAATGTTTTACCTTATCCATGGCTATTTTATGCCCCTATACTCACAGTATAATATTTTTCACTCTGCTATGTACTTATAACTGTTACCCCTTTCAGGTGACGAGACTTAGCAGGGTCAAGATGGGGGATAAACCACAGTATATTTGTTTTTGTACCATCTATATTTTGATTGGACCCTTGTAATAAAATAAAAGCTCAAATGATTTTTTTTGTTTCTTTTAATAAACTTTCGGTACCCAATTATTTTATTTTAATTTATTTAATTTATCCGTTGTGCTACTACAGAAATTTTAGAATTATTTTATTTTATCTTGTTGCGACGCCGAACCTTTGGGTACTGGGTTTGAGTCGTGACATCTCCTACTTTGGCCTTTCATATTTTCATTTTTTTTTTAAAATTTAATCTAAAAATTAATTTGTCTAAAATTTAAAAAAAAAATGACACATTGACAGCTAATGTGATATTTTCTTTTGGTCTAATTTTAAATATAAATTAAATTTAGAAGTAAATAAATGAAATTGAAATATAAAAAGGTAAAGTAAAAAAAATAAAATTTAAAGGGCTAAGGCGAAAAAATAGCAAAATATAAAGAGAGCATGCCACATTTGGAGACTAAACATTTTAATCAAAAAGTCACTATAAATTATCAGATCACCCTTTCTACATTTTTTGCACATATGTATTTTTGTAAAAAATAAAAAAGTTACTAAAATAATATATTCTCAACCGTAACCTTAAATTCCATAACTTTTAACCAATAAAAATCTATCACGGCCCAAACTCGATACCCAGAGGTTCGGCGTCACGATAAGATAATAAATGAAGTTATAACAAATTAATAGTGCAGTGGAATAAAAATAAAAGAGTACCTAAATATTTATTCTATTGAAAATATACGTTTGAGCTTTTATTTATTTACATTGCCAGAGCTGGATTATGACTACAAAATATCTTGTGCCTACCCCATGCACTGGTCCTAACACATTATCTGAAAGCTGTTAACAGTTATAAGCATATGGCATAGTGAAAAATATTATACTGAGAACATAATTTAATACATAAATCATATAAGCAAAATAATAATAACTACAGTCCAGAACAAAACAAACAATTTCAGAGGCCCAATTATTTAAGTCCTCAACCGTGGTACCTTCAGAGGGTCACTTAAGGTGACAATTCAAAATAAAACAGAAACAGAGGGTTAGAGGATTCGTAACAAACAGATGTATGGACTCAAAAGATGGCTCGTACAGACCATAAAGGGGGCTCCTACAATAGTGTACCACTTAGTTCCATACAGTACTTTGTTCCACACTAGAAATGAGAAGACCAATGGATATTAAAATCCCTCGAAACATGGGTCCATCACAGTATATCACATGGTCACAAAAGTGACTTATCACAGAGGCAATAATCATCTATAAATAATTATTTATAAACATATTTAATAAACAGTTATATCTCTGAGTTTTTCTTTTTAAGCAAATAAGATTTATAAAATAAATAACATAATGAAAATGTTGATATAATTTACAAAAAATAATTTGTATAAAATAATTCACAAAATAATAAAACAATTTATAATTACTCAAAATGATTTGGGATGATCTAAATAAGTACACTTTTGACTTTTTACAAAAAGATGTACAGAAAAATAAAAGGTAATGTAATAAAAAAAAGATAAAAAGATAAAAAAAATATGTACTTATTAGTACACCCCAAACAAGAAAGGCTATAATATAACTAACCTTAACATCAATCTCTAATTTTTACTTTTACTTACCGCTCATCAGAGGGTCCGACTGCAGTACGCAAAAACGGTTTTCCCGTATCATATATAAAAATTAATTTCAGCCATTGATCCTTATCTTTTAATCTGTGTCGTCCGATCAAAAACAAAACTCACTTAGGTTTACCGGTTACAGCCAGTGAAAAACAAAAAAACAAAACCCAGTTAGGTCTACTTTCTCTCTCTTTGCCTCCCTCTCCCTCCATCCATCTCTCGTCTCTTTCCTCATCGATGGAGGTTCTTTTTGCATCTCTGCCCGCCGAACGGCAACGCAATGCTTTGGATCTGGAACCCATCATTCACCAACAATTCCATGTCAGTCAAAACAACTCGTCTCATCCCAAGCTTTAGCATTGTTTGTGGATTTATATATCTACTAAAAATTCTGTACACGTGTGACTATATATATTTCTGTTTTCATATATATATATTTTAGAATGACTCATATGTTTTGATGGTCTTTATTTGTTAAGGGAAATAAGTGGAGCCCCAAATGGAATTTTTTACTTTCCTAAAGGAAATTTTCTTGCAAAACAAACAGAGCACGTTTTAAAAAAAAATGCGATCCATTTCCTTTAGTTCTGAAAAGTGACATGTTTTCCTTTTGGTAATTAGCTAAAGGTTTGCATTCTTAGGCTTCATTTGTTCTGTATCCTGAATGCTTGATTGAACAAACCATGATTCGTTTTTTGGAGCGTAATTCTTCAGCTAAACCATTTAGTCAGTAAAGTAAGGTTACATTTGATTTATGGATTTAAAAAGGAAAAATGGAAAGGGGTTGAAATATGAATTAAATATGATTATATATAGGGAAAATTATTTAGAAGTCCTATTAGGGAGACTTGTGCTACATTTGGTCCCACAAAAAACCTTATGTTCCCATAAGTCCTATGAGAAGTTTCTTGATATATTTACCCTCAATATTAGTTGTTAATATCATAATTAATAATAAAACCATATATAGGGAAATTGATATAAACGTAACGTAACGTGACACCTACATGAACGTAACGTGACACCTATACGTAACGTGACATCTACATAAACGTAACGTAATGTCACACCTACATAAACGTAACGTGACACCTATATAAATGTAACGTGACATATCTACATAAACGTAACGTGACATATCTACATAAACGTAACGCAACGTGACACCTATATAAACGTAACGTAACGTGACACCAATATGAACGTAACGTGACACCTACATAAACGTAACGTAACGTGACACCTATATAAACGTAATGTGACATTTACATAAACGTAACGTAATGTGTCACGTTACGTTTCGCAAACTTAATAAGTTTTTATTTTTTTAATCCGTTTGTTTTGAAATAGATATATAATCTTAATATATTTTTATTTTGTATTATTAATTGTAAAATTTAAAAAATTATTTATTTTTTGAATTTTTATATTTTTTTTATAAAAAAATCAAAGAAAACATAGACATTTAAACAAACCAATCGGAGCTCCAACCGAGGCGACCTCGCCTTCGCCAACAACGGATCTGCTTGAATGAGAGTCCATGCATTGCCAGAGCATTTGCAGGGGGCTAGAAGTTCAGATATGGGTGGAAACGACAAATTATGGCGACATATCCTGCAAATTGATATTTTTTTATGTTTTACTTTGTGATCAACTTATACGTGTACAGGGGGAGGCATTATGAAGAACTCGATAATTGCTCCCTTGAATTTCAAAAATTGAGAGAGAGAGAGGGAATGTGTGAAAATGGGGGTAAAAAGATTAGGATCTTGTGGAATATATTCTTATGAAAATAGGACTTGAGGCTCTATAAGAAATTACACAGGACTTAGTCTAGCATAAGGTTCTGAAAAATGACTTATAAATAAGTCTCCCTTATATATATATAATTCCTTATCATCTCCTGGCAAATTAATTGCCAATCACTTTACTAAATGTGATCCAATTTATTATTAATTATGGTAAATTTTAACTCAAATTGATCCTCATCGGCTTGTCAACTTACATGACCGGCTCAATTCCCATGAGTTAACTAAGAGGATGTATAAAGATTGATTTTTCCCAATCCACCTAAGTTCGGACGGATGATGGATGGGGTGATTCAACTTGATCCGCAAGCATCTTTAGTATAAATCATAGAAGATCCATTTATAATTTCTAATCAAGAAATTTTAAACTTCTTTGATAATGGTGATGATGATTTTAAAAACTATTTGCCAAATAACTTGCGGGAATCAAATTTATTTATTATTGAAATTTGAACGAATGATAAATATTATCTGAATCATACATGATTTACTAATGAATAATACTCCATTTACTATTTTAATGAGACTTCACTTACTAATTAATGATACTATACTTATTACTCCATTAATTTGACGACTCTATTTACTATTCTATCAGACTACTCTATTTATTACTCTGTCAAGCTTGACTTACTATTCAATCAAATTTACTTATTACTCAATGTAATCGACTTACTACTCCATGAAATATGATTTACTACTCAATGAGTTTCCACTTGCTATTTTATTTACCATTCAATGAGCTTTCATTTACTATTTCATTAGACTTTACTTACTATTTGATGAGTTTTCACTTAATATTTCGTTACATTTCACTTACTACTCAATTTTGGTTTCATTTACTACTTAATGAGCTTCCACTTTCTACTTCAATAGACTCTATTATCTACTCAAATTTGGTTTCACTTACTACTCAATGAGTTTCCACTTACTATTTCATTACAGTTCAGTTACTATTCAATGAGACTCTACTTACTACTAAATTAAACTCTACTTACTACTTAATGAGATTCCGCTTACTACTCGTTAATTGTTTACTTACTATATCATTAAACTTGACTTACTATCCAATTAAACACTACTTATTACTCAATGAAACCTAACTTACTACACAATCAAACTTTACTTCACTACTACTTAAAAAGACACCACTCAATTGGATTTGATTTACTACTCATTTAAATCCCACTTACTACTCATTTAAATCCCACATAGTTGTATCATATTAAACCCTACTTACCACTACCATGCCACCACCACTACTACCACCACCTTCAACAACATTGTCATTGTTTCTATAAACATCACTAAAAATTTATGACCACTACCATTACTACCTCTACCACCACTGCCGCCACCAGCACCACCATCATCAGTGCTACCATGCCATTACTGTCACCACTATGCCACTGTCACCATTACCACGCCACTACCACTATCACTACCACCACCACCACCACCATGACCACCATCACCATCATATCACCACTACTACTCAATCAAACGTCATTTATTACTCAATCAAACATGGCTTACTACTCAATAAGACACCATTTAATTGAACTTGATTTACTACTTAATTAAGGCCTCGTTTGGGAACATGCTTTTTTAGTAACTTTTTGAATTTTTGGCTAAAATGTGATGTAAAAAAAACTAATATGTTTGGGATGACTTTTTGACTTTTTACGAAAAGATGTGCAAAAAATAGAAAGAAAAGAGAATTTTTAACTTTTTCGTATGTGTTGTTGGTTTTTTGATTTTGTTAGTAACTTTTTGGCTTTTTAGCTAAACCGGTGGCTTCCCAAACGAGGTCTAAATCTCACTTACTACTTAATTAGATTCTATTTACTATTTTATCAGATTTATCATTGTCCCAAAAGGTTTAAAGATACTCATTGAGCTTTCACTTTGGGTTGATTTAAATAAGTATACTTTTAAACTTTTTACGAAAAAATATGTAGAAAAGTAAAAAGTTGATGAGATTATGTCAAATAGTACCTATAACTCAATTTTGGTTTCACTTACTACTCAATGAGTTTCCGCTTGTTATTTCACTATACTTCACTTACTACTCAACGAGTTTCCACTTACTATTTCAATAGACTTTACTTATTATTTAATAAGTTTCCACTTACTATTTTATTACACTTTATTTACTACTCAATTTTGGTTTTACTTATTACTCAATGAGCTTCCACTTACTACTTCAATAGACTCCATTATCTACTCAATTTTGGTCTCATTTATTACTCAATAAGACTGTACTTACTACTTTATCAGACTTGACTTACCACACATTTGAACCACACTTACTACTTAATCAGACTTTACTTACTACTTTATTAAACTTTATTTATCAGTCATTTAAATAACACTTACTACTCAATAAGACTCTATTTTATCATACTTGACTTAACACTCATTTAAACCACACTTACTGCTCAATGAAACTGTACTTATTACTTTATCAAAATCACACTTACTACTTAATGAGACTCTACTTACTACTTTATCAAACTTGACTTATCAGTCATTTAAACCACACTTACTATACTTACTAATCAATGAGACTGTACTTACTATTTCATCATACTTAACTTACCACTTATTTAAACCACACTTGCTACTTAATAAGACTGTACTTACTATTTTATCAAACTTGACTTACCACTCATTTGAATCACACTTACTACTCAATGAGACTCTACTTATTACTTTATCAAACTTGACTTATCAGTCATTTAAACAACACTTGCTACTCAATAAGACTCTATTTACTATTTTATCAGACTTGACTTAACACACATTTAAACCACACTTACCACTCAGTGACACTGTACGTACTACTTTATCACAATCACACTTAGTACTCAATGAGACTCTACTTACTATTTTATCAAACTTGACTTATCAGCCATGTAAACCACTAGTCAATAAGACTGTACTTACTATTTCATCAGACTTTACTTACCACTCATTTGAATTACACTAACTACTTTATCAGGCTTGACTTACCACTCATTTAAACCACACTTACTACTCAATGAGACTGTACTTACTACTTTATCAAACTTGACTTATCACTTATTTAAACAATACTTACTACTCAGTGAGACTCTACTTACTACTTTATTAGACTTGACTTATCAATCATTTAAACTAAACTTAAGACTACATTTACTATTTCATCAAACTTGATTTTTTTTTTCCTTACTACTTGAATCTCATAATTTTTCTTTTAACTAGGTGAAATGTTGTTCTAACAAAACAGAAAAATATATAAATTAAAAATATAATGGAAGTGAAGGTAAAAAGAGAGAGACTTATCTAAAGAGTTCCAAATCAACAACAATTCGATCTTAAAATCTTCAAAAGTTTTAGAAATGAACATCAAATTTTGTTTATGGAATTCTCAAATGAATTTGAAATTTTCCTATATTTTGTTAATCATATTTCTCATTAATTGCATTTATTGTGGTAGATGAAAAATACTAAGTTTCATTTATTGTCAGTTATTGCCATTAAATAGATAAATAAATAAAAATCATATTCCATAAAATGTAAAAAATTATAATAAAATTTATAAATTTCATATTTATTTTGTACATTTTTTTTTTTTTTTTGGTTTACATTATATTTTATAATTTTTTATATTTATTTCAGAGGTGAGGTGTATTTTATTAATGTTTGAATGGTAAGTATAGTTATGTGGAATAGTAAGTACAACCATATCAAGTAGCAAGTGTGTTTAGTTGTTGTAGTAAGTTGGAAACCACTCATTTAAATCATACTTACGTACCACTAATTTAAATCACACTTACTACTCAATGAGACTCTACTTATTATTTTATCAAACTTGACTTATCACTCATTTAAATAACACTTACTACTCAATGAGACTCTACTTACTATTTTATCAAACTTGACTCATCACTTAAACAACACTTACTACTCAATTAGACTCTACTTACTACTTTATCAAACTTGACTCATCACTTAAATAATACTTACTACTCGGTGGGACTCTACTTACTATTTTAGTAGACTTGATTAATCAATCATTTAAACTAAACTTAAGACTGCACTTACTATTTCATCAAACTTGATTTTTTTTTTTTCCTTACCACTTAAATCTCATAATTTTTCTTTTAATTAGGTGAAATGTTATTCCAACAAAACATTAAAATTTATAAATTCAAAATATCATAGAAAGTTAAAGTAAAAAAAAAAAGAGATAGAGACTACAAAGACATAGATTCTCACCTAAAGAGTTCCAAATCAACAACAATCTTATCTTCAAATCTTCAAATATTCAAAATTTTTAAAAATAAACATAAAATTTTGTTCATGGAATCCTCAAATAAATATTAAATTTTCCTATATTTTATTAACTATATTTCTTCATTAATTGCATTTATTATTTTCAAGTGTGGTAAATGAAAATGAAATTAGGTTTCATTTTTTGCCATTAAGTAGATAAATAAATTTAAAAAAATCATATTTCATAAAATATAATACATTATAATAAAATGTATAAAATTCACATGTATTTTGTTTATTTTTTTCTTAAATTCTATTTTATAAATTTTATATTTATTTTAGAGGTTTTGAAAATTTATTATAACTTATTTTTTAAGTTTACATATTACCTGAATAGCAGATTAAGTGTATTTTATTAATAATTGAATGGTAAGTATAGTTATTAAAAATAGTAAGTATAATCATATCAAATAGTAAGTGTATTCAGTTATTGTGGCAAATTGAAAACCACTTTTTAATTTCAAAATGATTGAAAAATATCTTGTTTTTTATGAAACTACCTAGATTTTTTAACCTGATTTTAATTATTATCAATTAATAATTAGATTTATTTTACTTTTAAAAGATTGTTTGTGGTGTCCTAAATAAGTGCACATTTTATCTTTTTAGACTAAAAAGTTGAGGAAAAAAATATGGATGTTTGAGTTAGCTTTTTGACTTTTTATGAAAAAATGTGTATTAAAAAATTGTATAAATAAGTGTATATGAGAAGATAGGGTATGAGGCCGTACGGAAATGGCAGTAGTGACTGGCTGGTGAGTAGATGAGAAAATATTGTCTTCTTCTCAGGTTTTGATTGGATGGTGTTGTTTGGCCCGTGGGAGCCCATCACGGGTCCCATTTTTCTAATCAGAACCGTTAATGTGTAGAATTCGTTGAATACTATATGCTTATAAAAAATCACGTTGATTGGATATCGATAGCTATTTAATCATGTTAGTTTTTTTTGTTAATTGTTAACTATAACACCATCCATTTTTATACAAAACTGATTTGATTATGTAGTTAGCGATATCCGATAGACGTGATTTTTTATAAGCGTATAGTACTAGACAAGTTTTACATATTCAACGGTTCAGATTATCAAAACGGGATCTATGGTAGGCCCCTATGGGCCCAACTTTACAATCTAATTTAGTAAATATTTTACTATAATTTCTTTTCCCCCCGGTCATTGAGTCCACCACCAGGTCAGTACTAATCTTAAGATTTTTTTTGATTTATATTAATATTTGTATATTATTTTTTAAATATTTTTTTTGATAAATAGTGATAACGTTTTAACTTTTTGGATAATATTTTAACTTTTTAACTTTTTCAAGAGTTGCCCAACCAACCCTAAATCTAATAATCCAAATTTATTTATGTATGGTACGTATCAGAGAAAAATTCCTCATCGGAGACCATTTTCTTTGATTGTTTGCCTATGCATTTCTTGAATTGGGATCCTCTCCTTGAGCCCCCTCATTGAGTCCCTCCTTGAGGGGCCTTCAGGTCCACTTTGAGGCCCAATTTTGATAATCTGAACCGTTCACATTTTTATATTTATTTAGTATAGCATACTTGTAAAAAATCAAGTTGATCGGATATCAGAAAGTATGTGTTCGAAAACTGTTTATTAAAAAATAGTTTGTAGTCCTAATTTTCTGAAAACATACTTTCTGATATCCGATCAACTTGATTTTTTACAGGTATGTTATACTGAATAAATATGAAAATGAACATCTGCTCAGATTATCAAAAATCGACCTCAAAGGAGCTAAGAAGGATCCGGACTCGCATTTCTTACTAACAAGTGTCGTTTATATAGGAGTCTAGGAGAGCTTGAGCAGGCTTACTAACTAGATAAGGATATGATTGATGGCCACATGGCACCACATCTCTTTCTTTTCAATTCATGTATGGGGTCATGAGAACATGATTTGCATAACTTTTTTCTTATTTTCACTTTGACTCAAAAAACTCTTTAGATTTACATTATCATCTCTTAATAAAACACAATTATTTATAATTTTAAATTAAATTATATCTTAGCACATATAATTATAAAATTGAATATTTTATTTTATTTTATATATTTATTTATTTCGTTTTTATTAAATTAATTAAACATTTAATGCGCTACATTTCTCTTATCTTAAATAGAAATTCGTTTCTAAAACTTATCAACTATGATATTTTTCAACCGGTAATTTAACTATGTTATATAATAATATAATTAATTTGACTTAAGACATTCGAAAATAGATAATAATATAGTATTATTCGGAGTGTTATAAAATCAATTATTGTACCATGCCTTGTTTGGAAAGTAGTTTTTTTTTATTTTATTGGCTATTTTATCTAATAAAACAAAATAATTTAAAATAGTCAATAAGATAAAATATCACATTCAAACTATAATCATTTTATATTTTCTTTCACAATTATCAAATTAACTATAAAAAAAATTAACTATCATTCTAAACATAATTTTTTTTAGTGAAGTTAAAATAACTAGCAAATAATTATTAAGGGGTAAATTACTAATAGATCCTAATAGTTTGACTTAATTTTCAGCAATTCCTATTGAAAATAAGTTTTGGTACAATCGTCACTAAAAAATAATTTTTTGTGATATTTTTTTACAAATGTTGTTAAAAATTAAAAATTAGTGACTTTTTTATTACTATGTTATAAATTGTCACTAAGATTTATAATTAGTGACATTTTTTTTCTACAACGAATTTTTTAAACAGTCGCTGAAAGTTGAAAATTAATGATGCTTTTTATGACTATTTTTTTAAACTATCGTTAAAATTTATAATTAGCGACATTTTTTGTAATAAAATTTTTAAACTATCTCTTAAAATTAATAATTAACAACATTTTTTTAATAATATATAATGAAAAATATCATTAATTATTATAAAATTTATTAAATAATAAATATATACTTAATAGAATTTACACGTAAAGTCCCTAATTAAAAAGCAAATTAAAATAATCAAATTCACAGACGGACCTATCTGAATTGAGTAATGCTATGCATAATTTGCCAATTGGTTGCAATCAACCAAGTCGAAAACACCAAAAATAGCTGACTCGAGAGTGAGCGAGCGAGAGAGAGAGAGACTCTAGCATTAAAAACTGATTAAAACGATCATTATCATCAACAAATGAAGTTCAGAGATGGCTACAATGGCGTCGAGGGCCAAGATCACTAGGCTTATCAGCAATCTGACCCACAAAACTCCGAGTTTCGCTTCTGGGTTTCGCTCTAATGGCGCTAAAGGGCAGATTCGGGTCAACCCATTTGGTGTTTCCGGATTTTATTTTTTGTGACTAAAATAATCTATTTTATCTTATGACTAAAATAGTTAAAAAAGCCTGGTTTAACTCTTTCCAAACGGTATCTAAGGGGTGTTTTGGAAGGTTGGTAAAAAATTAATTTTTGACTTTTTATCAAGTTTTTTGATTTTTTTAGAAAGTGATTTGAGAAGTTTATAAAAAGTTACTTTTTGACTTTTTGAGTTAATATTTGTTTATGATATCACATCATAATAAAATGATCAAAATATCCCTACCCAAATTAAAAAATTTACCCTCAAGTTGTAAACATGGAGGGTAGTCTTGTGATTTCACAGCCTGCGTTTTATGGTCTTCCAAAGTGATCAACCTGTGTTTTCAGCTTGCTAGCGTTTGGAAAATTAACTTTTTACCAAGTTTTCTTAAAAAACCACAAAAATTATCAAAAAAAGTCAACTTTTTTGGGTCAAAAAAGCTATCAAAAAAATTTAAAAAACAAAAAATTAGGTTGCGTTTGGTAGAGTTTTATAAATATGATTTGAAAGTATGAGTTGTAGTTTGAATTTGTAAGTTATAGAATTATGATTTGAGTGTAGAAAATTTGTCTGGTTATGATTTTTGAATAAAATGTTGAATTAAGTTTTGAATTGAGTAATACTACCAAGGAAATAAATTTTTTCCAAAATAAATATTCAAAAAATTTAAATCATAAATATTTAAATAATTTAAATAATCTAACAAATTTAATAAGTAAAAAATTAAAATAAATATTCAAAAAATTTAAATAATTTAAATAATTTAAAATTTTAAAATTTTAAATTTAAAAACAACTCTACACTTAAATCGTAACAAATCACATAAACAAAACTCAATTAAGAAATTATTCTTAAAACTCATAACCAAACACATAACTCGAAACTCCATATTATTTTCACAACTCTACACTCAAATCGTAACCAAATACAAAATAAAAAAAAATTAAAATATTTAAAAATATTTTTATAAAATAGAGTTTGAATTTATTTTTAAAAAATTAAAATCATTTTAAAATTTAAAAAATTAAAATCGTAATATTTAAAAATTAAAATATTTAAAAATATTCAAAAAATTTAAAAATTTTAAAAATCATAACATATTTAAATATTAAAATATTTAAAATCTTAACAAAATTAAAATATTGATTTGAATTTAATTTTGAAAAGGTTTTTGAATTATAGGTTTGGTTATGAGTTTTGAAAAGTAATGCTAATGTTTTGAATTAAATTTTAAAAAATAAATGTAAAATTATAATTTGAGAATTCAAAACAAACACCACATTTAAACTAATAGATAAAACTATATTTGAAGAGATTTACCAAAAGAAACGTTAATTTTTTACCAACTTCTCGTAACACCGCAAAACGCAGCTTTTTTTGAGGTCCCAAATCACCGCTAACTAGATAAGAATATGGTTGATGGCCACGTGGCACCACGTCTCTTTCTTTCCAATTCATGTACGGGTCATGAAATCATGATTTGCATAACTTTTTTTCCTATTTTCACTTTGACCCAAAAACTCTTTAGAATTATATTATCATCTTTTAATAAAACACAATTATTTGTAATTTTAAATTAAATTATATCTTAGCACATATAATTATAAAATTAAATATTTTATTTTATTATATATATATTTATTTATTTTGTTTTTATTAAATTAATTAAACATTTAGGATGCTACATTTCTCCATTTTAAATAGAAATTTGTTTCTAAAACTTATTAACCATGATATTTTTCAAGTGGTAATTTAACTATTATATATAATAAGATAAGTAATTTGACTTAAGACATTCAAAAATAGATAATCGTATAGTATTATCCAGGGTGTTATAAAATCAATTAGTGTACTATGTCCTGTTTGGAAAGTAATTTTTTTGATTTCATTGGCTATTTTATCTAATAAAAACAAAATAGTTTAAAATAGTTAATAAGATAAAATATCATATTCAAACTATAATCATTTTATTTTGCTTTCACAATTATCAAATCAATTATAGAAAAAGTTAACTATTATTTTAAACACAATTGTTTTTAGTGAAGTTAAAATAACTAGTAAATAATTATTAAAACAATAAACTACTAATAAGTCATAATAGTTTGATTTAATTTTCATCAAGTAATATTGAAAATAAGTTTTGGTACAATCGTCACTAAAAAATAATTTTTTGTAATAATTTTTTATAAATGTCGCTAAAAATTGACAATTAGTGACTTTTTTATTATTATTTTTATAAATTGTCTCTAAAATTTACAATTAATGACATTTTTTTTTACGACGAATTTTTTAAATAGTCGTTGAAAGTTGAAAATTTATGATACTTTTTATGATGATTTTTTAAAATTATCGTTAAAACTTATAATTAGTGATATTTTTTGTGATAAAATTTTTAAATTATCTTTTAACATTAATAATTAACAACATTTTTTAATAATATATAATGAAAAATATCATTAATTATTATAAGATTTATTAATAAATATACTTAATAGAATGTTGCCGTAAAGTCCCTAATTAAAAAGCAAATTAAAATAATCAAATTCACAAACGGACCTATCTGAATTGAGTAATGCTATGCATAATTTCTTCTTTCTTTCCTAGTGCCAAACGGTTGCAATCAACCGAGTCGAAAACACCAAAAATAGCTGACTCGAGAGTGAGCGAGCGAGAGAGAGAGACTTTAGCATTAAAAACTGATTAAAACGATCATTATCATCAACAAATGAAGTTCAGAGATGGCTACAATGGCGTCGAGGGCCAAGATCACTAGGCTTCTCAGCAACCTGACCCACAAAACTCCGAGTTTCGCTTCTGGGTTTCGCTCTAATGGCGCTAGAGGGCAGATTCGGGGCAACCCATTTGGTGTTTCCGGGTTTTCATTCTCATCTTCGGCAGCTCCTCTGGAATCGAACGTGATGGGTTCGAAAGATTACGAGAATTACAGGAGATCTCTCTATGGTGGAATCACTCACAAAGCCCTCTTGGTTGATGCTGTTGGCACTCTTGTTGTTCCCTCTCAGCCCATGGCCCAGGCATCCTCTGTCTCTCTAGAAGTGTTTCTCTCTCTAGAATTGTTAGAATTCAAAATCTATATGTTTGTTTATTGGGTTTTGATTAGTTTTTGTGTTTTGATGTATTTGGGTACAGATTTACAGGAAGATTGGTGAGAAATATGGGGTTGAGTACTCTGAAGCTGAGATATTGAACAGATATAGGTGGGCTTATGAGCAGCCTTGGGGTAGATCTAGACTCAGGTGACTCTTGTTTCTTACCCATTCTAAGCATGTTTCTCTTCCATTTTCTGAAATTAATTTGATTTCCATGTTTGGGTCTGGAAATATTTGGAGGTTACATGGAGGATTGAATGTGATTTTGATGACCTATTTGTTTGATTTATTATTTTATTAAAATATCAAAATCAAGAGAACTAAACATGCACGAATGCTAATGAATCAAAAACTTTCTTTTATTGAAGTTGTGATCATTGTATTTGAGGGTTTTGTGATACATTGCATGTAATTTTTTTGACAATACTGTTTCCTTTTTATGAGGTTATGTATATTTTTTTACCCATTCCGGTATCCTATTCTAATTACTAATTACTGAAACACAGTATTCAGTAACTTACAAACAGTTGTTGACTTATAAATGCCAGTTGCCTTTCTAGCATATCCATGTTGATCCAACAGGTATTGGAATCTTTTAATCATGACTTTAGTCATAAAGTTCCAAAGAGTTTTCTTACGAAGACATATAGTCACAAATTTGAGAACTGTTGGATCGGAAATAATTTATATTTGGAGTTTAGACTCTTTTGAGAAATGGTCAATGTGAATTTCAAGGATTTTCTTCTCTCTCTCTCTCTGTTGGGGGTGGGGAGGTTGACTTTGTTTACCAGTTGGTGTTTTCAAACATTCTGAAGAATTTTGACTGTCTTTGTGTAAGACTGAAACTTCATAGTAAGAATGGTTCTCTTGGTTAATTAATACCCGTTGGCGACGATTGACATGATGAAAGTTTTGGTTATGCTCCGTGGTACCTTCAAGAATGACATTTTTTCTCTCTTCAAATTTATAAAGCATCAAAGGACATCTTCACCAAGTCATAAATATGTGATAGTCTAACCTGCATATAATTTGGGTTGGATCAAGCTAAGCATGGATATGGACATGGAATACATATATGATATGATACGAATATGCCGATATAGAAATTTCACAAAAATAAGGACATGACATGACAGAGACACGTCATTTTATTATATTGAACTAGTAGGAGAAACGAAAATTTATAATACCTATTTTTTTAGAAAGCTCTATTAACAAACAGTAGGCCACATTTTGGCCCTTCTTCAACACATGTCGGAAGTGTAGGATACATTTTGGCCCTTCTTCAACATGTGTCGGGAGTGTAGGACATGTTTTGGCACTTGTTCAACATGTGTCGGGAGTGTTCGGCAATGATTGACATGCATTGGGGAGTGTGGACATGGCACATTATGAGAAGTGTGTACTTTTTAGCTTATAAATTATTTAAGGAGGTGAAATCATTTGAAAGTATGAAACCACATGAAAATTCTATTCTATTATATTGTCACAGACTCACAATATTTGTACTTGTAAGATTTCATGGATAAATAGTAATTTACTAATTCAAAAAGGTTTTACTATTTTTATATTGTTTTGATAATTATCATTATGACTTGCATTCTTCTTCATGGATAAATAGTAATTTACTAATTCAAAAAGGTTTTACTATTTTTATATTGTTTTGATAATTATCATTATGACTTGCATTTTCCACGATGGATTTGCATGTAGTTGCTACGTACAATTGAAGTATTTCATCTCCTTGTTTCCAAATTTCCCATGAAATTTAAATGAGTGGTTATTTGGATGGATAAGTTAATTGCTTTCCATCAGCTTAAGCTTTTAGAGTAACTGATTTTTTATTTTTTTTGGATTAATTTTTAGAGTAACTGATTTTTGACACTGTTATGGCAGGTAAGATCTCTATCAATCTCAAAATCTTCTTGATAAGATAAATCATTAACGTGCATGATGCAATCATGCAAAAAAGATCACATTTGAGGGGCCACATTGATGAAATAAATGCAGAAGTCACATATTGTTCTCTATAGCTTAAACTTTTAGGATAACTAGTTGTTTACACGAATTACTTTATTATCTCTTGTCAAGCTTGCATCTTTTGCAAATTTCCAACAGATGTATAGCATACTGGTTATAGACTTCTGAATCTGCATTTTGAAGGTCTTCATGGGCTTCAATGCGGCTTCTTTAAACTCTAGAATTACAAAAAACTTGGACATTGTTCTCCTCAATTTAGAGTATATGTATATAAGAAGTAGGCTGTGTTAGGATAGATTTTCAAACTATTATTCCACCCCCCACATTCTAATGCCATGTTTGGATACATCTTTCAAATTATATTTCCACAGCAAAAAAAAAAAACTTTGCAAAAAACTCTCTGTCAAGCGGGATTTGTTTTTTTGAAATTTGGCTTAACCGGTCGTCCAGCCAGTCAACCGGAACATGGCAAATTTTTTTTGTTTTTTGTTTTTTGATTTTGTTTTTGCAATTGGCACTTCTTCTTTTTTTTTTTTATTTATATTTTTTATATTTTTAATAAAACAATATTTTCGGAATTTAAAATTTTTCTTTATGAGCTTTTAATAGATTTTTGAGTTGTGTGTTTGATTATGAGTTATGAGTTATGAGTTATGAGTTTTTGTATCAGATATCATATGTTATATCAAAAATTCCTTACTCAATTTAAAACTCTTTTCAAAACTCATTCACCAAACAAATTTTTCACACTCAAATCATAATTCCAAAACTCACAAACTCAAAATACAATTCTATTCTCAAATCATATTTAGAAAACTCTACCAAATGCTACCGTAATTTTTTTTTTACCCTTTTTGTTTTAATGGTGAAAATTCTGCTCACTTATGTTTTGCAATATATTCTTTTTCAAATTCACTTTCTAAAGATGGGCTTATTAAATTGCAGATATGTTAATGATGGGCGACCGTTCTGGCAATATATAGTCAGTTCTTCAACTGGTTGTTCAGATTCTCATTACTTTGAGGAGTTGTACAACTATTATACCACTGAAAAGGTTAGCTTGGTTTGCGGCATTGATTGGTTAGCATTTTTGAACTGATCTTCTTTCTATTGAATGCAAATCTTCATGTTTTTCTTGGAATGAATTGTGAGACAAATACTTCCAAAATGCTAACCAAACATTATCTTCTATGTCAATTGAATCTTAAATTGCAACTGTTGATCACCATTCCATCTGAGTTCCAAGTTTATTTTCATTTGTTTCTATCCAAAGGCATGGCATCTCTGTGATCCGGATGCTGAAAAAGTATTCAAGGCTATTAGAAGTGAAGGTGTGAAATTGGCTGTTGTGTCAAACTTTGACACTAGATTAAGACCCCTCTTGCGGGCTTTGAATTGTGATCACTGGTTTGATGCTATGGCAGTGTCAGCTGAAGTAAGTGTCAGTTTATTAATTAATTTATTTTTTAGATTTTTCCTTTTTTTCCGTTGTTCAATCTCTCTCTCTCTCTCAAACAGGTTGAAGCAGAGAAGCCAAATCCCACCATATTTCTGAAAGCTTGTGAGTTGTTGGGAGTAGAACCTGAGGATGCTGTTCATGTAGGGGATGATCGTAGAAATGATATATGGGGTGCCAGAGATGCAGGTTGTGATGCTTGGCTTTGGGGAAGTGATGTTCATTCCTTCAAAGAGGTATCAATAAGTTCACTTTTCTTGCTCGCTAACAAACTTTGTGTTTGTGCTATGCAAATCTTGATGTTTCTGCAATTAGTGACCCCCGCCCGATGTCCTGTTCCAGTTTCAGATTGCAGCCTATCTGCTTTTGTTGCATTTTATATTTGAAATTATTTAGAAGGATGCGTTGTGGTGACCAAATATGTTGGTGTCTAGACAAATTTATCAGAATCGAGATTGGGATTTAAACCCTTACAAACAAAGCTATATTAGGAACACAGTTGTTAAGGTACAGTACAGATCATGATTGGCAATGGAGGAGTTATGGTGACCAAATGTTGTTTGAACTAGTGGGGTATGCTTGAACCCATTAAAAAGAGTGCTTAGGTTATATTCCACTAGTTTTGTTTACATGGCACATGGTGGATGTTCACAAGTCCAATTAAGCTTTCGAACCAGGGCCCAAAGTAACCCATCTAACCGCAAGACTGGATCTTAATGGGCCCTGGGTCCAGCCCACTCATGCTCAAACATTAATTATGCTCAACTGGGTATCTTAGGTGGGATTTGGCAATTGCTTTTTTAGTTGCTCTTTTGGAATCTAAAAAAGTTTATGTGTTCGTTAATTGCTAAAAACTTCTTCCTTCTTTTTTCTCTTTTTTTTTTTCAGTGAGAAAATTGGTGTTCTTAGCTTTTTTAGTTTTTTTTTCAGCTGAAAATAAACAGGCTTGCCTTTTGGTTTATTTGCCAAAAAGCAGCTTGTTTAGCTTAGTCCAAAAGGGGCCTAAGTTGCTTCGTTTGAAATTGGCTGAGTTTATCCAAGTGCTTATATTTTCGAGTTTACTCAGTCAAGTTGATGCTATATACTTCAATTAGGTTCATAATATGACAAACCCTAAGGTGTGCAAGAGGTACTCCCTCTTGAGGCTAGCCTCAGGGCTTATGCTCGGTGATTACTAGGTATTTGTGAAACAGGGAGACTACATCTATTCGAGGGACTAGTCCCTTGTGATAAAAAAAAATATATATATATTTAAAAGTATTTCATTTAAAGTATTTCAAACATGCATTATGATTCGCCCTGGGCACTTCTGTGATAAAAAAAGGGTTCACAGTATTGACAAGCATATGCATTATGATTATAAAGGCTTGATGCAGTGATGGGACTCGTGGCATTTCTTTGGTGCAGGTTGCTCAGAGGATAGGAATTCGGATCTGAAAGAGGAATGGTTTCATTTCATTGTATAGAAGCTTCTCATCCTGCTTCTCTTTGTAATAATCAATTGTATATATTCCGCTCTTCTTGTCATCTGTATGAGGTAGATCAAAAGATGTGAGGATACAGCTAATGTGACTGTAGAATAAATAGCAATAAAAAGACATTAGTGAGGGTTTTTGTGTTTTCTATGCCAAATTCAAGTTGCATTTGTGATGATTTTGTTTACAAACATCCTTAATGCCTCTAACCTGGGAGACCAGTTGGGTATTGGCACAAAGAGAAGCTTGGCAAAATTTGGCTGGATTGGATGAGGATCTTAGGTTGATTTCAATGAAAGCTGTATCTTTATGCTTTCAAAATGTTCTAGAGAAGTATTGGAACAATGGGTGATATGCAGTTCTCATAGTGAGAATTCCCTTGCAAAATGAAAAGTGATTGAAAAATAATGTATATGCAATTATAAAAATGTACACTCACTAAAACCTGCCATATTACTAATTTTTAAAGGATAAATTACATTGACTTCAGGATTAATCAAATTATAGGGGCATTACTCTAGGTTCTTAAAATTTATCGTTATCAGACATGTCGGGCTAATGCTGTTAATAAAAAACTGACTTTTTTACTTGTTTAGCTGAATTTTAAAGAATATAAAAAATTATATTGATTTGTCTTGAAAAATTACAAGAACTTTTCTGGATGTTTATGGTAATTACCCTTGGTAGAGAAACAAGTCACACCACACTAAATCAATATTCCTATTGTTACGCAAAAAATTATTCCTTTAAATCGATTTGAACCTTTTTTTATTTATGATCATGATGGTGTCTTTAAACTAAGGATCAAATTTTCATAAACAAAAGAAAAAAGAAAAAAATGTTACATTTCGTATTCCTTAATTTAAATTGAGTATAGTATCATTCATGAAATGTTTAGGGTCCATAAGCTAACAATATATCTTTTTAGTTGTTCTTAAATTAGTATAATTACATTCACTAGGAATTTTTTTAAAAAAAGGGGACTTACGACACCGTTCTACCAACCAGACTTATTTATGTATAAATTCTAAATTAAAAAGTATATGCGATTTATAGATAATTAAGTTTATCACATAGGATTAAATTGTAATTTATTAAAAAAAAAAAAACACCCTTATTTCTTTTCTCCTCTATTGGATTTTAGAAAAATAATTCATCACCGAATTTGAACTTGTATGAATTTGTATCTATCAGATAGCGGTTGCCACTCTTGTCAATTGCAACTATTACTCTTGTTCCAAGATGACCAACCAACAACCGATATACACAAATTCAGGCGATTCAAATGAGTCAAAATTCGATAGATATATCATTGCTCCGGTTCTTATTTTCTCCGGCCCAACAAAAAATGACAACACGGTCCAGGCCTATTCGTTGCCAGTCGAAAACGCGGGAAAATTAGAGCAATTCGGAAAAACGTAATATAGCTCGTATCGCTCTGAATTTTGAAGCAATCTCTCTCTCTCTCTCTCTCAACCATGGAGAGAATACATGTAACAGTGAGAACGAGACCTCTCTCTCCCGAGGACGCAAAGACTAGCCCGTGGCGAATCTCCGGCAACTCCATCTCCAACCCTAATCACTCCTCCAAGTTCGAATTTGGTACACCTTTCTCTCTCTCTCTCTCTCTCGATCGATGCAATTTTGATGGAATTATTATTATAGGGTTTAATAATGTGTTATTCTTGCTTGTTTGTAGATCGGATTTGTGGAGAAGACTGCAAGACTCGAGAGGTCTATGAAGCTCGTACTAAAGATATTGTTGCTGCTGCAGTTCGTGGATTCAACGGTACACATGACTTTTAGCCTGTTTGGATTGAGTGATTTGGAAAGAAAAGAAAACAAAAAAAATGAAATGCAATTCACTTGTTTGGACAAGTAAATGAGAAAAAATAGAGTCATTTTGAATATCTCCAAAATGGACAGATTGGGAGAGAAAATAAACCAACTACTTACTACTATTTTTTTTATAATACCAAAACTGCACATTTAGATATAGAAGAAATTAGAAAGAAAAACAAAGAAAACTGACATTTATAAAAGATTATTCTATTTCTACATTTGCACATGACACAGTATCCATGTGCAACTAGATTTCTTCAGATAATTGCAATTGCCCTTTGGATTCTTATACAACTTTCTTAACCTTTTGCATAGACTGTATTGAGTAACGTGTTTGTTTAGGTAAAATCAAAACTTGGTGAATGAATATCAATTCATTCTCTTTTATATTAGGGGGATTTGGTGATATCACTATCTAATTTGTCTTTCAAAAGGACAAGAATTATATAAGTACTTTCAAAACCCTATAATATTTTAAAATTTGTTTCTTTTACTATATTACCCTTATGTCTATCAGCTCTCTTATTAAGCCATCTTCACAGTGTATTTCAGAGTAAAATTTTACTTTGAATTACAGTAAACTTTACTCTGATTCAGAGTAAAGTTTACTATGATTCAAAGTAAAATTTTATATTGTTAAGCAAATCAACATATTTTTAACCAAAGTAAAATTTCAAAGTAAAGTTTTACTTTGAATTATAGTAAACTTTACTCTGATTCGGAGTAACCGAATCAGAGTAAAGTTTACTATGATTCAAAGTAAAATTTTATATTTTTAAGCAAATCAACATGTTTTTAACCAGAGTAAAATTTTACTCTGATTCAGAGTAAAATTTCAGTATGAAATTCTTATTAGAGAGATTCTTATTGGAGAGAGAGAGAAGGAGAGAGAAATTGAATAGATCATCCATTGAACAAGCTGAGTATGAACAGATCAATTCAAAAACCAGTAAAAACACTAATCTATATTACAAGGATATATAACCACAAAACACACAGATCAAAAACTAAACAAAAACATCCAAATATCAACATAATCATAATTCGACTAAGGTGGCCATTTCAGAGAATACATCCAAATATCTCTCTATCTTTTGATTTCAAAGAATACATGTGTTTAACAACACTCATACACACAAATATATATATATATATATACATATATATTCAAAACTCAGATCTGTGTTTAAAAAAAATATGTATAACCAAACAACTCCACCAAACATGCCTTTGTCGCCTCCTAGAAGGGAGAGAGAAAGAGAGAGAGAGAATTGATTTGTAACTTTGCAGGAGGTGATTTTGAGCAATCATTCAATGACTTTTCGATTGACGAGGCTATCATCAACGGCAAGAACATGAAATTCATGAGAATCGGAAGGCGATACGTCGTCGTCGTCGAAGCTTTCTCCGATCATCTCCGACGATCTCTTCCGCTGCAAAATAGCACCGGTTCTGATCATCTCTCTAATCCGAATCTCTTAACCTTTACCAAAAAAAAATTGATTGCAAATTGATCGAAAATCTAACACTCCCTGATTATATATGCAGAAGCTGTCTGTGGATTTAGAAAGGAAGAGAGTGAGGGAGAGAGTGAGAAGAATTAGGGTGTAATAGTCATATAAAATATTTAAATAGTAAATTTCGTCATTTATGCAAAATTTTATAATTATGAGGGGGTTTAGAAAGTATAATTTTTTTTTAGTCCTTTTAACAATGAAAGGAAGGTAAAGGGGGTTTATAGCTAAATTTCCCATTATATTAATTAAGTAACATAACTTACAAGGAGAGCCCTAAGGCATGAAATCAGGAAACAAATAATTACAAATATATAAATAAATATTCTAACACTCCCCTTCAAGCTGGTGCGAAGATATCTCTCATCCTCAACTTGCGAAGAAGATCATGAAACGGGATATGCCCAATCCCCTTTGTAAGGATATCAACGAGTTGTTTACCAGACTTCACAAATGAAGTACATATTGTGCTGCTAGTGAGTTTCTCCTTGATGAAGTGACGATCAATCTCAACATGTTTTGTCCTGTCATGTTGAACTGGATTGTGAGTTATGTTGATGGCAGCTTTATTATCACAATATAGTCGCATGGAATCTGTTTGATCTATCCCCAGATCACTCAACAACAACTTGATTCACAAGAGCTCACACACACCTTGTGTCATGACTCTAAACTCTGCCTCCGCACTAGACCGGGCAACCACATTCTGTTTTTTACTTTTCCAAGTAACCAGATTCCCTCCAACAAAGGTACAATGCCCCAAAGTAGACCTCCTATCATTTACTGATCCTGCCCAATCTGCATCTGTATAGGCTTCCACACTAAGTTGATCGTGTTTGGAAAAATAAAGGTCCTTTCCAAGAGGAGATTTTAAGTATCTCAAAATCCTCATAACTGCCTCCAAGTGTATTGCATGAGGAGCATGCATGAACTGACTAACTATACTAACTACAATAGCAATATCAGGACAAGAATGGGATAAGTAAATGAGCTCACTTACTAACCGCTGATAACTCCCCCTATCAACAGCTGCTCCTCCAATATCATCACTCAGTTTCTGCTTAGGCTCTAGAGGAGTATCACAGGCTTTGCTTCCAAGCATCCTTATTTCTTTCAACAGGTCAAGGACATATTTTCTCTGACAGATGAAAATCCCATCCTTGGATCTGGCAACTTCAATACCCAAAAAATACTTCAGATTTCCCTAGTCTTTGATCTCAAACTCACTTGCCAAATACTTCTTTAGCAGAGGAATTTCCTCAACATCATCCCCTGTAAGCACTATGTTATCCACATACACAATGAGAGCCATCGTCTTACCATGGGAGGAATGTTTAACAAACAGAGTATGATTAGCCTGACTTTGTTTGAAACCATACTTCACCATCGCTTGAATAAATCTCTCAAACTAAGCTCTTGGAGACTATTTGAGACCGTATAGTGACTTTCGAAGTCGACATACCTTCCCTTTTGTCTGAAGATTTTCAAAACCAGGGGGAATGTCCATATACACCTTTTCTTCTAGGTCACCATGGAGGAAAACATTCTTCACATCAAACTGGTGAAGTGGCCAATCCAAATTAGGTGCAAGAGAGAGGAGTACCCTGACAGAATTCATCTTCGCAACTGGAGCAAATGTCTCTTGATAGTCCACCCCATATGTCTGAGTAAAACCCTTTGTTACAAGTCGAGCCTTATAACGCTCAACTGAACCATCTGCCTTGTGCTTTACTGTATACACCCATTTGCATCCCATGGTTCGTTTGCCCCTAGGTAACTCAGTCAATTCCCAAGTGTCATTCTTACGAAGTGCTTTCATTTCCTTAATTATAGCAAGTTTCCACTCAGAGGTAGTGAGAGCATCTTGAAAATGATTAGTTATACTCACAGAAGAAATGTTGGACACAAAGGCTCTATATGAGGACGACAAATGAGAGTATGACACAAAATTAGAGATAGGATGTTGAGTGCAAGATCTCACACCCTTTCTCTTGGCAATAGGAATATCAAGATCAGTAGTGTCAGGAATAGCAATATCAGTAGACTCAAGAGAAACAATATGGTTAAAGTTACCTGGACTCTTATCAGAAGTAGGAGATGGTAGTGGGTGAGCAAAAGTGGTCTTTTGTATCCAAGTAACTTTCTGTCTGTTTTTGTCCCTGACATAAACTTGCTCTTCCCTGTTCTTGGTGGCATTAAAGTCTATAGTCTCAGCAATAGGTGGTGGAGGAACAAATGATTCCACCATAGGAGTAACAAGGACAACCATAGGAGTAACAGGGACAACAGGAATCTCTTCACATCAAGGCTCCCCCTGAAGGGATGACTGGGGCACCGGAGAAGACAAGAAGTAAGATTGGGATTCAAAGAAGGTGACATTCATGGACACAAACCACTTACGAGAAGGAGGATGATAATACTTATATCCCTTTTGAGTAGGGGAGTAGCCGAGGAAAACACACTTGAGAGAGTGAGGGTCCAACTTATCAGGAGTAGGGGAATGATTGTGAACAAAACAGACACACTCAAAGATTTTTGGAGAAATGGAAAACAGAGACGCGGACCCTAAAAGAACCTGGAGAGGAGCCTTTTTATGCAATACTAGAGTAGGAAGACGATTAATGAGATAGGCAGTGGTGAGAATGGCCTCACCCCAATGGGACCGAGGCACACCCATAAAAAAACACATACACCGAGCCATGTCAAGAAGATGGCGATTCTTGCGCTCCGCGACCCCATTTTGTTGCGGGGTATTGGTGCAAGAAGTCTGATGGATAATGCCATGAGTGAAAAAATATTTCTCTAACCCCGAATCAATGTATTCACCCCCATTATTAGAATGTAAGATTTTGACAACAGTCCCAAATTGAGTACAAAGCATTTTATGAAAATTTTGAAACACAGAGAAAACCTTACTCTTTTCTTTCATGAGATACAACCAAGTAGGACGGGAAAAATTATCGATAAGCGTGACAAACCATCTATGGCCTTTCAATGACACAACACGAGATGGACCTCAAACATCAGAATGTATTAAAGAAAAAGGAACTACGCTTTTATTAATACGAGGAGCAAAAGAAGCTCATGTTTGTTTGCCAAGTTGACAAGATTTACATTGAAAGTCAGACACATTGTTTTTGGTAAAAACAGAAGGAAATAAATGTTGATGCAGATAAAAAGAGGGATGACCAAGACGTCGATGCCACAACCATAAATCATCCTTGGTGGTTGGAGACTGGATAGAATGATGTGCAACCTTGTCAACATGATCCAAGATATAGAGACCATGTTCTGCTTTACCACTGCCAATCGTCCTCCCCGTGATAAGGTCTTGAAAAAGACAATGATCAGGGAAAAAAGTCACACTATAATTCAAATCCTGAGTAATACGACTCAAGGATAAAAGATTAACAGAGAAATTAGGAACATGTAAAATTGAAGAGAGAGGAAGGGTAGGAGTGGCACGAATTAAACCTTTTCCAGAGACAGAAGAAATAGTAGTACCATCTGCAATGCCAACTTTGTCGTGTCCTGAAGAGGGCTTGTAGTTAGAGAGAAGATTAGAAGATCCAGACATGATCTGAGACACCAGAATCAATAATCTATGGGATAGACTTATGGGATAGGAAAACACTGGGAAGAGAGGCTAAGTTACCTGATCGGGCAAATGAAGAAGATGATGCATCTGGAGGAGTGGTAGAAGACTGGCGGTCCAACAAGTGACGCAAAACATTCTCAAACTTAGAAAAAGACAGGCCAGATACCCCATCAGAGGACAAGCCAATCGGGGCTGGAGTGGAATCAAATATGCCAACTGCATTGGACTGATGGGCCTGTGGATTAAAGCCACGTCCTCTAGACTGGCCGGACCGGCCTCCGCGAGAACCAGACCGATCACCTCGACCGCTAGATGGAGCCCCATGAAGCTTCCAACAGGTCTCATGAGTATGTCGTGGCTTGTGGCAGTAATCACAGAACAAAGGGTCTTTTGTAGAAGGATTAGGAGAAGCATGGGGCAGATTGGTTCCATCCCGAGAAGGAACAGAAAGTAAAGCAGAGCGTTCTGGAGAAGCAGTTGGCATCATAGCAGAATGACGACTCTTCTCATTCTGTACGTAAGCAAAGGCCTCCTGAAGAGAAGGAAGAGTATCCATGCCAAGGACACGACTGCGAACTGGATCAAATTCCAGATTAAGACCTTCCAGAAACTTGAAGACCCTTTCCTGTGCAATGAACTTCATGTAGCCAATGAAATCAGTAGTGCAAACCGGTTTATAGTCCTACAGGTGATCAAGACGTTTCTAGCCATTGTTAAGAAATGTGAAGTACTGAAGAACAGTCTGCTCCCCTTGTACGGAGCACTCGATGGAATGACGCAACTCAAAGGTTTGCGAAAAATTGCCCTTGTGAGAATAGGTGGCAGCCAAAGCTTCCTAAACATCCCGAGCAGTTTCCATAGACCAGTAGCCTTTACCAATATCCAGAACCATAGAATGAATAAGCCACCCCATAATCAAGGAGTTAGTAATCTCCCATTGGTCATAACCAGAATCATTGGGACGTGGTGGTTGAACCCTTCATCAACGTAACCCATCTTCCCTCTGCTCTTCAAAAAAAGAGTCAGACTCTGTGACTAGACTTAGATAATTCTGACCATTAAACAGCGAGGTGGTAATTTTGAGGCTAGGATTGTAGTTTTCGGATTGAGTAAGCATAATGAGGCTCTCCACTTCAGGTGGCTGGATACGAGTGGTGGATTCACTAGTAATTTCGGCCATCTGAGTATGCTACTTATTTAAACCACAACCAGTAGGAATCACAACTATGGGAGGAAGAGAACAACCAAATAATGACAATCATAGACCATTATGGGTGCATGAAAATCAAATTATTGGGGCCATCTATTGACCCAAAAATAATACTGAAACTAGAACCTCAATCAAAACAATTTTTTTTTTTTTGTAAGGTATCAAGATCAATGTATCAGTACCAAACCTCACAGAGATATGTGAGAGCCACAGAGGAACAAAGGGATTGCCGACTAGACTTAAATAGACAGTCGAACTGCCAAATGGTGTCGTCTGGTCTTGGGTGAACTCCGACGGAAGGCGTTTGGTCTTGGGTGACCTCCGACTGGCTTCATCTTGGCTTGGATGTGGCCTCCGACGGCTGTCAGCTGAGCCTGGAAGGCCTGCTGCTGCGTGCGCAAGCCCTAGCGGAAGTCGTCTGGTCCTGGGTTACCTCTGACTGGTGTCGTCCTGGCCTCTATGGTCTCCGACGGCTGTCGGCTGAGCCTAGAAGGCCTATTGCAGCGTGTGCAAGCCCCAAATAGCTAAATGAGAGACCAAAAAATGGTGGTGGTGGGTTGGCTGGAGATGGGTTTTTCCAGGGTGGTGATGGAAGGTGGCGGAAGAAGCTGGGTTTAGGGTTTGGGCTTTGATACCATGTTTGTTTAGGTAAAATCAAAACTTGGTGAATGAATATCAATTCATTCCCTTTTATATTAATTAACATAACTTACAAGGAGAGCCTTGAGGCATGAAATCAGAAAACAGATAATTACAAATATATAAATGAATATTCTAACATAACGTTTATTAAATTTGGTGTTAGGTATGAATTTGAACTCCCATTGGCCCCAATGGACACTTTACTTTGATCATGTAAATTTCTAGTTTTATGTTTACAAACTCTCTCTCTCTCTCTCTCTCTCTCTCTACACTTGCCCTCTTGTAGGCACTGTTTTTGCTTATGGACAAACTAACAGTGGAAAAACACATACAATGCGAGGCTCTACTTCTGAACCTGGAGTCATACCTCATGCCGTATGTGATTTGTTCGATAGTATACAAGAGGTAGCTGTTATTGTTCAAGCTTTTCATATTTAATAACTTTTCTTTTCATTTTTCTCATCATGTCATTTCTACATGTTTTTTGTCTTTGTGCATTACTAGGTGTTACACGAGAGACTATTGTTTGGTCAATTGGGGAAATCTTTCAAATGAGAATAGATCTCAAGTATCCAATAGAGTGAAATAGATTAGTCTTCAGTTGGACTGCCCATGGCATTATGTGGTGCATCAGCTAAAAAATTTAGTTTGTCTCCAGAGAAGTCAATTGTTTCTTTCTTGGGCTTTCGCTTGGTTAGGCATCTACATGTCTCTTTTTCATCCTAATGTGTCTCCAGTAACTCTTTGGATACCACATTACCACTTATTATTTTAAACCTAAAATGGGCAGCTGTTGGCCTGTTCAGCACGGTGTTGCTTTACCGTACACTGCTTCAGGGATGACGGGCAGCTGTTGAACTGGACTTTCTTAGTTAATTTGGTATTGATTGAGGACACCAGTGAACTTGGCACTCTTTGTTTGATCAGCATATTGTAATCATTTGTGCTGTAACCACTGTTAACTTTTACCATGTTCTGTTCTGGTTCTGATATCGTGTCTTCTTTCAAAGCACCACTTTTCTCTTAAAGTTGTTGATTTGGTTTCTCTTCTATAATCTTAATGCTTTAGGATATGGATCGAGAGTTTCTTTTAAGAATGTCCTATATGGAGATATATAATGAGGAAATAAATGATTTGCTAGCTCCTGAGCACCGAAAACTGCAGATTCATGAAAGTCTTGAGGTAGTTATTACTTCCCTCTGGGACCTACTTAACTGATATTGATATCGTTCTGATAAATAATGACTGACTGTCCATTTATTCTGATTTCCTTCATGTATGAAGCGGGGAATATTTGTTGCTGGGTTAAAAGAAGAAATCGTTGCCTCTCCTGAGCAAATCCTTGAACTTATGGAGTTCGGTGAATGTGGGTTTTTTTGAACATTTCTATCCTTTAAATTTCTTCTTTTTAAAGTAGTCTTCAAGGGCACTTCTACCTGTCCTTACCTCCACACACACACAACAACAACGCCGTGCCCCCCCCCCCCCCCCCAACACACACACGCGCGCGCGCACATCTATCCCTTGTTCTTATATAAGGTTGATTCAGTCTTTTAAATAAGGTCACCTTCAACCTTGACAGTCACTTGCAATTTGACATTTAATTCTTAAATTCATAAGCAAACTATACAATTTGACACTTTCTTTTTCTATCTTTTGGATTTTGATTTACAGCTCATCGACATATTGGGGAGACAAATATGAATTTGTACAGTAGCAGATCACATACAATTTTTCGTATGGTAAAGTTACTAATCTTTCTGATATCCTAATTTTTATAATTGTGCAATCTTGTACGCTTATTTTCCATTTGCATAGATTATTGAGAGTAAGGAGAGAAGTGAAGATGAAGATAGTGGCAGTTCTTGTGATGCTGTTCGTGTATCTGTTTTGGTATGCATCATCAAAATTTTCTATACTTCCTATAATATTTATTTTTGGATTGCTAATAATTGTTAGATACATCATTGTTTATTGCTGTGATATACAATATTTTGCTTGTTTTCTCCATCCATCTTATTTTTTTTGTGGGGTCTATTTTTAGAACTTGGTGGACCTTGCTGGTTCAGAGCGTGCTGCGAAGACGGGTGCTGAAGGTGTTCGTTTGAAAGAAGGTTCTCACATTAATAAAAGCCTAATGACACTTGGAACTGTCATCAAGAAATTGAGTGAAGGTGCTGAGAGTCAAGGGTATGTTCTACAATTGTTTTGGAAAGCTATGTAATGTATTTTTTGTAGGAAACAAATGTATAGATATTATTGATTCATTGATATACAATGTGTTTACACTATTGATTGATATTGTGTGTTTACAATGGAGAGAATGAACTCTCTTTTATAGGGAGAATGAGATACAATGGAGAAATTAAATTAACCTAAATGGAGCACTAAATTAACTTAATGAAGCACTTACTAAACTAAATGGAGCACTAAATATAGCACTCACTTACCACTCACCTATAGCACTAAACCTAACACACTATCATCCACCTACCACACTTGGTGGAGTTTTTACATTTACATTAAACATATTCAACAGCCCCCCTCAAACTCAAGGGGGATAGGAACTAACCAACTTGAGTTTGGAGAGAAAGTAACAAAACAGGAAAATAAGCTGACAAATAAAATAAAAGTGGATAGGAGACCATCAGTATGGTGGGTTGTAGAAGATAGTTTATGGGGTCATATCGACCGCTGTAAAGACCGTTGTAGCAAAATCTCTTCGGGTCATGTCGGACCGTTGTAGAAAACAGTTTAGTGGGTCATGTCGGACCGTTGTAGAAAAAGCAGTTCTTGGGTCATGTCGGACCGTTGTAGTCATGTCGGAAACTGGTCATGTCGGTCATGTCGGGTCATGTCGGACCGTTTAGGAGCTAACGGAATCAATGTCGGACAGCTTTTCGAGGGATCTTGTCGGACCCATATAAAGCTAACGGAATCAAAGTGGAGACCCGGACAGGTTTTAGTCTTGCCGGACCCTTAAAAGTCGCACCCTCAAAAGGCGTGCCCAATCTTATCAAAAGGCGTGCCATCAAAAAACGTGCCATCAAAAGGCGTGCCATCAAAAGACGTGCCATCAAAAGGTGCGCCATCAAAACGTGCCCGCGGCCATCAAAAGTTGAGCCATCAAAAATAGCGCCGCTTTTGTCGTTTCGTGGGAGAGGCGCGGATATGGCGACGCGCTTTGTCGTCTTCGCGGTGAAGATGAGTGTGATGATGCGTGGTTGTGGCTATTTACGCCGAACAAAACACCTGCTGAAAACCTCTGAAAACCTCTTCGTTTTTGCTGAGAGAGATACTCTGTAACACTTTTGAGAGATACTCTTAAAAATCCTGAATATGGCCTCTTCTTCCCGTGCAGCTACCCAGAACATAGCCGCTTCTTCCCGGGGTCTTACTCTCTTTCCCGACCTCAATGAGTGCACAAGAGAGATAACCGGGCGATTATACGAAAACCGCAACCAAACGTGCCCTTGGACCAAGCCCCCCTGGGTTTGCACCGTTGAACTATCCGATGGTGGCAGTTGAGCAGATAATGGCTGCTCAATCTGATATTGAGGCCAATTATTATACTTTGAGGTCTTGTGTTGAGACAATGACGGCGGTCAACAACTGTTACCGGCGGCTTGAGAGTAGAACAAATGAGGTGCAAAGGTAAAAGCCCAGCTGCTCTGCTCCAGAAGCATGTATCTGGATGTCGGCGAAAGGAAGATATGTATCTTTGAAAGCGAAAATAAGGACTCAAACGACTAAAGCAAAGGCCACCGTGATGCTCAGATTTGGAGGTCCGCCATATGTAACGGTTGAAACAGCGCGGAAAGCGCGTGGGCGGCGGGGCGAAAAACCGGAGGGAGAATCGCAATGGCCGCCCAAGACAAGAAGAAGAGACAAAAGGCGAAGAAATAAGGCCGGTTTTTGTTGTGGTGGTAGTAGGTTGTGGTTGGAGATTTTTTTTTTTTTTTTTTTTTTTTATGTAAAATGGTGATCGGGTGTGAGCCCCGACATGAATAAAATGAGTGTGTTGTGCAAATCTGTATGGCATGTATGACACTAACTTCACCTAGATCTGCGCCTCCTCCTCCTTAAAATTTATCTCCAGTTGATTGCTGTTCAAAACCCTAGGACAAGCTCCCAACTCCATGAGCCAGATGAAAGACTGAATGATATTGTCGGAAGTGCCTATTATGTAGCTCCTGAAGTTCTGCATAGATCCTATGGAACAGAAGCGGACATGTGGAGCATAGGCGTAATTGCTTATATTCTGCTATGAAGCTATCGGCCCTTTGGGCCGCTCGCCGAATCTGGCATCTTTCGAAGCGTCCCTTAAAGCGAAATCATCCAAAAGTTTTGATGAAGCCCCTTGGCCTTCTGTGACTTCTGATGCGATAGACTTTGTAAAGAGATTGTTGAACAAGGATTATCGGAAGAGGCTAACAGCTTCCCAGGCTCTTAGTCATCCTTGGCTGGTGAATGATCATGATGTCAAGATTCCTTTGGATATGATAATATACAAGCTTGTAAAAGCTTACATATGTTCTTCTTCACTAAGAAAAGCAGCTTTGGGGGCCCTTGCTAAGACACTGAGTGTGCCTCAGCTAGCTTATCTCCGGGAACAATTTACACTATTGGGGCCAAACAAGAGTGGGTTTATCTCTATGCAAAATTTTAAAACGGCTGTGACAAAGAACTCCACTGATGCCATGAAGGATTCACGGGTTTTCGATTATGCAAACATGGTGAGTACTCTCCAATATAGAAAGATGGATTTCGAAGAATTTTGTGCTGCAGCCATCAGCGTGCATCAGCTGGAAGGAATGCAAAGCTGGGAGCAACATGCACGCCGTGCCTATGAGCTTTTTGAGACGGATGGAAATAGACCTATTATGATAGAGGAACTAGCTTCAGAACTTGGACTTAGCCCATCAATACCAGTTCATGTTGTTCTCCAAGACTGGATACGTCGCTGCAGACCCAGTCTTGCAGGTAGTTGCTGCACTGGTTGAGAAAACTGAAAGTGTTGACTGTGAGAAGACAACCCAATGTTTGTGCAGCCAACCTGCTGAAATTGTTGAGAAGACACTGGATTGTAAGGCTGTGATTGCTGTGCTGGTACCACAGTTACTGGAACCACAGGTCGGAACTGCATGCCAGGAAATTGAGCATTATTGGCCATACCAGGAATGAGGAAACACTCAGCGATTATAGGGTTGTTTGAAAGAGGAGACAGAATTGCAGAATGCTAAGTAAAGTAGGCGACAGTGGCTTGGGCCTTGGCCGGATCTTAGCGAAGTTTTGAAATCAATATACAGAGGAATAGGTTGAGGTCCGGCGGACGGCCAAGGCAAGGTTGCCGTCCGCCGGTAAGGCGAAGAACACCAAGAGCTTAACCTATAGCTCTGATACCATGTAGGAAACAAATGTATAGATATTATTGATTCATTGATATACAATGTGTTTACACTATTGATTGATATTGTGTGTTTACAATGGAGAGAATGAACTCTCTTTTATAGGGAGAATGAGATACAATGGAGAAATTAAATTAACCTAAATGGAGCACTAAACTAACTTAATGAAGCACTTACTAAACTAAATGGAGCACTAAATATAGCACTCACTTACCACTCACCTATAGCACTAAACCTAACACACTATCATCCACCTACTACACTTGGTGGAGTTTTTACATTTACATTAAACATATTCAACATTTTTTCATTTTATAGTTGATGTACATCAATCAATATCTGTTGCAGGGGTCATGTTCCTTATCGAGACAGCAAACTCACACGTATTTTGCAACCTGCACTAGGGGGAAATGCAAATACTGCCATCATATGCAATATTACACTTGCTCAGGTAACACATTCAGTGTACCATATGCAATATCATGCTTGCTCAGGTAAAACTTAGTAAATTCAGTGTACCGATGCTTACATGAAAATATTTGTCAAAGTTACCTGAAAAAGTGAACATTGTTCAAAATACCTTAAGCCAATAGTGTTTGCATGACTTTGTCAACTGCTAATTTTGAGTTCATTTTCAGATTCCCTTCTATTTTCAATTTCTTCCTAAGGTTTGATGTGTTGTGATGAAAAGCAATTTTAGGGCAAAGATTCTAACAAAACTTGATTCCAAGGGTCCATTTAATTTCAATTAAAGCTTGAAGCTTAGGGGCAGTCTTGTTGGGTCTCTTGAAGTTTTATTTTGTTTTATTTTATTTTTTATTTTTTAGAAAGTTTTAGGAAATAAAGTTTTTTTGCACCCGAAAGTTTTATCTCATGAGCCTATGTAACTAGTTGTACTTTCAAAATTTTAACAGTTTCTAGTTTTTAGTTTTTTGTTTTGAATTCTGATGATGGTATGAATTGTATTCCTAAGTAAGATTTATTAGTTTATGTCCAATTCCAATGTCAAAATTGAACTATATCTGGCCATATTGGCACGATTTAGCTTCCTTGTGTTCAATAGTGTTTACTTTTGATTGCTCTAATTCATTACTTGTTTTGATATGTACTTTCTTTCACATATTCTTCATCTACTTTTTTCTTATCGCTTTTTTTAATGGCAGATTCATGCTGATGAGACTAAAAGCAGCCTCCAATTTGCAAGTAGAGCATTACGTGTTACAAACTGTGCTCGTGTGAATGAGGTTTTGCTCTAAATGAAATTGCACATAATCATCATTTTCCATTATTTTTTTTTGTTATCTTTAGAAGTTTTTTTTTTTTTTTTTTTGAGTGTTTTCTTCTACCTACTTGCATTTGAAATGTAGAATCCTTTCCTTATTGTTAATTTATTGTTCACTTGGAACTCTTACTTGGCAAAACCTTTATGCCAGATTTTGACAGATGCTGCTTTGTTAAAGCGTCAAAAGAAAGAAATCGAGGAGCTTAGGGCTAAATTGCAGGTAGACATTACTTGTAAAAAGAAAAGAAAATATCTTCATGTGAACGGTTTATCTTGGAATGGTGCTTTTTAAAATACCAACTGTTAATTTGTCTCTTGTGATTAAGGGCTCTCATTCAGAACATTTCGAAGAGGAGATTCTCAATCTGCGGAATACTTTATTGCAGGTTTATATCGTTAAGTTTGTGGATTGTCTTGTAAATAATGATTTGTGTATCCTCAAGGTTATAATTTATTTTCTACAGACTGAATTGGAGAGGGAGCGGATAGCTATGGAGCTGGAGGAGGAAAAGAAAGCCCAAGCTGAACGCGAAAAGAGGTTGCAAGAGCAAGCTAAGAAGATTGAAAACTTGAGTTCAATGGTGTTGTACTCAAATAGGGATGAGAATCGTGATCAGCCCAAGAAGGTACTATGACAATGACTCTCTCTCTCGCTTCCTGGTAAATAACTATTCGTGTCAATTGTCTAAATTACTTTTTGATTACGCTTTTTCTTAGATTTATTATGGTCGTAAACATGTCAAAGGTTACCTAAATCCAACATGATTAGATCAAATTATGAAACCAAAACAGTGGTTGGCCTAAAGAGTCTTCTTTATTAATTTTGTTACAATTCCATCTAGTTTGAATTTGCGTATATGTGATCCAATGACAACCTGGAATAGGTTCCATGAACCACCACTAAGCCTTATCTTAAGGAATTTTGGAAATAATCAGTATACTTTTGCCTCCTGATCATTGGAAAGCATACAATAAACTGAATTGTCAATGAATAACTTTGAGAGAAGACTTGTGCTAGAAGATAGGTCTGAAGTGGCTTTCATTTGTTTTAATTGCCTCATATCATCTGTTCCAGGCTATTTCTCTAACTTCTTGTCTTTTGTGTGGCTCTCTCTCTCTCTCTCTATATATACATATATGTTTATTTATTATATTTATGTATCTATTGTGTTCAAATTGAATTTTTTTCCCTTGCTGCAGGGAAAGAGGCGTGATACCTGGTGCTTTGGTAATCTTTCAAGGGAGACTCTTGGGGAAGTAAGTGTTTATTTGTTACAAGTATATTGTATAGTTGGTTTTCAGGTGGTAGTGAGCCATCTTTGAACTAATTTTTGGAGTTTGTACAGAATTTTGAATACTTTTGATAAGTAGATGTTTTCCTCTTGTTTGTGTTTCTTGGTACATTGGTGGCACTGGCACACCTGTGGTGCCTTTTTAATTTAATATGCCCTTGTCAAAAAAAGAAAAAATACTATAACAGTGGCATGGCAGTGAGAAAAAATGATGGCTTATAATGGTATAGAAGAATGAGAACTGTTTCTCTAAAGGGATGGTATTCTTCTATTTTTGTTCTTTTAATTTAGAGGAGGCGGGGGGCTTGTTCCATGAAAACTTATTTTTTCCCTAGAGCATCTAGCTTTAAATATAGATGAATGGTGGAAAAGATATGTTCACCTGACCTCAAGCTTGTTGGCATTTATTGCTTTGTCCAGATGAGCTACGTTGTATTGTATGTCGTTGTGATCTATTTGAACAAGAAAGATTTGTTTAAAGCTGATTCTTACATTTAGAAATTTCCATATGCTGATGTTTTTTTATTTTTTATTTTAAATTTAAATTATATACATTCAATTATATTTTCATAAATATCTATGGGTATCTCTTTAATTTTTAACTTGGCTTGTTAGCCAACTCTTAAATATACTTTTAAAGTAAATGTGGCATTAAAATATTTGATTTTCCCAAATATGCAATAATTTAGTTTGTCATAGATATAATCTAACGTTCATGTCTTCATGGTGCTTTAGTTGAATTCAATAGTCCATGCAAAGGCTTCTGCTGTGAAACCCATGAGATCTGAGCGTGATATGGGACCGCTTCTTCCTTTTGAAGAGCTAGTTGATGATGCCGGCATGGATAACCCCTGCAAACCGAAGGAAGAATGCAATAATAACACAGTCGAAGACTGTACTCTTCCAGATTCACGTGCTCTGTTACATGTTACTAACCGGAAAAAAGCACCACTCAGGAAGAAAAGTTTACTTGTGGTTTGTATAATATCTTCTTTCTCTTCATTTTCTTATTTGTCTTTTTCTCTTCATTTTCTTGTTTAAGTTTTGGCACTTTATTAATTGTTTGTCTGACAGGAGAACAATGAGTTAGAAGAACTGCAAGCAGAATATGAAGACTTGCTTTTAAAATTTGAAACTCAGGTTATTATCCTTGCTTCCTTGTTATTAATGTTTCTGTAAGACATTTACTTGCTGTGGTATCTGATTAGTTGCCCTTTCCAACTTGCAGAAGATCATGAGTGAGATAGAAGTTGATTCCTTAACAAGAAAGTTGGCCGAGGCTGATTTATGTCTGCATGAGAAATGTAATGCCTATTCTACATATCATTTTGATAAAAGTACTATTCACAGGGATGCAACCAAAAGTTTGAGGGAGTCAGAGGCTATTCTTGTGATTAAGCAACTCCAAGAAAAGGTTTGTCAATTTCAGTCTATATCATCTCTTTGTTGCTGTTCTTTTATAAATTTCCATCTCATTGGTTTTGTATTATACGTCATTTTCAATTTATTGTCTATCCTGCAGATTAACATGTTAGAGGTGGAGAAGTCTTCAAGCCAACAAAATTTGGATTGTGTTGTTGAGTTAGCAACAGAGCAGAACATATGTGCCACGGAGAAGTATGAAGAGGTAATCATGTGTCGATTGATTCATGCTTTGAGTGCTCTGCTATTTAAGTGTAAGAATGCAGAATAACTCATTGGTTCCTTAGTCAATTAATTTAAAAAAGGAGCTGTGAACAGAAATGCTCGATGTGAGTTGTATTGATCAATGCACTCCATCCACATATTAGAGTTATGTTCCATTCAATCAATTAGAGTTTTAGTACAGCTTATTTTCTATTGTCATTTTTGTCCAATGATGTCTTCCTCTCGCCTTATGTGGTTGCATATTTTATTGGATGCTATTAAAACTTCATCCTCTTCTGTGTTTTGATTTGTTATAAATCTGTCTTGCACTTGGGGTGTAGGTGGTGTAATTTTAGGAATTCGAGGTCATTAATTGTCTTGTCCTTTAGATTCCAAATACCCAGGGAAAGTTATAAATTTGTTTTCTTGTCTTGGTTTTGGTTGACTGGACTGAAGTTGTTCTATTGACTGCAAATTAAGAAAGGTTTATTGGTCTTCCTAAATATTTTTAAACTTTTTTTTTTTTTTTTTATTGACTGAAATGGATTCGATGCAAGTGAATCTTCCTAAAAGAAAACACAAGCCTGCTTCACTTTTATTTTTAGGGAGATGTATGTGCATCTCAGCCTTCTCAGTTTGTGGTTGTAATGTGCCTGTGAGTGGTTGGTCTTAATGTTCTTTCTGTTTTCTTATGAATGCCTTTTTTTTGCAGCTTTATGAAGAGCTTTTAAATGCACGGGAGGAGGCTAGAATTGCATGCGAACAACTTACTTCTGTGGAATCTGTCAGGGCAATTGATGTATGCATCTTTTGCTTGTTTACAATTTTGCTGATGGTTCTTTTGGACTCATATTATAATATTATTACAAGAAATTATGGTAGTTTTTTTATCATATAAATGATTTTTTTCCCAAGCCTATGAAACTTAATGTTTTGCAAGCATCATTTAGGAGGACAATTTTGACTCCATGATCAAGCTATTACTTGAAGTGCAAGAAATAACATCAGAAGTACAGAACTCAAGAAATCTTGCTGAGAGCGTCTCTTTGATTGTGGATGAACTTTTCCAGAGTTTTTCTGCTATATTGAACCTTTTCACTGTGAGTAATCTTGAATACTTGGCCATTCAAAAATTTTTCATTTAGTTTGTGTAATAGTTATTCAACTATATGTTAAGTCTTCACCTTACATAATTTGTTCATTCTGGTGCTATATTTGTAGGTCATCTGTCAACTGAATCCTTGCATGACTATTCTATTCTTGTAATTATTGTGATGCAGGACTTCAAGTCTTTGGCATGCGATAACTCGATGCAACTAAAATCTATTATTAGTAACCATGAGAGGTTGAACCACTGTATGAAGCACAAAGTCAATGAACTTGAGAATGAGAAGGTGCATGTCTACATTGAAATCTGTGAGATTATTCTCACTCTAACCATTTTTGAGAATTTTTTGTCTGGATGGTTGAATGCAGCTTCTTTTGCACAATCAATCTGTGGATCTCCATAGTCAGATTCAAGAATTAAGTCAAAAGGTTCAAGATTCTGACAAGGCATTATCTGTAAGTTACTTCCAGTTCTGTTTTATTTTTTTGGTATGTGCCTTTTATGACATGCTTAGTTTTCTTGCAGGAACTTTCCGAACAACATGATTTGGAAAAGTCTGAGCTCCTTTCTCAAATTCGAACTCTTGAAAAGGAAATATCGTGTTTATCATCTTCCTCCTTGGCTAGGGAAAAGGAAATTTTGAGAAAGGATCTCGAGAAAACAAAAACAAAGTTGAGAGAGACTGAGTCCAAGCTTAAGAATGCAATCCAGGAGAAAACCAAACTTGAGGTTTTATACTATTGTGAATTTCCCGTGGTGATTATCCTATAATATATTGCTTACATTTTTTTTTCTAATTTGTAGGGTGAAAAAGCATGCGCGGAGAGAGAATTAAAAAAATTGCATGCCCAAAAGTCTCTCCAGCGTGATATCAGCAAACGGGAGTCACTTGCTGGGAGGAAGCGTGATTCCATTATTGACAGGAGTTCAAATGTGTTTGATCCGAGAAGGGCAAAGGGTCTTTCTGTTTCCTATGACCAGACATTCCAGGTGAAGAAGTGGGCTTCAATTAGATACATTGAAACAAAGTATATCCATAAATGTTCTCTTACAATATTTTTGATGTAGAAAGCAAGGCAGGGGAAAATATGCAGAACAACTTCATATGGATCTAAATGGACAAATTAAGTGTTAGATGGCTTAGCTTTAGCCAACATGCCTAGGTGCAGACTTATCAATATATAAGTCAACTAATCTCACCGCTCAACCTAAATAGTGAAGGTCTGCACCTCACATATACCAATGCCAAAATAGAAAAGCATTTTGTGATTTATCCAAAAAAAAAAATAAAATAAAAGAAGCATTTGTGCTTAAGTTTGATGGCTGAACCGACTTGAATCTGAACTACGATTCATATCAAGTCTTACCGAAATCGGATTTCCTTTTCGTGCCATATGCGCTTAGACTTTACTTTTTCCCCCCTTTTCTTCCCAGTCCAATATTTGTTCTCGAAGTGGGATCATTTTCCCACGAGAGGTAATGAGAAGAATTATAGAATGGATTTCTACCTATGCCTAGATCGCAGATAAATGGAAATTTTATTGATAAAACCTTTTCCATTGTTGCCAATATCTTATTACGAATAATTCTAACGACTTTAAGAGAAAAAGAGACATTTACCTATTACAGAGATGGTGCGATTTGATACTTTTTTTTTTTTTTTTACTGCTCTTAGTCTTACGAGAAAGACACATGATTCGGGATAAAAGAAAATTTTTAAATTTGCCTTTGTTAAGAAGTCTGGAACACGTTTATAGTTTAAAGTGAATGCAAAGAAAGCAAAGTTAGCATATGGGAGTTGCGATAATAGATTTCAAAGCTAGAATAATCATTTGAAGTGATTTTCTTGTCCTGCATATTGAATCATAACAATTCAACATGTTTTGCTGATACTATGATTTCATTATCAGTCATTCGCAGTGAAGATATCTTTGTCTGGATTCTAAATATGAAAATGAAGATTGGGATATCCATATATGTAGAAAATTAATGTATTGATCTTATAGATTGATTTTGTGTATTTACAATGGAGAGAATGGACTCTCTTTTATAGGGAGAATGAGATACAATGGAGGAATTAAATTAACCTAAATGGAGCACTAAACTAAATTAATGAAGCACTCACTAAGCTAAATGGAGCACTAAATATAGCACTCACTTACCACTCACCTATAGCACTAAACCTAACACACTATCATCCACCTACCACACTTGGTGGAGTTTTTACATTTACATTAAACACATTCAATGAATTTCAAAAAAACGGGGGATATGAAACCAACTAACTTGTGTTTGAAAGTAACAAAAAAAAAAAAAAAAAAAATAATCGACAAATAAAATAAAAGTGGATAGGAGACACCGTATGGGTCGTGTCGGACGTTTGAAAAAGCAGTTCTTGGGGTCATGTCGGACGTTGTAGAAAAAATCGTTATCGGGTCATGACGACAAAAAAAAAAAAGGGGATTCTTGGGTCGTACCCGTTGAAAAAAAAAAAATTGGGGGTCGACGTATCGGACCGTTAAGCAGTATTGGGTCATGTCGGACCCGTAGTAGTAGAAGACCGAAAATCGATGGACGGCTTACCAGTCTTCGCTAACCAAAAGAAAAAGACGGAATCAAAAAGTCGAATGTTTTGTCAGTCTTGTCGGACCCTTGTTAGTGCACCCGCAAAAGGCGCGCGTGCAAAAAAAAAAAGGCGCGTGCCATCAAAGCCGTGCAAGGTGTGCGTGAAACCATCAAATCAAAAGTCGAGCATCAAAAAGGCGCCATCAAAAAGGCCAAATATCAAAAGGTGTGCCCGAATCAAAAGCAAAGTCGCGCCATCAAAAGGGCGCGCTTTGTGTCCTTTTCTCGAGAGGCGGCGCGCCCGCGCGCGAGCGGTGGTCGCCTTTGCCTATTTAAACAAAAGCGGTGAAACCCAAAAACTAACGAGGCGAGTGCCGAGGCAAACACTCAAAAAAAAAACCGAAAAACTCTTCATTTTCGAGAGAGTTGTATCGCTAAAAACACTCTGTGTTTTTTCGAGAAGTTGTATGTTGAAAGTTGTATCATTGCGTTCTCATGTTGCCACGAAAATGGCTTCTTCTTCCACTCTGTTTTTTTACGAGTATGTCGGTGAAAGTTGTATCGTAAAAACACTTCTGTCGTGCTGGAAAATTCTTCTCTTCTCGCTTCCCTTTCCCAAAACATAGCCTCTTCCGTGGTCTTACCCTCTTTCCCGACCTCCAGCGAGCCAGAGACGAATAATATGGCCTGAACCTCAACAAGAGCCCCCTGACAAGCCTCTTCTGGTTTTCTACGTCCCGACCTCAACGAGGCCACAACCTGTGCATGGAATATGAACTCAACAAAGGAAAGCCCCTCGACCAAGCCCTCCCCCTTGCTCCCGACCTCAAAGCCCAGGGGCGCGGCCCGAATATGGCCGGCCAACCTGACGAAACTAGAGCCCTGGTTTTTCCACCACGAACTATCCGATGGTGTCGATGGAAGCGAGATATGGTACGCTTTCGATCGGATAGTGAGGCCAATTATTATACTTTGAGGTCTTGTGTTGAGACAATGGCGGCGGTCAAAAACTGTCGCCCGGCCCAGTATAGAACAAGCGAGAGATACGCCAGTTAAGCGGGCTCGCTGCTCTCAGGCATGTATAAGAGATGAGCATGGATGATGGATGGCGCGAAAAAGAGGCGAAAAACAAAGAACGAAGAACGGCCACCGTGATGCTCGCAGTTTGAGGGGTCCCATATGTGACCGGTTGGGGAGAACGAAGTTAACGTGCTCGCTTCGTGGCGAGGCAACGGAGGCACCAACACCGTAAAAGCCCCAAGAGGCAGCAAGAGGAAGAGATAAGGCGGCAGAAAAAAGAAAAAAAGGCGGGCGTTTTGTGGTGGTTATGAGTTGTGGGTTTTTTTTTTTTTTTTTTTTTGTGTGTGATGTAAAAGTGTGATCGGGATTGAACCCCGGGATAAATAAAATGAGTTGGGTGAGCAGTTCTTCTTCTTCTCCTGCTTGGATACATACAATCTGTGAAAGCAGCCCACTAAGTTGTAAACAAAACGTGGCCCGAACCAGCAACACCTTTCTTGTCAAACTTGCGCCATGGGCCCCACATGCTAGACCCACATATTTTTCAAACAACCACCAAATTCGGCTTTAGGCAGTAGCAAGTAGTACCAACTATATATAAATATAGTAAAACAAAAAAACAGCCCACAGAATTGGAAACCACTCCAAAGCTTTAACAAAACTGAACCTGAGTGGGCCAGAGAGAATCATTAGAATTTCAAGGGCTGAAGGGTTCATATGTACCTTGAGTAGGTACACAGCAAGTCCCTTTACCAGCCCAAAAGAGATGGATTTCATGGTAGTTTTCTGATACCTGAGCCTTGAATTCCTTCTGAACAGGTTGCAAAGAGGCCCCACCTGCCTCCTTTCGTAAATCAAAATCTTTCCACTCCAGATTCCCCTGGATATATATATCAAAAACACGCCTTCCAAGACTTTTCCAAGTTGTAGGATTCTCGATGGTTAGCTCTACAAATTGTAGATTCACAGTATAGTTACCATTCTCAAGCCCCAACCCATAGTATCTTAGTGATCCAGCAGATATTCGTGTTGTTTGGAACAGCTCTGAGTCCAAAGTATTTGTGAACTGAGATGAAGAGAAACTTGTATACTGGGCATTGTTGTTCTCACCAAAGCGTCCAACATTACTAACTGCCCACCTGTTTGTGCTAGTCACATAATATGTAGCAGGACCCAGAGTCTCATTATCCCTCTCACATATAATCTGCTTACTAGAAGAAATCTGTGGACCACCACACTTGACTGCAAAGTTGGAATATTTGCACACTGCCAGCGAAGGCCAGAATCTGGAGTCCATGAAAATGAAAGAAAACTGGAAGAGCATCCTGAGACAAGTGATGATCATATCAAAGAGTGTGTTGATGCAGTTGTTAATGAGAAAGCTGAACAAGGTGTAGATAAAGATGGTTCATTGCAAGAACCATTGACAGTAGAAGTGGCAGGAGCTGAATCTGACGAAAAAGGGGTCTATTAAGGCCACTCAAAGGAAACTGCTTGATCGATCAGGAGGGAAAGATGTTGTCCCAGATGGGTTTGTAGAGAATGAAAAAAACTAGAACTAAACACAGAAGGGGATGATCCAAATATAGGTGAACTTGATGTGTATTGATAGAGATTACAGCGGAATAAGTTGAGGTCGGCGGACTGACCAAAAAGAGGTGGTTGCCCGGCGGCGGATCGCCAAAAGGCAGGGACCCGCAAGGCGTAAAGCGAAGAACACCAAGAGCTTAACCTATAGCTCTGATACCATGTAGAAAATTAATGTATTGATCTTATAGATTGATTTTGTGTATTTACAATGGAGAGAATGAACTCTCTTTTATAGGGAGAATGAGATACAATGGAGGAATTAAATTAACCTAAATGGAGCACTAAACTAAATTAATGAAGCACTCACTAAGCTAAATGGAGCACTAAATATAGCACTCACTTACCACTCACCTATAGCACTAAACCTAACACACTATCATCCACCTACCACACTTGGTGGAGTTTTTACATTTACATTAAACACATTCAACAATATATCTAGGAAATCTTATATATTCCTAATTTTATTTAATGAGCAAACAAATCATATTAATTTTACTTAAATGAATTTAACTTGTCTACAAAAGAACTATTAATTTTATTTCTCTCTTTTCTTCTTTTTTTTTTTGTTGGGGGGGGGGGGGGGGGGGGTGTACTTCAGGATATTCTCTTTCTCCAATCTGCCTGTATGTTGGAGGTTCGGCATTCTATGTTTTAGCATTGCAGTTCTTTTTATCTTTTTCCTTGTATAATTGTTGGAATTCTGTCTGATGTTTGGCAATTCTGGTTAGCTAGGAAGAATTTTCTCCTTTTGCAGTTTTCTCAGAGTGTTATATGACTGAAATTGTTCAGAACAAGTTGCATACTTGAGTTCTAAAATTTATTTCTATTTTTTTCTGACGTTAAGGATGAATACAAGAAGCTAGAAGTTCTTGCATTTGAGATGGAGACAACTATTGCCTCTTTAGAAGAGGAATTAACAACAGCAAATGAGGAAAAAGAAATGGCCATTTCTAGAAGTGAAAGTTTGGCTTCAGACCTGCAAGCTCTATCTGACAATTTGAACATGTCAAACTCAAAAATGAATACTTTAGAGGAAGAGATTTCAGACCTTGTAAGCTTTCCCATATATTCCTTTTCATTTCGTGATTTCCAAGTTCCTAATTTCTAGTTAGACTTTTATTTGTCATATTATTATGGTAGTGTGATTTCTTGTTTCAATCCTTTTGATCTGTCATCTTATATTTCTATCTAATTCCAGAGATCACGTTTAGAAAAATCAGCATCCTACAATCAAGAACTAGAAAGCTCTAAAAACATGCTGGTCGAAGAAAAGGAAGAGTTGGCTATGGTAGTTGAATAGTAAAGATGATCTATTTTTAATCCTTTGTATCTAGCTGTAATGTTGATTGTCTGATTCTATCTCATATTTTGCAGCAACTCACTGAAGCTCTTTTGGCAATGGAGGAGGAGAAGGCCATATGGTCTGCTAAGGAGAAAGCTTCCATTGAAGCCATAGAAGAGAAAGGAAGATTATATAATGCTGAGACTATGTTTTTATCAGAAGGAATATCAGAGGTAAAATTTAAAATTCAACCTCAGAATAAATGTAGAAGAATATGTCTGCATGTTTTGCAAAGTTTTACTTGATTCATATGTGACTTCCCAATTGCTTCATAAGGATGTCTGACATGAACTTTCATGTCTGCTAGGTGGGGAATTTTGTTTTGCCGCGGGAGAGGGGGGGGGGGGGGGGGGGATTAATTTTACCCAACAAAGCACGTTAATGTGGATGTTAGCAATAGAATGTCTTGTATATGGTAGGTGAATGGGATATTACCAACTCAGGATTTCAAGCATATGAATAATCCACCTTTTGATTTGTTTGAAATGGTTTCTTGTCGGACTTCATATAGTTGTTTCTGTTCCAGCTTCACATATATCTTTATACAATATTTACTCTTAGGACAACAAAAGTCTCAACTGTTTTGGGTTGTTAGTCAGTATCTACCTTTTTACAGCAGAAAATTAAACTTACAGTCCACAATTTTGTTTTTGTTGCTTACAAATTGGTGTCACGTGTTTTGACGATGAATATTTTTTAACTTGTAAGGTGAGAAATGAGTTAGCATCCTGTAGAGAAGAATGCAAGGTCCTTCAGGAAAGATTGACATGCTCTGAGGAAAATGTGAAATTGGAAAAGAACTGCAGGTTTGTTTAGCCTTTTTTTTTTTTCAGAAACTTGGTTCATTGGTATAATTTTAGTTATTATACTTCCGAGTGGTGCCAACTTACTGCACTTCTGGCATTAAATAGCTTCTCAATTATATATACAAAAACTTTTCTTTTAACATAAATACAAAAGCATCGACTAGGTTCAAAACCCAAAATACATGAAAAAAAACCTCGGTTCAAGACCCAATGCATATCCCATGAGAAATTCCTGAATTGCCTTGCCCTTGTTTTTATCATACTCTCTGCACCAAGCTCTGACAGGCTGATAGCATATCAAGTGCACAGAATCTTCAACCTGTATTCCATTTGGATCAACTTTATACAAATTATTTTTGGTACCAATTCAGAAAACAATAGCCTCATACTATTAATTTTCCTGCAGTATGGAGAAATCCCTGGAGAATGATAGGCTAAGAAATGAGCTTAAAGTTGCTGATGAACAGTGTAAAAAGTTAGTAGAAGTAAGTGCCACTGTGCTATCACTTGTTTATAGAACTTCTTTTTATTGTGACTTGCTTGGTATGCATATTTAGCTAATTCTACCTTCAGGATTTGAAGTCAAAACTACAAATACTTGCTTCAGAGCATCATCATGCTTGCGTGGAAGTAGAGAAGCTTCAGATGGAGTTAAGTGTGCTCAATGAAGAAAAGGAAGATTTGTTAAACCAAGTCAGAGATTTACATAAGGGATCAGTTCTGATAGATGACTTCCAGGTTTCATCTTGGCTCTATACGAAGTACCAATAGGCTAGAGTTTTTCACACCACCAAGAAAAAAAAAATTTGATTTCTACTTGCAAAAGAGGGGAAAACTATTTTGAGGATTCCTGGTACTGCTTTGTTTAATTAATTGTGTATTTTCCATTGGCAGATTCTTAAAAACGAGCTTCTTATTATTACGAAGGAAAGGGATAAGTTAATGGCTCAGATTGAAGAGCAGCAGAGCCCTGAGGTTGAAGTGGATTTGTGTGCGGAAAATTATGATGACAATGTAGGTTTTTGTTCTTATCTCTCTCACCTCAATTTATCTAGGGATAGCAAGTAATATGATGGTTGTTTACTGACAGTTACTGAAGGCAAAGGCTGAGGTGGAGGAGCTGACTGGTCGGCTTTCCAGACTGGAAGCGAAAATGCAGAGTGTAAGTGTCCATGTTACTATTTATTTATCAGTAAAAATTCTGTTTTGCATCTCTTACCTATAGAATAGGTGGTGCATCTTTTACCACCTTCACCACCAGCAATACAACCACTGACACATTAGTTTTTAAGATCAGCACCAGACATATGGAAAACATCTTTTGAAAAAAAATTTCATAAAAAGTTTTCTGCCAAAACAAATGGTACATGACTCCCAAGTGTGGGTTCTGTAGTAGCTTGACTGAACATATGATGTACCCTTAGTAGGGATTGATAGCCTATATAATTAGAAGGGGAAAAAATGATCGTCATTGCCATCTAATCAGCCACAAGTTGTGCTTCAAGTATATGCAAACAAACTGAGCTTGGATTTCAACTGTTAATTTCATGTTCTTTTTTATTTGGTTTGCTTCTGTATATGTAACGCTTCTTACATAAACAGGATGAAGTCAGCAACGGAATAGAAAAGGCAAAGTTTAGGATGAGGCTGCAAGGGACACAAGCAAAGTCCAATGCCTTTCGAATTAGATACGAGGAGGCAGTGAAAGAGTTGGATGTCATGAACAGGAAATTTGAAGAGGCTTCCACAAAGCTCAAGGCTCAGTTGGCTTCCTATGCTCTGGAGGTCCTCAACCTTAAGAAGCAACTAGCTGCTGTAAGGAGTCAATAAATGAATCCCACTTTCTTCTTTTTATTTTTATTTTTGTGGTCTCCTCTATATTTGTAGGTCAGAATATTTATGGTGATCATGAAATGCATAGTATTGTTGGGAAGGATTTGTAAATTAAATTAGTTTTTGTTTTTTGGCTGCAAGTCGTGCTAATGAAATTTGTAAAAATGATACTTCTAGTATGAATGGTAATGTCACATCCAATGGTCGTAGCAACACCCATTGCCATTGGTCAAGTTTCATTCGCAGATGAGATTGGGATTGGATTAACGCCCAAACTTATTCTGCCTTTGGTGGATTTTTTTTTTTTAAGACATTCGTAGGATTAAAGAATGTGATTCCAATTCAATCCACCTATCTCTCTTTGCTACCTTGCCATGACTTTTCTTACCCTATATTTAGTTTATGAATTCGAGATGAAATTTGAAAAGGGAAAAAATAAAATAAAAATAGTAAGTGAAATGTGCGTAAAATATAATTATATTTTATTTACATTTTACACATTTTTCTTTTCTTTTTCAAATATATAAATCAAACACAATCTTAATCTGCCAGAACATTTGATTGCCCTCGCTCTCATAATATCACCCTCCCTTATGACTACCACTCTCCATCCCTTATGCCCACTGCTCCATCTCCACAAACCCCAACCAATTAATTAAAACCCTAATATGTTTAGAGAGAGGTTAGATTGGGGAATGAAGAGAGGGTGATTGTGCTGCCCTATTATGTTTTCATCTCCAAACTAGGTCCAAGGCAAGGGAGAGTGAGTTAGGTTGGGGAGTGAAGGAAAGGTAGTGGTCGTGAGGAAAGGGGAAGGTGGTTATGGTGGGGATTGAATAGTGACACATGGTAACATGTGGAAGGGGAGGGGTGGTGAGTGATAGGGAGAGTGATAATAGTTAGGGTTGCAAATGAATTGAACTAGTGAGTTAGCTTGGCTTGGTTTGGCTTGTTAAAGACATGACTCGGCTCGAATCATTTAGTAAAAGAGCTAAGCTCGAATTCGATTAAGCTCGACTTTTGATTTGTTTATCTTTATTTAAATTATATAATAAATATATTATTCATATATTAAATAATATATATATACACATAAATATATAATAACATAAACACATTATTTATGTATTAAATAATATAAATAATAATAATAAAAAATTTATCAAGCTGAGCTGAGTCGGTCAGAGCAAATGAGCTTGAGTTTGAGCTCACCAAAGTTCAATTTAGCTCTGTTTGTTTGTAGAGTGATAGGCGGTGGGGATTGGGTGAAGAGTGGGCAAGGTAGGTTAAGCATAAAAAGATTTTTATTTTCAAATTTTAAGATCTTTATAATAAGCTTACTTATGACTCGTTTGAGAATTTAGTTATTTTAATTGATTTTATTTTAACTTGATTAAAAAAATTACGTTTGAGATGATAATTGATTTAATGATTATGAGAAAAAAAGTAAAATAGTTATGATTTAAATGCAACATTTTATTTTATTAATTATTTTAATTTATTTTGTTTTAATTTGACTATTTTAGCCAAACTCATTTTTCCAAACACTTTTAATGATGAAGGGAAATGTAATAAAATTGACAATTTAATAAATATGAAAGAGAGATAAAAGAACTCCATAATTTCTAAAAGGTCTGGCTTTTCTCTAGTCTGTGATTGGATTGGAGAGTACTGTTGAACCCGTGAAAGTTCACTATGGGTCTTGTTTCGATAATCTGAATCGTTTAATGTATAAAATTCGTCGAGTACTACAACTTGCAAAAAATTACATTGATCAGATATCGATAGTTACGTGATCAAATCAATTTTGTATATAAAAAAAAAATAGATGGTGAAAAAATAAATGGTTGAAAGAAATCTGATCTGATGAGATAGCTATTGATATCTGATCAACATAATTTTTTACAGGGATATAGTACTCGACGAGTTATACACATTGAACGATTTGAATTATCAAAACGGGACCTGTGATAGGCCCTCACGGGCCCAACAGTACCCTCCAGTCCGTTCGGACTGAGTTTTTTTTTTTATAAAAACATTCTTAATCAATTATGAAATATAAATATTTTATTTTTGAACAAATTACAAATACACTCATAAAGTTTGTTTAAAATATGAATCGGTTTTATAATATAAAAAATTACAACTATCGTTTGTTATAAATTTTAATTTAACACAATATTCAAGGGAAAAAAAAATTCTCCTATGCAATAATAAATTATCAAAATTGTTTATTGAAAAATATTTATCATATTATTAAAAACTGTTAATTGACTTAATAATTTATTTATTAACAAAATGGTTAACTGAAAAATATTTTTCATATCATTAAAAATTGTTAATTTACTCATTAATAAAATTGATCATTTGTTATTCAAGTATGATTTATGTATTAATAAAATTAGTCATTTGTGTATATGTATATATCTATTTTATTATGTTTCTTTATTAGTTCAGTGACTAATCTTAGTAGTTTTTTTAGATGGAGGAATTATCTTAATATTTGTTTTATATTTATATGTTGAGAAAAGCTATACACTATAATTTTTTTTATATAAATTTGAAAGAAATATTAAAGACTCATAAATTTACCCAAAATGATAAGGTAATAGAATTGGAGTCGGCATCATTGAGTGTATAACAAATTAAAAAATAATATATATCATACCACATAATTCTATCATATATTTAATGATTTATTCTATTTAATTTTATAAAACAATATTTTAATTTTTAAAAAAATTACTTATGAATAAAAATGATTATTTATTATGTGAGTATGATTTATGTATTAATAAAATTAATCATTTGTATATATATATATATATGTATTTTCATATGTTTTTTTACAACAATGATTTAGACCACTAAAAAATACACCACTAATAGCACTAATGCATTGGGAATGGTAAAAAAAAATAAAAAATAAATAAAAACAAGACATAGAAAGTGGGCAGAGCCCACTGCCACATCATTAGTGCTCCTTTTAGTGATTCTTTTTAGTGCTCTCAAGCATTTTTCGTTTTTTTATTAGTTAAGTGACTTATCTTAGTAGTTTTCTTTAGTAAGAGGATTATCTTAATATTTATTTTATATTTATTTGTTTAGAAAAGTTACACACTTGTTTTTTTATTTATTTATAAATTTAAGAAAAATGTTAAAAGACTCATAAAATCAACCAAAATAATATGGTAATAGAATTGGAGTGTATATTATTGAATGCATAACAAATCAAAAAAATGATACATATCATACTACATAATTATATTATATATCTAATAATTTATTATATTCAATTTCATAAAATAATATTTTAATTTAAAAAAAATTATCAAAATACAAAACTTACTATATAATTATATTATATATATAATAATTTATTCTATTCAATTTCATAAAATAATATTTTAATTTTAAAAAAATTATCAAAATATAAAACTGTAATAATGGCTCGGGCTTGCACAGGCAAAGCCCAAACCCTAACTGGTTCTCGCTCCTCTTCGCGCTCTTTTCTCACTACCGACGTAGTCTTCTCTCCTCCTCCTCTTCTGACGGCGCCGGGAAAGAAGGTGAGAACAGATTCAGATACTATTGCAAAGTTTGGTTCTTTCATCTATGTGGTCTCTATTCTGAATTTGTTTGTATATTTTGCTGACAATTTGTTTGTATCGTTGTTTGGTTGCTGAGAATTTGAGGGAAAAAATTTAGAAAGAAAACACATTAATTTTCCCATAAACATGCAAATTATAAAAGATTCTACTTACAAGAAAATTTATACCTACTTCCTTTAAGCTCAGTCTCTCAGTCGTTTTGGTTCTTTGCTTCTTAATTATTATGAATAATAAAAAAATATTGTATCAATGCTGATATTGTTTTCTTCTACAAAAAATTTAAAGCTTGAACCACAAAATGGCACGGACAAAACCTCATAAACGGAAGCGTAGAGAAGGGAAATCTGATAGAGAAGAGAAATCTGAGAGACAAGGCATAGAACAGTTTACAGTAGAGGAAATAGAGGGTGTAATGGGTAAAGAGGAGATAGAAAATGCACCAGATGAAGAGAAACAAACAGAAAATGTAGACGAACTTGTCGGTATTCCGATTCAACCGTATGATCACAAGGCCCAGACTGGGGCTATTTTCATTCTTGAGAAGGCTTCCCTGGAAGTTGCAAAAGTCGGAAAGGTCTGTATAAAAATTTTATCTTTGTCTTCTTCAATTCGATTTCTATGTGATTTATTATTATTTTTTTAAATTTGTTTATTCATTTTGGATTTAGGAATGTAGTGGTTTCGAATTTTTATTGTAGTTGTGTGTTTCTCGATGGCCTTTTTTTGGCATGTATTAAGCGCTCAAAGATTTAGTCTTCAGCTTTTAGTCATGAAGTTTGGTTGGGATTTTTTAAGGATCTTCCATCATTGGGTTTAAATTACCGCGGAATTTTGGTTGGGATTTTTGAGGATCTTCCATCATTGTTGTAATTTTGTGTTTCTTGAGGGAATTATTTATATTTATTGTCTGCATTACGTGCTTAATGCATGTAATTTTGTCTAATAGATTTTTCTTATCCATACAGAGTTACCAGCTTTTGAACTCAGACGATCATGCCAATTTTCTGAGAAGAAATAACAAAAATCCTGCTGATTACCGGCCAGATATTGCTCATCAGGTACTGAACTTTGGTGTTATAGTCTAGATCCTTTTTTTGAAAAGTTCAGTTGCTTTAACTTTTTGCTGTTTACATATGGTCTACACTGGTATATACAAGTCTAAATCATGGTTATCAGGAAACACCAGCATCCCAACAATTTATCTTCCCAAAACATTGTACATTTTCATTTGAGAACACCTATATTCAAAAAACATTGTACCACATTCATTCTAGAACACAGGCCTCGTTTGGGAACAAGCTATTTTAGTAACTTTTTGGCTTTTTACGAAAAGATGTGCAGAAAAGTAGAGAGGTGATGTGACTAGTTTTAGTTGACTTTTTGGCTTTTTGGCTAAAATAGTCAGTCCCCAAACAATGATTAGAAAAAGTTGGTTCTTATTCCTTGGTTTAATTCTCCTATAATAAGATGAAACATTCAAAAAGGATAAAACAAAAAATTATGAAATAGAGGATTTTTGCAGGAGATGAATAAAAGAGGACCATAGTGGAAGAAGAACCACTCCACATTTAGAACTGTCTAATTACATTCCAACTATGTAATCTGTGTAGCCTTAAAACCAAGGTATTTTGAGTGTTTATACCATATTCCTGTCCTCTTTGTTGTTTTGTGAGGGGATTCGGGACAGTCATGGGCTGTATGGGGTGGGTTTGTGGAAGAGCATTATGAAGGTGAGATGAATTTACTAAGAGAATTGTTTTTAAATTGGGTAATGGGAGTAGAGTGAAGCTTTGGCTTGACTTGTGGTATGGTCACTTTTTGGAGGATTTGTTTTCCTGATTTATTTGATTTGGTAATTGGTAGTGAACAACGATGCTTCAGTTGAGGAGAACTTGTTGGTTTCAGCCTCAAAATAGTGCAGCGGAGTGGAGTTCGTTGGCCATTTTGATCAACTTACATTTTGTTCTACATAGTTGCATTGTCCAAAACTTAGTTTGATTACAATTTTTTTAGCAGCCAGTTGGCTGCTTCTCTAGTTAGTATTAATGGGGCTTCTGTTTAATTGTATTAACTTGTTTTTTCAACCACACTGATCATAAAGTCGATGCTTTCCAGGCTATCCTAGCAATTTTAGATAGCCCCCTAAATAAAGCTGGGAGATTACGAGCTTTGTATGTGAAAACGGAGAAAGGTGTTCTATTTGAAATTAAACCATATGTTCGTATTCCAAGGACATATAAGCGCTTTTCTGGTATCATGTGTAAGTTAACCAAACACTTATTTTGCTATATATACTATCATTTCTTTCCGTTGTTTTGCCTTGTAGGAATTCCATTGTCTTTCTCCTAGTTTCTAAGTCTCTCAATAATCATTTCAGTGCAGCTGCTACAAAAATTGAGTATAACTGCTGTTGGTAAGCGTGAAAAACTATTGCGTGTGATCAAGAACCCGGTAACACAGTATTTACCGCTCAACTCTCGTAAAATAGGTAAGCAATCCTTTTAGGTGTTCTTATCTGATGAATTGGCATCAAGTAGAAGTGATAAAATTGCTTTCTTGCATATCAGGCTTCTCCTATAGTTCAGAAAAGTTGGTTGATATAAGAGACTATGTGGCTGCTGTCAGTGATGATGTGAATTTTGTTTTTGTGGTATGTCTAAAGCTACTTATGCTTTAAATTTTGGATGCACTTGATTGGTACTACATTCTTGACCCCATGCATGTACAGGTTGGTGCAATGGCCCATGGGAAAATTGATATTAAGGATTATGCAGATGATTTTATCTCAAGTAAGCTAATTCTGAATTTTTTTCTTAACTTTCTCGAGTATATATTTGTAGTAGAAATTACGCCTCCTACACAGATATCTTTTTGCATTTAATTTCCTCTCTTTGGTGTACTTGGCATCTTTGTCAGTGCTATCTAGATGGTAGTGGTTTAGTTGGTTTAGCATCTTATTTACAAGTGCTGGAGGAATTGGTATCTTGTGTACGGACTATTGGAGATTGAATGCCTATTTAAGAAGCACGAACATGGACATGGGACAAAATGATTTTAAAAAAAATAAGACACGAACATGGAGGGAATATGGCAAATTTTTTAATATACTTCCATTTGCTATTTATATGAATATAAATTTAGGACACATAGATAAAGCGGCATCAATATATATATGTGGGTGTATTTTTTTTCACTTCCCCCCATTTATTTCTATATATTTTACTTCGATCCAAATCTACTTTGTAAAATATTTATGAAAAAGAAAATTCATCGGAACACAGGACATATGTTAGTGAAGTGTCCCCAAAGTGTCCTACAGGAAAAAACAATAAAATAGGCATGTTTGACACACGGACACATGTGAATGCGGCATGTCGGTGTTCGGATATGTGTCAGACATGTAAACATCATCTATTTTGGAGTGTTCGTGCTTCCTATGCATTGGACGCCGACACAGCATCCATTTTGGAGTACTTGTGCTTCCTGGACGCCTATCTGTTACAAACTATGGCCCCGTTTGGTAGAGCTGTGGGAAAGTGATTATAAATTATAGCTTAATAGATTATAACTTACAGTTATGAGTATAAGCTGGTAACCTGTTTGGTGTAGCTGTGGGATTATAGATTTAAGTTGCAGAATAGTGTTTTGTAAATAAGCTGTAAAATAGCTTTTTCTGTATAATTGACTTTTTTGCCCTTATATGATTAAAAATGATAATTTTGTCATTTTTTTTTCAATTTTAATTTTAAAAAATTATTTCATTAATAAAAGTTAATATAATTAGTATTAATTAATATCAACTAATATAAAAAAATTGATACACTTGATAAAAATGTAATAGTAGTAATATTGTAATAATTTTTTTCCATTATAAATTAATTAGTATCAATTAATTGCTTAATCAGTATCAATTAATACTAAAATTATTAATTAGTATCAATTAATGGCTTAATTAGTCTGAATTAATACTAAAATTATTAATTAGTATCAATTAATATTAATAATTAATTTTTATTAGTATCAAATAATATTAATAATCAACAATTGTTATTAATTAGTATCAATTAATAATTAATTCATTACAAAAATATACAATATTAAATTTTTTTGACATTTCTAATTCTGTTTTTATTAAAAAAAATTTATTACAATTAATAATATAACAATTGTTATTTATCATCAATTTATCAATTTATATTAATGTATCAATTTTGTCCAATTTTTTATTATTATTATTATTATTCATTTTAATTATTTTTAGTAATATCTCATTTTTTCTTTATAGTAATGTATCATTATTATTCTTTATATTAATGTATCAATTTATATTAATTTATTAATTTACATATATTCATCAATTTATATTAACTTATCAATTTTTCCATCAATTAATATTATCAATTAATATAAATTACATATATTCATCAATATTAATTTTTTTCATCAATTATTACATAAATTACATATATTAATATTATCAATTATTATTAATTTTTCCATCAATTACATATATTCATCAATATTCTTATTAATAGTATCAATTAATATAAATTTTTTTCATTTTTTCCTTTTAAATTAATTAGTCTCAATTAATTAGCATCAATTATTATTTTTTATTCATTAATTATTTTATTTTATTTTATTAAAAAAACACTGAAAAACCTAAAAAATAAAATAAAATAATGAAAACCCTAGCTCCGGCGGGATGAACCGGCGCTAGGGTTTCATTCAGATTGCGATGGCAGATGGTGCAGATCAACCGGCGCTAGGGCAGATGGTGCATATCAACCGGCGCAGATGGTAGATCGCGATGGCAGATCGCGATCGCGAAGAGGGAGACGGGTTCGCGAAGGCGGAGAGACGATGCAGATCAACCGGCGCTAGGGCAGATGGTGCAAATCAACCGGCGCAGATGGCAGATCGCGATGGTGCACATCGCGATCGCGAAAGAGAGAGAGAGAGAGAGAGAGAGAGAGAGCTCGGTCGCTGGAAATCGCCTCTCTCGTTTGTGTGAGAGAGGAAGAATGAGTGAGAAATGATTTATATAGTGGCATTTTCGTTGTTACTTAAGTTTTGGAGGGGCATTTAAGTCATTTTGCCCCTCCCCAAACATCTGCGCGCATAAGTCATTTTTTTAAGCACCTCGCGAGCAACTTCAACTTTTAAGCCGAATTTGGCTTAAATTAAGCCATAATCTGTGTCCATAAGTTGTATCAAACACACCATAGCAGCTTAAGTTAAGCCAAAAGTTGATTTGAAATTAAGTTCTGCCAAACACCCACTATATTGTGCATTGGCTGCGTTGGAATTTATTTGCATTGTTGATCAAGTTGTATTAATCCTCAAGGTAGGGTGGTTGGTTGAAAGTTGCTGAAGAATGTCTTCTATATACTTATGAGCAAATAACATATCATGTATAGTCTTCTACAATCAAATCCATCAATGGAGTAGGACTGTAATTTTGGGTTGGTTGACATTATGACAGTTTATATATCCAATTATATATATATGGAAGTTTTAAGGTCCATTAACTCACATATACATTCCACCTTATGCAAAGTTCTCATGAGCATTGCAGTTGTTAGGGGTGGGCGCGGGTCGGTTGCGGCCACGAAACTTCCAATCCGCCATCCGTCCGCCAGATTGGCGGATTGAAGAAAATCAATCCGCATCCGTCCGCCAATCCGGCGGATGTGGATTGAGCGGATTGGCGGGTTGGCGGATGGATGCGAATCGGTTTGGCGGTTTAAAATTTTATAAATTTTCAACATAATTCAACTTGTGCACTTCCCAAAAAAAAAAAAAGAAGAAAGTATTACAGTCAATGACTTAAAAAGTATTACAATCATCGATGCCTTATCTAAAGAAAGAAAGTTTGAAACTTTAGAATATCACAATCACTGCATGCCTCATCTACATATTACAATCACAGAATGATTCATCTACATAAAGTATTACAATCTATGATTCTTAAAATATAATAATAATTCAAACCACCAAAACCATGAACAGAGCAGTAGTAGAGATTGTATGTCTCTATATTGTTACATCTACATATGTTTTTGAAAACAAAAACCAACCAGCATGTATCATATTTTCTATTTATTATTTTTAGAGCTAGATTTAAAAACCAAAAAATATAGATAAATAATATGTTTATTTTTTTCAATTCAAAAAATATATTCAAGTTAAAAACTTTTTTCAACAGAATATTTAAACTCTTTTTCAATTGAAAACACAAACATAATATTTAAATAAATTGAAAATACAAAGTCTTATAAATTACTAGGGTACTCGCGATTTGGCGGTTTGGCGGTTCGGTTACGGCCAAAGAAATCTCAAATCCGCCATCCGTCCGCCAAATTGGCGGATTGGAGAAAATCAATCCGCAACTGTCCGCTCGTCATCACGCATCCGTCCAAAATGTGGCGGATCGGTTCGGTTCGGTTCGGTCGGTTTTGGCGGATCGGTATATCCGCTGCTCACCCCTAGCAGTTGTTCATCTTGTTTGTTTGTTTGTTGATGTTTCTTGGACCCTTTGCTTCAGCCTGGAATACCCATATTGACACCACATAAGATGGTATATATGTTTATATTCAACACTTGAAACTAAATTAGATGGGAGGTAGAAAAGTTACACATGGACATGCTTTGACCCCCATGTAACGGAGAGATCTAATCCAGAACTGATTGTTCAAGTAGATATTGGTCCCAACTTTGAAGATTATATGTTCTAATATGCTGTTTAATATCAATTGTTAATTGGTTGCATAATTATGGTACATTCTTTTGTTGTTGTTGTTGTTGTTGTTGTTGTTGTTGTTGTTTTTTTTTTAATAATAAATCCCAACTCCCAATTTGTGCAGTTTCTGGTTATCCAATGAGTGCAGCAGGCTGTATTTCAAGAATTTGTGGTGGTTTGGAGCACAAGTGGAAAATATTGTAAGCCCAGCAATCATTCAAAGTATCATCTACATATTTGGCGCTTTACATCTCATTTTGTGGTGGTAAATGTATTCATTTGGTGCCATGAACCATGGTTCTATGGAATTTTGAATCATAGTATGCGAGTTTCTTCCAATTTTCAATTTTTCCGAAGTAGGGATTGTTATCTATCCAGCACTTGTAATGTGATTAAGGAACATAAATTTTTATGTTTATTTATGCTTTATTATTTTCAAGTGATTGATGTAGAAAATTTTCATTGAAGTTTTTTATGTTCTTACGTAGTTATTGTCACGCAAGCTTGATTATGGTTGATGAAATAAATTGTTGCTGGAAAAAGTAGGGGGAAATCATACAATTTTGCTGTTAGAAGTTTGGCAAAAGGCTTGACAGTCGATCTGAGGTTGGGTTGCATTGAACACGAGCCCAATCCCAACTAAAATTTGTCTGGTAATGCTTCCCTTTTCTGTTTTCGTTTTGATTTTTTTGAAAACTGGAAATGAAATCTTATTTTTATTGGTATGAAATCTTATTTGATATATTGCTTTTGCTTTTAAAAAAATTAAATTGATTTAAAAAATGTCCAAAAAAAATTTGAAACAAAAAAAAAGGGGTTTTTTTCAAGGCGGGTTGCACATTTTTTTCCCTCTCTTCCAACCACACCGGCCTGTGGCACCACTGGTCACTAGTGACCTCTAGCCAACTCCGGCCACCTTTTGGCTGTTAGCTAGTAACTACACGTAATCTCTGGCCAGCTTCCGGTAGCCCTCTCTGTCCACCAACTCTGTAGGGTACCTGAAGTTCCCACCAACGACGATGGCAAAAATATTTTTATAATTTAATGAAATAGACCAAAGTCATACCACTGATGCAATAACCACCACGTCGTTGATTACGTTGCACTTGACTGGCGTTGGTGCAGCCTGCCTTCCCAGTGAGGAAAAAATAGAGGGGCAAGAGCTGAGAGTAAAGACGAAAACCATATCAAGAATGTAATGTGACAACACTCTGAACATTTTTGTCATAAATAAATAAAAGGCATTAACTATTTTAGTCTAAAAGACCCACTTTTCAAATGGCAGTCAATCATCTTATCTCTCATATTTTCTCTTATCATTAATTAATTATTTTTCTTACACATTTTAAAGTCTAGAAAGTAGATTTAGAAAATAGACTTGTATATTATTTTTCATAAATAAATTATCGGGATGTATTATTATTTGAAAGATAGAATGAAAATGACCCACGAGTTCTTTATTTTAATGAGGACTTCACATGGATGATAGTAGTGTGATTGAAGCATAGCCATCATATTGTGAGTGAGCTAGCCCAATGAAGAGGAGAGAAAAAATGTGTGGAAGGGAAAATGGAAGAACCAAAAGTTCTTTATCCCTTCATTCACACCATGTGTAAGAAATATATTGAAAGAAATATAGAGAGTGATTGAAAGAGCAAAGGCTCTGTATTTCAATGTGTATAAACCTGAAGGAAAAACTCTATTATATAGGAGAGTTTGATACAAACATCATTATTACACTACACCATTAGAGAAATCAAAGAGAACCGAAAGCAGCCTAAAGCAAGCATCTGTGAGAGGGCGCACTACCTATACAACGAAGCAAAGCTTCACCCAACTAAAGGAAATGATGGAGAAGCACTATCTGAGGAATGAATGATGCTAACTAATAGTATTATAATGAAACACTAACTAATATATATTTATAATACTAACTAATATATATTGATAACATATATTAACAGCCCCCCTCAAACTCAAGGAGGACAAACATCAACCAACTTGAGTTTGGAGACAAGATCAACGAAGCGGCTAGGAGAATGAGCTTTGGTGAAGATATCAGCAGGTTGATCAATAGAAGAGATCGGATGGAGATGGACAGTACCACGAGTAACGTGCTGACGAATAAAATGACAGTCAATCTCAATGTGTTTTGTGCGATCATGGAAAACATCATTGTGAGCAATTTGAAGAGTACTATGATTGTCACAAAAGAGGGCAGTAGCGCTAGAGGGAGGAACACCCATGTCAGCAAGAAGCCAACGAAGCTAGAGAAGCTCTTGAGTAGTATCAGCAAGAGCACGGTATTAACGGCCGATCTTGGAGCAGCGAGGAGAGATTGTTTCTTCACGCCAAAAAATAAGAGAATCATCCGAAAAGCGTAACCCAAGAGTAGAGCGGTCGAGAAGATCTCCCAATCGGATCAGAGAAGGCACGAAGCTGGAGAGAGGAGCGAGCGGAGTAATGAAGACCATGAAACATGGTGCCTTTGAGATAGCGAATGATACGAACTAAGGCAGCATAATGAGTGGTACGAGGAGCGGACATAAACTGGCTGACAATATGGACGGCATAGGCAATATCAGGACGAGTAACAGTGAGATAGACAAGACTACCAACCAGCTGACGATAGAGGGTAGCATCAGAGAGAAGAGTGCCATCAAGAGGTGTAAGACGACTCTGAGGCTCCAGGGGAGTTGAGGCAGTCTTGCAATCCGTAAGACCAGCACGTGTGAGAAGATCAGAGGTATACTTAGCCTGAGAGAGAAAAGAACCCGTGGAATCATGAAAGATTTCAAGACCCAAGAAATAGCTGAGAGGACCAAGGTCTTTCATCTCGAAATGATGGCTAAGAAACTGTTTAAGGTGAAGAATGCCATTGATATCATTACCGGTGATAATCATATCATCCACATAAAGAAGGAGCAAGGTGGTCCCTTGAGCAGTTTTGCGGATAAAAAGAGCAGTATCATAAGAGTTGGAGGTGAAACCACAGTCATGAATAGTAGAGCTAAACTTGGCAAACCAAGCTCGGGGAGCCTGTTTGAGACCATATAAAGCACGCTGAAGTTTGCAGACTTTATGAGGTGGATAAGTAGACCCAGGGGGAGGTTGCATGTAGACCTCCTCAAGAAGAACACCATTAAGAAAGGCATTTTTCACATCCATTTGATAAAGATCCCAGTGTCGGGTAGTAGCAACTGCAATGAGGCTGCGAACAGAGGTGAGACGAGCAATAGGAGCAAAGGTCTCCTCATAGTCAATACCATATTCTTGGTTGAAGCCTTTAGTAACAAGGCGAGCTTTATAGCGCTCAATAGATCCATCAGAACAAGTTTTGATTTTGTATACCCATTTACAGCCAATGGCAGTCTTGCCAGGAGGAAGATCAACAATGTCTCAAGTGTGAGTTTTGTCTAAAGCCTGCAATTCATCAGTCATAGCTTGCTGCCAAAGAGGATTAGAGCGAGCCTCCCGATAGGAGGTAGGTTCATAAGTAGAAAAAGCAGTAGAACCAACAATAAAGTCACGAAGACGAGTAGAAGGTTGGATTACGGTGTGGTCAAGCGAGGAGGAAGAGCCGAGACTCAACCGAGGTGAGGAGTCCAAGGAGCAAGATCGGGACCATCGAGCGGGCAGTGCTTGAGAAAGACCAAGAGGCAAGCGATCTCGAGAGAGTCGCATGGGTAGTGGAGTAAGCTCATCGAAAACAAATCTGCGAAGGGTCAAGAAACACAGAGAGGGAAGGAATGATAAACGGAATTGAGAGAGAGAGGAAAACATTTTGTGTTCCCAAAAGACCACATGACGAGAGATACGGAGACGTTGGGAGAGAGGATCCCAACAGCGATACCCTTTATGTTCAATACCATACCCCAAGAAGCAACAAAGGCGTGAACGAGGTTCAAGTTTGGTACGTTCATGAGGTTGGAGAAGAACAAAACAGGCAGAGTCAAAAACCCTAAGGGTGTCATAAGAGGGACGGGTGCCATGTAAACGCTCATAGGGAGTGTGATTATGAATGACCGGTGTAGGGATACAATTGATAGTGTAAGTATCAGTGAGAGCGGCTTCACCCCAAAAATTTTCTGGACAAGAAGAAGAGAGAAGAAGGGCTCGAGTAGTGTCAAGTAAATGCCGATGTTTCCGTTCAGCACGACCATTTTGTTGGGACGTACCTGGACAGCAACGATGAGGTTGAGTACCATGACTCTGAAGGAAGGAAAGAAAGTCAAAATCTTTATATTCCATAGCATTGTCGGAGCGAAAAATCTTAATAGTTTTATAAAATTGGGTTTTAACCATGGCAACAAAATTGTAATAAAGTTGTTTGAGCTCAGAGTGATTTTTCATAAGAAACAACCATGTAAAACGAGAAAAATCATCTATAAAAACAACAAAATAACATGCGCCTCCCATAGTAGGAGTAGGAGAGGGTCCCCAAATATCAGAATGGATGAGATCAAAGGGCGCAAGAGAAACAGAGTCACTTTTATTAAACGACAAAGCAGTTTGTTTGGCAAGTTGACAGGACACACAATTGAAAGCATCAGAACTTACAGTACCCAAATGACCACTAGAAATTAAAGACTTCAAACGACCAACAGAAAGATGGCCTAAACGATAGTGCCAAAGCTGAAAAAGGAGATACGAGGAGGAAGCAGTGGTAGCAGTGGTAGGAGCAGTGATTTGAGAGGAATCCGGAACATGAAGATGGATAAGTTCGTAGAGACGTCCACGCTTACGGCCTATCCCAAGAGTTTGCCCGGTCCGAGGGTCCTGCACCAAACAACCAGTATGGGAAAAGGTAACAGTTAGACCATGCTCACATAATTGACTAATGGAGATAAGATTTAAAGTGAGAGCAGGCATAAGATATACATGGGATAAAGATAAGTGAGAGGTGGAAACAGACCCAACATGACTTACAGACAGAAGAGACCCATCAGCAGTATGGATAGAAGGAACATGAGGAGTCGAAGAGAGAGGAGTAAAAATAGTAGGATCAAAGGTCATGTGATTACAACAAGCGGAGTCAAAGTACCAGGAAGTGTTACCTGCGGTGGTAGACAAAGCAGTAGATGGAGGAGTACCGGAATGCTGCCAAAAATGTTGAAACAGGGCTTCAACATCTGTGTGAGAGAAGACCGGAGTTGAAGGATCTACAGAGACAGAGGAAGGTGAATCTTCGGAGGCAGCAGCAGCAGTGCGTGGAGCAGGCAGGGGTTTAAATGGAGTCCCAGAACGGTAAGAGTTGCTGCGGGAAAAATTCCCGGTGGAAGGACCATGGCGAGAGGCACGGGTAGGATTGCGGAAGCAATCTTGTTGGAGATGACCAGGGCCAGTCTTGTTGCAAAATCGACAAAGACGAACGGGACAATGAACCAGAAGATGAGCCGATGGAAGATTGCGGTTGTGACAGTAGTTGCAGGCAGTGGACCGCTGTGATGAAGGCGGTGAAGGAGAACTCCGAATCTGAGGAGTAGCAAGAACAGAGTCCACAGGGTGTGAAGGAGAACTCCGAATCTGAGGAGTAGCAAGAACAGAGTCCACAGGGTGTGGATGGAGAGTACCAAACCTGGTTTCCTCTGACAGGAGTTCAGAAATGGCTTGCTCAAGAGTGGGTAAAGGAGTGCGATGTAGGAGAGATGCGCGTACGGGCTCAAAACGAGGAATGAGAGCCATGAGAAACTGAGCCAAGCGCTGTTGGTCACGGTAGGTAGTAAACAAGGCAGCATCCTCAGTATGAGGCCATGGAGGCTCAGAAAGAGCGAGCTGATCCCAAACATAAGACATTTGGGAGAGGAAATCATTAATGGTCTGAGTTGTATCTTGACGCATACAGTGAAGATGACTCAGAAGCTGATATTGGTGAGCAAGACCAGTAGTCTGATAGCAGTCGCGTAAAAAATCCTAGATGGCCTTGGCTGGAGATGAAGCAGAGTCAAGTTGGAACCTACCAAACTGAAGGCTGATGGATGTAATAGAAGTATTGCGAAGCCAGGTGATGATCTGATAGTTTTTCCTATCCCAATCTTCCAGTTGGTCGACATATTTGGTAGTGGAGTCCGTGGCAGCGGATGCCGTGGTTGCTGGAACTGGTTTGCACACATCCCCAGTGATGATACGCCAAAGTTTCTTGCCTTTGAGAAAGCCAGACATGGCTTGTGCCCAAAGGACATAATTAGTCCCGTCAAGAATAACGGAAATAGGGTGATAAGAGAAATCGGGGCGATCCATGAGGGAAAAATAGCACAATCAAGGTAAAATCTAAAAAAAACGGAGGTTACCGGTGAATTCAGAAGGCCGAAATTAAGGGAGTTGACTGTTTTTTTTTTTTTTTTTTTTGCAACAAATTCGGACAAAGAGGCAAAAAAATACGGTCAAACAAGATGATGTCAGGCGGTCGATGTCACAAAGGCGCGCGACGTTAGCGTGAGGGGCCGAAAGTGCACGGTAGCGTGTAGGGCGATGTCGGTGGCCGACGCCACAAAGGCGCGCGCGACAAGAGTGGTGCGCGGCGCACGTTAGCAGGTAGGGCTGACGGCGGGTGACGTCAGAACACACGGCTTATGTTAGCAGAGGATGCCGCAGCGCACGATAACACGGGATAGGGTAGGAGGACGCGTGGAGCGCGTGTGACGCGGAAGGCGGAAGCAGACGACGCGCCGGCACAAAGACGGCGCGTGAGGGCGTGTGTGGTGGCGGAAGGGGATGAAACTAGTGGCGTTGGAATCGTCCGGAGCAGACGAAGGCACTGGTGTGGTAAAAACCATTTTCCAGAGACGGACGAAAGATGCAACAGTCGGCCAAGCAGATGAGATGTAATCTGCAAACAGAAATTGGATGCAGAGATGCAATCTGCAAACCAAACAAAAAAATATGTCGGGAGAAGAGGCTAGGCAGAAAACCTGTGCTCTGATACCATGTAAGAAATATATTGAAAGAAATATAGAGAGTGATTGAAAGAGCAAAGGCTCTGTATTTCAATGTGTATAAACCTGAAGGAAAAACTCCATTATATAGGAGAGTTTGATACAAACATAATTATTACACTACACCATTAGAGAAATCAAAGAGAACCGAAAGCAGCCTAAAGCAAGCATCTGTGAGAGGGCGCACTACCTATACAATGAAGCAAAGCTTCACCCAACTAAAGGAAATGATAGAGAAGCACTATCTGAGGAATGAATGATGCTAACTAATAGTATTATAATGAAACACTAACTAATATATATTGATAACATATATTAACACCATGAACCACATGTCAATTCCAATACGGCACATCTTTTCTTCTTTTTTTTGTTTTTTCAATTCTGGTTAAAGATATTAAATAGTATTTCTATTTGATTTGAGAATTTCGTCGAATACTCGGCATGTTACACCAGTGTTTTTTTCTTTTTCTTTTGCGTCTGTACCAAACTTCGAATTTTAACAAACACTTGGGTATTTCTGACTCTCAAGTATGTGGTATTCGTTGATCACGGAATAATTACCCATTGAATTGTGTGAAAGAACACAAATTGAACATATTAGTGAGTAGTTGGAGAGAGAAAAGAAGCAAAGCCCCAAGAAGACTAACCATTTTAGAACCCTTGGGACCTACTTGTTGAAAAATTAAATAAAAAATGTGACCCAAGTTTAGACTAAAATGGTAGCGGAAGTTTCCTCATGAGCTTCGGCGAGACTTACAGGCTTCCATGGCGTGGAAAATGTGTGTGGATAAAGACAAGCTAGTCATGACTTAATAAAAAAAGACTTTAAAGGAGACAGTAGTTTAGTTTGCATTTGTAAGATAAGCAAGTCATGAGGACTTAAAAGACTTCCAAAGGAGACAATAGTTCATTTTTATGTAACATTTGGAAGATAAGCTAGTCATGCCTTACATGACCATGATCGTGGGGTTATCTATCCTTGTGAAAATTGTATATTCCAGCAGTCCTCCTGATGATTTCATGTTTAATGGATACCCGCTGAAGTTGGGTGGAACTGCAAAGCTTGATTCCAATGGCCTATTCACGCTAACCAATGCTACAATGCGAGAGATCGGTCACGCTTTCTACAACTTTCCCCTCCAATTCAAGAACTCCACAAATGACGGTAGTGTCATCTCCTTCTCTACGACTTTCATCTTTGCAATTGTACCGGAGTACCCAAGACTTGGTGGCCATGGATTGGCCTTTGTTGTCTCACCTTCCAAAGAGCTCCAAGGAGCTCTATCTAACCAATATCTTGGGATCTTCAATGCTACCAACACTGGGCTTAGTTCAAATCATATTGTTGCTGTTGAGCTAGACACCGTCCAAGACTTCGAATTCGAGGACATAGATGACAACCATGTCGGCATCGATATTAATGGCTTGAAATCAATCAAGTCTGCTAGTGCAGGTTACTTTCCTACACGTGAAAATGATACCTTTAAAGATCTAAACCTCAAAAGCGGTGACCGAATGCAGGTTTGGGTGGAATATAATGGAGTAGACAAGCAACTTAACGTTACCCTTGCTCCAATTTATGTACCCAAGCCTGACCTCCCACTCTTATCGTTGACGCGAGATCTCTCACCAGTCCTGCGTGACTACATGTATGTAGGCTTTTCAACCTCCACAGGTTTACTTACCTCATCTCATTACATACTAGGTTGGAGTTTTAAGATGAATGGTCAAGCTGAACCGATTGACCTGTCTCGCCTTCCCAAGATCCCCGTGACACCACAAGTGAAAGAAAATAAAAAGAGAATGTTGGCATTGGCGATTGTTCTTCCCTTCACAGGACTTCTTGTACTCCTAGTCCTCACCTTTGGTGCTCTGCTAATCATGAGGAAGAAAAAGTTCACAAAAGAGCTGGAGGATTGGGAGTTCCAGTACGGCCCTCATAAATTCTGTCATAAGGTTCTATCCATGGCAACAAAGGGTTTCAAAGAGAAAGAACTTCTTGGCAGGGGAGGCTTTGGTAGGGTGTACCGGGGTGTGCTACCAACGTCAAATATACAGGTTGCTGTCAAAAGAGTTGCCCATGATTCGAGACAAGGAATGAGGGAATTTGTAGCAGAAATTGCAACCATAGGCCGGCTGCGCCACCCACATTTAGTCCGCCTCCTTGGCTATTGCCGGCATAAGCAAGAACTCCTCTTGGTTTATGATTTCATGCCCAATGGAAGTCTGGACAAGTTTCTTTATGGCCAACCCAAGGGGATGCTAAATTGGATGCAAAGATTTAAGATCATCAAAGACATAGCATCAGGCCTCTTCTATTTGCACCAACAATGGGTACAGGTTATCATTCATAGAGATATCAAGGCCAGCAATGTCTTGATCGACAGTGACTTCAATGCAAGATTAGGAGATTTTGGGCTTGCCAAATTATGCAATCATGGAGCCGATCCTCAAACCTCTCACGTGGCAGGTACTCTCGGCTATATTGCACCTGAGCTGGCTCGTACTGGAAAAGCAAATACAAGCACTGATCTGTTTGCGTTTGGGACATTTATGCTAGAGGTTGTCTGCGGTAGAAGGCCGGTGGAACATCAGGCTTCTCCCGAGAAGATAATTTTGATAGATTGGGTCTTTGAGTGCTTGGAAAGGGGAAACATTCTTGAGGCCATTGATCTGTGTCTTGCAACTGAGTATGTGGTTGAGGAAGCTGAGTTGGTGTTGAAGCTCGGGTTGCTTTGCTCACATGCCGTGGCTGCAGCTAGGCCGATCATGTCTGACGTCGTAAAATACTTGGAAGGTGAAGCTCAATTACCTGATAACTTGAGTGATATAATTAAGTGTCGGGATTTCGGTGAAGCCACAAATGGACTGGATGTGCCACCAATTTCTGTTCCATCAGTAACAATCACAGAGCCATTCGTCTCTAGAGGCCGTTGAATTATTTGATCTCTTTTAACAGCAGCTGTTCTGTAAGTTCTGAGCTATTTTCTAGATTATTTAGTCATCCAATGGTTATCAGCTAGTCTTTGTTCATCTAAATAAGTATATAAACTCTGCCTTTTGCAATTTTTATTCTCATCACTTTCATATCCTTCTTGAACTCAGTGAATCCCATTCATGCTTCCACTACCCCAACATGCTTATCCATCAATGAAGTGTGGGGATGTAAAATGCTGTTTACAATTAGATATCCAAGGCTATTGGTTGCAGGCTGGTGGTGAATATTCATGAAATTGCAGATGTGAAAGCTCCCAAAATCTATTATACACTCTGCCTTTTTTTATACATGTCAAAAACCAAACTATCCGATGAACATTGGTTGTTGTCTTTGATTGCCTTCTTTTGTTATTGTTGGGTCGGTGGACCTGATAAGTACTGTTCATTTAGCCTTACTATTCACTCAAACACTCGGTTTAATGGGGGGTTTGGGGGGCCTCCCCCAAGGGGAGGGGGGTCAGGGGAGTTTACCTCCTGATCGAATTTTTTTGGGTACTTTCATAATTCCTATATTGCTTTTGTGTAATCTTAATTTTATACTTATAAATAGATGAGGGATGCCTTTTTTAGGTCAAGAGAGTTGTATTTTTATGGTCATAGTAAAAACCGCAGCAGCCATGGACGCAACCCTATTCTAGGGTGAACCACGTAAATCCTTGTGTTCTTGTGTGTGTGATTTGTTTAATTTTTTTTTTTCTTTTTTGTTTGTTATTTCGTGTCTCACCGATCCTAGTTAAGAAGGGTTAATTCCTAACCATTATCAATGATTTTTTTTTTTATTATTTTATACATATTGGATGTACTCACAAAGCTTCTGAACTAAAATATTTGTTTGTCATTGCTGAACATAATGCAAAAGTAAACTTACCATATCAGGTAACAATGTATTAATTAATCGGAAAACACTATAATACATACCCTTCAAAGAGTGTGCACTATATATATCTTATAATTAAAAAGAAAAATGGCATAATTTTAATTTTCTGAGTTATAATTAAAAAAAAAATTTCATAACTAAACATAACATTAGACATAACTAAAAAACTCATGAATCATCACTAAAATAATGTCAATGCCATAATTAAAGAAGAAAATAACATAAATAGGGATGCATATGGTACACATTTTTTAAAGGGGTGTATATTAGAATTTCCCTAATTAATAATTCAATAATTAGTTGTGGCAACTCACCAAAAAAGTTTTTTGCACCAAAAATAAAAAATAAAAATACAAAAAACTTGTTCTGTTTTATGAAAACAAGAAACAAGAGACTTGCAACAATGTCAAACAACTCCCTACAAATCATTTGTTAATTGTTTGTTGCCAATCTATTATTTATTGAAGCCAAAAGGAAAGAATAGAGGAAAGGGAGATGGAAATATATATATATATATATATTAAAAAACTTAATTATATTTTCTAATTATAATTTTATATTATTTATAACACGATTTCGCAAAACAACAATCGTGTTGGTTTGGTAGAAAATTTATTAATTTTATTTAACTATTTTGTAAACTAGAGAATTGTATTAAATTAGTTGGAATTTGGAATAGTAAATATACTCCACGGTGAAATTTACAATGTACACCATTTGTGCACCCTTTCAAATGGTGCACATTGTAAAAAGTTTATGATTTTTTATGATGAATGTTATGATTGTTTGTGATGTGTGTTATGACATTTTGTAATAAAGTTATAAATAACGAATTTATGATGTGCACCCTAAAATTTGGAATGATAATATTATGACATTTTGTGATTTTTGTTATGACATTTTGAGATTTTGTTATGACATTTTTCAGTGAAAAAAAGTTATGACTTTTGTAATGAAAAAGTTATAACATTTTGGATTTAAGTTATGAAATTTTATGAAAAAATTATAAAAGGCATACCATATGCACATTTTTAAGGGTGCTCATTGTAACATCTCCCTTTAAAATCTTCAAACTAAGATGGGGAAATTAAAAATCTTAAAAATAGTTGTATAGAGTTGCAAAATTATTTATCTAAATGCAGGGTGAAATTTTTACTATGGTTTTAGAAAAAATGTACATCCCCAAAAATGTGTACATTGTAAAAAAAGTTATTTTTTTGTGGAGAAAGTTTCAATATTTTGTGGTAAAAGTTATGTGGCGAAGTTATAGTTTGCACCAAAAAATTATGAATGGAAATGTTATTTTTTTTATGATAAAAGTTAGTATTATTATTCAGGCGAAAAAATTAGACTTACTTCTAAATTTAGTGATGTGTCAAGAAGATAATTGGTTAATAATTTTAAATATTCTCTAAACACAATGCTTGTATTTGTTTTTCCAATACGGGCCAACTCAGGTGCAATATAGCTGAGAATAACTGCCATGTGAGAGGTTTGAGGATTGGCTCCCTAGTCGCATAATTTAGCAAGCCCAAAATCTCATAATCTTGTGTTACTATCGATCAAGACATCGTTGGCCTTGATATCTCTGTAAATGATAACTTGTACCCATTAATGGTGCAAATAGGTGAGGCGTGATGCTACGTCTTTGATGATCTTAAATCTTTGCATCCAATTTCAGCATCCCCTTGGGTTGGTGTCACGGGCTGACTCCTTTAAAGGCATAGCGGATCAATTTTTCGCCCGTGTGGCGCTCAAACTCCACCAAGTTTAAGCCTACCATAGCTCATTGACAAATCGAGTGTTGATAGTCTCACCCGTTTGAACATTAGGGCCCAATGCTTTGTCAAGCAAAATAACTTCACAAGGAAGCTCCGTCTTCACCCGGATGTCACAAGTAAGCCTAACACCTCAAGTGCACCAAGCACGGCATAAGTCGCTTCATAGCCCCAAGCTTACCTTAAGCAAGGTGCTCGCCCAACTTAGGTTTATGTCATCAAGGTGCCTAGCCACACAACAATGTGTTAGCGAAGGCCCTTGATTTAGCCGACAAGCCAACGTTGCATGTTGGGTCTTTAATAGCATCTCGAAGTGTCGTAGTGTAGACACCCCATTTTTGACCGTCCTCAAGACTTAGTTGTGCTTGTAGGTACACCTAATGGCTGGTTCGATTGCTTGCCCAGCATTCGACTACTGCGGCGGAACGTCACTGGTTCGGGTTTTCAGAACCTTGTATCCTTTTTGTCTCATTTTTGGACCCTGACCTAGTCCTTTCAGGGTGGCCCTTGTGGTGCACTACCGGCCATGGCATGGCACTGCCGGCCATGGCTTGGCCCCTGCCGGCTATTTGTGAACACCTGCCGGCCATCAGTGTGGCACTGCCAGCCATTGCTGATGGCCGGCAACCCTCCTATTTCAACTGGTTTCTGGGAAGATCTTTTGTACCAGCTGGATTCCTCATATCTGCCCTCCATACACGTGTATGGAGGGCTCAAAGCCAAGAAAAGCTTGTTCAAGAAGCTTAAGCTTTGCTTTGTTCTATATAAGGAAGGGTCCTCTTCCTTAGCCAGGGGCTGAGCTTTTAAAAAGCCAAAAAGCTTCCTCTCTCTCTCTCTATATTGTGTGTTTTGTGCCTTAAAAGTTAGATTTCTTTGCACTTCTTTCACTACAAGCCATAGCACCACACCTCCATCACTCATTCCAGCATCTTGGAAGCCTTTTGCAGAGGTTGAAAGCACCATTCCTTGGTCCAAAAGCTACTGGAAGCTTAGTCTACAAGGGTAAGTCTCCTTTCCCTCTCTTTTGGCTCTTTCTTTGCATGCAATTTTAGCCTTTGTTGCTTACATTTTTGGGCTCCGACCCAAACTAAAAATAGTCATATTTTGAGCTCTTTTTCATGTTTTATTAAGGGTATTTCTCTGTTTGAGGTTTCCTTCTTACCCTTTGTGTTTAAACCCTCCTTTTAGGCCTATTTTTGCATACTATTTTAGGCTTATTTGTGAGCTGTTTTGGGTTTGGTCATAAACTGTGAAGTGGCTTGTTTTGAGCCCCTCTTAAACTTTGTTGAAGGGCTCTCCTCTGTTTTAGGACAGCTACTATCACTTGCCTCTTTATCCCTCTTTTAGGCCCTTTTCTTGCATGCTAGTTTGACCTTACTTGTGATTATTTTCGTGACTTTTTGTAAACTGTAAAGTATCTTATTTTGAGCCCCTCTTCAACTTTGTTGAAGGAATCTTCACCATTTGGGGCCAGCTGCTGTCCATTGTCTCTATTCTCACTTTTAGGGCCATTTTTGCATGATAGATTAGCCCTATTTGTAATCATTTTTTAGACTTGTTATAAACTGGAAAAAGGATTTTTTTGACATAATCTTCATATTTTATTAAGGTTACATTTTTTTTTGAGGTCATATGCTATCTTGTATGCTTGGTTGCCTCCCATTTTGAGCCTTATATCCTAGCCCTTGTTGCATGCTTTGTTTGGCCTTCTAGCCACTGAAATCCAGTGGATTTTCAGTGGCTTGGCCATTGTTTTGAGCTTCCAAATCAGACAGGGGTGACCCTCTCTCTCCTTGACTTGTTTGGTAGTCATTTTGGCCTTCCAAAGAGACCCCATCTTGCATGCTTCCTAGTCACATTCTAGGGTCAATTTGTCGAGTCTTGGGACTATCATATTTGATTTTCAGAGTTGTATATGCCATGTCACTTTTCTATCTTGTATGTGCCTAATAACTCCTTGTATGGCCATCTAAAGGAGCTCATCATTTTTGCATACCATGGTTGCATATCAGTGGTTATTTGGGCCTATTTTCACATGTTTTATTCATTGATTTTCGACGGTTTGGTGAAATTCCATGTGCATCATGTACTTGCCATGTAAACCATGTTTACTAGTCAAAATTGCATGCTAATTTAAGCCATCTTGCTAGCACTTTTTGGCCTTGCTTTAAACTGGAAAAGTCTATGTTTTGGGACTGCCTTAACTCTGTCTTTATACTTCATGTTCAAATAATGCATGCTTTGTATAGTTGTAAGTCATTCCATGTGCCTAGTTTTGAGTTTCGGGTCTCACCTCATGCATCGGGTGCCATGTTTTCATGATTCGGGGCTGTTTAGCATCATTTTTCAGTGCTGAAATTTGCTTGTTTGCATACCATGTTCCATGCCTTACCATGCTTTGGTAGAGTGGCATTCGTGCCTTAGGTTCGGTCCTCGATTTGCGTGCATGCGTGCACGCATTTCGAGTGTCTCATTTTCATCTAATGGCCACTTATGTGAGTGTGGCTAAGGTTCACTCGTGTTGGTGTAAGTCCATTATGCATTGTGTATGCCATTTCATAGCATTGTGTATACTAGGTTATATGTTAGCGCATCGTGTATGCCATGTTACCTCGTGCATCGTGTATGCCATTCCATAGCATTGTGCATGTTAGGTTGTATCTTAGTTGCATTCATGCATGTCATGGATATCGCATTGTGTTTGGGGTAGGAGTTAGCCCGAGCACGAGAAACGAGGGACGTTTCGTACTTTGAGTGACGGAACGTGTCTCAATTCCCAATCACCGACACTCCGGATTATCCATGATGGAGTCTCAGTCTTGTTGTGTTTATACGTGCATTCATTTCATATTGAGTAGTGCAATTCGACTCTTCGGCCATCATGCATCGAGATGCGTGATTGGTGGCACGAGGATCGAGGACTACACTCCCTGAAGAGTAGTCAAGCATACATATGTGAAAATACATTGCCATGCCCCTTTTTTGCTCTCTGTTGCAGCAAATCAAGAATCAACAGCCTTCCGAAGCTTGGCACGCATTCCAAGAACAGTTACAAACAGAGGCTAATTGGGGCATCGCAGTGGATTTCCGCACAAAGGCAGCCCGAACATGCATCATCCATCACCCGGAGCAGAGTCGAGGCAATCCCTAGCTTGCATGCTAGTTTACCGCTTTCCTTAGTTAATTTGTTAATTAATTAGGATTTTGTATTTATTTGGATCAGACATTTATTTGGGATCAGATATTATTCTTTCGGACCCTCCAAGCGAGGGCGCAATTGTAATAAGTATGCGTGCGTGTGATGTATGTCTTCCAACCCCACGTCTTTCTCCCTTTTATTTACCAGCTTATGATGGTTAGATTAGGGCATGTTTCAATTAGCATACAGTATGATAGCATGTTTGCATTCATTCATCTGTCTTGCATGCACTGGGCTCGACGCATCATACTAACTGCATTTGTATTTTAATTCCGAGTTGAATACATGTTAGTTGTAGCATTCCATATGCCATGTTTAGAATAGCCGAGCCTGCTATAGTTGCATCTTCGCATGTGTTGCATTAGGCATTTCTGTATAGTTAGGATCATGCATGGATTTCTAATTAGCTTCTGTTTTGGCTTGGAGTACTCGGTAAGTTTTATGCTTTAGTATCCTTGCATGTGTATGAATGACTGCCATGATAGCATGCTTACCATGAGGCTATATGCTTATGTGATATAACTGCCTGAGTGCCTGTGGGTGAAGGTTGGGTTATTTGGATTGGAACAAATCATCGATTGTGAGTTTTAAGCCCACTAGATAGTGGCAAAACCATCTTTTCTAAGCCCACCTGAGGGTGGCAAAATCTGCATTTTAAGTCTACTTGCGAGTAGCAAACCATCTTTCAAAAACAAGCATGAAATGTTTTGTTCCAATTCAAGCGACCCAGTCTATACTTGTATGTTGTGCGCATCACGTAGTAAATCTAGGCTAATAACCGGAATAAGAACACACAATGTTTTCAAAACTTGATATCATAGTTAGTAGAGGCCGATCTTTGATCGGGCGAGCGGGGGTGCTCACGAAGTGACCTTCCCCAATCGTACCCAAGTTCCCGAGCTGAGGCAACTTTGGTGATGACGGACACGTGGCCTTAGGCAAATGAGTCAGGGTTTCCTAAATTTCCCAAAATAAAATATTTAGGTGGCGACTCTGTATCTGGCAAAGCAGTCCATGTTTGACACTTCTTTCAAAAAATCTGTTTCTAAAACGATTTGTCGGATTTGGACTTTTTGATGATTCATCGGTCTTGCATTGCACTCTGCGAGATTAGATACAGGACTGTGACATTGAGTTCTGAACTGTAGTGAGCCCAAAATCGAACAAAACGGGATTTCCCTCCCGGGGAGTTCGGGGACGTCTACACGTAGGGACAAGCATGCCTCAATAGATGCATATTGGATGGCCACTTGGTCATGCAAAGCCCACAAGCCACCGAGGGTCAGTCTCTTGCCCATGGCGTAGTCTTCGTGCCAACACGTGTGTTAGATTCCGCCTAAGGCCATTGCGCACCTTAGCGTTGCACCAACGTGTAGCATGAGTAAAGCAACGTCTCAATCTGTAGCTTGCTTATAGCATAATGTAGTCCCTCAATAGACTTGGTTAATACATAGCTTGATGCCTTCATTTAATAGCCCACATACACGGTGTCGCCTTTCAACCTCTTAGTTTAAGCCACGAGATCCCCTCGTGCAAGGTTGAATCCAAACCAAGCACTTGAGTTGGCACACGAGGCCTTTAGTGGTGCCTCGATAGTCCATTCGGTCCAAAACGCGTCCCAAAGATGCTATATTGCGGGCACAATGGAAACAATGTAGTGAACCTCTCCCTCGGGGAGGTACGCGTAGTGCCTACATTATTGCATCGTCCGCGGGGCTCCCAAACCCACGTGGAGACTTTAGACACCCCTCTAGATGCCTAAAGCCTGCCACTGAGTTGCCCCAAGGTTGCTCACTTGAAGCCCAGTTTGGGCGGGAGGTAGGTAGGTAGCACACCTTGCCCCTTTATATATGCTTGTTAAGCAATTAGCCCTCTGGCAGGAGGAAACATTAATATGTCCGAGGAGTCATAATGATTTTTCATAAATTCCACAAGTTGAGAAAAATCATGAAACTTGGTCGGGAAAACACTTCCCCCAAGACCTCTTTTTAGTAAAAATTTTAACTCTAAACTCTTTCATTTGGATGCCCAAACAACGCGCCAAAAATTCAGACTACATGCCGGCCGTCAGCCGGTAGCATCTGGTTGCTATCTTTGGCAATACCGGTTGGCTACTAGCATGGTCATGACCTTGCCGTTTGCTGGCTATTTGTGGCCTACATGCCTTGGGCTACTTGGGGCCAATGTTGAGCCACGTTAAGGCACTCTCAATGGCCACTCTTGAGCACTCAAATGGCTACACCACCGCGAACAAAACGTCACGGAGTTAGCCTTGCAAGGCAACCCGTGACACTCTCCTCCACTCCAACCATTAACGTCCTCGTTGATGTAGCACAAAGCTGATGCTGCAGTGCGTATACCGTCTCCTCTGATGAGTCCAACACCTCTGTGTTGATGGCTTACCTTCAACATCCAACTTTTTTAGCCAAGCTCCCCTCTAAAAATGGCCTCTGCCAAAGCTCCTATGAACGTCTCTAAACTCTACCCTTTGCCAATATTCTTGAAATGCCAAGTTCTCTTCTCAAATAGCCTTTCTGCCAATACTTCTCTGAGCAAACCCAAGCTCCTCTGAGCTAACTCAAACTTTTCTAAGCTGACTCCTCTAGACGATGTTCCTCTAATGATTCTTCATGCTCCCAATGCTCCTTTGAGCTAACTCGCAGTGGGTTATTGCATCGCGACTTCCTTCTCCACTCGAGTTGTCGACACCCTCGTCGACTCAATGCAAACCAACAGTTGCTCCTCAAAATGATTAAACTATGCCCTCTGGCAAGCACAAAGCCCTCTGGCTGATATTTTCAATAACCTCAGGTATCTCTGTATTGTGCCCTCTGGCAAAATAAAAGCCCTCGGGCTGCTGCTCATTAACAAGCTCATGCCTCTGAAGCTTTCTAGCTGATGCCCGCTGGCAATCTTAATCTCTGAAGCCCTCTTGGCTGTTGTTCTCTGGCAAACTCAAATTTTAAACACTTTAGCTGAAGCCCTCTAGCAAATGGTAGGCCTCTGTCTAATGCATTCTTTGCAAACTCAAATTTTCTCATGCTCTCTAGCAAAATGAAGCCCTCTGGTTTAACTCTAACTCGTGCCCTCTGGTAATGGGTAGCCTTCTGGCTGGATATTTACTTATAACCCAAAACTTCAATGCTCTTGTAGCCCTCAGACTGAAATGAAGCCCACTAGGTTTGTTCAACTTGTGCCCTCTGGAAAAGTGTAGCCTACTGGCTGAATTTCATGCTCGTGCCCTCAGGCAAGCCCTCTGTCTCAACTTATACCTTATGGCTAGAATTTAACTCATGTTGCCCAGTCCCTCGGCCATTGCCTTCACTCGAGTTAGCTATCTTATTAAGCTCAAGGATTTCGCCTTTCAAAGGTTCACCACTCCTACCACCCACAAAGCTAGCCATTTCAACAATGATGCTCATAACGGTGCGCTGATCCTGGCACCAAATTATGTCTTGACTTTACAATCCCGCTACACGGTTGTCCTCTAACAACGGTGATTTCACTCATCACCCTGCTCTCTAGCAAGCATGTACACTCGGTGCCTCTGCACACGGGAGTCAAGATCTCAAATTTTGTCTTGAAAATTTTTCGAACAAACCCTCTAAGAGTCAACAACCATGTGTCTGAAGATGCAAAACCACTGACAAGTACAAGTTGCAAATGCCACCACGAACAGTCGAAACATAGGCCTCCTGAAACAAACTAGTGATAATGCCATAGCACGTGCACGACTGCCAACGAAAAACCGTCTCTAAGGCTCAATAGATGAAGATCACATGCCCACAATCTGATACAAGCATTCCACAATTCCAAACTGTAGTAGAGATCCCCATATAGCTAACAAAGTAACGTAATCATGCCAACCCTGCTAGTTAGGAAGCAACCCGTCCACAAATGTAACATACTTGTTCCATATTGTGCCCATAGTGTAAAAAAGCTCACCAAGTCCACAAAGTGAGAGGGAAACACCAAGTTAGCAAGGAAACACTAGATGCCACAATGCTGCTCAATTCGCACTCTCAAGAACGGTTGTTGCGTTCAAGGCATCGCTGAAAATAGCACAATAGGCACGGATACCCCAAGACATCACCAATCAGCTCCTGCAGTTCAAACATGACCAGAAAACCAACGACGTTCTTGTTTAGAGTCTAGGATGTCATACACGTCCCCCAAGATGAGTTTCATGCATAACTCCTTCAAATAACGGCATCGGGGTCCACGGAAGAATGATTTCACAAGATAGCTACATGTCCGCTCTAGATCGAGCTCACCCAAAATGAGTGATCTATCTCTGATACCAACTGTCACGGGCCGACTCCTTTAAAGGCGCAGCGGATCAATCTTTTGCCCTTGTGGTGCTCAAACTCCACCAAGTTTAAGCCCGCCATAGCTCATTGACAAATCGAGTGTTGATGGTCTCACCCGTTTGAACATTAGGGCCCAATGCTTTGTCAAGCAAAATAACTTCACAAGGAAGCTCTGTCTTCACCTGGATGCCACAAGTAAGCCTAACGTCTCAAGTGCACCAAGCATGACATAAGTCGCTTCATAGCGCCAAGCTTACCTTAAGCAAGGTGCTTGCCCAACTTAGGTTTATGTCACCAAGGTGCCTAGCCACACAACAATGTGTTAGCAAAGGCCCTCGACTTAGCCGACAAGCCAACGTTGCATGCTAGGTCTTTAATAGCATCTCGAAGTGTCGTAGGGACAAGCATGCCTCAATATATGTATATTGGATGGCCACTTGGTCATGTGAAGCCCACAAGCCACCGAGGGTCAATCTCTTGCCAACGGCGTAGTCCTTGTGCAAACACGTGTGTTAGATTCCGCCTAAGGCCATTGCGCACCTTAGCGTTGCACCAACGTGTAGCATAAGTAAGGCAATGTCTCAATCCGTAGCTTGCTTATAGCATAATGTAATACCTCAATAGACTTGGTCAATACATAGTTTGATGCCTTCATTCAATAGCCCACATATACGGTGTCGCCTTCCAACCGCTTAGCTTAAGTCACGAGATCCCCTCGTGCAAGGTTGAACCCAAACCAAGCACTTGAGTTGGCACACGGGGCCTTTAGTGGTGCTCGATAGCCCATTCGGTCCAAAACGAGTCCCAAAGATGCCATATTGTGGGACATAATGGAAACAACGTAGTGAACCTCTCTCTCGGGGAGGTACGCGCAGTGCCTACATTATTGCACCGTCCACGGGGCTCCCAAACCCACATGGAGACTCTAGACACCCTTCTGGATGCCTAAAGCCCGCCCTTGAGTTGCCCCAAGGTTGCTCACTTGAAGCCCAATTTGGGCAGGGAGGTAGGTAGGTAGCACACCTTGCCCCTTTATATATGTTTGTTAAGCAATTAGCCCTTTGGCAGGAGGAAACATCAATATGTTCGAGGAGTCATAATGATTTTTCATAAATTCCACAAGTTGAGAAAAATCATGAAACTTGGTTGGGAAAACATTTCCCCCAAGACCTCTTTCTAGTAAAAATTTCAACTCGAAACTCCTTCATTTGGATGCCCAAACAACGCGCCAAAATTCTGCACTACATGCTGCTGGCTGCGCTAGTTGGCTACTAGCATAGGCTGCGGCCTTGCCGTTTGCTGGATATTTGTGGCCTACATGCTTTGGGCTACTTGGGGCCAATGTTAAGCCACGTTGAGGCACTCTTAATGGCCACTCTTGAGTACTCAAATGGCCACACCACCGCGAACGAAACGTCACGGAGTTAGCCTTGCAAGACAACCGTTGACAGTTGGCCATAGAGAAACTTGTCAAGGCTTCAATTAGGCATGAAATCATAAACTAAGAGGAGTGTTATTTCAGGTAGGCAACCTAAGAGGGGAGTGAATTGGGTTTCTAAATAAACTTTCAAATTAAACATATTAACCCAAATAATAAAAATAAATATGCTTAATAATATAAAATAGAGTAATGAAATAAAATGAGTAAAGGGAAGAGAAAACAAAGTCAGTGATTTATAGTGGTTCAGCACACTGGGCCTATGTGCACTCCCCAAGTGCACTTCCCAAGTATCCTCTTCGGGAATTTCTCCACTAGCTTCACAGGTAATAGTGAACCTTTACAACAAGTAATCAAACTGAATCACTCTGACTAGTTTCGACTCTAGTGCCTAGTCACACCTAACCAAGTGATTTTATACAAAAAAATCACTCACAAAAACTCTCTTTTACAAGAATAATAAGAAGGGTGTGAAAATCCTTTTACGATTTTTGCAAAAATTCTCAATAAATTTTCTTTCATAAAATACAATTCAATAAAGCCCAATACAATATTTGAGAATATTTCAATATCCTAAATTTTTCTCTTCTTCACTTCATATTTTTCTCTAACCAAAATACTTCTTATATAACAGAAAAACTATTCATTTGAGTCTTTTGATCACGAGGCGCTTCATGTGGAACACGGGCACGCTTTTTATCTTCCACAAAAATTGTAGGCGGAAGGTTGAAATAATAGACCAAGGGCTGCTTTTGATGAATAGTAATGGCTAATTTTTCAAAACATTTATCGTAAAATCAAAGGGTGCACAGTGCCTTGCATAGTAATTTTTCTATTAAAATATTTGAATGCATAGTAAAATCTCTTTAAATAACATTTATGTCAAATTTGAAAATATATACCCTTTCATAATTTTTGTAATTGTTGTAGAAATTTTAGATATATTCTAATGAAGATAACCCATCACCACGTGGGTGTATCAAATTTGTCAAATAATGAATAGTAATCAATTGATTTTTTTCAAACGTGAATAGTAAAATTAAAATTTATGCATAGTAACTTTCACAAAATTCAAACATGCACAATACTTGCACAGTAAAAATATATGATGCAACCGAAATTTATTTTCATATTTTGTGACAAATGATTGTAAAATATGTATATTAAAAAAATCACAATTTATCAAATAATATTTTAGATATCATCAAAATTAAGCTACATGATTAACAAGGAATTCTTGCTTACGCTAGGAATAGATAAGGAGACGAACTAAGTTTGGGTGGCGCAGGCAACCCATGGTTGCAATTTCTACTACAAATTCCCTCATTCTTTGTCTCGAATCATGGGTGACTCTTTTGACTGTAACTTGTATATTCGAGGCTGGTAGCACATCTCGGTACACTCTATCGAAACCTCCTTTACCAAGAATTTATATGTCTTTAAATCCCTTTGTGGCAATGGATAGATATATATGATTGAATTTGTAAGGGCCATATTGGACTTCGCAATCGTCTACCCTTGAGATTAGAAGGGCACTAGAGATCAGGACTAGCAGTATAAGAAATCCTATGAAGGGCAACACAATTACCGATGCCAATATTCTCTTTTTGTTTTCTTTCTCTATTTGAGTCCGAGTGATCTTGTGAAGGCGAGACATGTCAATCAACTTAGCTTGACCATTCATCTTAAAACTCCAACCTAGTATGTAATACGATAGAGCAAGTATGTCTCAAAGGTTGAAAAGCCTACATACATTCGGTCAAGCATGATTGGTGAAAGATCTAGTGTCACTGATAAGAGTGGGAGGTCATGCTTGGGTACATCAATTGGATAAAGAGTAACATTAAATTGCTTGTTTACTCAATTATATTCCATCCAAACCTGCATTGGGTCACCTCTTTTGAGGTTTAGATATTTGATAGTACCATTTTTACTAGCAGGAAAGTAACATGTATGAGCAGATATGATTGATTCCAAGCTCTTAATATTGATGCCAACATGATTGTCATCTATGTCCTTGAATTCTAAGTCTTGAAAGGTGTCTAGTTCAACAGCAACAATATGATTTGAACTATTCCCTATGTTGATATCATTCAAGAGCCTAAGATATCTATCAGGTAGAGCTTTCTGGAAATAGTTGGAAGGTGAAATAACAAAGACCACTCCATTTCTACCAATATCTGTGTGTGTCACGACCTAAACCCGCCCTTGTAGGTTTAGCATCGTAACTGACCAGTAATCTTTGGATTACCAAAGGCCTCCTGACAGATTTGCATAGAATAAGGGGCTGCGGAAGCAATCATACAAAATAGATAAGGTCCAATGAGCTGTGATAACATATATGGGACAGAATATTCCAAAACTTGTATATACATAAAAGTGTCGATCAACGAATATCATAATTACACAACATTTACAAAAGCGTAATATCCAGGACCCAACTTCACAAAACAGACAGAGACTAACATAAGTACAAAAACAACCATGTAACTAGACTTCGTTCGGAACCTCCTCGGGAGGCACAACGGTTGGCTGAAAAAAACAGAAATGAAGGCCGTTAACTCTGGCCCTGATCACGTGCTGGCTCACCTACATACATAATATAAACTGTGAGCGAAAGCTTAGTGAACAATAACAGAGTAAAGGGGTTTCAATAAATGAGTCCGTACAGATTCAGAAATCATAATTCAATTTCGTATCAAATTCATAATTTGTCCAGATCATATACAGAAATCATAAGTCATGCGTAAGTATACATGATACATCCATTAGCATTAACAGAGCAAATACAGAACAGATGCAGACACGTGAGGGTTACGAATAACCAGTTCCATAAAGGAACCTCCGGATTCGGGTAACAGAGAATAAATACGCTGAGCCCCATGATGGAGCCTCCTGCAGGTAACAGAGAGTGCGTATATTAAGTTCTATGATAGAACCTCGTCTGCAATGTACAACAGCAGATATCACATGATGCTAAGGATGTCACGAACACATATCAAAAATTGGACAATCATTCATTGTACAGAACATATCATTTTAGAAAACAGATCTTAATTCATTACACAGAAAATAAATAAAGTTGAACATAGCTTTACTAGGTTATTACTCATAGTTGGCCTTGAGACAGATAGACAGAGCAGATTGGTCAAACGGTACGCGGCATATGACCTAGATAACACATAATAGACATACACTTGAAACACACGTTCTAATTGTACATAAGTTACTTCGTTGGCTCTTTGTGTGTTTCTAACCTTTAATCCTCATTATGGAATCTTAAACATGGCCTAGAAATGCCTAGAATGGAATGAGGATGCAAGAATGCATTGAAAAAATTTCTTGAAACTTGCTGAAAATAAGGTCCACGCTCGAGCGTGGCTTTCCCCGCTCGAGCAGGCATGCAGACAATGAAGCTCCGCTCGAGCGTGACGTTCCATGCTCGAGCGGACTGCAAACTAGAAAAAGTACTGGTTACATGTTTTTCACGCTCGACGGATGCTCGACCCCCGCTCGAGCGTAAGACTCAGACCCTCGCTCGAGCATAGATTCCCTAGCTCGAGCGGACTGCAAAACACAGGAACTTCTAGGTATATGCATTTCACGCTCGAGCGTAACCCTCGCCGCTCGAACGGAAGTGCATGTACTCAGAGTGCACGCTCGAGCGTAAAGTTCCCCGCTCGAGCATGGATCAAATTTCTGGAAATTCCAGATTTGATCACCAAGCTCAAATTCGACTTTTGAAGCATCTAAAGCTCATCTTCTGGGCCAAAACTTGAGGAAATACATGAAGACTCATAATACAATATGTTTAAAGAACTATAACAAGAAATCATGGCCCAAAGGCTTGCCAATTGTACAAAAATTTAACTTGAAACTCAAGATTAACTCATGAACATGACTTGAATGCAATTCTTTGAACCAAGGTTCCCCAAAACATGATCAAATATGACAATATGACATAGAACATGAAGAATTTCTAAAACAAAGCTTGGATTAAGACATGCATGCAAGAATTCCTTAGGAAAACAACCTCAAATGCCATAAATTACATATGCATGCATGCATTGAGCTTTAATTCTCCAATCTTAGCTTAATTGACCACCTAACCCTCTTGAGTTCATCTACTTGGTGTCTCAAATACAAGGCTTAAGAATGTAGTTCTTACCACCCAAAGCTTCAAAATTGGCTTCAATCTCCTAGTCAATTCTTATTTGAGCTCAACCTCCCTCTACTCTTCCTCTCTCTCACGTTTTTCCCCTTAGAATAGGCTCAAAGTGTTTCAAGACCAAGGAAAGGAGATGAGTGGAATGTCAAAGTGGCCTTATAGGTAGTAGTTTGTCATAACTAATCAAATGACATTATTTTAATCAAATTTAATCGTTCCAAACTGAATTTTAATTAAGGCCAAGTTTGGCATATAGCCAAAAAGTCAAAAAGTCAAAAAGTTAAAAAGTTAACACTATTCACCAAAAGTCAACAATTACGGCTGCACAACTTCCAAGTCGAATTTTTCCCTACAAATCAATTTTTACAATTTTTTATTACACATTTTTTCATAAAAAGTCAAAAAGTTAACCCAAACATCCATATTTTCAACCTCCATTTTTTAGTCCAAAAAGACAAAAAGTACACTTATTTAGGACACCCCAAACATGGCCTAAATCTACCATAAATTTCTATAAATCCTAATTAGCACATAACACAAGTCAATTCCTGATTCGGACGCCGATAAGGCTTTCAATTCGCAAATTGAAGTTCAAGCTAGAACAGATCTTTCTACACCGAACAAATAGAGACACAAAAAATAATGCAATACAAATGCAAATAAATTCAGAATCCCTCCTAAATTACTGTTAGGCATAATTAAGTATAGATTAACGTTAATCATGGATCGGGGTTGTTACAGTGTGCTTTGGTACAATCTCAAATATAAAAGTAGTAGAGAAAGAGAAAACACTACCATTTGTGGAGTTCTTGAAATGGAGAGGAATGTCATAGAACTATAACCCATCTGTAGGAATGTAGTATTGTATTGGTTAACTTCAATGGGTTTGTTGTTTAAAATCAAACTCCAATTCACAAACTAGGAGCTATTGGGTTAATCAAGAAGGTTGAGGAATGATGAAGAAGAATAGGGAATGAAGATTGAAAGAAGTTGGAGAAACTTTAATGAAGCTTACCATTGTTGATTGTCAAAACCTCTACCATGAAGAAAATGAGAAAAACATGGAAATTAAGCTGTACCCAACTTATAGCCATCAGGTGTTCATACCTGGGCTTAGGCCTATCAATAGATTGATTTTATTGATGTTGATGAAAATGGGCAAGATCATGAGATAGAGAAATAAAATATTCCATTAGAAGAATTAGAGATACTATTTGTATTCAAAATTCATAAATAAAATTGAGTGCATTTTTCAAATTATATTCTTAAAATACATCATTGGGATCCCATTCTCATATCTTATCAGTGGTATTAGAACTAGAAGAGCCTAAATAGAACATAGCAAAGTCCAAAATTTGTCTAGAAATCAAAGTTCTCAAAATTCATTTTTGAGTATACCAAATTGAAGCACTCGTCGAGAAAATTTCAACAAAGAAAAAATTAAGCAAATCGGAGCTAAAATGAAGCCATACGAGCCAGTCAAAGTTTACCGATAAAAACTACTGGAGAAGATGAACCAGCAAACAAAACAAATTGTTTAATGCATTGCGGGTAGAGTTATAGTCGAGCCCCATCGAGTCGAGCCTCTGAGCCTCAAAGTCGAGCCACCAAAACCAACCTTTGACGACACGTTGACACGGGCTGATTGATCCAAGAGAAATTATTCAGGGCTTTGTAGAGCACAAATCTCAATAGATTTGAACGATCAGATTATTTTTGGCTAAATCTAAGCCATTTGAATTCCAATTACCACAATCTAATAGTTGTTTCTAGCTATTTAGATTATTCCGGACGTATCCATGCAGTCATAATTTGTAAATTCAATTTAGAAAAATTACAAATTTTATTTGAAGACCCACAATAAAAAATGAAGTACAAAATGAGCGAGCTTCACACTTATTTTTGGAATGTGTGGTCACCTGTTGCAATTCGATCCCCCTATGAAAGGCCTTGGACGAGGGGATTGATAATCTAGGCGAAAAGATGGTATTAGAAAATAGCTTGTTTGGCTTAGAGTGTTACCGGGCAATATTTTTGTTTTTTTGTTTTTTTTACATGTTGGGTATTTTTTTTTTGAACATTAATGTCTAATGTTGTTGTATTTTTTGTTATGTAAAAATCATAGTTTTATTTATTTTATTATTTTATATAAAAATAATTTAACAATTCTCACACTAACAACTATCATAAAAATAAATATAATTTTATTAATCACCTCACTATTAATTCCCCTCTTATCAATCCTCTCCATTTTACTTCTAAAAACAAACATGTCCTTAAAGATGAACTCATCCCAAGTACCATTGGAAGATGCAAATTTCAGGAGGGAAAAAAACACCATGATCATATAAGACATGACTGGCTTATTAATAGTTGACTTCTTCTTATAATTGATTTGATGGTTGTGAGAGAAAAAATAAAATAATTGTGATTTGGATATTATTAGTTATTTTAGTTTTTTTTTTTACTTTACTGACTATTCTAGAATTTTTTCCCCCCCAAACACCCCTTAATGATGATGAGAATGTAATAAAATTGACAATTTAATAAATATGCAAGAGAGATAAAGAGAACTCCATAATTTCTAAAGATTATAATGTATAAATTTTGGATTTATGAATAAAAATTATAAAAAAATAAATATAAAATAGATTTTTCTTTATTTGTCATTGTTAGAAAACTTTAAATAGACTATGCACCTTATTGAAAATGACATAATTTTATATTTTTTGAGTTATAATTAAAAAAAAAAAAAAAGAGTCATAACCAAATATATAAAAATCATAATTAAAAATTTAAAATAATATCATAATTAAAGAAAAAAAATGGGGAATTTTTTTACAGCTCCCTAATAATACTAATTTAGAGGCTAAAGGACACCCAAAAAAATAGTGATGCATGAGGTCCCTGAACAACTTGGCGCGCGTTTTTAATTATTTTTTTGGACCAAAATACCCTCACCGAAATCAATACAGAAACGATACTCCTTCCGACGTCTGAGTTCATTCCAAGCATCCACCATTTTCACGAACACAAGAACAGCACAATTAGGGTTTCAACATCATCTTCACGATCGACATTCGAGCTTCGTTCTCTTCTGCACAAATCATTCCCATTCCTTCCTCACAAATGTCTCTGACCTTCCTTAGAGCTTCGTTTTCACTGCTCATCGTCATCTCAGTCCACCTTCGTGACGTCACATCTTCATCTCAGGCCATATCAGCTCGTCATTCAAAGTTTCATCCTAACTCTGGTAAGTTTTTCTACAATACAACTAGATTTTCTCTGGAAACACAGTTAATTGCATTTTATATTAACCTTCCATAAATTAGGGTTTCACATTCGTTTTAAAAAGATACCTGAATTTGGAAAAAGTTATTTCTGTGTGTTTTGAAATTATTCTTGAACATGTTTGTGTGATTATTTCTACAAATTTCTCTGGCATTTGAATTTCTCTGATTTTTGCTTGATGTATATTTCTTCTTTCAATTTTCTATGCCATGTTTATTTTGAAAAAAACAATTTCTTGTGTTTTTATCTAATTTTTGAACGTGTTTCTGTAATTTTGTTTCTGTACATTTCTCTGTAATATGTATTTTGGACTGGACTGAATGTTTCTTATCTGACATATGTATTTTGGAATGAATGTATCACCCTTTCTGCCATGTTTATTTTGGACTGGAATGAATGTTTCTTCTCTGACATGTGTATTTTGAAAAAAAAGTTATTTCTCTGTGTTTCTATCTTATTTTTGAACATTTTTCTGCGATTTTGTCTATGAATTTCTCTGCTTTGAAAATTTCTCTGGAATATTTATTTTTCTCTGGAATGTCTATTACTCTCTTGCTTTGTCTAAGTTTGTCTGTATTCATAATTTTCTCTGACAAACATCACATCACTTCCTCCCCTTGTGTGTCTCTATCATGGTTAACTTTCTCTAGTTGTGTATGTAAATTTCTCTGGCATTTCAATATTATGAATATAAATTTTCTCTGGAATGGAAATTTACTCAAGAATGTGTAATTTCCTCCGGAATGTGTATTTATCTCTGGTATGTTTATTTTGTTCAATTCTTGGTTTCAATGTGGTGTAATTTTCAGTGGCTTGTTTACAATACTTTATTTATTTTATCTTGCTAATTGTGGAATGGAAATTTTCTTTGCCTTGCCATGTTTACTTTTCTCTGTCATTCATTTTCTCTGGTATGTTTACTTCTATATGTAATTTTAAGAATTATTGAAAATTTCTATCCCATGTTTATGATGCTTTGTTGATTTTCTCTGACATTTAACTTTTGATGTCCAATTTCTTCTAGCATGTCCAATTTTCTGTAAATTTCCCTCATCTGTAATTTTCTTTGACATCTTACACTTTCTCTTATCTGTAATTTTCTACCTTATCTGTAATTTTCTCTGACATGTCCAATTTTCTCTGGCATGTTCAATTTTCATTGGGATTTAATGTTGAAATCTTTATGTTTTAATCATTGTCTAGCAATGGCAAAACGTAAAAGCACCGAAACACCAGAAACACCAAGCAAGAAACATAAACTGTCTCAGTCTTCTTATGAGTTGCGATCAAACACCAGCAGCAAAGCACTGGAAACACCAACCAAGAAAGAACAACTCTCTCAATCTTCCTATGATCTAAGATCAAAAACCAGCAGCAAATCACCACAAACTCCACTCCAAATCACACAAGGTGATGAAGCAACTAGCATCCACATGAGTACCCCAACTTCAACCGACTCAACCTCAAGGGGCAAAAAACCTGCTAAACTCCACAGAAAGAGAGCTCACTACACCATTCAATTCCGATCCAACCTCTCGTCTGTTGTCTCATTTTTTCAAACACTTAAATTCAATTCAAAACAACTTGTAGAGCTTCAAAAGTCCCCATTCTGGTATTTGATCCAAACCCTAACCAGTGGAAGAATGGATCCAAAGAAATGTAAGAAATCCGATGATAATGTAGTTGCCATAATCAAATGTTACAATTAGAAAACAAAAGCATTCACTGTTGGTAAAAAGAACCTGACCTTCACAACAAACGACATGACCTTGATTTTTGGTTTAGAAGGAGGTAAACGACCCATGTCATTAAGATACTTTAAGAAGCCAAAATCTGCATTCCTAAGGAGAAGATTCCAAAAGGACACAAGGCTCACTGGTCCTGTTCTTAAAAACGCCTTGCTCAAGGCAATGAAAGGCAAGCAACCAACAGACTACAAAGATGTAGCAATCATTGTTACATTGTACTTGTGTCTCACCTTATTTTTTGCAACAAGTGGGAATTCAATAGGGTGGGTTTTTATACAGTATGTGGAACCTCTTGAATCCATGAAACAGTATGATTGGTCGGAGACAATCACATCAACATTGATTGATTCTATCATGGCATTGCACAAAACCCCAGAAAAAGTTACGGGGTGTGTCATTGCATTGCTGGTAAGTATAATATCCATTCAAATTTGCAGTTATCATACTTACAAATTTGTGCATTTAGAAAATTTTATTTACTTTAATTTTCATCACAGCATTGGCTATGTGAACATGCAACTATCATTGACTCGGAACACAGTAACACAATTGACTTCCCGAGATGTGCGAAGTGGAACCTGCAAACCTTGACAAAACAGCTGCAGAAGACACCATTCCACTCTCTTGCACCTCGACAGGTTAATTCCTATTGCTCCTAAAATCTCAGTGAAATTCCAAAATATCTCTAACAACTACTTTGTTTCCCTCATTGTGCATTGATTGTTTAAGATCAATTTTCTCTCAACTATCAATTTATGCTTTCATCTTTGGTACAAACTTGTTCATTTCTGCATTGTAATCAATTTTCTCTGCAATCCAAATTTCTCTGACCACAATTGTAACACATTAACTTGTATGCCCTGATTGCTTTTCTCTAATATCTGAATTATGTTGTTTCATAATTTTTGGCCCATAACTTATTTGCCTCGATTGTTTTTCTCTAATATCTCAATTATGTTGTTTCATAATTTTCTCTGCCCATTACTTATTTGCCTTGCATCTTTGATAAACACTGCTTATTTCGCCTTCTAATGAATTTTCTCTAGAATCCAAATTTCTCTCGACACAATTATAGTCAAACATTAACTTATATGCCTTGATTGATTTTCTCGATATCTAAATTATGTTGCTCATTTCATAATTTTCTCGCCTCATAAAATTAACTCCTTGTCTGTAATTTTCTCGCCCATACAATTTTCTTTGAAGTTTGTTTCCCATTAGTATCATTTAGATGAATTTTATTTTCCTTATTTTAATTTTTCTCTCGGAATTTTGTAACATTTCTCTAATAAAAGAGCCTCCTGTTACAGATAGATAACAAGCAGCTAGTCAAAAACCCATCAGAGGAGTTCTGTCTTGGTAAAAAGACAAAGAAAGAATCAAAAAAAGCAATTGTCAAATTCAAAGAGAAATTACAAGATTCATCTGAAGGTCAAGAAATTGTCAAATTCAATGAAGAAGGTAACCGAAAAAGAAAGTGAAAGCAATGGACAAGAAGCTCAAGCAAGCAGTGGAGAAGAAGAAGCCAGAGAAGAAAGTGAAAGCAGTGGAGAAGAAGAAGCCCGGGAAGAAAGTGAATAAATAAAAGCAGAAGAAAAATAACAGAATGAACAGAAAAAAGAAGATAGTGAAGAAGAAGATGAAGAAGAAGAAGAAGATGAACAGCAAGAAGAAAACGAGCAAAGTGATCAAGAAGAACGTATTGAGCCAGTGGACCAACAACAATTTGAGGAATCAAAGGACGCCCAAATTGCTGATCTGCGTAAAAGATTGAAGGCACTTTCTCAATCTAAACAAGAAGAAGACAGAAATTAGATGGAAATACTTGCTGAAAAGGATATTTCAATAAGAACCTTGGCATCACTTAACTCAGAACTTCAAGAAAAAGAAAGCACAATCCAAATGAAACTAAGGATGTTGGAGCTTGAAAAGGAACATGATATGAAAACAATTCAACAGTTGAGGAATTCAAATTCAGAGCTTGAAACAGAAAATGCTAAATTGCATGAACAAGTACAAGAACTTTCAGTCCAACTAGCAATACAACCATACAGAACACCAACACAACTTCAACCACAAGGTCAGTGAAAATCTTGACCCACAAAAAGTCAAGTCCTTGAGTCAGCATAACTCAGAGAAATTTCTATTTATTATAATTTTTTGACATTGGTAATTTTCTCTGGAAGTTATATTTCTCTGAACACATTAGTTTCTGCCAATTATTTCTATTGATTTTTACTGCTCATTACATCTTCTCTGTCTATTTTCTTATTCCATTTTTGGGATTTGTTTGATTTTCACTGTGCCTAGTTGGAATGCAAGTTGAACAACAACCAACAACCCAACAAGAAGAAATGGCACCCAAAGAACAACCGAAACAAAAGACGAAAGTCTATGGTAACTGGAAAATATTGAATCACATAAATTTATATATTGAAATATCATCTGTTACTTCAGAGAAATTTCACTTTTACTAATATTTTCACTGTCTACAGTCAAAAAAGATCCGACGTCAATGATCAAAAATTTAAAGGCAAAAGAAAGGAAGGAAAAGCAGCACGATCCAGAATTTCAATATCCAAAAGTTGCGAAAGTGACTAGAGCTTCAAAACAAGCTGCAAAGCAAGTTGAGCAAAGTACGAAGGACAAAGAAGTGCTTGATGCTGATGCGTACATCTTGTCTCAACCTCTAAACATCAGAAAATCTTGGGTGTTTCTACAAACTCTTCCGATTTCAAGATTGATAAAAGATCACGTAAAAGATATGTTGCAGCACATATCAAACGTCTCTGGACTTGAGTAAGTACAACAAACAAAATAGAAGATAACAAACAACAAATTACAAACTTATATTGCATTAACAACAATTTAATTTCCACAAACTCGTCTTGTAAGGCTTTAATTTGGACAAGTGAGTTGAACCTCATTACCTTCGAAGACATTGGAAACCTAATAAAGCAAAAAGAAATTGCCAATAATGTAAGTCTTTCCGTTTCATCAAAATTTCTCTGCAATGTTCCATCAGCCTTTATAAACCAATATTACAATTACAAATCATATTTTTCAGGTCATTGATGGCTATGGGGAGATACTTTTGGCTGACCAAATGAGAGAAAGACAACAACCAACCTCATTTTTTTTCACATCCATGAGCTTAGTATGTTACTACTATTTTATTTGATTTTCTCTAGAATTTACTTATTACTTTCCCTTCTTAAGATACTTCTTGGATTTTCTCTGAACAAAACCATTTTTGGATTTTCTCTGAACACAGAATTTCATCAGGATGACAGAAAATCAATCTTTTCGAGTGTCCTTATTTGACAAGCATATTGAAACAGCATAGAGGAACTACAGGTTCCTCCATTTCCCAATAAACACTGGAGGTAATGAGAAGTCCACAAACCGAAATCATCGACCTTGCTTGTCCTCGACAAACAAGACAGTTTATGGAGGTTCTACAACTCACTGAAGCCAATGAGGGATGATGCAGAAGACAAATATGTCAAAGATGCAAAACAATTGGTAACCAGTGCAAATTTCTCTGATCCATCATAATCTTTATGTGATGATAATTTTCATACAATTCCATTGATTTGTCTGTAAATTTCTCTGTTATTTAAAAATCATTTTCTTGCAGCAAGAATATGTGGAGAATTTTTTGAAAGCTTGCCTTGAAACAGACGCTCAATCACAACCCTCTTTCAAGTTGATAAACTCACAAAACACAAGTTACGACTTTAAGTATGTCAACAATGCTCCACAACAAGAAAGTGATTCGTAAGTTTCATACATCTATAAATAAGATACTCTGATTTGCATGTTTCTTAAAACTAACCATTCCTATAATTTGTATGTAGTCTGGATTGTGGCCTCTTTGTCTGCTATATCATGAAACAATATAGCAAGCATGAACCAATCAGCTCCAAATTGTCCACACAAGAGATCAGGTTGATGAGGGCAGAACTCATAGAGAGATTTGTCACCGATGTTGGCCGATCATGAACTGAACCAATTGAAATACCTCCAGAACAACCAAACATGTAATAGTGAAACTAGTGAAAGGAAAACAATGTACATAGCCAGACAGAGAAAATTGTCTCACATATATGTATATATCCATACAGTATTAACCGTTCAGTTTTTTGTTGACACATCGAAGCAATACTGATGCTTGACTTATCCATATACATCCTTTCTTGACTAATGTAAATTTCATTTTTTTTTTTATATCTCGACTAATGTCAATTTCATACCTATCGATGGTTAAATATATATATATATATATTTATTGTGATTGTCAACACAATCCACATAGAGAAAATTGTCTGCTTAAATTTCTCTGGTATCATATTACCAGAATTCAGAGAAATTTAACTCGTACAGTCCCAACGGGATGCCTATATGATCATGTAATTTGTAGTGCTTTGTGTTGGTACAAAACAATCATCAAACTCAACAAAACACAAAAACGAACAGTAATTTTATCTGCTACTATAAAATTTCACTGGATGAATTTGAAATTTTTGAGTTGTGAATTTCTCTGGGTTGGTGAGGAAAATTTCTCTGGCTTTGAGCAAAATTTATGAGTTGAATTCATTCTAGATAAATTCTTCCCTGGTCCAGAGAAATTCTTAACTCAGAGAAATTTCAAAAAAGCATGATTTTGTTTCTTGGTTGTACTTACTGCAATAATTTTGTGTATGCTCTGTCTGGTATGCACATTTCTTGAAATGACTGATATGAAGTTACCACAAATTCACAGAGAAATTTAACTCGTATCATGCCAAAGAAGGTGCCTATATGATCATGCAATCTATAATGCACTGTGTTAGTACAAAGCAATTATCAAATTCAAAAAACAAAATCCACACAAGATTTTTATCCGCCATTGTCAAATTTATATGGATGAATTTGAAGCTTCAAAACACATTACACAAAATTTTCTCTGCCATACCAAATTTCTCTGCATAAATTTGACAGGTATTACAAACCCAATGCCTATAGTATATATCAACAAACACAATGCACACTTTAACTGATATTGCAAAAATTTCTCTGGATGAATTTGATTGATATTATTATATACACTGTCTAAAAAACACATTTCACAAAACAAAATACACAAACTAATCATCAAATGTATTATTCAATCAATAAAATATATTATTCTCAACTATTTAACAAAGGTTCCTTGCATGTCCTCTTATTATGGTGACTAATACTCCCATAACGACTACACTTAATCACCCTTTTAAACTCTCCAGTAGAAGCAATTCTGTTCTTCTTCGGCCTCCCAGCTGGTCTCTTGCTCAATGGAGGTAAAATCATAGTATCTTCAATGCTACACACAGGTTTTTCAACAGTTGGAACTGGGCTAATCGAAAACGAGTACGCTTGACGATACATATCAGCATGAAAAAATGGTTCAACAAATGAATTCAAATTTCTTCCACTCCTAAAAATTGCAAGAATAAAGATGTTGACATGGATACCCATTTATTTCCCATTTTCGACACGAACAAGTTCTCAACCCAAGATCAACCATAACCGAAGGAAAACAATGCACTTCAAAGACATTATCAGACGACAAACTCACATTCCATGTCCTTCCATCGAAAAAATACTTCTCCAATACACTATCCATACGAGGACATAGAACTTTATTCCATTTACTAGAGAGCAGCTTCCTATCAGACCTCATATTCATAATTTGCAACCGTATCATGTCCACCAAATTTGTTATTGGCAAGTGCCGAGCATCTCGTATCTATGAATTGAATGACTCAGCAACATTTGAATGCATCTCACCATAACGTTTCCCTGCAAAATATGCATCACTTCAATTTTCATATGGTAAACTTCTCAAGAAAGCAATCACAATGTCTCCTCCCTCACTTTTTAATTCATTTAACTTGAAATGAAATGATGCCTTTGTTGGCGCATATGCACATTCTGAAAACTTGGACACAATCGTCTCCCTAACTAAATTTGTATTTCCCCATGACAACTTATCCCTCAGATTTCTCTTTAGATGTTCAAGACAAAATCCATGAAAGCAGTTAGGAAAAAACCTAGCAATTCCCTTCACAATACCACAATGTCGATCTGATATGAAACTTATCACCCTTTCTGATCCCAATACTCCACATAAATGTTCAAGAAACCAACACCAATTGTCTTTATTCTCAGCATCAACAATAACAAAAGCTACAAGGAAAAAACCTACAAAACAAATAGGAACAAGCATATCAGATATACACATGCATAGAAAATTAGAACAATAAACAATCAGAGAAATTTGACACTGCCAACATCTAGACAAAAAATCACTTAGTGCCCAACTCCAGAGAAAATTCACACATTGGCAACATCCAAAGAAAATTGACTTAGTGACCAACTACAGTGAAAATTCACACAATCATAATATCCAGAGCAAATTCACTCAGTGATCACCTATAGATACAATTCACATAATGACAAAATCCAGAAAAAATTCACATTGACCAAAATCCAGTGAAAATCCATACAGGCCAAAACCAGAGAAAATTTAAAGTGTCAGAGAAAAATCACATTCACTGAATTCCTACATGTATAGAAAATTCACATAGTTAGATAAAATTATATATATTTACAATTACCTTCATTCCCATCTTTCCCCGTTGCAGCAAGTATAACTCATTTGTATCGCCCTTTCAAAAATGTTCCATCAAGAAAAAGCAATGACCGACAATATTTGAAACCAGCTGTGCATGCATGAAAGAAAAGCCACAAACACTATTTTGAAACGCTTGTTGTTTTCAAAATCTAACTCAAAACGACTACCTGGATTGTTTTTCAATGCCTCATCAAAATACCACCGTAATTGATCAAATGACAAACAAGAATCCCCATATGTACTACGTTTTTCTTTTTCAACACCCAACCAACCACAGTTATAACTGATTGAGACCCCATACTTGTCTTTCATTTCATTCACAACATCCACTGGATGAGTTAAAGGTTTTGCACTTACCTCGTCAACTATCAGCCCAGAAACTAAGCTGGAAGTCATCCTCGAATGTTTACTCGTACGAACTGCCACACCACACGTATGTTCATTGTTCAAAGTCTTTATGTAGAAGAACCCATTTGTTTTTTCAACAGAAGCATGTACACGCCACATACATCCCCTTGATTCCTTATATGCACATTCTGCCGTAACCCTCAGCTTGTCATTTTTAACATACGTAAACTGAAAACCAACCTCAATAGCATACTTGCACAAAAAAGTACGGAACTCAACCACACCACCCTCAAACTTTTGTCTAACACTCGTAATATTATTCCGCCAACGAGTCGACAATAACATCTTTTCTTGGTGAGAACAAAACTTAGAGAGTGAATTCCTTTCAATATCCACCAGCCTATCACACTCACCATCTACAACATCTACCCAATTACGCCCCACTTCATCCTCTTCATCAAAAGTACCACATCTAGTAACTGAAACATCAACTATATCAACACCGTGTGCACAAACAACCCTTAACATATTCAAAAAATCAATATTATTTCGAACCATACAATTCGGATGGCCCAAAATAGAATATGAAATACACATAATCTCAGGTTTCAAATTCTTCCATGTTTTACACAAAATTCCAACAAATTCCTCAAAATTCAATTCGCATGAAACATTAATGACAATAGTATCATTCCCATATTTACACAAAGAACAACATCAGACCGCCCATTGAAATCAAACAAAAAACAAGAAAAATACTTTAGTTAACATAGAAACACTTCACAAGAACAACATAAAAGTCCAGAGAAATTTTTAAAAATTATAATTTTCTCTGAACTTAAAATAAAAGTCCATAGACATCTACAAACTGATATTCACCTTCAAGATGATAAAAAATAAAATCACAGAAACTCAATGAATCACAAAGAAATTTACTGCTAACTATTAAACACAATCATACAAAAAAATCCAAGTCCAGAGAAATTTACAATCATAGAAATTTACAAACTGAAAGTGAGTAACAAACTTACAATTTTCTCTGAACTACAAATACAAGTCCAGAAAAATTTGTGAACTTACATTCACTTTCTCATATTCTATCTGCATTAGAAACTTCTAATAATATGTCCACATACACTTATAATTTTTTCTGGACTACAAAAACAAAAGTGCAGAAAATGAAATTTCGCTGGTTTAAAAAAACAGAACAAAACTGATATTCACCTTCACAAAACTGAAAAAAATTGTTTAACATAGAAACACTTCACAAAAACAACATAAAAGTCCAGATAAATTTCTAAAAATTATAATTTTCTGTATTCATAAAATAAAAGTTTGTTTGTATTCAATTGCCTCTGTCTAACTTTATCTGTATTCATAAAATAAAAGTCCAAAGACACATCTACAAACTGATATTCACCTTCAAGATGATAAAAAACAAAATCACAGAAACTTAATAAAACAAAGAGAAATTTACTGCTAACTATTAAACACAATCATAGAAAAAAATCATATACACTTTATATATGAACTTTACACTGATATTGCACTTATAGAAAAAGCCAGAGAAATTTACAAACTTATATACTATCTCATATTCATTTTATCGCACAAATTTATGAACTTACATTCACTTTCTCATATTCTATCTCCATTATAAACTTCTAATAATATGTCTATATGCACTTATAATTTTCTCTGGACTACACAAACAAAAGTACATAAAATCAAATCTCTGGTTTGAAAAAACATAGAACAAAACTTATCATTCATCATCATGTTGATAAAAAACAGAGCACGAAAAATAAACACTAAACATCAAAATCAACTACACTGTCAACACTATTTCAAATTGATCAAAAAAACAAAAGAATGAAAAATTAATTCCAAAAATAAAAATCAACTCTATAAACCTGGCCTCTCTCGAAACAAAAATTCAAAACAAAAGTCAAATTCTATGTGGAATCTAAAATCGAAAACAAACCTGATTCAACTCCACTCAAAAACCTACGCGATCAATACACTATCAACACTCCTTGAAATTGATTCAAAAACAAAGAATCAAAACTCCGACGAAATCTCCGACGAAATCAACACGATTGTAGCAATCTTTCTCGTCAAACTCCACTCAAATCTCGACGAAATCTCATCATGAAATCTCCACTGAAATCTCCGACGAAAACTCCGACGAAATCTCTCCTGCGAATTCGGTTTCCAAAATCTATCAGTTAAGTCAATAATATTATATTCAAACAAATTTATGTTATAAAGGAAGGGTAATTTAGGTACTTTATAACCTAAAATAAATTTCATGGATCTTAGCCATTAAAATATATTATTTTGGACCTTTCTTCCTATCAAAAGTAGAGGAGGGACCTTAGGCCAATTTTTTCAAAAAAAATTGATCATAATTTAAAAAATATCATAACTAAATGTACATATAACATGTGAAGTGTATAATAAAACTCACCTAAATATATATATATATATATATATTCTATTGCTACTGATGAATAAAATTTAAAAAAAAAAAAAGTTTTGCAGAAATGAAAATACAACCAAATTGAAAGTTGTTTGACTTTTCCTATTTTAGCACATTTTTTAAAATTTTTTTAATCATATTTGATTGTTTTGGAAATTTAGTTAAAAATTAATTTTTTTTTATAAAATTTTTCTTAAAAACACGCATAAAAAAAATATAAAAATAATATAACTTAAAATAAACTAGGAATCGAAATAGCTTTCATTACCAGTTTGCAAGTCTCCAAAAATGGAGAAAGCCCAAACAATCCCGAAACTAGTTAAAAAGCCCAAAGCCTTGCTGCTTCTCACTGCTCTTCGCGCTCTTCTCTCACGACCGCCGTTGTCTCCTCTCCTCCTCCTCCTCCTCCTCCTCCTCGTCCGCTTCTTCTGACAGCGCCAGGAAAGAAGGTGAGAACAGTTTCAGACACTATTGCAAAGTTTGAGTCTTTCATCTATGTGGTCTCTATTCTGGGTCTGTTTATATATTATGCTGACAATTGGTTTGTATTGTTGTTTGGTTGCTGAGAATTTAAGGGAAAAATATTAGAAAGAAAACACATTAATTTTCCCCATAAACATGCAAATTATAAAAGATTCTACTTACAAGAAAATTTATACCTACTTCCTTTAAGCTCAGTCTCTCAGTCCTTTTGGTTCTTTGCTTCTTAATTTTTATGAATAATAAAAAATATTGTATCAATGCTGATCTTGTTTTCTACCAAAAAAAGTTTAAAGCTTGAACCACAAAATGGCACGGACAAAACCGCGTAAACGGAAGCGTAGAGAAGAGAAATATGATACAGAAGACATAGAACAGTTTATGGTAGAGGAAATAGATGGGGTAATGGGTAAAGAGGAGATAGAAAATGCACCAGATGAAGAGAAAGAAACAGAAAATGTAGACGAACTTGCCGGTATTCCGATTCAACCGTATGATCACAAGGCCCAGACTGGGGCTATTTTCATTCTTGAGAAGGCTTCTTTGGAAGTTGCAAAACTCGGAAAGGTCTGTATAAATTTTTATTGTCTTTTTCGATTTCTATATTCTTTCTTAAACTTATTTCTGTTGGGTTTAGGATTATGGTGCTGTCAAACTTTTATTGTAGTTGTGTTTCTTGAGGGTTAAGGATTTAGGCTTCAGCATTTTGGTTGGGATTTCATAAGGATCTTCCGTCATAGGGGAATGTTTCAAATTTTTGTTGTAGTTTTGTGTTTGTTGAGGGACTTTTTATTTATTTATTGTCTGCATTAAGTGCTTCAGGATATAGGCTTCAGCTTTTCATCATGAATTTTGGTTGGGTTTCTCAAGGATCTTCCATCATTGGGTTTAAAGTATCTCTTCATCTGTGCGCGAGCACACATGATGCATGTAATTTTGCCTAACAGATTTTTTCTATCCATACAGAGTTACCAGCTTTTGAACTCAGATCATGACAATTTTCTGAGAAGTAATAACAAAAATCCTGCTGATTACCGGCCAGATATTGCTCATCAGGTACTGAACTTTGGTGTTACGGTCCAGATCCTTTTGTTAAAAAGTTCAGTTGTTTTAACTTTTTTGTTGTTTACATATGGTCTAAATTGGTATGTACTAGTCTAAATCATGGTTATCAGGAAACACCAGCATCCTAACAATTTATGTTCCCAAAACATTGTACATTTTCATTTGAGAACACCCACATTCAGAAAGCATTGTATCACTTTCATTCTAGAACACTGAGTATAATGATTAGAAAAAGCTGGTTCTTATTCTTTGGTTTAATTATCCTATTATAAGATGAAACATTCGAAAAGGATAAAAAAAAAAAAAAACTACGAAATAGAGGATTTTTGCAGGAGATAAATAAAAGAGGGCCATAGTGGAAGGAGAACCACTCCACATTTAGAACTGTCTAATTACATTCCAACTATGTAATCTGCGTAGCCTTAAAACCAAGGTATTTTGAGTGTTTATACCATATTCCCGTCCTCTTTTTTGTTTTGTGAGGGGATTGGGGACAGTCATGGGCCGTATGGGTTGGGTTTGTGGAAGAGCCTTATGAAGATGAGATGAATTTACTAAGAGAATTGTTTTTAAATTGGGTAATGGGAGTAGAGTGGAGCTTTGGCTTGACTGTTGTATGGTCACCCTTTGGAGGATTTGTTTTCCTGATTTATTTGATTTGGCAATTGGTAGTGGACAAGGATGCTTCAGTTCAGGAGAACTTGTTGGTTTCAGCCTCAAAATAGTGCAGCGGTGTGGAGTTCGTTGGCCATTTTGATCGGCTTACATTTCGTTCTACATAGTTGCATTGTCCAAAACTTTTTAGTAGCCAGTTGGTTACTTCTCTAGTTAATATTTATGAGGCTTATGTTAAATTGTATTAACTTGTTTTTCCAACCACACTGATCATAAAGTTATGCCTTCCAGGCTATCCTAGCAATTTTAGATAGCCCCCTAAATAAAGCTGGGAGATTATGAGCATTGTATGTGAAAACGGAGAACGGTGTTCTATTTGAAATTAAACCATATGTTCGTATTCCAAGGACATATAAGCGCTTTTCTGGTATCATGTGTAAGTTACCCAAACACTTATTTTGCTATATATACTATCATTTCTTTCCATTGTTTTGCCTTGTAGGAATTCCATCGTCTTTCTCCTACTTTCTAAGTCTCTTAATAATCATTTCAGCGCTGCTGCTACAAAAATTGAGTATAACTGCTGTTGGTGAGAGTGAAAAACTATTGCGTGTGATCAAGAACCCTGTAACACAATATTTACCGCTCAACTCTCATAAAATAGGTAAGCAATCCTTTTAAGTGTTCTTATCTGATGAATTGGCATCAAGCAGAAATGATAAAATTGCTTTCTTGCATATCAGGCTTCTCCTATAGTTCAGAAAAATTGGTTGATATAAGAGACTATGTGGCTGCTGTTAGCGATGATGTGAATTTTGTTTTTGTGGTATGTCTAAAGCTACTTATGCTTTAAAATTTGTATGCACTTGATTGGTACTTCATTCTTGACCCCATGCATGTACAGGTTGGTGCAATGGCCCATGGGAAAATTGATATTAAGGATTATGCAGATGATTTTATCTCAAGTAAGCTAATTCTGAATTTTTTTCGTAACTTTCTTGAATATATATATATAGTAGAAATTATGCCTCCTACACATATCTTTTCGCATCTAATTTCCTCTCTTTGGTGTGCTTGTCATCTTTGTCAATGCTATCTAGATGGTAGTGGTTTAGTTGGTTTAGCATCTTATTTACATAGTGCTGAAGGAATTAGTTTATCTTGTGTGCGGACTATTGGAGATTGAATGCCTATTTAAGAAGCACGAACATGGACATGAGACAAAATGATTTTAAAAAAATAAGACATGAACACGGAGGGAATATGGCAAATTTTTCAATATACTTTTGTTTGCTATTTATATGAATATAAATTTAGGTCACATAGATAAAGTGGCATCAATATATATATACATGTGGGTGTATTTTTTTACTTTGATCCAAATCAACTTTCTAAAATATTTATGAATAAAAAATTCACCTGAACATAGGACACGTGTGTCAGTGAAGTGTCCCCAAAGTGTCCTATAGGAAAAAACAAAAAAATAGGCGTGTCTGACACGCGGACACACGTGAATGCGGCATGTCAGTATTCCGATACTTGTTGGACATGTACACATCATCTATTTTGGAGCGCCCTGTGCTTCCTACGTATTGGACACCGACAAGGCATCCATTTTGGATTACCCGTGCTTCCTCGATGCCTATCTATTACAAACTATATTGTGCATTGGTTGTGTTGGAATTTATTGCAATCTTGATCAAGTTGTGTTAATCCTCAAGGTAGGCTTGTTGGTTGAAAGTTGCTGAAGAATGTCTTCTATATACTTGTGAGCAAATAACATATCATGTATAGTCTTCTACTATCAAATCCATCTATGGAGTGGAACCGTAATTTTGGATTGGTTGACATTATAACAGTTTATATATCCAACTATATATATATAGATTACAAAGTTTTAAGGTCCGTTTAGTCACATATACATACCACTTTACTCAAAGGTCTCATGAGCATACTGCATAAGTCTCCTAAGGATTCTGCGGTTGTTCATCTTGTTTGTTTGCCGATGTTTCTTGGACCTTTTGCTTTAGCCTGGAATACCCATATTGACACCACACAAGATGGTATATATATATGCATATAGGCTTGTTTGGGATAAACTAAAATAGTCAAAAAGTCAAAAAGTTACTAACAAAATAAAAAAGTCTATACTATTTTTTTTTTTTTTGATAGGTAAAAAAGTCTATACTATTTAAGGGTAGCTTGTAGGGGAAGCCATTAGGGCAAAATTATTATTTTTTCCTTTGAATTTAACTAACCAAAAAGTCAAAAAGTCAAAAAGTCAAAAGGGTAAAATGATCATTTTGATTTTATTACACATCTTAGTTGAAAAGTCCAGCCCACACTTCTCCTTAAAACCCAGGTATTGAGGAGAGGGAAACTAGAGCCTTATAACTAGCACAGATGGGGCAATTCCAAGCGATGTGGGACACATTTCAACATACTCTTCTGGACCACAACACACACTAGCTGGAGAAATAGCCCACCAGTCAAACTAGAGCCTTGTAACTAGCACAGATGGGGCAATTCCAAGTGATGTGGGACACATTTTAACATACTCTTCTGGACCACAACACACACTAGCTGGAGAAATAGCCCACCAGTCACAGGCCCAACCAAGCTCTGATACTAAGTTGAAAAGCCCAGCCTATATTTCTCCTTAAAACCCAGGTATTAAAGAGAGGGAAACTAGAGCCTTATAACTAGCACAGATGGAGCAACTCCAAACGATGTGGGACACATTTCAACACACCTTCTTGGACCACAACACACACTAGCTGGACAAATAGCCCACCAGTCACAGGTCCAACCAAGCTCTGATACCAAGTGGAAAAGCCCAACCCACACTTTTCCTTAAAACTCAGGTATTAAAAAGAGGGAAACTAGAGCCTTATAACTAGCGCAGATGGGGCAACTCCAAGCGATATGAGACACATTCCAACAATCTTTTTGTAAAAAGTTAAAAAGTTATCCCAAACATATATCTTTTTTTTTTCCTCTACTTTTTTAATTAAAAAGTCAAAAAGTGCACATATATAGCACACATTCCAAACAACTACTAAATTAGATGGGAGGTAGAAAAGTTACACGTGGACATGCTTTGACCCCCATGTAACGTAGAGATGTAATCCAGAACTGATTGTTCAAGTAGATATTGGTCCAAACTTAGAAGATTATGTGCTAATATGCTGTTTAATATCAATTGTTATTTGGTTGCACAATTATGATACATTATTTTGTTGTTCTCAGTTTTTTTTTTTTTTTTTTCCCCCCCCGTCAAATCCCAACTCCCAATTTGTGCAGTTTCTGGCTATCCAATGAGTGCAGTAGGCTGTATTTCAAGAATTTGTGGTGGTTTGGAGCACAAGTGGAAAATCTTGTAAGCCCAGCAATCAGTCAAGTATCATCTACATATTCGGCGCTTTACATCTCATTTTGTGGTGCTATATGTATTCATTTGGTGCCATGAACCAAGGTTCTGTGGAATTTTGAATCATAGCATGTTTCTTCCAATTTTCAATTTTTTCAAAGTAGGGATTGTTATCTATCCTGCACTTGTAATATGATTAAGGAACATAAATTTTAATGTCTATTTATGCTTTATTATTTTCAGATGATTGATGTAGAAAATTTTCATTGAAGTTTTTTTATGTTCTTACGAAGCTATTGCCATGCAAGCGTTGATTATGGTTGATTGATGAAATAAAATGTTGCTGGAAAAAGTCTGGGGAAATCATACAATGGTTTGCCGTTAAAAGTTTGGCAAAAGGCTTGACAGTCCATCTGAGGTTGGGTTGCATTGAACACTAGCCCAAACCCAACTAAAATTTGTTGGTAATGCTTCCCTTACTGTTTTCTGTTTTCCTTTTTAGTTTTTTGAAAACTGGAAATTGATTTCATAATTGTCAAAAAAATCTGAAACAAAAAAGGGTGTTTTTACTTTTATCCAAAGCAAGTTTTCATTCTTTTTCTCTCTTCCAACCACCACCCACAGCTGCCACTGGCCTCTGGCACCTCTAGTGACCTCTAGCTAACTCCGGACACCATTCTACCTGTGATCTCTGACCAGCATCTGGCAGCCCTCTGCCACCAACTCTGGAGGGTACCTCAAGCCATCACCACCGTTAATAACTTATTAAACATGTTTATTTATTTTTGTTTCTGTCTTTCTGTTTTTTCAGACAAAAAGCAAAAATCTGCCAACGTTGTCAAATGACTAGGTTATCTTACAAATGCAATAGTTAGTAGTTACAGAAATTGAACTCGAGTCTCCTCATATCCCAACTTCATGAACATGCATTTTTACATGGTGAGAAGCAACTGTTGAATGAGATCCACCTCATGACATGGCGACTACCTCATGACTGGAGTTGGTGCACCCCGCCTTCCCAGTGAGGAAAAAATAAAACGAGGGAAAAGAAGTCAGTTACGCAAACCAACATCAAGAATGTAACGTGACTGACACTGCATATTTTAAATATTTAAAAAACAAAAACTGCACAAAAGTAGTCTGGTTGAAGCGTAGCTATCATAATGTGGGTCAGCTAGTCTAATGAAGAAAAAAAAGAGAGAAGAGGTGTGAAAGAGAAAATGGAAGAACCAAAAGTTGTTTATCCCTTCATTCAACCACATATTAATTCCAATACAGTACATCTTCTTCTCTTCATTTTTTGAGAGAAGCAGTGGGATCCATTTTGTTTGTGTTTAACAAAAAATGTGAATGTCCTTTCTCAAATTTTTTTTTTGGCAATGTTTGTTAAAGAAGTTAAATAGTCTATTTGTATTTGATTTGAGAATTTTGTCAAATACTTGGCATGTTACGCTACAGTGTTTTTGTGTCTATACCAACCACACTTTGGAATTTTAGCAGACAGTTGGCATGTTACATGAAAAATAATATATATTTCTGACTCTTTAAGTATCTGGTGTTCCTTGATTCCATTGAATTTTATGAAAGAACAGATTGAACATATTAGTGAGTAGTTGGAGAGGGAGAAAAGAAGCAAAGTCCCAAGAAGACTAATCATTTAGAGCCCTTTGTAGCAATGGATAGATCCATATAACTGAATTTGTATGGGCCATAAACTTCTTCTTCCTTGAGATTAGAAGAGCAAGATTGGGTAGGAGTACAACAAATTCTATGCAGGGTAATACAACACAACTGCCAATGCCAACAATCTTTTCCTTGTTGGTCATGGCGGATCTTAGGAAGGCAACACAGCTCAATCTAGTGTGTAATACGAGATGTGCAGTAGCATCTGTATATATACAATAATGTTAGGAACATAGAGATCAAACACAGATATCTCGCAAAAAGTTAGTTTCACAATGAGACATTTGTGTCACATTCCGTGTTTAAAAAAAAAAAAACAAAACAAAACAAAAAAACAAACTTGTGCTATTATTTATTATATCCCTTTCTTGTGGCAAACAGTATCTAAATGGATTTGCTTTCCAAAAAACAATATTTGCAAATTAATTTCAAGATATAAACAGAGTAAATGAAAGGTCAACAATACTTGTAGATTAAGACAAAAGTAAACCTGTATATAAAAAGAGCCAAATCCTTTGTGTGATTGATCATACCATCTTCTCCTCCATCATTTGCTCTCTAATCATGGAGATTTTATCATTTCTTTTATTCATCTTTGTTTTGACCATGTTTCAAACTTTGGCTCAGGTTGATTTAATAACAAAAACACGTTCCATGGCATTAACCCATATTGACCTTTTGTCTCTCAACTTTAAGGTCAGACCCTTGAAGCAAAAATGCAGATTTACGAGGGCTAAGCCTCATTGCTACTGTTGCTGCGAAAGAACAAGGATTTGTTTTCTTGAACTTCACAACCAAGTTCATTAAATCCAATCCAAAGTTGCATCAAAAGGTAAAAGCCGCATTAACTAAGTGTAAGGAAATGTACATTCCAATTGTGAGAGGTCAGTTCCCAAAAATTATTCAAGCCATAGATCGAAATGATCGCATGGCTAGTGCAACTGCATTTGACAAAGCTAGTTGTTGGAGGTGGAAATGTAGAAAAGGTTTGATAAAGTGTCACCAGATATTACAAAATACATTTGGGATAAAAGCACCACTGTTACAAATTACATGGAAGTGAGTCATGCTGTTGTAAAGGAATGGGTTCAAAGTAAATAATTCACTTTTATGTGAACTCTAAGCTATAAATTGAAATAATAATAAAACAATAACTATTAACTATGAAGTGTTACTTCATTCCCATTCTTCACTTGATTATAGATATAACAGTCCCAAATTGATTTGCCTTTATAAGAATGCAAATCCATATATAAATGTTCCAAATGGATTTCTTTTGTGCCGTGAAGATCAATACACAATTCTTATGACTGTCCCATTGTCTTACAATTTAACATCCCAAAGAGGATAGTTTCGGAAAAGTAAAACAAAAGTTGAGAGAGAGAGCAGTTTGGGCAAAAAAATAGAGTGGGCAGAAGTTGGTGACTTGTCGAGCTTTTTCTTCTTTCTGATACAAATGCTTTTGTTCTTTATTTTTTGGCTTTATTATTCACTCGGCTTATGTTTTTTTACAAAAGTTGTGACGTTTAGATTTTTATTTTTAATTTTTTAGTGAGATGGGCTAGCATATAGCTCATTCATTTTGAGAATAACATTTCCGTCTGAGTTTCTCATCCTGAGAGATGTTTGGCTGCAACTGAGAAGTGGGAGAATGAACTTCAATTAAAAGTCAATAGATGTAACATTCTTGGCAAACCCATAAACATATATGATCCTATCATCTCAATGAAGCGGAATATACCAATCATTGTTGATATGCATGTTGGGGCAATGGAAGTGTGAATGGGATTCAATGAGTTCAAGAAGGAAATGGAAGTAATGAGAAGTGAAAATTCATATTATGTTCAGCAGAAAATCAATTATCTGAAGGGTTCTTTAGAAAATACAATTATTACAAAGAGAAGATTACAAGCTTATTGTTCCTGCCCAAGGGACACATATTCACGATTTTCTGCTCTTGCATAAAAACAGAGTACTCTGCTCTTGCTGATATATCAATGCCTTTCAGTGCTGCTGCTGCAAAAAAGGACAGAAGTTTGATTAGTGAGGACTTTGGGAGGCTCGTCGAGAGCTTTTACAGCTTGTTCCTTGTTGTTTGGAATTCACTTTTCCTAACCAAGATTGGTGAGACACAAAATAACAAACAAGGAAAAAAAAACGAATCAAACAAATCTCACACACACACAAGAATACAAGGATTTACGTGGTTCGTCCTAGAATAGGGCTACGTCCACGGCTGTTGCGATTTTCACTATAATCAGAAAAATACAGCTCTCTCTTAACCTAAAAGAGACGCCCCTTCATCTATTTATAAGTATAGAATTAGGGTTACACGAAAGCAAATGAGAATTACGAAAGTAGCCAAAAATTTCGGCCGGGGGTAAACCCCCGTTGGACCCCCCTCCCTCTTGGAAGAGGCCCTCCCAAACTCCCATTGGATCCAGTGTTTGAGTGAATAGTAGGGTTGAGTGAACAGTACTTATTAGGGTCCACGGATCCAACACTTTTCACCTCCTTTTTTACTTATTGCTGGAAGCTTTAGGAAATTTTTGCACTTAATTTTCACTTATGTTACCAAAGTTTAAATATGTTGAAACAATGCATTTCCCTCCCACATATATTGTCAGTGTTTTAATAAAGAAACTATGGAAGATACTTAATTGGATTGCACAGAACAAAAGTTAACTTTCCCCCAAACAACATTAGACAAAGCCCAGAAAATTGCAAAAGGCAGAGGTAATATACTTGTTTATTTATAAAGAAATCAAAATCTAAGAAATAGTTTAGTACTTATAGAGCAGCTGCTGCTAAAAGAGATCAAGTAATTCAACGGCCTCTAGAGATGAATGGCTCTGTGATTATTACTGATGGAACAGAAATAAGTGGCACGTCCTCTCCATTTGAGGCTTCTCCAAAATCCTGAGACTTAATAATTTCACTCAAGTTACCAGGTAGTTGAGCTTCACCTTCCAAGTACTTCATCACATCAGACATGCTTGACCTTGCTGCAGCCACGGCATGAGAACAAAGCAACCCTAGCTTCAACACCAACTCAGCTTCCTCAATCACATACTCAGTTCCCAGACTTTGATCAATGGCCTCAAGAATGTTTCCGCTTTCCAAGCACTCCAACACCCAGTCTATCAAAATTATCTTCTCGGAAGACGCCCGGTGTTCCACTGGCCTTCTACCACAGACAACCTCTAGCATAAATGTCCCAAATGCAAACAAATCAGTTCTTGTATTTGCTTTTCCAGTACGGGCAGCTCAGGTGCAATGTAGCCGAGAGTACCTGCCACATGAGAGGTTTGAAGATCAGCACCATGGTTGCATAATTTGGCAAGCCCAAAATCTCCTAATCTTGCATTGAAGTCACTGTCGATCAAGACATTGCTGGCCTTGATATCTCTATGAATGATAACCTGTATCCATTGGTGGTGCAAATAGAACAGGCCTGATGCTACGTCTTTGATGATCCGAAATCTTTGCATCCAATTTAGCAATCGTTTTGGTTGGGCATAAAGAAATTTGTCTAGACTTCCATTAGGCATGAAATCGTAAACCAATAGGAGTTCTTGCTTACACCGGCAATAGCCTAGGAGGCGGACTAAGTTTGGGTGGCGCAGCCGGCCTATGGTTGCTATTTCTGCTAGAAATTCTCTCATTCCTTGTCTTGAATCATGGGCAACTCTTTTGACAGCAACCTGTGTATTCAATGTTGGTAGCACACCTCGTACACTCTACCAAAGCCTCCCCTGCCAAGAAGTTCACTCTCTTTGAAACCCTCCGTGGCCATGGATAGATCTTTATGACTGAATTTGTACGGGCCATACTGGACTTCCCAATCCTCCAATACTTCTACAAACTCCTTCCTTAAGTTTGAAAGAGCACGAATGATCATGACTGCGATGACAAGAAATCCTATGAAGGGAAGCCCAAGTGCAAATGCAAATGCAAAAATTTTGAGCCATATTATTTTCTCGAATTGATTCCGGATCTTGGGGAGGCGAGGCAGAGGCAGATCAATTGGTTCAGATTGACCATTCACCGTAAAAGTCCAGCCTAGTATGTAATGAAATGTGGAAACCCCAAGCATGCCTGACGAAAAGCCTACATACATGGAGTCAAGAATGACTGGTGAAAGATCTAGCGTCAATGATAAGAGTGGGATGTCGGGCTTGGGTACATGAATTGGAGAAAGGGTAACATTAAGTTGCTTGTCTATTCCATTATATTCCACCCAAACCTGCATTGGGTCACTGCTTTGGAGGTTTAGATCTGTGAAGTTACCATTTTTACCTGCAGGAAAGTAACCTGCTCTAGCAGATTTGATTGATTTCAAACCGTTAATATCGATGCCAACATGGTTGCTGTCTTTGTCCCTTATCTCCATGTCGAAGTCTTGAAAGGTGTCTAGCTCAACAGCAACAATATGATTTGAACTAGTCCCAATGTTAGTATCATCAAAGAGCCCAAGATATCCAGGTAGAGCTCCTTGGAGCTTTTTGGAAGGTGATATAACAAAGGCCATTCCACGGCCAACAAATTGTTTGTACTCTGGTACAATCGCAAAGATGAAAGTAGTAGAGAAGGAGATGACACTACCGTTGTTTGTGTTCTTGAATTGGACGGCATTGTTGTAGAAAGCATGACCCGTTTGTTGCGAAAAACTGGCATTGCTTAGCGTCAATAGGCCTTTGGAATCAAGCTTCGCAGCTCCATCCAGCTTCAGTGTGTCTTCATTAAAGATGAAGCCATCTGGAGTACTATTGGAAGATGCAAATTTCAGAAGGAGAAGTAACACCATGATCATGAAACTAGACATGACTAGCTTATCTTACAAATGCATTAGTTATAGAAACTGAACTAGAGTCTCCTTAAATCCTAACTTTATCCACGCGCATTTTCCATGCCATGGAAATCTTAAATTAGTCTTACAGAAGCTCACAAGGAAACTTCACTACTACTATTCTTGTCTCAATTTGCAACGACTTACCTGAAATCCCAGCAATGAAGTGGACAAATTTCACACGGTGAGAAGCAGTTGTTGAATGACATCCACCCTTGCTCTCACGTGAGAGTGAAGGAAGAAACAGGAAAATAGCCTTAAAATAAAGTCCAGAATATAATGTGACAGCACAACATTAAGAATGAATATAGTATGTCACTACATTCTAGACACCTTTGGGAAGAAAGAAATAGAAACTTACCTATAGGCTCTAATAAGTAGACTTTGTTCAATAAATCTTACAATAGTTAATGGTGTTTTTTATCAAACACTATTAAAAAAAATCACTAATTATTAATTTTTAACGATAGTTTAAAAATTATCATAAAAAATGTCACTAATTATAAGTTTTAGTAACAATTTAAAAAAAATCGTCACAAAAAAAAAAAATCACTAATTTTCAACTTTCAGTAACAGTTAGAAAAATGTCACAGAAAAATATCACTAATTATAAGTTTTAGCGACAATTTATAAAACTATGACTAAAAAAAATCACTAATTATTAATTTTTAGCAATATATGTAAAAATTCTTTACAAAAAATATTTTTTGGGACGATGTTATTAAAATTTATTTTTAATAACACTTGATAAAAATTAAATTTAATTATTAAGAACTATTAATAATTTACTTAGAAAGGAGAAAGGGACAAACTAGTTTTTTATTCCTTCAAGTCAAAAAGTGATTTACAATATTGTCGTAGCATGCGCCCGCAAGCCGAGTGAAGACAAGTGAGTTGAACGAAAGAACCAAAAGTTCTTTAACTCATCAAAAATCTATAAAATATAAATGAAGTAATTTAAGTGATAATATAACTTTCATGGGATCTCCACCACCATCCGGTATATATATATATATATATAGATGGAGTAATATGAGCGAAAATGTAACTTTTATGGTGGGTTCCATCATTTGATATATGATCAGAATTATTTTACGAGGTTTGTTCTATGTCTAGTATTGTTGTTTGTAACGGTCATAGTGGACATTTACAATTATGATAATATTGAAAAAAAAAGGAAAATGTTTGAGGGCCCGAAATACTGTTGGCTCGAATGTCCCGAATGCCCAAAACGACGTTGTTTTGGGTATTCCGTTTTTTTTTTTTTTTTTTTTTTTTTCGCCATTGTTGAACCTCTTCAACTCTGAGTTGCAGAGGAAGAGGGAGAGAAAGAGAGGGAGAGGGAGAGGGAGAGAAAGAGAGAGAGGTCACGTCGGCCTCCGCCGATCGCGTCGCCGTCCTCCTCCTCCGATCGTGCCGATCGCCGCCGATCGCATCGGCCTCCGCCGATCGCGTCCTCCTCCTCCATTTTTTAGGCCCCCTCCAGTCCTTCCTCCCCCTCCTCCCCCTCTCCTTCCCTCCTTCGTCTTCCTCCCTTCTTTCTTCTGCTGAAGAAAAAAAAAAAAAAAAAAATTTGGGGCATTCGGCCCCTGCTGCCCTCAGAGCACCAATCGAAACAAAAAAGAAGAAGAGGAAGTAGAAGAAGAAAAAAAAGAAAAAGATACAAATACAATCATGATACGTTTGTAAAAAAAATTTATTTTTGTAATACTATATTAAATATATAAGCTCAAAAAGTCCTAAATCATTCTAAAGAAATTGGTTATTAATTTGGACTTTTCTTAAGTGTGCCTTGCATATGGTATGCAAGGCACTTACACCCTTCTATTTTACATTTACACATTTGTATGTATTGGGTTATATCAAAATATTTGAAAACTTACATATTGGTGACCTGCTAAGCAGGTCACTTTCCAAGTAAATTAATAAAATAATATATCATATGACTAAAGGTGTAAATGGTCACAAAAAATGTATAAGTTTTCACAAAGGCCGTATATTTTCGCGATAGGCATAAGGAATTTCAGAAAAAGGCGTAACTGATTTCTGAAAACTTACGCCTTTTGTAAAAACTTACACATTTTTCTGAAAACTTACGCCTTCTGTGAAATAATTTACACCTTTTATGAACACTTACTCCTTTTGTGAGTTGACTTACCAAAGGTGTAACCAAACGAAAACTTACACCTTTTGCTTAAGCTTATACATTTTCGTGGAAGTGCTTATATTTTTTTTGAAAAGTTACTCATTTTGTGTAAGAATTTTTGGCATAACATTTATACTTTTTCATCGAACTTACACCTTTTGTGGAAGCCCAACTTAAAGCTTTTTCGGAAGTCACTTATACCTTTTGTGAAAAAATAAATTCATCAAATTTACACCTTTTGCTTAAGCTTATACCTTTTCGTGGAAGTGCTTATATTTTTTTTGAAAAGTTATTCCTTTTGTGTAACAATTTTTGGCATAACATTTATATCTTTTCTCTCGAACTTACACCTTTTGTGGAAGCGCAACTTAAAGCTTTTTCGGAAGTCACTTATACCTTTTGTGAAAAAATAAATTCATCAAATTTATACATTTCGCTTGAGCTTATACCTTTTAATGGAAATGCTTATATTTTTTTTTGAAAAGTTACTTCTTTTGTGTAAGAATTTTTGGCATAACATTTATACATTTTCTTCGAACTTACACCTTTTGTGGAAGCCCAACTTAAAACTTTTTTAGAAGTCACTTATACCTTTTGTGAAAAAATAATTTCATCAAATTTACACATTTTGCTAAAGCTTATACCTTTTCGTGGAAGTGCTTATATTTTTTTTTTGAAAAGTTACTCCTTTTGTGAAATAATTTTTGTCATAAGATTTATACTTTTTCTTCAAACTTACACATTTTGTGAAAGAGTATATAAGCACAAAAGTATAAATGTTTTGCCAAAAATTCTTACACAAAAGGAGTAACTTTTCAAAAATGGTGTAAGTATTTTCACGAAAAGGTGTAAGCTTAAGCAAAAGGTGTAAATTGGATGAATTTTTTTTTTCACAAAAGGTATAAGTGACTTCCGAAATAGCTTTAAGTTGGGCTTTCACAAAAGGTGTAAGTTCGAAGAAAAAGTATAAATGTTATGCCAAAAATTCTTACACAAAAGGAGTAACTTTTCAAAAATGGTGTAAATATTTTCACGAAAAGTATAAAGGAGTAACATTTCAAAGTGTTCATAACCACAAAAGGAGTAACAAAGGGTTCATTTCAAAATGTTCGTAAACACAGAAGAAGTAACATATGTTCATTTCAAAGTAGTAAACACAAAAGGAGTAACATTTTGAAGTGTTCATAAACAAATTGAGACAACCACTGAACAAATCAAAGGGTTCGTGACCCTCGCAGACCACCTAAGCGTCGGTGGGCTCCGGTGCTCACAGCCTTCTGAGATCGGCACCTCCACGGGCACCGCCACCGCAAATCAAAGGTTTTTTTGAAAGATTGGCTATCGATCTTGGTCTCTTTGTGTCGATGTCGGCCTATTCTCCGTCGATGTCGGCCTATTCTCCATCGATGTCGGTCTCTCTTTGTCGATCCTTGTTTATCTCAGTCTGTCTCCAGCGATCTTGGTCTGTCTGTGTCCATGTGGGTCTCTTCTCTGTCGATCTCTGTCGATTTCGGTCCCTCTGTCGATCACTGTCCATCTAGCTCTCTATGTCTGTTGATCTCAGTCTATCTTTCTCTCTCTCTCTCTCTCTCTCTCTCTCTGTCTGTTCGTTGCTCTATATTAAAAACGGTTCTCTTTTACATTGACATACTTGGTTGGATTTGGACTCGGAGTTGCTATTCCAAGACCTCCCAAACTCGTCTTCTCTGAAACGGAGTTCTACTAGGAGAAAGGCCAAGCCCCCCAAAACGCCCTTCTCTCTCACATTGCCATTATCCGAACAAGACAAATACAGTGTGATTGGATTTTAGGAACTTACAGGTTTTCGGGGGAAAAAACGGAACTTAGACGTTTTGCGAAGTTACTTACATCTCTTTGTGGCATAAGATTTATACTTTTTCTTCAAACCTACACCGTTTGTGAAAGCCCAACTTTAAAGCTATTTCGGAAGTGACTTATACCTTTTGTGGAAAAAAAAAATCATCAAATTTACAAAATTTGCTTAAGGTTACACCTTTTCGTGGAAGTGCTTACACTATTTCTGAAAAATTACTCCTTTTGTGTAAGAATTTTTGGCATAACATTTATACCTTTTTCTTCGAACTTATACCTTTTGTGAAAGCCCAACTTAAAGCTTTTTCGGAAGTGACTTATACCTTTTGTGAAAAAATAAATTCATCAAATTTACACCTTTTGCTTAAGCTTATACCTTTTCGTGGAAGTGCTTATATTTTTTCTGAAAAGGTACTCCTTTTGTGTAAGAATTTTTGGCATAACATTTATACATTTTCTTCAAACTTACACATTTTGTGAAAGCCCAAGTTAAAGCTTTTTCGGAAGTCACTTATACCTTTTGTGAAAAAATAATTTCATCAAATTTACACCTTTTGCTTAAGCTTATATCTTTTCGTGAAAATGCTTATATTTTTTTTGAAAAGTTATTCCTTTTGTGTAAGAATTTTTGGCATAACATTTATACATTTTCTTCGAACTTACACCTTTTGTGGAAACCCAACTTAAAGCTTTTTCGGAAGTCACTTATAGTTTTTGTGAAAAAATAATTTCATCAAATTTACACCTTTTGCTTAAGCTTATATCTTTTCGTAAAAATGCTTATATTCTTTTTGAAAAGTTACTCCTTTTGTGTAAGAATTTTTAGCATAATATTTATACCTTTTCTTCGAACTTACACCTTTTGTGGAAGCCCAACTTAAAGTTTTTTCGGAAGTCACTTATACCTTTTGTGAAAAAAAAAAAATCATCAAATTTACATCTTTTGCTTAACCTTATACATTTTGGTGGAAGTGCTTATATTTTTTTTGAAAAATTACTCCTTTTGTATAAGAATTTTTGGCATAACATTTATACATTTTCTTCGAACATACACATTTTGTGGAAGCCCAACTTAAAGCTTTTTCGAAAGTTACTTATACCTTTTGTGAAAAAATAAATTCATCAAATTTACACCTTTTGCTGAAGCTTATACCTTTTCGTAGAAGTGCTCATATTTTTTTTGAAAAGTTACTCCTTTTGTGTAAGAATTTTTGGCATAACATTTATACATTTTCTTCGAACTTACACCTTTTGTGGAAGCGCAACTTAAAGCTTTTTCGGAAGTCACTTATACCTTTTGTGAAAAAATAATTTCATCAAATTTACACCTTTTGCTTAAGCTTATAGCTTTTCGTGGAAGTGCTTATATTTTTTTTGAAAAGTTACTCCTTTTGTGTAAGAATTTTTGGCATAACATTTATACATTTTCTTCGAACTTACACCTTTTGTGGAAGCCCAACTTAAAGCTTTTTCGGAAGTCACTTATACCTTTTGTGAAAAAATAATTTCATCAAATTTACACCTTTTACTTAACCTAATACCTTTTGGTGGAAGTGCTTATATTTTTTTTGAAAAGTTACTCCTTTTGTGTAAGAATTTTTGGCATAACATTTATACATTTTCTTCGAACATACACCTTTTGTGGAAGCCCAACTTAAAGTTTTTTCGGAAGTCACTTATACCTTTTGTGAAAAAATAAATTCATCAAATTTACACCTTTTGCTGAAGCTTATACCTTTTCGTGGAAGTGCTTATATTTTTTTTGAAAAGTTACTCCTTTTGTGAAATAATTTTTATCATAAGATTTATACTTTTTCTTCAAACTTACACCTTTTGTGAAAGAGTATATAAGCACAAAGGTATACATGTTATGTCAAAAATTCTTACACAAAAGGAGTAACTTTTCAAAAATGGTGTAAGTATTTTTACGAAAAGGTGTAAGCTTAAGCAAAAGGTGTAAATTGGATGAATTTGTTTTTCACAAAAGGTATAAGTGACTTCCGAAATAGCTTTAAGTTGGGCTTTCACAAAAGGTGTAAGTTCGAAGAAAAAATATAAATGTTATGCCAAAAATTCTTACACAAAAGGAGTAACTTTTCAAAAATGGTGTAAATATTTTCACGAAAAGTATGAAGGAGTAACATTTCAAAGTGTTCATAACCACAAAAGGAGTAACAAAGGGTTCATTTCAAAATGTTCGTAAACACAGAAGGAGTAACATATGTTCATTTCAAAGTAGTAAACACAAAAGGAATAACATTTCGAAGTGTTCATAAACAAATTGAGACAACCACTGAACAAATCAGAGGGTTCGTGACCCCCGCTGACCACCCAAGCATCGGTGGGCTCCGGTGCTCACAGCCTTCTGAGATCGGCACCTCCACGGGCACTGCCGCCGCAAATCAAAGGTTTTTTGAAAGATTGGCTATCGATCTTGGTCTCTCTGTGTCGATGTCGGCCTATTCTCCGTCGATGTCGGTCTCTCTCTGTCGATCCCTGTTTATCTCGGTCTGTCTCCAGCGATCTTGGTCTGTCTGTGTCCATGTGGGTCTCTTCTCTGTCGATCTCTGTCGATTTCGGTCCCTTTGTTGATCACTGTCCATCAACGTCTCTATGTCTGTTGATCTCAGTCTATCTCTCTCTCTCTGTCTGTCCGTTGCTATATATTAAAAACGGTTCTTTTTTACATTGACATACTTGGTTGGATTTGGACTCGGAGTCGCTATTCCAAGCCCTCCCAGACTCGTCTTCTCTGAGACGGAGTTCTACTGGGAGAAAGGCCAAGCCCTCCAAAACGCCCTTCTCTCTCACATTGCCATTATCTGAACAAGACAAATACAGTGTGATTGGATTTTAGGAACTTACAGGTTTTCGGGGGAAAAAACGGAACTTAGACGTTTTGCGAAGTTACTTACATCTCTTTGTGGCATAAGATTTATACTTTTTCTTCGAACTTACACCGTTTGTGAAAACCCAACTTTAAAGCTTTTTCGGAAGTGACTTATACCTTTTGTGGAAAAAAAAATTCATCAAATTTACACAATTTGCTTAAGGTTACACCTTTTCGTGGAAGTGCTTACATTATTTCTGAAAAATTACTCCTTTTGTGTAAGAATTTTTGGCATAACATTTATACCTTTTCTTCGAACTTACACCTTTTGTGGAAGCCTAACTTAAAGCTTTTTCGGAAGTCACTTATACCCTTTGTGAAAAAATAAATTTATCAAATTTACACCTTTTGCTTAAGCTTATACTTTTTTGTGGAAGTGCTTATATTTTTTTTGAAAAGTTACTCCTTTTGTGTAAGAATTTTTGGCATAACATTTATACCTTTTCTTCGAACTTACACCTTTTGTGGAAGCCCAACTTAAAGCTTTTTCGGAAGTCACTTATACCTTTTGTGAAAAAATAATTTCATCAAATTTACACCTTTTGCTTAAGCTTATGCCTTTCCGTGGAAGTGCTTATATTTTTTTTGAAAAGTTACTCCTTTTGTGAAATAATTTTTGTCATAAGATTTATACTTTTTCTTCAAACTTACACCTTTTGTGAAAGAGTATATAAACACAAAAGTATAAATGTTATGAAAAAAATTCTTACAAAAATGGAGTAACTTTTCAAAAATGGTGTAAGTATTTTCACGAAAAGGTGTAAGCTTAAGCAAAAGGTGTAAACTGGATGAATTTTTTTTTTCACAAAAGGTATAAGTGACGTCCGAAATAGCTTTAAGTTGGGTTTTGACAAAAGGTGTAAGTTCGAAGAAAAAGTATAAATCTTATGCCAAAAATTCTTACACAAAAAGAGTAACTTTTCAAAAATGGTGTAAGCACTTTCACGAAAAGGTGTAAGCTTAAGCAAAATGTGTAAATTTGATGAATTTTTTTTCACAAATGGTATAAGTGACTTCCGACGAAGCTTTAAGTTGGGCTATCACAAACGGTAAAAATTCTTGAACAAAAGGAGTAACTTTTCAAAAATAGTGTAACTATTTTCACGAAAAGTATAAAGGAGTAACATTTCAAAGTGTTCATAACCCCAAATGGAGTAACAAAGCGTTCATTTTAAAATGTTCGTAAACACAGAAAGAGTAACATCAAGTGTTCATTTCAAAGTATTCATAGTAAACACAAAAGGAGTAATATTTCGAAGTGTTCATAAACAAATTGGGACAACCACTGAACAAATCAAAGGGTTCGTGACCCCTACTGACCACCCAAGCGTCGGTGGCCTCCGGTGCTCACAGCCTTCTGAGATCGGCACGTCCACTGGCACCGCTGCCCTCTCTGGCTATTGATCTTGGTCTCTCTGTGTCGATGTCGGCCTATTCTCCGTCGATGTCGGTCTCTCTCTATCGATCCCTGTTTATCTCGGTCTGTCTCCAGCGATCTTGGTCTGTCTGTGTCCATGTGGGTCTCTTCTCTGTCGATCTCTGTCGATTTCGGTCCCTCTGTCAATCTCGGAGTGGCTGCTCTGTCGATCAGTGTCCATCTAGGTCTCTATGTCTGTTGATCTCAGTCTATCTCTCTCTCTCTCTCTGTCTGTCCGTTGCTCTATATTAAAAACGGTTCTCTTTTACATTGACATAGTTGGTTGGATTTGGACTTGGAGTCGCTATTCCAAGCCCTCCCAGACTCGTCGTCTCTGAAACGGAGTTCTACTGAGAGAAAGGCCAAGCCCTCCGAAACGCCCTTCTCTCTCACATTGCCATTATTTGAACAAGACAAATACAGTGTGATTGGATTTTAGGAACTTCCAGGTTTTGGGGGCAAAAAACGGAACTTACACGTTTTGCGAAGTTACTCACATCTCTTGTGAAAAAACTTACACTATTTGTGAAAGGTTACACATTTGTGAAATAATTTATTTTATAAAATTTAGACCTTTTCGTTGAAATACTTAAACCTTTTGTGAGAAGTTACTACTTTATTAAAAATCATGTCTATTAAAAAATTTACATGTTTTATTGGAACTTACACTTTTTCTGAGAACAGAACTTACACCTTTTTTGAAATAAGTTACATCTTTTCTGAACATGCTTAGACCTTTTATGGAAATCTGAATTATATTTTCCTAAAATTTAAACCTTCAATGGGAAGTTACACCATTTGTGAGATAACTTCCATGTTTTGTGAAAACTACATATATGTTTTTGAAAATATACACCTTTCATGGAAGGAGTATTTGAATAAAATTTATACCTTTTGTTAAAAACATAAACCTTTTCTGAATGATTACACCTTTTTGTGGGAATGCTTACACCGTTTCTGAATGGTTACTGCTTTTGTGAATAACTTTTTTTCATAAAATTTACACTTTTTATGGGATGTTACAACTTTTCTGCCAGCAAAACTTACACCTTTTTAAAAAATTTACACCTTCTATGGAAAATATGTTTTCATCAAGTTTACACCTTATTTTAAAAGCTTACACCTCTTCTAAAAAGGTACTCCTTTCGTGAAGCAAACATGTTTAAAAAAATTTACACCTTTTAAATAGGAGTTACATCTTTGGTGAAGACTGTTAGACCTTTTTTGAAAATTTACACGTTTTATGGAAAATGAGCTTTTGATAAAGTTTGTTAAAAGAAATTATTTGACAAAAGGTATAACCTTTTCAAATATGGTGTATGTTTGTCCGAAGAAGGTGTAAATGACCATAGAAAAGATGTAAGTTTTGTTTTTCACTAAAGGTGTAACTTGAAATAATAAGTGTAAATTTTATGAAAAAGGTTTTTCCACAAAATGTGTAATTTTTCAAGAAGTTGTAAATATTTCCGAGAGAATGTGTAAATTTTTAGGAAATGTGTAAAATTTAGGAATAGTTGTAAACTTTGTGAGTTTTTACAAAAGGTATAAGTTCCCAAAGAAGACCAATCATCGAAGCTGAATGTTTCGTTTTTACAAAAGATATAAGTTTCCAAAGAAGACCAATCCCAATAAAGATGAATGTTTCGTTTTTAGAAAAGATATAAGTTCCAAGGTGTAACTTTTATTAAGAAAATTAATTTAAAGATATAAGTTCCAAGGTGTAACTTTTATGAAGAAAATTAATTTATAAATGATGTCAGTTTTCATTAAAAGGTGTAAGTTGTCAGAACAAGTATAAAATTTTCAAAAATGCCGAAGTGTTCAGAAGAGGTGTAAGTTCCGTCGGCCCGTCCGTCTCTCTTCCATCTCGGACCTCTCTCTTTATTTGTCTTTCTCTCTGCCCGTCTCTCCGTTGTTCCATTTTCCCGTAGCTGTAGGGTTTTACAGAGAAAAATATTTGATGGCCGAGTTTAAGTTCTTGGGAAGGCTAGCCATGGAAGTGGATGCATAGATACTTTTTTTAAGTTGATTTTTGTCGGTGGAGCACAACCGCAAGGGTTAATCGAGCACCACCGTCGGTTCGTCTGATCCGGTTGGTATTTCCTTTATTTCGTGCTGGTACATTATCTGTCTCCTTGTTTGTCTTCTATCATTCGCATATACCTTCACACCCAACCCGAAATCGACCCAATAGGAACTGTTCTGTACTCCATTTTCGTATTTTGTGCTATTCGAATAGGAACTCTTCCCTCTGCTAACCGAAATGGACCCAATAGGAACTGTTCTGTACTCGATTTTTGTATTTTCTCCCTTTCGAATAGGAAGTCTTCCCTCTGCTATCAGTGCTGCAAGTTGAACATAGGTATCATAGTAGTTAGCAACAAGCATAAAAGGTGTTCTACATTTACATGGCGAACTTGTTAGTTTGGGTTATATATAACGAAAGAAGACTTTAAAAAAAATTTGTGTAATGTTGGCACGGGAAAAACAATTTTTTTTTTTTTTCGAGTACCCAAAAAAGAAAAAATAAGAAACTCGATAAACAAACAATGACTAATCTTATTTCCGCAACGGGTAGCACACTCGGTTGAATTCTGCTTTCAATTTTGTAGTACTCGGTGATTTTATATTGCTGGAACTTATGTTTAGAAACAATCTGTGTTACACGGACTCTTCAAAATAGATCAAATACCTGTGTCGGACACCTGAGAGTCGGACAAGGGTATGGGATATGTATCAGATACTTTTCAACGGACACTTCTTATATAATTGTATATAACACAATTATTATATGTGCAAATTATTGTGAAATTACTATAAATGTGATTTCGACACTGTGAGTTATATATAGTACCATTTTATGTCACATATTAGACTAAAAATATGATATTTTCCCCCACACCGCGTACCATTGAATGTAGGGTTAAGATTTAATGAGACCTGTACATACATAGCGCACCCGGCACCCGTACTCGAGTCCGTGTAACATAGTAAACAACTCTTTCTTTCAGTGCTGAAGTTCATGCATAGTTGACGGTATTCAACTTAAAACAAAGGAAAGCCAATTGAAAGAGTTGAAATGAGGATGACGCTTTCCAAATTTTGTAGAGAGCTATTCGTTCCCACACTCAATTCTGAATCAAGAGTTGAAGCGTTCACTTTCATGGCTAGCCTTTCCAACAACTTAAGCGGCCGGAGACGATGGCTGAAAACCAATACCTTCTTCCCACCTGAGTCGGACAACCCTAACAGATTAAGGAAGAAGTTTGCCTTCAGTCCTTCTCTAATATCCAACTTTTCTAAGATGTGGTCCATCTGGGCATCGTCAATGCCCTTTGTTTCTGTGGTTGATGTGTCTGTAGGTGAACTCTTTAGGAGGGATCTCAACTGTGCGTGCACATACAGTGTGCTTCCATTCCAGGTGATGTTCAACTGCTTAACGAAGTTGTTCAGTTCTTCAATTTCACGAATTGTCGTAAGGGTGAGGTGAAGAAATTCAGAAAAGTCAACAAACCCAGGCAATTCACGAAGAAAATCTCATTCGTAGAAATGGATAACCTTACTGTCATTGCCGCATAACTTTTGAATAGCGGTTACCTTTCTCTTGAAGTTATCATCTTGCATATATATATAGCGGTTACATTTCAAGAGGAAGGTAGGCATCATTCATGAGTTCTTGAACTTTATTGAGCGAGTTCATGAAATGCGTACTCTCATTTGTCTTTTTTATGACCTTCGTGCAGAATGAGAATGGATGGGTACGTTAGTAATATTTGTTGGCAGGCAGTGGCAGTCTTGCTTGTTTCATTGTCACATACAATTGATGAAACTTGCTTGTACGCCCGGAAAAGTATTCTTCTCTGATCTGCCCACTGTCTGAGCACCCGAAGGTAATGGAGCATGGGCCAGGATGCAGCCACCTCGATTCTCTGCAACCAAGTTGCTCAGTAGGAAATTGAAGCCCTCAACTTGATGGCTGGCCTTTCCAACAACTTAAGCGGCCGGAGACGATGGCTGAAAACCAATACCTTCTCCCCACCTGACTCGGACAAGGCTAACAGATTAAGGAAGAAGTTTGCCTTCAGTCCTTCTCTAATATCCAACTTTTCTAAGATGTGGTCCATCTAGGCATCATCAATGCCCTCTGTTTCTGTGGTTGACGTGTCTGTAGGTGAACTCTTTAGGAGGGATCTCAATTGTGCGTGCACATACAGTGTGCTCCCATCCCAGGTGATGTTCAACTTCTTAACGAAGTTGTTTAGTTCTTCAAGTTCATGAACTGTCGTAAGGGTGAGGTGAAGAAATTCAGAAAAGTCAACAAGCCCAGGCAATTCACGAAGAAAATCTCATTCGTAGAAATAGACAACCTTGCCTGTCATTGCACGCAACTTTTGAATGACCGTTACCTTTTTCTTGAAGTTATCATCTTGCATATATATATATAGCAGTTACATTTCAAGAGGAAGGTAGGCATCATTCATGAGATTCTGGTATCTGGACTTTATTGAGCGAGTTCATGAAATGCGTACTTTCATTTGTCTTTTTTATGACCTTCGTGCAGAATGAGAATGGATGGGTACGTTAGTAATATTTGTTTGTAGGCAATGGCAGTCTTGCTTGTTTCATTGTCACATACAATTGATGAAACTTGCTTGTACGCCCGAAAAAGGTTACCTTTCTCTGATCTACTCACTGTCTGAGCACCCGAAGGTAATGGAGCATGAGCCAGGATGCAGCCACCTCCATTCGCTGCAACCAAGTTGCTCGATGAAGCGCCCTTGAAGCCAACAAATATTACTAACGTGCCCATCCATTCTCATTACACGAAGGTCATAAAAAGACAAATGAAAAGTCGCATTTCATGAACTCGCTCAATAAAGTTGCTCGATGGGAAATTGAAGCCCTCAACTTGATGGGGTTTCATCTGGTTTTTTAATGCAGGATGAGCACCAATTTCTCGGCAATGAGAATCGTGTCCAGATTGTTTAACCCCGTCATGAAATAGTTCAGTTGCTTCTTTGTCCTTTGTAGTCGGGCCTTCATAAAAGTATGTGCGTGTAGTCCTTCAGCCCTAAATGAAAAACAAAATGTAGTCCTTCCTCTTCAATATTTGGAAAATTATGCATTTATCGCTTGTACACATAATTATTTTAATTGTAAACTGTGTGAACTAAATGCAAAATTTGGATGTGTGTCCTTTCTTTTGTCTGTTTCAAAATCTGTATATGTGTTGGGAAATTCTGCGTGTTATTGTCTGTGTTTACGTAAAATTTTGAGGTTAACAGCCACATGTTGCAGCCGTTTGTTTGTGTTCTTGTAAATATTGATTGGAATACTTTGTAGGAGTTGTCGTCATTGCATCTGATGGATATTGGTCACCTTGCACCAACAATGTTAGTTTTCTCCTTAAAGACTTCCTACCAGTTGGTTTCGTACATATGTTTGTAAACAAACAAAATCCATCACCAAGGAATACGCTGATATTTTTTTTGGATCAATTCTTACAGCAGCTCGTGTACTTTTGTGTTTGTGTTATTTGTTTTGCACAAATTTTGAATGGCCTCGCTCTGCAGCATCAATTTTGAACTTTTGTTTCAATTACGTCCATTTTATTATAACTCTTCACTGTTTTGTATCAGAAAATATGCATATACGTGGCAACTGTACTTTTTGTTGTAGTCAACTTATAACTTTACTGAACTTACATAATCTCAATCAATTGACATTACAATATTTGTTTTAAAAATCACAAACAGCATTAGCAATTTGACCGAAAATGTCCAGGAAATTTGAAATGGACTGTCAGAATTTAAGTAGTTTAAAGTGCATCGATCCAAATTAGACAACGGACAAAATGTGTACACCACCACTGTAATTTTCCCTTCAATCTAATTTGTATGATTTGCTCTTTCATAAGGGAAGGAAAAGATTGAAGACAATTGCGAACAACATATCCAAATGTCGACACTATCGCGGCTCTTGTCGGCGGCGGTTGCACCATTCATTTATTCTGGTACTAGTTGTTTATTTTGACAATATGAAATTACATTTTTCGTACTGAAATTACGCGCCTCGTCGAAGTTCGGTTTGTGATGTTTCAAATTGGTTTTGTTCGCGTAATACGAAAATGTTTAAATTGGTGTCGATTAGGTCCGGATGTCTGGCTGTCTTATGCGATTTGGGCGACTTGACATAAAAACTTGCATATATATATATATATATGTATTCATATTTAAGATTTAGTGATGATAAGCTTCACGATGCTTGCATGCAGCCAACAACAATTCAAGGAAATGCAAGGGCCAGACAACACTCGACGAAAAATGGTGAGTGTCGAAATCTGTATTCTTCATAATACACTATGATGGAAACACATCGCTGGGTTGCTATGCACACGTTGTATTGAATGGTCGTAGTGGCCTTGTGATTGTTTCACGTTTGTAGGATTGTAGCATGTAATAATGTCACATTCCTATTGTTTTTATAAATTTCAATTCGTTGTAAAAGTCTAGCTACGTTTTGTCGCTAACTTTTTCTTTAATATTATTTGTATTTGCAATCTTATTTAATTACCAACAATGCACGCGGATTGCGTTTGGCATAAAGTTGTAGTTACTGTAATTTTGGACTCATAGTTGTTACTTGTCTTATACATCTGTCATTTACTTGGTTAAAGACTAGAAAGGAGATTGGGGAAAGGTGGAAGGCACTCCCCTTTGATGAGAAAAAGAGGTTTGCGGAAATGGCTAAGGCGAGCACTGAGGAACACGCCAAAGTAGTACCATGTGCACCGAAGTCTGAAAAGGTCATTACGTACTTCATGTTTTCGTAAATGCATTTGGCTAGGTCCTGCTTTGCTGACATTATTGGTTGTATTTTTGTATTAATTTAAGGGAAAAAAATGTGCAGGGTAAAAGGCAACTCCGCATATCATTGAAGTCAATTGTTGAGCTAGTTAACCGGTTCAACGAAGCACATGACGATCATTGACATTGGGTTTCTTTGGCCTCCACAGGGATGAAGTGTACACGTATAGATCACGACTTGTGTGCATGGTTGGTCAGAACTTGATCTGACGGTAGTTCATTGAATGTTCATGGTTGTCAAGTCGGGCTCACGTGTAAGGCGATTAATGTTTTATTAGAATACGGTGTGAAGGCGATGGCGTGCGATTGGGTGGGTCATTAGAAGCATATCCCAATATCTACGATGAGGTTGGAGTTGTTATGAGTCATTCCTTTGAACAAGTTGAGACTTTATCGGCCGAGGCGATGGTGCGGAGGGCGAGTTTGGCGGAAATTTCTTGTATGCGTGTTGGGGGCCATGTTGTGTCCTACCACAATGACCGGCTTGAATCTATCATTCATTCATGCCGTGAAGGACGTGAATCGTATGCGAGCTTGTAATTGGGCAAAGTTGACACTGCAATTCCTTCACAACGGTGTTCGCAAGTATAAAGGTCATCGCAGTGTAACTAGATGTGTTTTCCTGCTAATGGTATGCCAATAACTTGATTTTTTTTCCATTCCCCACTTCATGTGTTTCATGCATTGTTCTGTCATGGTTCAACAAATTGGCCTTCATTGGGACATACAATGGTACCTGTTTTGTGAGTACGACAAACAACACTCTTCCTGACCAAGTATGGTACTCGCAGAAATATATTTTCTGACTACCGTCATGAATTAAGAACAAAAGTGCAGGCAAAAAGTATGCGAACCTCAATGGAGGAACCAATTAAAACTAGGTTGCGAAGAGGGAACATGTACATAAATTTTTTCTTGGTTTCATCAATAAAGTCCTTGGTGTCTTTGTACATTTTTCCCCAAAAACATTGCATGATATGTGCCTATAAAGTTGATGACATCCTCAACAAAATCGGTATTCTATATGCGTTCATTTGCAAAATTGAGAATAATGAATGTCATTATTCTTGAATATAGTTCATTTTTGTGGGAAGAACAACTTAATTATGGTGTGCCCTTAATGTCCACAATTGTTGTACCTTGATTGTGTTTATGCGAGCTCGACTACGGCGCGGTCCACACCTCGGCTTCATGATTGGGGTGATACCCAAATCTGAGAGGCATTGCGGCGTATGAGAAGGAAGCAAAATTTCCCAACAATTGCGGTAAGCACTCCTACCACTGTGCACATTTCACACCATCGACCCACTTGTCTTCAACATACAATGTCAGACTTCATTTATGCGTTTCTATGATTAGGTGGAGTTTGATTCTGATGCGCCAATGATCTTTGACATGGATGCATGCCATGTCGAGAACCAACAAAAGAACGATACAATGAAGTCCGTATGAGCAATTTGGAGTCCGACATTCATGAAGTGAAGGAAATGATGAAGCAAGTTCTCCACAACCAAGCAGTTTAATGGAGATGTTGCGACATTTGAAAACAAGCAAGTTGTTGGCAATGACAAGGTAATCCATCCAAGCATTACGCAATTTTCACACAGTTGAGACACATTATTTGAAGATGGTTTATAAGACTAAGTTCACGAATGTGTATGTATGATTAGGTGGAAAGCAAAGGTGTGTGGATCATTAACCTCTCCTCAATGTTGCTCAAGCGGAAGAAATCTTTGAAACAAGCTGCTTCAATGTTTGATTTGAACTGCAACGAACCGTTCCTTGAACAAACCAATTTACGTGAACTGAAGCAAATGCTACACCACCTCAACGAAGGTATATTCTCTACACGCAACCGGCGTGGCCCAACGGTGTGGACCTATTTGTTGGAGTCGAGGCATGGCGATGGCGTGGTCAAACCATCGGCGAAGTTAACCCAATGGAGTGTAATATTTCGGATGTACAAGGGGTGGATCACCAACAACAGATTTTGAAGGAACCTTGGCAAGGGACAAAAGTCATTTGCATGATGGGCACAAGTTGAACATTGAAGAAGGTGGGGACAACAACAAGAAGGAGGCCTTGATCGGGAAAACATATGAAGCGAAGATAAATACACTCGACCTTCGATCGTGGGCGTGAAACGTGGCGTGCGATGTGCATACTTCTCCTACTAAGCAGCAAACCATTGGGAACAAGCTGGAATCGTTAGAGGAAGTGCAAAGGGAAGCGAAAAGGAAAAGGAAAAGGAAAAATCTGGCGGAAGTGGAGTTCAAGCCAGCGAGGTCGGGGATATGCAATTGTGCATCGATAGCAAAACAAATAGTGGAGTTGACGACATCAGTTCACTTGTGGATGTTGATGGTGTGGACAACGTGAACAAGGTACAAATACTGCCTTTAATGCCCCACAAGTTCTGAATACCCAATTCATGCCCACATCAATAATGTGAATCAGTAATTTTACAATCATCTGTGTTGTATTGTACTAGTTGTCAAAGAATTGCATGTTTGCAGTTATGACTGCTGCCGTATGTTAGTACACATTTCTAACAAACTCCGCACCAAACATCACAAGTTGGGAAAACTCTGAGGCTCACAGTTTTTACATCATTTCACGTTCTTTTTTATGACTACCGACCTTGTAATGTAAGCTTCAATTTTTTTATGAAATGTGTACTGTTAGTTGGCTGTTTAGTTTTGTAGGACTCGTTGACGATATTGGACAGCGAAGGGTTGTTATCGGCGGACGAACAAAAACTTCTTGACTATGTATTTGACGATAGCAAAAATGAAATGTATTGTTTCATTTACTACTTGCAAATTTTAAATGACAGTCCACTGTGAAATAACTATCGTTCTAAGGATCATTTATTGCTTGTAGGGACATTGTTGTTTCCATGAATCTTCATGGACGGCCATGTGAAGTTGGCACCTGGCGTGACATCTGCTGCGCTCAAACGAGGTCGTGGCTATCCGAACCTTTGTAAGTGTTAGCTGCACAAATATGAATCTGCGTTTTTGATGCCTGAACTCGAAACCTTTCTAATCAACTTGCCTTGTGTCTTGCATACAATGTTCCGGCCAATCAACTTGGTGGTGGTGCAATTGACTAATCGGCGGAGGATTTACACAATGACGGAGGCACATTGATTGGTTCTTTCCGTATATCTCGGTCGGTAAGTAAGTGTTTAAAGCTCGTTGTGTATTGTGTATGACATATTTTGACAAATGTTTCCGTCAATGACCTTTATGCATTACACATGCAGACTTTGATTCTAAATAAAGATATGCAACCTCTGCACCATGAACATATCGTCACATCATTTTTCGGACATGATAGATACTGCTGGTGCGATTGATGCATGCGGAGGGTAATATCAATGTTCATCCCGTTATATTAAAAGCGAAAATATGAAAGCCATTACATGTTTACATGGCCTCTAAACAAGGTCTGCCATTGTGTTTACGTGTAGATTTACATGCCTTTCAATTCTGAGAGTGCATTGGTTGTGCGTTAAAATTGATATGGTGGACCGTGTAGCCTACCTATTCGACTCGGTCCCATCAACCGACCAAACAAAAGAAGCTAAATCGGCTAAAATTTTGGTATGTCCTTCGGTGCATTTCTAAACACTACAAAAACTTGAACATCCTTTCGTAAACCAACTTCAACCTTGTGGAGCAGGTTCAAACTATGCGACTTATTGCAACTACACTTTGGAAATGATTATATTCTGGGCGTCGTAGCTTTCACCTCTGCATGTTAGATGAGAGGCGATTACAACAAGCTGGGCGAGTAATCACAATCCTCCCTCACATTAATGTCTATCTTTGCATGACTGACTTAACGAACCTATTAAGTATTGACGACAACTTTAATGTCAAATTATTTTTATAGCACGTTTGACTGTGGGATGTTTGTCATCAAATTCATGCAGCAACCTGATTTAAGCCCCGGTCCACACAAGGTACATTCTACCGCTTAATTTTCATTTGTCAATCAAATCCTTCCTTGTATGTCCTACAATTTTAAGCGGTTGTCTTATGATCTTTACGTACAAAGTTAAGCTCCTCTGTCGTCATAAGTTGTTGGTTGACATCGTTATGGATGTCAATAATGCAAAGATCATGATCACAGGAGTGCCTTCATATGAGCAATGCCACAAGCTAGGCGATGATGGGAATGGGAAATTTGATGCCCGATAATTTGGGTGGCAATAGGACTTAACTAATTTTTTATTGTTTGATTTCAATATGGATGTTAATTATGGCTCCCCAGTATTGTTTTTGCTGGGCGATGTAAATATGGACTAAATGCAAAGTGCAAGTCAAATGTAAACATGGATCAAACATGGCGATGTGGCTTGACTTAGTACTATTTTCTTTACGCATGTTTCTTGTTGGGATGAATCATTGTATGCGTATATAATTTCTGGTGCTTTTGTTGCGAAGTTAATTTATAATTTAATTACGAAAAAGGGAAAATTAATTTTCAAAAGTGAAAGAAACAACATTATGAATGAAAACTCAATACTCTTCGTAGGTAGGTTATATATCAGCCCATTAGCACATATGACTCCAGCCAGAACAAAACTTTCATGGCTTACAGGGAAGGTTAAAAAAAAAAATCAAATCTACATATCTGCTGCATCATCGGCGTCTTACGAAGAGTTGTCGTCTTATCGATTGACTGTCCTCATCCATTGTCTTATCGGACTTAACCGTCCATTGCCAATTTGTCATCGATGACCAATCAGCGTTACGCTTGATAGCGCCGACTTGCCGCTCCAAACTTGACAACCGTGTGACCACTTCATTCAGCCTTTCGTAGATAGCTTGCAACTGCTGGAATATAGGAGCAACATGAGCTTCAACAATAGCTTCAATCTTGTTCGAATCGGAAGTTTAGTAGGAGTATATGTATAGTTTATTTTACTGACTACTTTTTTAAAGGAATGTACAGATTCATAATATTACACAACACTATGCTGTAAGTATTTGTAATATATGGTACATGACTTGTATGTTTGCAGAAGACCTCATGCATTGTGACATACATTGTATTAATTTCTCAAACTGGCCGAATTCATCTTGCAAAAATTCGTTCCTTCTTGCATGCACCAAGTCATCCGTTCAGTACCCCTGATCGTCCATTATTTGGCATTTCCAACACACATGCATTGCACCTTCCATCAGTACTATCCCACTGTCATTGATTTCCACACCCACAGTTCATCATACATTCACATTCGTCATTTGTATTTGTGCCCCAACCCAATTACATGTTTACTCATCCATAAAGGTTAGCAAAATTGCTCTTATCAGATACATATGCCTTTCCAATTGCACCGAACCTATTAAATGAAATACCCACAGTCATTAAGTTGCTTTTACGCAGTTTGGGTAGGTGTTGCCACCAAACAACAATAAGTGTGTTCACATCTTTAAACCTATCACCAACGTATTAATGACTACGGGTTTAAGGTAATTTAATATTTACAACCAACCACAAAAAAGTTTGCAACCGGTGTTGTTTCCTTTGCATTTGGGTTTGTTTTTGCGTCCATATATTCTTCGTGAACCTGCGAAAACAAAGTTGGACTCAATCAAGAACCTTCACACCTATGGATGCACACCACGATAGCGGTTGTGGACAATCACTTACAGCGGTGACAACTCGACCGAAGTCACCAGAATTGGATTATGCAGGTGGGTATATCGATTCCTTCGGTGATCGACGTTTCTTTGAAACAGGGTTCCCACTGTGGAGTTTTGAACCTCTATGGGATTACAACTGCACCCCAATACAAGATGCTTGCCTGGGGAAGTATTTCGGAATTCGGTTTCCTTTGTTTGCCAAACGAGTTCAGTGTGAACACCACTGTCGATGTGCTTTTGTGAAGGTCACAAAAGCCCGATCGGTTGAAATGCAGCGGCAATTCCCTCATGTCAGCGAGTCCCAAGTTAGGCATCGTTTGCAAAGTGAGGTTGATCAAATGACTCGTCGACTCATTAGGAACTCACGGATAGAGGATGCAAAGGGAGAGTCGAAGATACATAGATCGAACCCGGCATCTGCGATCAAGGCTATAATGGAGGATCCTGCTTTGGTGTCGGACCCTGACCTTTCAGATTACTCAGACTCCGAGGTTGTTGATTTGAGCGAGGATTAGCAGACCTGGACATGTGTATGACATAGTAAGCGTAGTCTTGTAAGATGGCATCGTCGAGCGAAAATAAACGACTTAGAAACTAACTGACCGTCATACTCTGCTAACCATTGCAACGGTGCATGCGTTAATGTCTTCATCATGTCCACTTTGTTGAAGGTATTTTTTTAGGTCACCGTCCTCGACTAAAAACATCTTATGATTTTTGTTGATGCGATGACAAGGTAATTTTTTGTAATGTCAATGGCCGATATCGAAACTATCATTAACCTATGTTTTGTTGATTACTTCATGTTTGTGAATCGTTCAATATGGACAATAAGGTTTAAGTGTCGGAATCATTATTTGGAATCTGTTGTAATTGCAAACAAAAATTGTGCACAATGGCCAGCGGTCTCATACACTCTAACATCAATATGGGCACAAAATGTTTTGTTTTTCAAACACAGCGGTTGTGTGGAAGCATACCCCATGGGGTCAACACGTGCATTAGCAATTTTTCTCCCATCGTGCATTGTTATGAACTAATCGGCTCCCCTTCAAACTAAAAAATACACAATAGACCATGCGAAGCAGTATTGATATTCATTAATAAAGAAGTCAGCACGATGGTGAAGAAATGTACCACGCATTCTATATACGCTTTCAACTTGCTAATGAGATAATAGTTGAGGCCATAGATAAGTGACAAGCGGATACTAGTTGACGGATAATGATTTGCCAAATCATTAATTACAAACAAACTGCAGCTTAACAGAAGTTGTTCATTACAACCAAAATTCATGCACCCAGATAAGAGAACCTGCAATAGATAATAGGCCACAGATAAGTGACAATGCACCCACAAAATTCAATCATCCACAAAGCATCCACATAGCATCCACAAAAATGAATCCACATACCATCCACAAAATTCGTCCACAGATCTGCCAAATAGCATCCACAAAGCTCTTACAATGACACCAATGTTTCCCAAAATTCATTACAGAATAACATTACAAGTTACATCATAATAACTTATAAAATTCATTCCGTACATTCATTCCATAATAAAATTCATTCCACAAAGCTATTAAGTAAATTACATAAGTTACATCATAATTAAATTTATTCCATAAACATTACTTACATCATGAAGTACAATACAACAAAAACTGGTACAAACTTCCATTCAATTTCCCAAAATACAAAGAAGTACAAAAGTTACATGATCAAGTACAAAATGATATAAAATATAATGAAATACACCATCGCTTTGATAATATTATCTATCCTTTCAAGCCTTCGACCATGGTCATTTCCCACGTCATGAAGCCTCGTCCTTACATCGTTGAAGTGTTCTACTGTTAAAGCATCACCAGCTCTACTATTGGAAGGGATTCTGGACGTAACGTCTTCATCATCTTTAGCCACGAACTTGAAGTAATTGCAATGGGGAGTGGGAGTGGTACTCTACAATGCATGATAATCAGTTAGTTGAATACAACAAATATTACTGTGACTACTAAAGGATTAAAACTTCCAATACATACTTACATATTTTGATGGGCAAACAAATAACAAACGCCCTTCATTTCCATTCTCATTGTTCTGACAATACGTATGGCAGCAGTTCTTCCACAATTGCATAGCCTCGTTTGTAATCTTATGTTGCTAATGTTAGAAGAAGAAGCCATTTTTTAAATATGCATACATGAGAAATTTGTAGTGCTCTGCTATGCTTCTGTTTGATGGGGTTAATAGCAGGTCTAGTTTAATTTGAGGGAGAGAGTGTGTCTTTACTTAAAGCATCTATTTGTTCAAACTGCCATGTTTAATAGCATTTGCACAGAGGTTACACAGACTAAACTGTTAATAGCATTTGAACAAACATCATGACTCAATGTACACACATAGCATTTTGAAACCGAACAAATCTGGCGATTTCAAACATAGCATCTATGATTAATTACACACATGTTACACACATAGCATTTTCAATCTGAACAAACATGGCAGTTTTACAAACATATCAGTTCAATGTCAAGTAAATTATCAATCACACATGTTAAGAAACTATTATCAACAAATCATACTGAAGTGAAATGATTATGGGCGATTGTTGGAGGCGTGATTGATAGTTATCAAACTGAAATAGTTATCAACAAATGACACATGTGATTTTGAACAAAGCACACTGAAATACTTATCAACAAATCAGTAGTAATAGTTATGAACATTTAAGTTCAGTTTGATAATAGTTATCAATGTTGATAATAGTTAATTCAAGTCACGCAGCTAACACATTAGTTGATAGCAGTTCATTACAACAATTCATGCGTGATTCACAACAAATTCAGCAAAATCACATTATCAATCACACATTTCAAATTACACAACTATATGCATTCATTCAACTAATTATCAATCTGCATAATCATACTATGTTCTGCAAAGATGTGATCCTTTCATTTTATGTTGGATCAGTTTCTGCGTATTCATACTACGTTCTGCAAAATTTATACTTTAACTCTAAAAGGTAAATGCATAAATGTTCGTCACAATATGTGCCACATTTTTCAAGCATACCATTTATTTATCTGCATAACAGTAATTTTCAAAGCCCTAATTTTGGAAGTCGTAATTTTCAAAGCGCTAATTTTCAATGAGTAATTTTCGAAGCCCTAATTTCCAAATTTCAAATATATTTTGTGAATCACAACCCTAACTTTTTGATTTCAGCGTTTGGAGGACGAACCTGGTTAATTTATGGCCTGAAAGCCCACGTTATCGTCAACAAATTCCTTCTCTCCAGCCGATGGTGGTCGCGGTCGAGCTATGGTTCATGGCGAGAAAATGAGGACTCTGATGGTGGGTTGGGTTTACGAGTGGGTGGCCGTCGGGAGTGGTCGCCGGTCAGGCTGGGTTCGGTGGAGGAGGAGTGAGTGTCAGAGTGAGAGGGAGTGAGAATGAGATTGAGGTGTATACTCTGTATAACTTGTATAGCAAAGCGGGAAAACGAAATTTATGTTTGGTTTGTATTTGGGAGACGGGTTTTAAAGAAAAAAATTTCTAAAAAATTGTTTGGTTTGAGTTTTTCTCAAAAAATTTTCAAAATCATTTTCTCTCTCTTATACACCAATCAATTACTTTTTCTCTCTCCTCTCTCCTTCCCAATCACTTTTTCTCTCACACACATCTACTCAAATTCTCCCAAAATATCAAATCATCCCAAACTCCCAAAAAAACAACTCTCCCAAAATACACAACCAAACAAACCAAAAAAATTTCTAAACTCTCTCCCCAAAATTTTTATAAAAAACAACTCTCCCCAAAACAAACCAAACAATCTTTATTTTAATTTTTAGTCCATAACCCAAAAAATCACTAACAAAATACAGTATGAATAAAGATTGGGACTCCCTTTCCCCGTATGAGGATCCTCTCCTTGCAAGCCCATCCTTGCAGAGCCTTCGGCCTACTTTTAGGCCCAATCTTGATAATCTAAACTGTTCATATTTTATGATTTATTCAGTATATCATACCTGTAAAAAATCAAGTTGATCGGATATCAGAAAGCATATGTTCGGAAAACTGTTTATTCAATTCGTTAAAAAAAATAGTTTTTAGTTTAATTTCTGAAACACATACTTTCTGATATCCGATCAACTTGATTTTTTATAGGTATGATATACTGAATAAATCAAAAAATATGAACTGCTCGGATTATAAAAATTGGGCCTAAAAGTAGGCCCGAAGGCACTGAGACGGAAAGAGAAGAACTCCTGACTCCTTTCGCCCCACCCCCTTTGACCCTCTTTCTTTTTTGATTGGTCACTTTTTCTTTTCTTTTTTTTTTTCTTCTCCTCTAATCACCACCCGCCACGTGTGTGTGAGGGGTGGTTGGGGTTAAAGTTCGAGGGGGTCTAAATCACTGCTAATTTATAAAAAGCAACAACTCATACCAAAATTGAATGATTTTATTTTTTCTCTATTTTTTGCACATATTTTCGTAAAAACTCAAAAATTCGTCCCAAACATACTGGGTATGTTTGGTCTGAGTTTTACAGATGAGTTTTACCAAAAAAAATTTCCAAAAATTGTTTGGTTTGACATTTTTCTGCAAAAATTTGCGAAAATCACTTTCTCTGTTACACATCAATCAATCACTTTATCTCTCTCCTCTCTCATTCTCAATCACTTGTTCTCTCACACACATGTACTCAATTCTCCCAAAATATCAAATCATTCCAAAGTCCCAACAAAAAGTTGTCAGTCAAAATGTACAACCAAACAAACCAAAAAAAATTATAAACTATCTCCCTAAAATTTTTTCCATAAACAAACCAAACAAGCCCATTAGTTTTTTGTACCTCATATTTTAGGCAAATAGCCAAGAAATTTGTAAATCAGGCCATTCAATGTGTACAACTCGTCGAATAGTATATGTCTGTTAAAAATCATGGTCATTGGATATCGGTAACTATATGATCAAATCATTTTTGTATAAAAATAAGGGATGGTGTTATAGTTAACAGTTAAAAGAAAACTACTCCGATCAGATAGCTTTCGATATTCAATCAATGTGATTTTCCATTGGTATGCAGTACGCGACGAACTGTACACATTTACTGATTCAGATTCTCAAAACGGGTCCCCTGATTGCCCCCACGGGCCGAACAACACTATCCAATGCAATGCCCAATATTTGTGTATTCAGAATACGTTGGGATTATGATACCCTCGATTTGTTATATAGATTTGTTGGTTTGGCACCTGTTATCCTGTGTAATGTACTTATTGTACTTCCTTAGTAAATAATTTGCTGTCTCAGTTTGTTTGTACTTATGTGATCGATATGTCCAGCCCTGAATGAAAATAACTTACGACTCGTTTCGCATGTAATAGTTTCGTTATAATTCAATCGCTAATATGTCCACTACTTATTACTGTGAAGACGTATGTTGTTATAATTCTAGCGCTAATATTCTAGTTACATCCACAATGGATGTGTTATTGTATTTGTTACTGTCACCTGTTAATTTTTGGCGAACGAAGTTTCTTGTTTGTTGATGCGGTCTGTGACTAAGAACGCGTTCTTGGCCATAATTACTGTGCAATGTTAGATTGCCCGTTAACAGTAGCTACCGTATTTACGGTGGGAGGTGAGGCAGGGAAATGCTGGGAGAAAGCCCTCCTGGACATCCGCTCGAGAGTCCCACCGGACATCCACTACGACAATTCTTGTACTGGTTGCTGAACTACAATTTTTTGTTTTTTGTAGTTTTCTGTACTTGTGCGCAATTTTTTGGCGCCTCCAATTTTTTAAAAACTTAAATTAATTATACACATATATATATATACAATCTCGTTCATACACAGATCTTAATACACCCTGTAATCCATCCATTGTATCATCATTCACACAGTTTGCCCTGTTTGTGCGACCTGCATAAACGGGGATTCTAATCCCCCAGACTGTTAGTCGCGCGATACATTGTCCGTTGACCAGTCGGTTCGAAATTTTACCCTTTACGAAATTTTATTCATCGGCCTGTACGAAATTTTAATTTTAATTTCTAGCCCAAAAATTTAACTTCGCATTACCCTACCTTACGCTATGCCTCGTTTCTGAAAAATAAACAAAAACTAAAAAAATCAGCAAAAATAATTAATATTAACATAAATTGGCGCGTCAAACATATAATTAGTGCAAATTTCCCGTCACAAATATCATATCCAAGTACAACAAAATCTATTACTTTGAAAACACAAAAAATTAAATTTAAAAAATATGAAAATACTAAAATAACATAAAAATAGCAACTTCCTAACCACCTTTTAGCGCTAGTTTGGCATGTTTACAAAAAGCCAAAAGTAAAAAACTCACTATTTTGACTTCAATCACATTATTTTAAGTCACATCACCTCTCACACATATCATTTCAACCCCCAACCCAAACAGAACCCATATTTCACAAAAAGTAAAAAAGTACATTTATTTATATTTAAAAAGTGAGGAAAAAAATTGGACTAAAAAAGTACAATTTTTGTCTTTGTGGACGAAAAAAATGAGGAAAAAAATATGGATGTTTGGATTAACATTTTGAATTTTATGGAAAAATGTGTATTACAAAATTGTATAAATTAATGTGTAAGGGAAAATTATAATTCGAAGTTGTGTAGCCGTAATTTTTGACTTTTTGTGAATAGTAATAACTTTTTGACTTTATGGTTTTTTTTCCCAACTTGCTAAACGTGGCCTTAATATGTAGTGTCACGTTCGTTTCCGTTTCCCTCCCAAATTTGGAACAAAAACCAAAGTCGCCAAACAACGCTTTTGAAATCCCACAGATGCAGTACTTTTCATGATGAGCCACATGCCGTAGCCTTTCTAATCTCACCAACTCATTTCCATTTCCCACATACAAATTTCGGCAACTTTACTGTCCCTTATTCTCTCTCTATTTCGGTTTTGCTGTCCACCTCCAGTAACACACTCTCTCTCTGTCTCTCCATTTCGTCTGCGCTAGGTTGCCGACGGTAACAGTCACCATTTTCTCGGGCATGTGTGAGTCTGTCTATTTTTTATTTTGGAGCACATTATTATTATGATCTACTGTGTTCCACTCGCACGACATTACCATTTCTCAACTATTAAACTGTTCCTCCTTAGGTCATTGAAACCATACGTACGATTAGGTATACAAACTACACGGGTGACAAACTGATATTGCCATTGAGGAGTTCCATAGTGACAAACGGTCTTCATTGAGCAGTGCAGTCGGTTTTTTATTTCTTTGCATGAAGGTACGTTGCGTATGGGTGCTGTTGGGTTGAATGTCCGATGTGGCCCTGTTTCAAGTGTGCGCATTGGTTGTTGATTTTGGCTTCAAGTCGTAAATACTATAAAACGAGTACAACATATGGGCAATTAATTTTTGTAAAACAGTGGTATGCCATATTTGCATAAATTAATGACAACATATCGTACTTGAAAATAAACAAAAAGTACCACTCGTACAATGTATGTACGACTCAATGGTCCATTGATTGTAAGTTGTTAACAGTCAATTTCGTTTTGTTACAATTTGGGAGTAACGTTCTTTCTGCATCCTTATGAATATTGCATGAAATTCTTTGCAGGAATTATCGTAATTGGATATGGGCGACATGTCAGACGATGCGAAACAACTATGAGTTTATGTCATTCAGTATTTCATACAGTTAGGTTTGCAAGGTTATGTTTCCTGTACCTACTAAATACCACGGTCTGTTCGTGTATGGCATATTGTGCCGTTATGTACTGCCATCAGGAGGTTGTGCGATTTGAGTTTGACACAATTGCGATAGCCTCAAATTGCACCATGAATTGCGTGTAATGGATTAAAACTGTGTCGATTTCTTACCAGAATATGTGCACATACGGCATATGTTGCGTATTCTGCGGAGAGAATTTGTGAAATCCACAATTGACTGAGTTATACTAAACCACTTCAGTTCATAATTCTCGGTGACAACGGAAAATGACGTTACCAATTTCACGAAAATGGCACAACTTTTGAAATGGCAAGGCAAGATTGACTAACTTTAAAGTTAACTGACGAAGATGATAGAATGCATAAAACGTACATACCACCGATGTAATTTGGCCTTGAACAAAATTTCATTTACGCTGATATTTGTTACAGGCAAAGGAATACATTGAAGGCAAGTGGCAAAGGTTCACGAATCGAAAGGATTGACATTACGGAGCCCTCTCGTCGAAAGCGGCCACTTGGACCATTTATTTTTTACAGGTTCGATCTGTCTCCTTCAAAGTGGCTTACAGTACGAATCCCTCTCGTCAGAAACGTGTGACAGTATTTTTGCACAATTCTGCATTACATATTTTCAACTCATAGCTTGCGCCTGTGCAGATTTCAGTTTGTACTCACAAGAAATTAAGATTTTAGAGACCAAAAGTAAGGGCCAAAATAATTTGGACCATTTATAATTGTTGTTGCAGAAATGATGTGGTTATTATATTTTTAGCAACCAAAATTGGGCATTACGGATGCATTATTATGTAGTTGGGACCAAATTTGTTTGTGTCACAAATTGGTCCCTAAATGTCAATGGTTGCGATTTGTGTACATATATGCATATATATCCATCCATATCTAACATATACTTACGCCGAAATTGACAATGGTTGCAGCCAGCAACAATTCAAGGAAAGACGACAAGCAGACAACCCCAGACCGAATATGGTTAGTGTGCAGACATGTAGTAAGTAGAGTACCGTGATGGAAACACACGTGGCTTTGTGATAGCAAAGTATGGACTTCTATTCCATGCGCACACCAGTCATGTGCTTCTATTGTGTCGCATTCAGCGATTTCCAGCAGTTATAGACGCCATATTGCATGTTCTTATAAACTCCGATTATTTGTAAAATTCCATGTCAGTTTTTATTTCAATTGTGTGCGAAATAGTAATTTGTATGTGCAAACATATGTAAATACCAAAAAATGTGCACACATTGCGAGTGAAACAACTTTTGGTAACAATTATTTTGGACTTACAGCTCCTATTTGTCTTGTATGTGCGTCGCGTTGGTGTAACACTTACAGAGCCGAAAGGATATTGGGGAAAGGTGGAAGGAACTCCCCTGTGATGAGAAGAAGAGGTTTTAGGACATGGCTAAGGCAAGTGCCAAGGAACTGGGCAAAGAAGTTGCAAAGAAATCTGCAAAGGTACTTACATGCTTAGTGTTTTCGTAACTACATTTGGGGAGGACCTGCTATCGACACAATGTTGGTTAATTTTTTGTATTAATGTTCACGTTAATAACATTGCAGAGTAAAATGCAAGTCCGCATATCATTGAAGGCAATTGTTGATATCGTGAACCAGTGTAACGAAGCACAAAAGCAGGCAATCATTGATATAGGGTTCGGTGGTCTCCTCAGGTTAAAGTGTACCCGTATAGATCACAACATGTGCCAATGGTTGGTACAAAACTTCGATCTTGACACGTGTTCGTTGACTGTTCATGGCCGTCACCTGAGGCTCACCTGTGAGGAAGTGCATGTCTTATTGGGTATACGGTTAGAAGGCAATGACGTGCAGTTCACTGGTTCAATAGACGCATATCCCAATATCTACGATGAGGTTGGAGCTGTTAAGGGAATCATTCCTTTGAACCAGTTGAGAGTTTATCTGACTGAGAGTGATAGTGCGGATGACGAGTTTCGGCGGAAGTTTGCGCTGTACGTGTTGGAGGCCAAGTTGTGTCCTACCACAATGACCGGCTTGAGCCTGTCGTTCGTTCATGCCATGAAGGACGTGACCGGTATGGGGGCATGTAATTGGGCAAAGGTGACACTGCAATTCCTTGTCAAAGGTGTTCGGAAGTATAAGATAAAAGTTCAGCGCGAGGCAACTGGATGTGTTTTCCTTCTAATGGTAACGTAATCGACCGTTGTTTGTTTGTACCATGCCGATTACATATTTCATCCATTGCTGTGCATATGGTTCAATAAAATGGCAGTCGTTGCGAAATACAAACTTACCTGTTATTGAACAGCATGACAAATATACCTGTACGGGCCACATTTTTTGTAACCACGAAAAGCTTATCTTTTTAACCGGAAAGCTGCATGGGGATTCTGCCATCGAGACACATAAACACATACATATGATTGTGTTGTAAGTTGTATGCATTGTTAACGAATACGGATTATTTTGCTCGGAAGTGTATAGTAAATATCTTTTCCCCCTTATAATGCAGCTATTTTACTTGGATCGTTTTGCCCCTCCTTGTAAGAGTACGTCGACTACTACACACTCCATCCCTCGGCTAAATGATTGGGGTGATGCCGAAATACGGGAGACGACGCGACGTATGGGAAGGAAGCAAATGTTGCAGCAACATGAGGTAATCAACCCATTCGTTCTGCACATTTGACAGCATTGCCCCACCTGTGTTATGGATAACGGTGACAGACAGAATTTGTGTTCCTATGAGTAGGTGACAAGCAGTGACAAACAGTGACCCATTCCTTAGCATATGTCATATTTTCAGTTTGTCTCTCCCTATTTACTCTGAAATACTCGAACTTTTGGGGAGAAAACATTAAGTTTCCATGTGGACGATATTGTAGCCTTATAAATTCAATTTTATGTACTACTTCCGTTATAAAATGAATTTTGGTTAAGCCCTGAAGTCAGATTTTTGGAAAAGCTTGAAGATTTTGGTTTTTTAACCTTGTAAAAAGGTCAAAACATTGTCGTTAAGTTATTGTTAGTTAGTTTGTAATTGAAAGTTTCTCTTTGTTTATGTAATTGGGAAAAGGTAAAGTGGTAAACATGGGATTGACTGTGAAGTTTTTATCCACACCAGATGAGTATCATTTACAACAATTTTTTTTTTCATTTCAGACAAATGGAGTAATTAATTTTTATCAGATATATTTAATATGCAAAGTGTGTACACATACGTTGTGTGCAACTTAAGAAAGCAGACCGAAACTTTACGATTCACAGTTGAGATCGATTAACGATTCAGTGCATTACCATTTTCATTTATGATTTGAATCCCGATTTGACAACTATGTTAGGTGGAGTTTCATCCGACAAAAGCAGAAAAGCTTGACATTGATGGCGCAATTGACACACACCATGTCATAACCAAACAGAAACCACGGATTGATGATGTTCGTTTGGGCAAGGTTGAGTCCAACATTGGTGAACTGAAGGAAACCATGAAGCAAGTGCTTCCTGACAATACTGAAATAAGGGACATGTTGCTCAATTTCGAGGAAGGAAAGGCATTGACAATGCAAAGGTAAGCAAAAGCAATCAGTACACATGCTTCACACAGTTCACAGAGGTTACTTGGAGATGAAATATGATAGTAAGTTAATGTATGTGTTTGTGTGATTAGGTGGAGTCGACTAAAAGAAATTGTAACATTAACATATCCTCTAGCATTGGTGAACTGAAAGGAATCTTTGAGCAGTAGTTCTTGACTATATTATGCGGGAAACAACCGTTTAATGAGCAGACACATATTCTTTGAAATGAAACAAATGATGCGACAAGTCTTTGGCGGGTTTATCGGAAATGCACAATTGCCTCATGCCTTAGAGGAAAAGGGTTTTGACCCTACCGGTGGCCGAGTTGCATGATGGCAGCGTGGTCTTCCCAAATTATTATGGTAGCCCAAATGAGGGTAATGTTCAAGATTTACAGGGGGTGGATTGGGAGGACAATTATGTGAATGGAATGTTGTCCAATGAGATAATTGATATGCACGTTGGACAGTTGCATATCGTCCAAGAAGTTGGGGACATGCACAACAACCGTGGCCTTGCGTTGGAGGAAACATACGCAAGCAAAGAAAGCAAATCTCTTTCGGTTCAGTTTCTGGCCATGAAGAACGTTGCAAAACAGAGTTTATCTTCCTTTGATGATTTGCAAACCTTGCCACCAATGCGAGGAGAAGCAGACAATGTGCATCCTTCTGCTGGTAAGGTTGCCCAAACATTGGGAGCAGGACAAATTGTAACACGCACACGAAAGGGAAGAGGAAGAGGAAGAGGAAGAGGTGTTGAAGCGAAAGACGTAGGGGATATGCATTCATGCAACGATAGCAAAATAAGTACTCGACTTACTGCCGAAAAATTCCCAAGTCGCCACATCACTTCACCTTTCGTATGTTTCATTACCAATTGATGCCGACAGCATTACTGATCATAATTGAACCATTATTTGTGTTGTATTTTAATATTTGTCATTCTAGTGCAAGTTTGCAGTAACAAATGTTGTACAATTGTGTTGCAGATTTCGGACAAAGTCCTGTCCAAACTGCACCGGTTGGACAAGCGGTTCCGTTTAGAGGTTAGACATCGCTTCACCAATTTTAGATGCATAAGGATGTGTTATGTACTTTGCAAATTAAATTTCTGAACAGTGGTGAGTTAGTTAATTGTTTATATTAATAGGAGGAGTTGATGTTACTTTATTGTTTATATTGATAGAAGGACTTGATGACACTGGAGAGCATAGAGGTTTTATCAGCAGCCGAACATGAAGTTGTTGACTCTGTACTTGACGACAGAAAAAATGAAAGGTACGGATTAGTTTAGTACTCGCAATTAACCTGTTCCGTAGTATTTGTGAAATAAGTATGAATTCCACAATTTTCATGTGTCGTGCTATGTTTATTTGATTCTTGTAGCTATCAGTTCTTTAATTTTTCATTCTCTATGATTTGATGGGTTTATGATGGGTTTATCCATGTCGCACGTAGGATTTTCTTTGAATTTAATGCAGTGGGCTAGGGAAAGATCAGTGGCTAAATTTCCTCTCAGAAGTTTTCTTCTTTTGGTCTTATCCTGCACACATCTACCTATTGGGAAAATTGCAAACCACTGATATTTTCACAAAAATATTTACAAATTCATGGAAACCTTTATAATTTAATTATGAAACTTAATAATGTTTACCCATGATTTGCAAATTTTTTTGAAAACTTATAATGAAGTGCAATTTTCCGTAGCTATTTTCTTCTATTCTGCTTACATTTTCCATTTTGATCATTTTGGGATATTATTGGCTCCAGTTAGTAAAAAAACATGTGTTTCTTTTTTTTTAACTTGCTGACCTGTAAATGAGCATTTCAATTTTCACATATTATTTTAGCAAATACTATTGGACATGTCATAAGTTGTAATATCTAAAACTTTGTCTTTTCATTTTGTTTTTTAAAAACTTAAAACTAATCTTCATTGGATTGGAGCCTAGTAGAATCAGGAATATCTGCCATAGTTGTACAACAGAAAAAACTAATCTTATGTTGTACAGTTAAGCCAGATACGTTTAAGTTTTACTAGGCTGTAGGTTGCTTCTTACTGGTTGATGTATACGTTTAATGTAGGGACATTGTCGTGTCCATGAATCTGCATGAAATGCCTTGCGAATGTGCTACGCGACGTGACATGCGCACACTGAAACCAGGGGCATGGCTATCCGACACGGTAAGTCGTGGCATCTGACAATGTTATTTCCACTATATTTGCATGATGGACATATCCATGTAGGGACATTGTTATTTCGTATTAAATTTAAACAAATGGGAAACCTTATTTCGCAAGTTGCCTGGTCTGTTACAATGTTTCAGCCAATTAACTTGGTCGCGGTTCAATTGACTAACGGACAGCGGCAAGTACACAAAGACGGGAGGCATATGGCGTTGTAGTTTCCAGTATATGTGTCGGTAAGTAAGTGTTTTAGGTCGGTTGTGTATTGCAGAAGACATATTTTCAGAAAACTTTGGCTGACTGAACTTTACACACTAAACATGCAGACTTTGATACTAAATCAAAAAACTCAACCTCTGAACCATGAAAATATCGTCAAATCATATTTTGGACATAGCCGGATATCTTTGGGGTGCTTGATGCATGTCAGAAGGTAATATGAATGTCCATCCCATTGAAACGAGTAGATTTAATATGAACGTCGGTAATATGAATGTCGATCCCACTTACATGAATGTCAATGTAAATATGAAAGTGCGTACATGTTCTGTGACGACCCAAAATTCTTCCCTCCGCTCGAGCGGAAGAGTTGACGCTCGAGCGGACTTTTGGAGTTTCCAGCAATTGTGCAGACGGCCTGAGATTCTGGGAGTTGTGATTCTCCGCCGGCGGGGAGTTTACGCCGGCGGATGGCTTTGTTGATACCTGCTCGGCGGAAGAGTTGGCCTTCGAGTGGGCCTCGAGTTGAGTTGTACTTATGAGGCACGTGGGCTCGTTTTTGATCCTTTATTATTCTATTTCGAATGTTCTTATCTTATTTAGGAGTATTCGTTGAGGTTGTAGTATGAAGGTAAACTAAGATTGGATGAAAGAATTTAATTTGGATAGTTATTGTTCGATCAGTTGCCACTCTTTTCCCCTTTTCTTTTTCCACACTTTGACTTTGGATGTGAGGTATGAACCATTGGAAAGCTTATTTCCGGGGCTTCAATTTGGACACAAACGACCTAAAAGCGAGTCCGGACGGAAAGTTACGCCTGTTTGAAGTTTTGGAATCTGTCTTTGTAGTAGGTCCGCTCGAGCGGAAAAATGCGCTCGAGCAGGAATTACAGGACAGCGTTAAAAATGAGATTTTGGATCATTTCATAGATTTTCTTCAATCCTCTTCTTTCCTCTTTGCCTTAGTCCGAACCCTAACTCTCAAAACCTTGATTTCACCCATTTCTATCAACAATCCACCATGGTTTTGGCATGTGGGATGGAGAACTAAGAAAGATCAAAGTTTTTACCCGATTAGAATTTGGATTGGTGAAAGTTTCTTCTCAAACTCACCATTTGCTTGATTATGGAGGTAAGGGTTTTAAGACTCTTTAATGTTTACATCCATAGATAGATTTGAGGTATTGTCATTGTATATTGGTGCAAATTCCATTTATGTTATGTATATAGAGGAAATTATGAGATTTTGGGAATTTTGGGGTTTGAGCATTGGGGGTTTTATGGTTTGAAGATGTTGGGAGTTAATTTATGAGCCCTAAATGTGTAATTGATGGAAAAATTGGAATAGAAAGTGATGAATTAGTAAGTTTGAATTTGTCTTGAATCTTAATGTTTTCTTGAAACCCTAGGTTGGGTAATGATGTTAATTGATGATTTGGCCAAATTGGAAGTAAAATCATGAAATTAGTGGGTTGAATTTCATGTGTGCAAGTTTAATTGGTATTTGGTGACACTTGGAAATTATGTTTAAATTTAGCGATTGAACCTTGTTATAATATGTTGGAATTCATGTAATAAGGTAAAGGAAAAATTAGGGAAATAATTTAGTAAAGATCTGGAGGACATGAACTCAATTGTGGAGTGTTGAAATGAGATTCAAAGATTTAGTTTGAATTATGTTGAAGCGCAAAGTGATGTGTGACTGGAATAAAGAGAATTAATTAAGAACGAAATAAGTTATGTGATCCGATTTCTTTGTGTATTACAATTGTATAGGGACAACGAGACCAAAGCGACCAAACAACTTGTGAGTAATAGTACTACATATGTACATCAATCTTATTGTTATTATTCACATTTGTTTTCCATGACAATTATGCTAACATGGTTGTATTTGAGAATTGGTGTGAACATGGAAGGATTTGGCATCCGTTGGGATGACTCTGAAACTATTCTGTATTCCGTCTACGATTAATGGTTATTGGTAATGTGCTATCGTTTATATAGTACTGTGTTTTATTTACCGTTAAAGAATATTATTAACATTCTGTTATCCGTAGATTAACCTAAATAATTCATAGCGAATAAATGGAACAATGATGTTTATGTAGTGATTTAAAGTATGGAACTATGGTACCTTTATATTTCTGAAAGTGTTTAATCCGTAAAACATGTTCAACATTTGCTAATAAATATCAGTAACGTTCTGTTAAACTTATGCTATGTATTTTCAGTACACCATGATACCAAATGATTGATTTTTGAAAAGTTATGATATGTTGAAAATGAACGAACGAATATCCAGTTTCTAAAAAGTATTTGTGGCACCCTTGGTCCGGATGGCCCTCGCCCGGGGGTAACAATACCGTGGCCTATGGCCCTCGCCCGGGGGTAACAATACCGTGGCTGTTGGTATCAACTTTGTGGTCTTTGGACCTACCTGTTGTGGTCTTTGGACCTACCTGTTGTGGTCTTCGGACCTACCTGTTGTGGTCTTCGGACCTACCTGTTGTAGTCTTTGGACCTACCTGTTGTGGTCTTCGGACCTACCTGTTGTGGTCTTCGGACCTACCTGTTCTGATGGCTAATGGGTGTACCACATATAATCTTATGCAAAATCTGAATATGGAAATGATTATGAAAATGATTACGAAAATGGTTTGAAATCGGAAATGCATAAGACTACATTCTGATAAGACTATGTTTGAGATATGAATATTTACGGTATGGAACAAAGTCTTTGTCAGACGAAGTGCTACACTTTGGTGGGAGCCACCTCTGGAATCCGTACGAGCCACCTCTTGAATCCATACATCTGTTATTTCTGTTAGCATGCTTATGCGTTCTGTCATTTCCGTGATTTCTGTTATTCCTGCTATTTCCGTTGTTTCTGTTATTACTGTTATTCTGGACCCATGGTCGTTCTGCATCTGTAGGCCTATGGCTGTCCTGTATATATTGGCTTAAATCCGTTCTGTTATGGAAATTGGTCTTATGGCTGTTTTGGAACTAATTATGGAAAATAGTTAATCATGTGTATCTACAGTTTTATAATTGATTATTCAAGTTAGTCAATACATTATTTATGCACTATTATTCACTGAGTTCGCTCATTACGTATTTTTATGCATGCATTTACAGAGGTAACCAATCGGGAGTTCACCCCAACCTTTGAAGTTTGTGTTTTTTCTTACCAACCTTGAGGCGTCCAGGCACCACCTGAAGCCGTTCGTTTTGCAAAGTTTTGCCGAGTTCCGATTTATACCTTAGATGTCTATTTTGGGTTGATTGTATATAATTTCTTCTTCATTAGTTTTTGTGTTATGTGCCTATTTACGAGAATGAGTCGAGGCATATGTGTGTAAATTATCTGTATAATATTTATTTAGTGTAATGTGCGGTCTGGCATAGTAGTAGTAGCTCAATGGATGATGTTTTATGTATTTTATATTATCAAATGCTTCCGTTCAGCCCCATAAGATATGTATACTTGAGTTTTGTGTCTTTTGAATGGGTCATGCCCAAACTTTTAGGCGGGTTTGGGTCGTGACAGTGGTATCGAGCACGAGTTGCCATCTCACACGAATCCATTGAGCTTTAGGATGTCTAGAAAGATTTAGGCATCATGCATGATATGTTATCGACATGAAAAGACAAGAACGATGGCAACGTTAATCGCACGTTATTAACTCGATGGCTACAATTTATATCTGTTGTATGTCCTTTTCTTGCCTTTGTTTATTTTGTATAGGTGGTGAAGAGTGCAAGACATGCAACGTGAATATTATCTTCTTGAGGCGTGGTAAGAATTTGAACCCAGGTAAGTCACCTTATATATAAATGGTTAGATACAATGTGTGTTATCTATTGATCATTATCGTGGGAAATGATGGTAACATAATTGTCTTTGTTTACATTGCTTACATTTAAGTATTGGATATAGCTAAGATTAAAGGAATGTTATATATGCATTACCTTATGGCTGTTATGACTCCTTTGTAACAAGGATTAGATCGAGAATTGAGAAGCTACTGTATTGGAATATTTTAATAAGATGTGATTTATGTAATAATTAAAGTTGTGTTAAGTATAACTGACAATAAGAAGGAATTCTGCATATAATGATTCTTTTAAAATTGTGAATTTGTTTTGGTTGACGATTTCAAGAGGCGAAAAGGCTATTACGGGTCAGAAGGTCGTTACGGACCGAAAGGTCGTTCTGATTATTCTGGGCCAATAGGCCATTCTGAAAATAAACTAATACCAAACTCACTATTGGATCTCATGTTTCTGTGAATACACTGTTGTGCATTGTGAGCTATGTTTGGGAAATTGATTAGTGACCTTGAGACAGTATGTAAGTAATATAATTTTGTGAACTAAGGAATTACCAACGACCTCTGATAGGGAATCTGTACTTTTTACTCAGATTCGACATCATGTCTGTGATTGAAATCAAATCCGTGTCATGTAATACATGCTACGTATATGGATAATCTGCAACTTGTACTTGGGACTTTTTCTAAATAATAGTCGAATGACATGAAGAGTCCCGCCTATAATATGTGTTTATCTATATGACACTTGTAAAACAATAAATGATTACTGCCTCTGTGTATTAAGAATTTGAATCTTACCTCTGTGTATTAAGAATTTGAGATTGAGAAATCTTTTCCGTAATATAAGTCTGTGTGCATCTAGTGACTTATTCTGTAACATTACGGGCATGGGCCATTCGGTATTCCTGCCTAAGGCCGTTCTGAAATACAATAGTATTGGAATAACTTTTTGAGTTCTGCGATTACATGTGTATTTATATTTACGGGCCTATGGCGTTTATATCTGTGGAGTTATGGTCGCTCTATACATGTTGGGTTTAAAGTCATTCGCTAAGGAAATGAATTCATATTTGTGATGGACATAATTACGTAATGAAATCAATCATATGCTTTTATAGTATTGTGCCTTGTGCTTCAATCAAAGTATATAACTATGCTATTCAATGTTTAAGGAAATTCATAGTTCGAGTTCTGAAATGTTCGATATGATAAGTGTTTTCAAGTGACAAAAATGTTACAATTTACGATAAGTTTATGATATGATAAGTTTAGGATAATTTTCCCAAGATGGCAAGTTTTCAAAGAAATATTTTGCTATGTACGAATAAGTCCTTCAATTGCTAATTGATGAAAATTCTATGTTGAGCTTCAAACTATTCATCTTATGTTTTGGAAAACTAGTATGAAATGAGTATTACTTTCTTGTAATTTGGAAAGCATGATCATTAAGGTTTGATCTGTGTTTGATTTTATTAATACTTTACTCTGAACATGTAATTCCTTGATATGGATTTGAGTGGTTATTTGGAGTTTGTTCAATCGATTTGGCTTAATAAGTCTAATTCTAATAGGGAGCAAAAGAGCCCCAAAGTCATCGGGTTAGAATTTGTTTGTGAACCTAAAGAGATTGATGACTTATGAGTCACATGTGACCAAATATTTGAGTAAACCCATGTGTAATATCTTTAAGTTGTTATAGCATTTGGAAGGTATGAAATATCGAGGATTGTGAATAAAGAGATGAAGCTTTGGTGTTATTGGGAAAGTTAACGAGAAATTTTAGAACTATTGGGGAAGGAATTGGAATTGAAGTTTGAGCTTTCATTTGACGTGGTTCGCTTAGTTGTTATGGACTTTGGGATTATAATGGCTCATTCGTTGAAATTACGATATGTGTATATTGATTGAAGTATTTGCGATTCCTTTTATATTAAGTGTGGATTTACGGTTATGTTTGAACTATCCTCTGCTTGGTTTTCTTCAATTTCGAGGCGAAATTCTTTTTAAGGAGGAAGGGTGTGACGACCCAAAATTCTTCCCTCGCTTCGGCGGAAGAGTTGGCGCCGAGCGGACTTTGGAGTTTCCAAGCAATTGTGCAGACGGCCCGAGATTCAGGAGTTGTGATTCTCCGCCGGCGGGGAGTTTACGCCGAGCGGATGGCTTTGTTGATGCACGCCGGCGGAAGAGTTGACGCTCGAGTGGGCCTCCAGGTTGAGTTGTACTTATGAGGCACGTGGGCTCGTTTTTGATCCTTTATTAATGTATTTGGAATGTTCTTATCTTATTTTGGAGTATTGGTTGAGGTGGTAGTATGATGGTAAAGTAAGATTGGATCAAAGAATTTAATTTGGATAGTTATTTTTCGAACAGCTGCCACTCTTTTGCCCTTTTCTTTTTCCACACTTTGAATTTGGATGTGAGGTTTGAACCATTGGAAAGCTTATTTCCGGGGCTTCAATTTGGACACAAGAACGACCTAAAACGGAGTCCGGACGGGAAAGTTACGCCTGTTTGAAGTTTTGGAATCTGTGCTGTGAGTAGGTCCGCTCGAGCGGGAAAAGGTGCGCTCGAGCGGGAATTACGGGACAGCAGCGTTAAAAATGAGATTTTTGGATCATTTCATAGATTTTCTTCAATCCTCTTCTTTCCTCTTTGCCTTAGTCCGAACCCTAACTCTCAAAACCTTGATTTCACCCATTTCTATCAACAATCCACCATGGTTTTGGCATGTGGGATGGAGAACTAAGAAAGATCAAAGTTTTTACCCGATTAGAATTTGGATTGGTGAAAGTTTCTTCTCAAACTCACCATTTGCTTGATTATGGAGGTAAGGGTTTTAAGACTCTTTAATGTTTACATCCATAGATAGATTTGAGGTATTGTCATTGTATATTGGTGCAAATTCCATTTATGTTATGTATATAGAGGAAATTATGAGATTTTGGGAATTTTGGGGTTTGAGCATTGGGGGTTTTATGGTTTGAAGATGTTGGGAGTTAATTTATGAGCCCTAAATGTGTAATTGATGGAAAAATTGGAATAGAAAGTGATGAATTAGTAAGTTTGAATTTGTCTTGAATCTTAATGTTTTCTTGAAACCCTAGGTTGGGTAATGATGTTAATTGATGATTTGGCCAAATTGGAAGTAAAATCATGAAATTAGTGGGTTGAATTTCATGTGTGCAAGTTTAATTGGTATTTGGTGACACTTGGAAATTATGTTTAAATTTAGCGATTGAACCTTGTTATAATATGTTGGAATTCATGTAATAAGGTAAAGGAAAAATTAGGGAAATAATTTAGTAAAGATCTGGAGGACATGAACTCAATTGTGGAGTGTTGAAATGAGATTCAAAGATTTAGTTTGAATTATGTTGAAGCGCAAAGTGATGTGTGACTGGAATAAAGAGAATTAATTAAGAACGAAATAAGTTATGTGATCCGATTTCTTTGTGTATTACAATTGTATAGGGACAACGACGAGGCACCAAACACCAAACAACACTGAGTAATAGTACTACATATGTACATCAATCTTATTGTTATTATTCACATTTCTGTTTTTCCATGACAATTATGCTAACATGGTTGTATTTGAGAATTGGTGTGAACATGGAAGGATTTGGCATCCGTTGGGATGACTCTGAAACTATTCTGTATTCCGTCTACGATTAATGGTTATTGGTAATGTGCTATCGTTTATATAGTACTGTGTTTTATTTACCGTTAAAGAATATTATTAACATTCTGTTATCCGTAGATTAACCTAAATAATTCATAGCGAATAAATGGAACAATGGTGTTTATGTAGTGATGTAAAGTATCGAACGATGGTACCTTTATATTTACGAAAGTGTTTAAGTAAAACATGTTCAACATTTGCTAATAAATATCAAGAACGCTCATTAAACTTATGCTATGTATTTTCAGTACACCATGATACCAAATGATTGATTTTTGAAAAGTTATGATATGTTGAAAATGAACGAACGAATATCCAGTTTCTAAAAAGTATTTGTGGCACCCTTGGTCCGGATGGCCCTCGCCCGGGGGTAACAATACCGTGGCCTATGGCCCTCGGGAACAACCGTGGTCATCGGGTATCAACTTTGTGGTCTTTGGACCTACCTGTTGTGGTCTTTGGACCTACCTGTTGTGGTCTTCGGACCTACCTGTTGTGGTCTTCGGACCTACCTGTTGTAGTCTTTGGACCTACCTGTTGTGGTCTTCGGACCTACCTGTTGTGGTCTTCGGACCTACCATTACGATGGCTAATGGGTGTACCACATATAATCTTATGCAAAATCTGAATATGGAAATGATTATGAAAATGATTACGAAAATGGTTTGAAATCGGAAATGCATAAGACTACATTCTGATAAGACTATGTTTGAGATATGAATATTTACGGTATGGAACAAAGTCTTTGTCAGACGAAGTGCTACACTTTGGTGGGAGCCACCTCGAATCCGTCTGAGCCACCTCTTGAATCCATACATCTGTTATTTCGTTAGCATGCTTATGCGTTACTGTCATTTCCGTGATTTACATTATTCTTGCTATTTCCGTTGTTTACATTATTCTTGTTATTACGGACCCATGGTCGATTACGCATCTGTAGGCCTATGGTCATCCTGTATATATTGGCTTAAATCCGCTTACATTATGGAAATTGGTCTTATGGTCATTTTGGAACTAATTATGGAAAATAGTTAATCATGTGTATCTCTGAGTTTATAATTGATTATTCAAGTTAGTCAATACATTATTTATGCACTATTATTCACCGAGTTCGCTCATTACGTATTTTGTCCATGCATTTACGTAGGTAACCAATCGGGAGTTCACCCCAACCTTTGAAGCTTGTGTTTTTCTTATCAACCTTGAGGCGTCCAGCACCACCGAGCCGCTTAGTTTCTAAAGTTTTGCGAGTTCGATTTATACCTTAGATGTCTATTTTGGGTTGATTGTATATAATTTCTTCTTCATTAGTTTTTGTGTTATGTGCCTATTTACGAGAATGAGTCGAGGCATATGTGTGTAAATTATCTGTATAATATTTATTTAGTGTAATGTGTGCGGTCCTGGCATAGTAGTAGTAGCTCAATGGATGATGTTTTATGTATTTTATATTATCAAATGCTTCCGTTCAGGCCCCATAAGATATGTATAACAGGTTTTGTGTCTGTTTTCGAATGGGTCATGCCCAAACTTTTAGGGGCGGGTTTGGGTCGTGACATGTTCGCATGCCCTCTAAACAATGTCTTCACTTGTGTTTATGTGTAGATTTACATGCCTTTCAATTATAGAGGAGTACATTGGTTGTGCCTAAAAATAGATATGGTAGACCGTGTGGCGTACCTATTTGACTCATTGGCATCCGCCACACTGGACACCAACAAGCTGAACGCGGCAAAAATGTTGGTATGTCGTGCTGAATTTCACAAATCTACTTCAACACTGTCACATCTTTTACATAAACTAACCCTCTCATTCTGCAACAGGTTCAAACAATGCATGCCTTACTGCAACTACAGTTTGGAAATGAATATGCTGTAGACGTGCGTACCTTTGACGTCCGCATGTTAGAACAAATGCCATTACAATAGCTGGACGAGTAATCCACAAACCCTGCGTCACATTGACTTCACTCCTGAATCACTCATTTAACGAACACCTTATATTTTCTGGCCAGAATGTTACATTTCATTTGTAGCACTTTCGACTGTGGGATGTTTGTGATAAAGTACATGCAGCGGCCTGATATACCCAGCGGTCCACACAAGGTACATTGTACCGCTTAATTTCCAATTGCGAAATAAATCCTTTTATTTCCTACCACTGTAACTGTACCTGATTTGTGTTATTCGATTTATGTACATAGTTTCATCCTTCTGTGTGCCGGAAGTTGCTGCTTGACTTCGTTATGGATGTGAACAATACAAAGATGGGCGAGTATCGTTCGTGCATGTGATTGATTGCAATTACAACAAATAGGGCAGCGATTTTATTATGGCCTGCCAGTACGAGAGTAATTTCGATGCCTAACCACAACTGGATTACTGCATCAGCTTGTCGTGACAACTTTTTAGGTCGCAGCTGTGATAATACTAATTTTCCACACGTATTGATTGCACACATAATTCCAATGTTTGGGACTGGAACAAACTAGGGAAGGTAGTAATGTTTGTTTGCTTTTATCGTGGCCTGTACGTAATGTGATACACATAATTCCAATGTTATGGGTACAGAACAAACAATGCAATGTCATATTTGCCCAAATGAATATAGTAATGTTTGTCCAGTGCAATGTGATACTTGTCCAACAAACAATGCAAGTTGAAAGTAGTAATGTTTGTTTGCTTTTACAACATCAATTATGTTTGTTCGATTTTTGTGAATGCCATGATTTTGTCCAAAACAAAGCAAAAAAAAGCCCACAGAACAAACAAATAGCGGTGACTATAATGCACTTTGAAGGGGAATTGATTACTTCATAACAATGTACAAACGGTGAAAAATTGCACAAAAAATAAAAACAATCATACAACAGACCATTAAAACCACAGAGTATTGATATTCAATTTTTTTTTTTTTGTTCGGCAAAACAAAAAACTGTATTGATGAAAAAGCACATACAAGGTGTCAATGATACATCAAGAAAGAGGAGGTTGGAGCTAAAAAAGGTCCAACCTCCTAGTTCGTGAGAGACCAACAAAGAGAAACAAAAACAGAAGGAAAACAATAAGAATGTAACTCCAAGCCCATCCTTACAAAACCGCATAATAGGGTAATCAGATGAAACTCCAAGGCAGCATGAACAAACTTCAGACTATACAGCCGCCATTGAGACTTGAGCCTGATCCTTCAACCTCCAAAAAAAGAAAATAACTACAGCAGCAGACCAACAATTACAACAAGGCCAGCAGTAGACCTCCAATAACTTTCTCCAATCCAGCAGCAGACTTCCAATACAGCACACCAAAACATCATTCAAACAATTGCAAACAGGCCAATATGCAGCAGCAGACTTAAGCCTATTCGTTGATCCTATATAGCAGCAGTAGAGTACATATATAGCAGAGCAGAGTTGAAGCACAGCAGAGCAGCAACCAGAAATGAGCATGCTTGACCCCATAAACTAAGCCAGAGCAACAAGCCAAAAATAAGGCAAAGCATAGCAACATTGAAGCACAGCAGAGCAAAAGTAGCCACCAAGAAGATATGGTAATACCACAGACTGACCAAAATCCTGCATACCACAGATTGACCAAACTCTTGCACCCTTGTAGCAAAAAACACCAAACACCACCCCCTCAATCAGACTTTGATACTATCCAGAATACAATATATGTCGTCCACTGAATACTGTAGGCCTCTATAACTTTGCTTACAGCAAAGTGCAACCCTCACTTTCACCATCTTAGCCAATTCAGGCCCATCAACAATCTTATCATTAAAAAGGCAATCATTCCTACCTTTCCAAATCATTCCTAGGTGTGCAATACAAAAGAGTACATATATAAACTAGCCTAGGATTTGGGGAACAGAATGGCTAGAACACCCCACTCTGATTGAGCATTTGCCAGCATGGCTTGGGCTTGGTCCAACTCAACTTTAGTTGTTTGAATTGATGCAGAACGATGTCTAATTTGGGAGAGCATCATCCTTGCTTCTTCATTAAGCTGGTCATGTTGCTGCTGCAGATGAGCCTTTCTTTGCCGGACAGAGGCAAGTTCTGCCATGAGTTTGGCTTCCTCAAGTTCAAGTGCTGAGTGTTGCTGAAGAATGCCTGCAGAGGTTTGCTGGCTGAGTTTGAGTGAAGTAGATATGGTGTGGGCTTCGTTTAGGAAATCCTTTTTGGTTTGAATATCCTTCGAGCAAGTATGAACCATCTCTGAAAGGGTTGGCCATTCCGTGATGATCTTGGCCAATTGCTTTAGTTGAATGGAGTTGAAAGGATTAGGGGAGAGGTTTACAACAGCAAAAAGACAGGCCAAGGTTTCATTAGGTTTGTGGAGAATGATTTCTTCAACTGGGGTGTTAATGAGGTTGATGAAGGTGGTTAAGGTTTATTGAGTTTCAGCATCAAACAGATGTAGCCTTTGAGGCAATGGGGATATTTCGTCTAGATCTTGTTGAAGAATAGAAACTTCGGCCCAAATATCCTGGCATGGACCGATGGCCTGTGAACATTAATAGTTTGGTGAGAATATATGCTTGCAAGTAATAAAGAGTAAATAGGATGAGGTTGGAAATGGTAGTACCTGTCCTGATAACGTGTGCGCAGACGGTTGGCCTTGTTCAGCTGTGGTTGTGGCATTAGGACGAGTTGTTTCTGGTACTGATGAAATGGCAGCATCAGCGCCTTGAGGCTCTTTCTCTGGTTCTGATAACAGGGGAAAGTCATGAGGACCTTCAAGTTCTGTCTCGCCCATTGGTCGTGGAGATGAGTCCTGTATTATGTCCATCCCTGTAAATTGGAGAACAATACCAGTTACTTAAAGAGAAGTTTTTTTCCCCAAAACGAACAGTAACATTTGTATTTCTATTTACCTTGGTTGTGATGAATTTCTGGTTGAGGGGATTTTGTGTTGTCATCTGTTGGAGAGGATTGGTTGTTGATTGAAATGTCAAATTCAATCCTCTGTGATTCTTTGTTTGAAGTTTGGGAATTGGAGGGGTTGGATGGTGATGGTTGAGGGCTAGAGACAGAAGGGACAATGTGTTGAGGAGAAGTGGAAGGATGTTGTGATGCAGATTGTGTAGATTGCTATGGCGAAGACTGTGACGCAGGTTGTAAGGAAGTTTGTTGCGATGCTTCAGGTGGTGGTGGAGTTGGTTGTACAATGGGTTCTGTGGGTACAATGCTGATGGGACTGGGAATTTGATGAATGTGTTGAGGAGAAGTGGAAGCATCGTCATCATCAGTGGCAGCAAGGAGTAATCTCCTTCTTTTTCTCTGCACAAAAGTAAGTGATCAGTCGGGCGTGAATGGAAATTGAGATGATGTAAAAATGTAAAGTGAAGGTTTACTTGGTAGAGCTGCCCTGAAGGATTTGATGTTGTTTGGCCAACCATTTGGCTGAGAGGGATATCCCACTCACTTAGGTCTGTGCTTAGAGCAGGAGCAGTGGAAGGCTCTTTTCTCTTCTTCGTCGTGACCTCTGTCTCGGTAGGGGTACGGGTGGTAGTTCCTCTTTGTGCTTGTGTCTGCGTGGCTGCAAAAGAGTCTGCCATTAATTTCGAAACTGAAGGGGTGTTTGTCTGAGTAGTTGCATCCATTGGAGCCTTGCCTTTATGTCGGTCCCTAACCAATGGTTCAGCAGCAGGCCCAATTTTGGCTGTCAAAGGTTAAACAAGTTAGTGTTGTAGAGAAAAAAAACAAAACAAATTGCATGACACAATCAGGGATATGAAGTATATGAAGGAAGGATACCTGTAGCCTTAAGCTTGGAAGGCGAGGATATGCGGTCCTGAATATGAATACAAGTATCGTTAAGGCAGCTTTCAAGTGGCTTGTAGAAAATAATGGTAGACATAAGTCTCCACCAATGGTCAAGAGCAGCCGAGCAGTCCGAAGCAGGTTTGAAGAAGAAGGGGCCAAAATCTTGGAAAAGTTTGGTGTTCTCTGTCAGAATGGATTCAGCTTGTGTAGGATCTTTCAAGTGGATTCTGGACCCAATCTCCTCATGGATGGTTGGGTAGAAATAAGGATAAGGGATAACCTGGGAAAGACCAAATTGCCTGGACCATTGATTGGGACAGTATGTCTCAAAACTGCAGCTGGATAGCTTGGCGGAGGATATGGAATAGCCAACTAAGACATGTCTAGAGGTAAGAATGTGTCTCCAACTCTCATTTTGTTCTTGGACTTGGTCATTGTGTAAATCAGAAGGGTCTGTGAAGAGGAAGCGAAGTCTACTGGAGGAGAATTCAAAGTTTTGAAATGGCATGTACAGGTTGGAAGGTCTTTGCGAAGGAAGGTTGTAAAACATGGTAAGATGATTTCTGAAAGTGAGGATGGGTTGGCTGTTATAAGTGAGCAGTTGCTCAGCATAGGAGTAGTAAACAGGTTTCAAGGTGTTAGGTGGTGGGGGTCGTGCCTCAGGGAAATAGGCATACAACCAGGCCTGGAAGAGCCAGAAGGGGCCACCACAGTTGCCAGAAATCTTCTTGTTGACAAAGGAAAATAGAGCCTTGTAAAGGGTGGCAAGAAGATAAGGGGCTAAAGCCATAAGTTGTCCATCTTGCATACACAAGGCAAGGGGGAGGTATTCTTTCGTGATCTTGTACCCAGGGACACAAAAAAGAAACTCACAAAGCCAAAGTAAGTAAAAAGCAGTTCTTTCTTTGTCATCGACAGGGGAACCAGGCTTGCCTTGGTATTTTTTGGCAAAATCTGTATAGCACATGTCAGTGTTTAAAGTAAATGTCACTTTTGGGGGCTCAAGGACAGCATGAATTGGATTGCCCAAGATTGGGAGACCAGTCAAGTGAGCTACATCTAAGATGGTAGGGGAAATCATACCAAAATTGAGGAGTAGGGAGTTACTAGACTGCGACCAAAAGCATGCAGCAGCAGCAATCAGCCCTTTGTCCACGTCATAAATTTTAGTCGACAGTCTAATTGCTTCACCAATGCCCTGGTGCTTCCATACTTTAGCGTCGTGACCTTCAATTCTCCTGGCCCAGCTTCGGCAATCAGAGTCTGGTGACCTCCACCCTCTGAGTGGGTTTTTGCTGACATTCCAGTTAGTCCACTTGAGTCCAGGTTGGTTGAGAAGAAGGTTCTCACCATTACCAAGGAGATAGTATGGAGCTAGCTCATCTGGGAAGTAAGACGCGAAGGTAGGGCCTAGAGTAGCCTTAGCGACAGAGCTTGTGCTAGGCAATAGGGTTGCACCAAATTTTAGAGAAGCGATACGTGCTCTGATAGGGTCTGGGAAGCGGAGTAGGTCTTCATTGTTCTCCTCAGATGGAGATGGTTGAAATTTTTTCGGCGCTATGGCTTAGGGTTTTGTGGTGCTCTGGTTTTGAACGGCAATGGTTGAAAAGAAGAAGTACAGTCTGGGGAGTTCGAATCAGAGGGAAATGAAGTGGTTTGAAGTTGAAAGGGTGGGTCTTTTATAGCTTATGATGGGGCCAGTATATTTAAAAGCTCTTATATTGGGCTGTAGTTTATGTTTGTTTTGGGCCCGTATTAAGAAATTTGCTATTGGGCCCAAACAATGGCCCCCTCATTGAAGTTAAATATCATATGACTTGGACCCCCACAAGGGGGGACCCCCATGACCCCCTCTCTCTCTGATTGGCCACTTTTTTTTTTATTTTTTTAAAATTTCTTCTTTTTTTTTTTTTTCCTTCTCCAATCAGCAGCCCCACGTGTGTGTGGGGGGGGGGGGGTGGTGGTAGTGGTGCAGGTGGTGATTGGAGGGGGTCTCAATCACTTCCGCAATATTTAACTTGAACATGGGGGCCATTGTTTGCACCAAATTTTGCCAGTCTCTGTCGACAGATGGTCCACTTAATTGAGGGCATGTGGCGAAGTCTGAAGGAATGTCCACCACTTGAAAGTGGGCTCTCTGCATGTGGGTCACCTAGAAGTGATATGGGAAGTTTTTACCACCAGTCATGGAGTTAGTGGGCACACTTTCAGGAGGAAGCATGAGACAAAGCAGGAGCCTTGCTCTGTCGACAGAAGTTTAAAACAGTTGGTGGCCATGAAATAAACACAAGAAAAGGGAGCTCCACAGATAGAAGTGGAGGTTTAGTATTGATATCCGTATACTGTTTTTGTGGCCCATCATTGCATGATCCCACACGTCTACACCATAACTGCCACTGTAACTGCCCCCTGACTTCGAATCTTCAAGTCCCCTCTGCCAAATATTGACTCTTCCCCGTCGACCTTCCTTTTCACCATTGTGGGGCATGTCCCTCATCATTATGAGTTAGTGGGCATACTTTCAGGAGGAAGCATGAGACAAAGCAGGAGCCTTGCTCTGTCGACAGAAGTTTCAAACAGTTGGTGGCCATGAAATAAACACAAGAAAAGGGAGATCGACAGATAGAAGTGGAGGTTTAGTATACTTGGAATGCCTAGAACGGAGATCGTTGGTTTCGATATCCGTATACTGTTTTTGTGGCCCATCATTGCATGATCCCACACGTCTACACCATAAGCGATGAATCGCTTCGACTTCGAATCTTCAAGTCCACTCTGCCAAATATTGACTCTTCCTTGTCGACCTTCCTTTTCACCATTGTGGGGCATGTCCCTCATCATTATGAGACAAAAATCGACAGAATAATGTCCACTAAACACAACCACAATCCTTGCAAACTGGGCCACTGAACCACAACACTTGGCCACTCACTGTTACTGCCCCTGACTATGAATCATCAAACTCTGCCAAATATTGAATTTTCCCTGTAATTTAATCAAAATATGTTCAATGTTCTGTATTGTAATAACTTAAACACAATTGTTGTCCTACATTTTACGTAACGAAAATACACAACTTATTTATATCAAAAACAAAATATACATCTTGGTTTTATAATAAAAAAAACGGGAACTACTTTTTTTTAAAAAAAAGTTCACTCATATTTTCAGCTAAATTATGATTGGATATTAGATTAAAAATTCCTTTTTGCACCTATTTTTCCCACATCCTCCCAATAGCTGCTCCATTCAACTAACATTGAATCTTGCATGCCACGACTTACTTATTTGGGCGATTCTTGGCAGTGCTCATGGATTTAGTGGCCACCTTCCAAGAGGAAACATGAACAAATTGGGAGTCTATATCTGTTGAGGAAAGGCTAAAAGGATCTGGGCACAGGTGGCAACTTCAATTATATGCATTTCGACAGGTACAAATGAAGCTTTTATGTGGTTTCAATACACGGAAATGACCGTGCGGTTACAAAAGTTGCACAGAAGCAATTGCAGAATTGGCAGATCATGGGGTTGTGGGAATTTTATAGCTATAAAGGGCAGAATGTTTGCAGAGAGAGAGGACATGAACAACAACACAACTTACTTTCTACATTGTAACTTCTGTGTAGTTTTTTCCCTTGTACTTTCTACTTTGTTACAAACAACACAACAACACAACAACTTACTTTCTACTTTCTACTTTGTTACCATCAGCTCATCAAAAGAAGTCTTCATCATTTTCAGGCATTCGAACCAATACCACAATTGCTTGATTTTGTTCTTGAACTTGTCAACTTTAAATTACTGCTTCGTTGCTGTCGATATAGGCCCACCATAATTTTACTAACAATAAACCCATACTTCCATAGTAAACATTAAATAATTTCACAACTCCTGTTCGTAACTCGTAATTTATATACCAATCGGCATGGAGATAAAGTAACGAGTTTGTTGGGTTACTTTCTCCAAGTAACACCAAAATTAACTGTCACTTAGATTATATACAAAATGCATGTGCTTGTATGTAATTTTGCAAACCCACTTGGACAAAATTCGTATTTTCCTTGAAATATAATACTAATTTACCGACACAAGTCATAACAAATCAATACGAAGCGAAACACATCGTTAGTTGATAAACCACACCGCAAAAAACCCTTCAGTTAGATCCAACCAAATATGGAACAGAAACAAGCAACCTGCAATAGGAATCTTGGAATACAGACATAAGCCAATTTCCCACCCAAAACAATACACAGACAACCCATATATATCTCATCTCACCTTCAATTAGTTTTCAAAATGACAAGTCACTGCAAACACAAATGACAACATCACTCTAAACAATATGGGATATTTACAACTCGTGGCCTTCTACATAAGTAACGTTGTGCCATTTCCTGGAATTGTACATAACCAATTATTTACACGTTACGTACAGCAATCCGTGCAAAATGAAAACTACATACATTATTTCCATGTGTTTTCAATAGCTAGTACTGTCTACCTAATAAATTAAGGGAATAAGTAAATCAAACAAATTATACAATTACCTGATTCACCTCATCAATTGTGTTCGAATCATTTTTCCACACTGCTGCTTTAACACTACCGTATTGGCCCACAGGCTGCTTGGAATCAGGATAAACATCAAAAAATAGTCGCCGTTGCTTAATGTGCGGTGTACTTGGATCCACCAACCCAGTTTTGTAGCGAACGGGCAATGACTCCGCATTGTACTCACGGTCAGTTATGTGGGGTGTACCTGCATCTGAGTTAGTACCCACTGTTCGGCTAAACCAAACCTTAGGACACATTCGCTTTGTGTGCGCAATGCATTTGCAATTCCCACATTTTCTTGGTCTTCGACAGTTAGACGAGGCCCGTCCTGGGTTCCCTTTTGTCTTCACAACATCAGGATCTTCTACTCCAAATTGTCGACGGAATGAATGTTTTCCTTTGTCTCCATTCCCACCGTTCAAATTCCTCTCATATAACTCCTTCATCCGGCTCGTCATCGGAAGACATGCATCCCTAGCCTCTTTGAAACCTTCCGTTGATTGCGAGGCATAGAAATACATTTCCTTGTAGGAAGAACTCAATATCCCATACCGGGCCGTCTGTGTTGTAGTGCTATCAATTGAGGGTTGAGGCCATTGCTGGTCATCCTTGCTTGCAGCCTTTGTCCATTTATGCAGCACACAAGTTGGGGGAATTTGCGTTAAATTTTTGGCTTTCATAACACATATCATGTGGCAGCAAGGTAGTCCCAACGACTCAAACTTCATGCAAGAACATCTCATTGCAGCATCCACTGGACTGTGTGTTACTATCCATGATCTGTCCTTCACTTTGTACTTATGAATATAGTAGCATTTCTGACCATCCGGCAAAGGGAACACATCCTTGACATTCAACTTCCCCTCTTCTAAGATTTCATCACGGAACATTCTAAATATATTTCGGGTGAATAGCTCAGCTCCATGTCTCTCTATATCTTGCAATGGAGTAATCAATACCAGAAAAGTGTTATTTGTTTCAGCATCATCTCCAGCCTCGTTATACCTTATCCTTGTAAGAGCCCGATCACAGTGCCTAACAAATTCATATAGCTTCAATTTGTGTTGGAGGAAGGGATTGAAATAAGCATTCATACACTCCGAGCGCTGAGTGCTCTTCATCCCAGCAAAGAAATGTCCACACATATATGCCTCAGCCCACATATGACGCTTCTCATATGTCTCCAACACCTAACTGTTGGTTTGAAGTCCAAATTTTTCGACCATTGTCATCCAGCCATGCTCAAACTTTGTCTCATCCGTTTCCATGTCCATGCACTGCTTGAAAGCATGTGCAAAGCCACTTTTGTGAACATTTGAAACAGCATTTTCCCAAGATGCCAATTACATAATCGATATCTTGCGTCTGGAAATACTCTTCTAATTGCTTCTCGCATCGCCTTATCCCCATCTGTCAGTATGGACACAGGTGCTTTATTGCCTATCGCCTTCATAAATGTTTCGAAAACCCATGTGTATGTATCAATTGTCTCATTAGCTAGCAAAACACATGCAAATATCGTGGTCCTAAAGTGGCTAGTCACACCAGCCAATATGACAAAAGGTTTCTTGTATGCATTGGTTCTGTAAGTTGAGTTAAATATCAACATATCACCAAACTTTGCGTAGTCGGCCCGCGATTTCGAATCTGCCCAGAACAGATTTTGTAACTTGTTATCGTTACACACATCATACTTGTAAAAAAAACGTGCATCAACATCAAGTTTTGCACATAGGTAAACCAACGCACCCTGCGCATCACCATCCTCAACTTCTGCTCTACATTCAGCTTGAATATGGTTGTGCAGATCCGTACGGATGAAACCAACATTCTCATAAGACCCGGATTGATTTACCATATAGTCCATGATTTGGCTAGTCTTCACACCGACATTGAGCATAGCCATTGCTTGAGCTTTGTCAGTGCTATTTAAACTGTGATGTAACCTCAGATACATCACATAGTGTTGTTCTGCCAATTCATGGTTATGGTCTGCGACGAAGTGAGTCACAACATACTTTCCCCCTTCACCAGCATCCGTATCATGCCGTATGCGAAATTGGGCTTTGCAACCTACTCTTGTTAGTGCCTTAGGAGCTCTACTCTTCTCAGTAACACGGTCCAAGTATTTTGGTAATCTCTGACCTTCCCTTGAACACAACCACAGCCTACTAACGACCTTTCCCTCTTTATTTGTGTTAAATCTGGATTTTCGTATACTAAATCCCTTGGCTTTAGCATACGCATTGTAGAAATCTTCTCCATCTTCGATCGAATCAAATTTCTGTTCCAGAATAGCACGTTCAACATCACCAACCATGTCATTGCGATGAGCATCGTCAACCATTTTTTTTTTCACATCGGCTCCGACATCTTCAACATTCATGTTGGTTGCTTCTTCATTGCTCGGACCAGCTTCGCAACCATGATCAGGTTCTGCCCGACTTTCATTCATCAAACGAATGTCATCTGCTTCATTTGGAATGTCATAATCATCACCTTCCCTTTTAACTTCATTTGGGAATATCACATGACATTACTACAAACAATTACTTGGTGACCGAAAATTGTTAACACAAACACAAACATGACATTTTCACGGTTTAGTTGTTTGTGCAAACACAAACACTCGCTGAGAAAGAGAAAGAAAGGTTAGTTGCCAATGAAGGGGTTTTGTTGGAGCAAAGCGTAAGCGGTTGAAGTTAGGATAGGGGTTTAGTTGAGGAAAATAAATTTGAAATGAGCGGGCGAGAGAGCGAGAGAGAGAGCGGCTCCATACCTCATATCTAGTTCGAGAGAAGGGCTTCACTTGACAATGGAACCAACACGACCTTGTAGTTACGTTGTTGTTGGAAATCGCCCATTATCTTATTCCCTCTGAGCTTCGTCAATGGAGCAGACCTAGCAGGGCTTCTCCCTGTTAATGGAAATCAACAGTTACACTGACTCAACCTTACACAGAGAGGAGAACATAGAGAGATAGAGACGAAATACAGAGAGTGAGTGGGATGCAATCATGCAAATACAAGCATTAACCGGTTGCCCCGGTTTCAACTTTTTCACGATTAAACAATTCAATGGTCTTGATCAATTATTGTAATCTAACGGCTAACAATTGGGTTGCATATGGTGTGCAACCTTAAGGGGGTTGCACACTTAAGCAGGACCCTATTAATTTAAGAGTCAATAACAAGTTTACCATTTTTTAGTAAGTCCTATAAAAATTATATTAAAATATAAAGTTGAAACTAAGGAGACTTACGTATAGATCCTACTAAGTGAATTTATTGTCTAATAGATCTTATAGTAATTAATAACATTTTTCATCATACACTATTAAAAAACGTTATAATTTTAATTTTCAGCAACAGTTTAAAAATTGTCACAAAAAAATGTCACTAATTATAATTTTTAGTGATAGTTTAAAAAAAATCGTTACAAAAAAAGTCACTAATTTTTAATTTTTAGCAACAGTTTGAAAAATTCGTTATAGAAAAATGTCACTAATTGTAAGTTTAGTGATAATTTACAAAAAAAAAAAAAAATCACTAATTGTTAATTTTTAGCGACATATGTTAAAAAATCGTCACAAAAAATTATTTTTAGCGACAATTATATTAGAATTTATTTTTAATAGGATTTGATGGTAATTAAATTCAACTGTTAGGATCTATTAATAATTTACCCATCAAACTATTTATATTGTTATTATGCTGGTCGTTTTCACACTTAGTGAGATACAAAAATATTAAACTTAAATTTACTTTCTTATTAAATTGTTGAAATCCAATTTTAATATATTATATTATTAAATTACTCTTACTTTCAATGAAGTACGGATACCAATATAAGACACATTTACACATTAAGGATAAATCAATTTAATAAATTCTAAGAAAGTAGGATACTATTTTAATCTCATTATTTTCTTCTTCTAACAATTATCACACAAATGATATGCAAGAATAATTACAATCTTAATTTCATAATAATTTAGATATGTATGTAATATCATCAAATCCACAAAGTATAAACTGAAACATAAGTACTTGCTCAAAAGCAAATCATCTGCCTATCCTATCTTTTTTTTTTGGATCTTATCAGCCTATCCTATCTCAATAGCAATGAATATGCAATACGCATGTCATGTATTGTGCATGCAATGTTTTTCAACGCAACTCAAGGGCTCCTGAGACACTTGATGCAATATCATCAGATAACTCATGCCAATTGATGCAATATAAAAATGTGCATCTTCTATATTCGCTTCGATCAATAGCCAATTCAGTCCACATGGATCGATCAAGTATAGTGAAGAATCAATAATAAAAAGTCATACTTACTCACGTAATTAAATATAAGATGGCACACCCACAAAGATCAGAAACGAGGATTGATCTCAAAGTCACTCTCTACCATAGACACCAATCAGGTATCTAAATGTTTCACATTTAATCTCTTAATATATATTTTATTAGCCTATTTATTTATATTATTTTATAATTTTGTATAATTTTATGTGTTTTTACATATTTTAAGTATTTGTATATAAATTATTATAAATAGTATATTTTAAATATTTTATATATTATATTATATATTATGAATTAAAAACAAAAAACAAAATGAAGATAGGAGATGTCGAGGCTACCGACAATCTATATTATATGATGATACAGTTCGTTCCAAGGGATGGGTTGGACTGATCCAAGCTCCTCAAGCCTGGGTGCTGATGGCAGAGCCCACAGTGATACCTGCAAGCAAGTTCAACGGGGAACGGGGTAGTCCCCCTGTGAACCCTCCGACGAGCAAGTTAATAGGGGAAGTAGAATGTGGAAAAAAGAGAGCGAGATTAGAGATAGAAAGCTTAACCTTTTTCTTGTCTTCAACCTTTGCTTATATCTTTTGGTAATCATTTTACTGTCCCTTCCGACCTGCCCTCCTTGCCGAAAGTCTTTGTTGTCGCCCACCTTGTTCAGGGTAAGGTGGTGCTGTTCCAGCTGAGGGGTGTTGTCGCAATAAATGTTGTGATGGACAGCATTAATGGTGATGTGCTGTGGCAATAAATTTGCAGATCTTTGTCTGCTGACGTGGCCTGTGCTTGACCTGCCATGTGTCCGAATATCATTGGCCCTCCATGCTCAGTTGGCCTTCAGCTGTCTTGGGCTTTACTAGCCGAGTTGTGTTATGGGTCCTAAATGATGGGCTTGGGGTTGTTTTCACTGTGGGCTGTAGCCCTTATGAGCCTATCCATGTCAGTAGTCCCCCATTCCCGAGTGCAGCTTCAGTCCAACGAAGGGAATAGTGATGAAGGAGATGAGTTCGGCCGGCAGGGGTGACGGAGTTGGTGGGCCAAGCGGGAAGATCGATCGCGAGGCGTGCCGACCGCGAGGGTGGCCGAGCGGGAAGGCCGATCGCGAGGCGTGCCGACTGCGAGGGTGGTCGAGCGAGAAGACCGATCGCGAGGCTTGCCGATCGCGAGGGTGGCCGAACGGGAAGGCCGATCGCGAGGCATGCCGACCGCGAGGCCGATTGCGAGGCGTGCTGACCGCGAGGGTGACCGAGCGGGAAAGCCGATCGCGAGGCTCAAAAGGTGGTGTGTCACGTGATGATTTGAAGTGGAAAAGACAGGAGAAGGTGGGGGGACAGTGCATCGCGGCCATACACGTGGCGATATCGTGGGGGGTAAGTTAGGCATTGGAACAAAAATGAAACTATACGTCATTATGGGGTTGAAAAGACAGTTTTGGCGGATGATTTGAAAAGTTTTCAAGCTGGCAACAATTAATTGGGATCCTTGGAATACGGGCAAACCGTGGGCTTTTGGCGTTGTGCGATTCACTTACTTGTTTACAAAAAACCAAAACATTCCCAGTCTTACTTCATTTGTTGCTCACGATACACCGTTACAACACTTCTTCAATTTTCTAGCACCTGCATCAGAAGCGATTCGCAGACACAGCTTAGAAATGGCCCAAGAAGACACTGCGATTGTCAGGGTAGATCCGCTTGGGGAGGATGATGCTGTAGAGTTGGCGCAGCAGTATAGGATGGAGAGGGCGGGGGAAATGGTTGCACGATTCCGCAGTTCCACCGTGATAGCATTTGCGAGCCAATCACCAGCGGTAACCCACCACCGCACACAAAGGCGGATAAATCAACGGTTACTGCAGCGGATTTGGAGGGTATTCGTGAAAAATACTAGATTCCGATAGAGGTGGAGTTATTGCTGCCGTCATCAACGGAGAGGCCGTCTGACGCCAGACCAGGAGAGTTTTCCCTGTACGAAGAGGCTCTGAAGGGTGGACTGAGGTTGCCACTGCCTCAAGTGGTAGTGGACGTGCTCAACCGGCTGGAGGTAACACCGGGCTAGCTGATGCCCAATGCATGGAAGATCCTGCTGGCCTGTGCAAGCGCATGGCCGAAGGCGAATGGAGGGGAGGCCATGACAGTAGATGAATTTTTCGCTTGTTATAAAGCCTCAGGGCAACAAGAGACGTGGGTCACCTTGCAGGCAGTAATGGGGAAGGGTTGGTGGCGGGGCTGCCGTCGTCAATCAAGGGATGGTGACCAAGATGGTTCTATGTGTCTGCCAATGGGGGGCCTGGGGTGCGCACCATCTGGAAAGTGCCCATTAGGTCGATGGAGACAAGACTGGAGGCAGTGGCAGAGGAGAGGGTGAAGAGGGTGAAGGAGTGGAGGGAGAGAGAGAAGGTCAAATAGGACGAGCTCGTTCAGCCGTCCGCATTGTTCGAGGCAGGGTTGGGGCCACTGCCGACCGGTGGGGACCTCGACCGAGCAGAGTTGGAAGCGAGGAGGGAAGCTCAGGAGGCAAAGGATCAGGCCATCCTAGCCAAAGCCAAAAAGTTTAAGGAAGCGCAAGAAGGCCAACCGGCGCAACCGATCGCGCGGGAGAGGATCCGAGCGCGCCCAAGGCCACTGGAGGGAAATGACTTAAGCAGTTTTGAGCCGCGACCACCTCCAGTTGATCCTGTGAAAGAACGAGCCAGAAGGAAGGGAGAGGCTCTGAAGAAGAAGAAGAAGAAGAGAAGTGCCCCAGAGGAGGCTGTAGATGAGCCTGGGTCCAAAAAGGCTAAGGTTGTTCCAGGCATGGTGGAGACCTCTGTGGTCAAGGATGCCCCAGAAGTGGTGGGGGTAACCCCAATGTTGGAGGTTGTGGAGACTGCCCCAGCAGTACAATTAGGAGTTAGGGTAACTGGTGCAGAGCCGAGTGTGGGGCAACAAACCCAAAGGGGCTCTGATCCCCAAGAAGGGGAAGTCAGTCTTGCCACAGCAATTTATCATGCCCGTGCGGTGGCTAGACGACTGGAAGGAGAGGAGGGGCCAGCCAGGGCAGGAGCAGATCGCCTGGTGAAGATTGTAGAAGATTCAGCTCTGCGCTCGGCGTCCAGATTCAGCGAGGATGACCTGTTGAGGAGGTTATGCTCTGCTCAAATCGAGGTAATCACCCTCGCAGGGGCTCTACTGAGGAAAGCAGAGGCTGCTAAACTCAAGGCTGATGAGGCCAAGGCTCAGCTGGCCAAGTTGAAGAAAGATAGTGCAAGCTGGAAAACTGCTCACAGTGATCTGCAGGCGGTCAAGGTGGAGCTGGAGGACACACGCCGCTAGGTTGTGTCGCTCGAGTTCCAACTTACCGGCAAGCAGAAGAAGTTGGAGGAGGCCCAAAGAGCTTGTGCCGTTGCGGTCGAGCGGCATGAGGAGGCCATAAGAAATAATGAAGAGCTCGTCAGGCAAAAAGATGAGGCAGATGTTAAGGTCGATGCTCTGCAAAAGGAGTTGGAGGGCGAGTGTGCCAAAGCGGTGGAGTAGAGGGAAAGTATGCGTAATGAGTTGGCGGTAGAGCGAGGCAGAGCGACTGTGGAGAGATAGACTCTGCAGAAGGAAAGGGAAGCAGAGAGGGCGAGAGCAGTCGTTGAAATGGAGGCTCTGCGTAAGGAGCTGGAGGCAGAAATGACCAAAGCATCCTCTGAGAAGGCGATCCTACAAAAAGAGCTGGACGAGGAAAGGCGGCGGCTGACCTCGGAAAAAGGCGGCCTACCGATCTGTGCGTTCTGCGTGATTAATCAATTCAAAGGATCCCCTGAATTTTAGATAGTAGTGGATGCCGCAATGCTTAGCCAAGTGGAATCTGAAATTTGGGCCATCAAGGACGACTGCTGGGGGGAGGACTGAGTCTGAAGTCATTGAGAGTTTCCAGCAGTCAGACTTCTACAAGCACGAAATGGCTGAGTACTGGGACAGCGGGTGGAAGATGTTCAAACGTAGGGCTGAGGAGCTGTTCCCAGAGCTTGACCTGAGTAGTGTTACGATTGGGGAGGATGACGTGGCCCAGACCCCCTTGGATGAAGGAATTGAAGAAGCAGATCTCGTGTCCAGTGAGGAAGAGGAGTGAATGGAAGATGTGTGTACTTAGGAGTTTTTGTTTTGTTTTTGTATACACATTGTATCTGTTTTTTGTTTTTTGTTTTGTTTTTGTTTTGTTTTTGTTTTTTGAAGTGCTGTAGTGGACTGATGTACACATTTCTGAATAAATGAAATTTCAATTTTGTTTTACAATTGAGTATGTTTATCCATGCGTCCAAAATAGATGAAGACTTGTGATAGAAACTGGTGATAATAATACAGAGTTAAATGCAGAATGAAATTGAATTCGTAATAATACAGAGTTAAGTTAGAAATGCCGCTTTGTGTAGTGAAAACGAATTTGTAATAATGTAAAGTGAAGTTAGGAATTCCTCAATGTAGAGGGAAATTGAACTTGTAATGATGATTCAATGTGGATCAAAGTTGGAGTATTGAACTTGTGATGGAGTTGTGTGTTGGTGTTCACCGTATTGCTTGAGGAAGTGAGAGAAAGTGAGAGTAAGTCTCTGGGAGTTTAACTAAGTAAAGGGTGGTATAAAAGTGTTGACCTCAAATTGTGACCAAGTGTGCTATTAAGGTTAAAGTTAAGCAATTTTTTGGACCTGAGGTGACGACACTCGGTTTGGCTGAGGTGATCATGGTGCTTAGTCTGGCTGAGACTTGTGAGGTGCTCGGTCTGGCCGAGGCTTTTGCAGTGCTCAGTCTGGTTGAGGCTTTGGAAGTGCTTAGTCTGACTAAGACTTGTGAAGTGCTCGGTCTGGCCAAGGCTTTTGCAGTGCTCAGTCTGGCTGAGGCTTTGGAGGTGCTCGATCCGGCCGAGGCTTTTGCAGTGCTCAGTCTGGTTGAGGCTTTGGAAGTGCTCAGTCTGACTGAGGCTTGTGAAGTGCTCGGTCTGGCCGAGGCTTTTGCAGTGCTCAGTCTGGTTAAGGCTTTGGAGGTGCTCGGTCTGGTCGAGGCTTTTGCAGTGCTCAGTCTGGCTGAGGCTTTGGAGGTGCTCGATCTGGCCGAGGCTTTTGCAGAGCTCAGTCTGGCTGAGGCTTTGGAGGTGCTCGGTCCGACTGAGGCTTTTGCAGTGCTCAGTCTGGTTGAGGCTTTGGAAGTGCTCAGTCTGGTTGAGGCTTTGGAAGTGCTCAGTCTAACTGAGGCTTGTGAAGTGCTCAGTCTGGCCGAGACTTTTGCAGTGCTCAGTCTGGCTGAGGCTTTGGAGGTGCTCGGTCTGGCCGAGGCTTTTGCAGTGCTCAGTTTGGCTGAGGCTTTGGAAGTGCTCAATCTGACTGAGACTTGTGAAGTGCTCGGTCTGGCCGAGGCTTTTGCAGTGCTCAGTCTGGTTGAGGCTTTGGAGGTGCTCGGTCTGGCCGAGGCTTTTGCAGTGCTCAGTCTGGCTGAGGCTTTGGAGGTGCTCGGTCTGGCCGAGGCTTTTGCAGTGCTCAGTTTGGTTGAGGCTTTGGAGTGCTCAGTCTGACCGAGGCTTTGGAGTGCTGCAAATGAGGACGTTATTGAGACAAATCATAGAGAGCTAAGGTATAGAAATGTTGTCATAGACAGTGTAATTCAGTGGATCCCAGGTTACATTATGTAATGAAAAGAAAATACAACAACCGAGCATTATAACAACACGAATTCATTGGAAGTAGTGCTTCAGGTGTTCAGCATTCCAAGGGTGGGCGAGATCTTGACCTTCCATGTCCTGAAGTCGGTAAGTGCCTGGACGGGGTCGGGCTTTCACAATGTAAGGCCCCTCCCATTTAGCTGCCAGTTTACCCTCAGTTGGATTCTTAGTGGCAAGGGTCGCTTCTCTCAACACCAGGTCCTCAACGTCAAACTCCCTTGGTCGGACCTTGCGGTTGTAGTGTGTTCTCATTTTTTGTTGGTATGAGGCCAATCTGACAGCAGTGGTTTCCTTGAGCTCTTCAATTAGGTCTAGGTCCGCTCGACGGAGCTCTTCAGTGAGCGCTGGATCCGGATGTAAAACCCTGGGGGTTGGCAGGCCGACTTCCACTGGAATGACCGCCTCAGCGTCGTATGTTAGGCGGAAAGGGGTTTCCCCGGTGGGAGTCCGAGCTGTAGTTCGATAGGCCCAGAGTACATTCGGTAGTTCCTCGGCCCAGAGTCCCTTAGCAGCTTCCAGCTTAGCCTTGATGATCTTCAAAAGAGAACGATTGGTGACCTCAACTTGGCCATTGGCTTGGGGATGGCCGGGGGAGAAGAAACATGGTTGGATCTGGAGGTCTGCACAGAACTTTCTGTATCTGGCGTTATCGAATTGTTTGCCGTTGTCTGACACGATGGCCTGCGGGATGCCAAACCTACAAACGATTGATTGCCAGATGAACTTGGTTGTGTTCCGTTCGATGATGGTGGCAAGGGGTTCTGCCTCGACCCATTTGGTGAAGTAACCAATGGCAACAACCGCGAACTTGGTCTGGCCTCGGCCGGTGGGAAGTGGACCAATTAGGTCGATCCCCCATTTGGCGAACGGGTACGAGCTGCAGGGCGTAATCAATTCAGTGGGAGGAGCATGGAGGATGTTGGCAAAGCGCTGACACTTATCACATTTGAGGACAAAATCAGTGGCATCTTGATTGAGAGTCGGCCAGAAATAACCAGTACGGAGTATTTTGTGGGCCAAAGAACTGCCGCCTGAATGATTGCCACAAATTCTCTCATGGATTTCTTGCATTACATAGGTTGCTTGGGTTGAGTTGAGGCATCGCAGATATGGTCGTGAAAAACCGCATTTGTACAAGACGCCATTGACCAGGATGTAGTTAGACGACCGAGCCCTGACCTTGGTGGCCTGTTGTTGGTCATTTGGGAGTTCTCCTGTTGTCAAAAATAGGGTGATGTCGGATGCCCAGGGGATGGGTTCATTTTGGAGGAACTGTACCTCCTGCGGGTCGGGTGAGATGGCCGGATGAGTTAGGTATTTGAGGCGGACTTCGTGGCTGAGGTTGGATTGATTTGCAGAAGCCAACTGAGCCATATCATCTGCTTTGGAGTTTTCTGTCTGAGGTATGTGCTTGATCTGGAAAGTATTGAAGCGATGAACAAGAGGGAGCGCTATGTCCCTGTAAGCCCGCATTGTGCCATCCTTGGCATCGAATTCCCCCGTAATCTGACCGACGATGAGCTGTGAGTCACTGAACACTCGGATGTGGCTGACACCGATATCCTTGGCCAGGTGGAGTCCTGCTATCAATGCTTCATATTTGGCCTCATTGTTGGTGGCCCCAAACAAGAGACGAAGAGCGCATTTGAAATAACCACCCTCAGGGGAGGTGAGGATGAGGCCAGCCCCACTACCTTCCCTCCGGGATGACCCGTCGACGTTGAGAGTCCAAGAATGGGGGTCCTCTGGCTTGGCAGGAGTTGGTGGGGTGGAGAGGTAGTGGTTGGGGTAGGGTTGGTGAATTCCAAGATGAAGTCAGCTATGGCCTGTCCCTTGATTGCTGTGCGAAGGCGGTAGGAGATGTCAAAGTGGCTGAGTTCCATTGACCATTGCATAAGTCGGCCAGAAAGCTCTGGTTGCTGCATGATCTTCTTCAGGGGTTGGTCGGTGAGGACCACTATGGAATGGGCTTGGAAGTAAGGACGAAGTCGTCTGGAGGTGGTGACCAAGGCCAGGGAAAGCTTTTCTAGCAATGGGTAATTCTGCTCTGCTCCCCTGGGAGCTCGACTGATGTAGTATACCGGCCGTTGGACTGAGCCATCTTCCTGGATAAGAGCTGCACTGACGGCGGTGTTCGATACTGCTAAATAGAGGAAGAGGGGCTCGCCCGTAATGGCCTGTGAAAGAAGAGGAGGGGTTGGCCATGCATTGCTTTAACTGCTGAAAAGCCTCTTTGGTTTCAGCCGTCCATTCAAAAGTCTGACGAAGAACTTTGAAGATTGGTAGGCACTTATCTGTTGCGCGGGAAATGAAGCAGTTGAGGGCCGCCACTCTGCCAGTGAGTCTTTGAACTTCTTTAACAGTTTTGGGTGACTGCATCTCAATCAAGGCCTTGATCTTCTCAGGGTTGGCTTCAATGCAGCGTTGACTGACCATAAAACCCAAAAACTTTCCAGATCTTACGCCGAAGGCGCACTTCTCGGGGTTAAACTTCATCTGATACTTGCGACGGGTGGCAAAGGTTTCTCATAGGTAGGTCAGATGGTCAGTGGAGAGTTTACTCTTGACTAGCATGTCGTCCACATACACTTCCATGTTCCGACCGATCTGATGGTGGAAAACAGCATTGACTAACTGTTGATAGGTGGCCCCAGCATTCTTTAGTCCGAACGGCATTACGCAGTAGTGGTAGGTACCTCGGTCGGTAATGAAGGATGTGTGTTCCTGATCGGACGAGTGCATTATGATTTGGTTGTACCCAGAGAAAGCATCCATGAAGCTGAGCATTTGGTGACCGGCCGTGGCGTCGACCAGCAGATCTATGCGGGGGAGTGGATAGCTATCTTTGGGGCAAGCTCGATTCAGGTCAGAGTAATCGATGCATAGTCGCCACTTGCCATTGTTCTTGCGGACTAGAACCACATTGGACAGCCACCTAGGATAGTCTACATTTTGGATGAATTGGGCCTTAAGGAGCTTGTCGACCTCTGCGGCTATAAGAGTATTGCGCTCTGGATGGAAGATGCGCTGCTTCTGGTGGTAAGGTCGGAAATGGGGTTCGATGGTGAGTTATGAATGAGGGGTCGATGCCCGGCATGTCTGAATGGGTCCAGGCAAATACGTCATTGTGTTCGGTCAGAAGGGCGATAAGGTCAGCTTTTGCTTGGGGAGATAGTTGGCTGCCAATCTTGGTAGTTTTCAGTGGGTTGGTGGGGTCAATAAGGACCTCCACGAGGTCTTCCACAGGTTCTCCTCTGACCAGCTCGTCTTCATCCCGGACGTCAAGTCCTTCGATGATCATTGCCTCCTTCAGCTTGACTTCTTTAAGTGAGGCAACATAACACTCCCTGGCCACGGTCTGCTCTCCTCTGACTGTTCCAACCCTGAGATCGGTGGGAAACTTGAGGGCAAGATGATAGGTGGATGTGATGGCTTGGAAAGCGTTTAAGGCGGTGCGGCCAAGGATGATGTTGTAGGCAGATGGGCAATCGATCACAAGGAAGGTGAGCAACTTCGTGGCCTGTCGTGGGTATTCGCCGATTGTGATAGGGAGGTCAATGAAACCAATGGAGGTCACACGGTCGCCAGTGAAACCGACCAGGGGGGTTTGGAGTGGAGACAGGCTTTCTTTCCCGATCTTGAGCTGGCGGAAGCAGTTGAGGAAGATAATGTCTGAGGAGCTGACGTTGTCGATGAGAACCCATCTGACCTTATAGTTGGAGAGGATGGCCGAAATGACAAGGGGATCATCATGTGGGTAACAGATGCCTGTACAGTCGGCGTCCGTAAAGCTGATGGGCTCTGTCCACTGTTTGGGCTGTTTGGGGGGTCGGTCTACCTTGGCGACTGCTTTGTTCGAGCCCTGCCGTATTCTTCGAAGTTCCGCCCTCTGAGCCGATCGGGATGGTCCTTCGCAAGCAAGGCCACCTGAAATAACTCTAATTTCACCAACAGGCGGAGGTGGGTTACCTGGTGGTCGGGGTTGTGGCGGAGGCCGATCGTGGCCTTGGTTAAGTTGGGCCGGCTGCCGGGGCGGGGTGCGTCGGCGGTTGTCCCTGCGGGGCTCGGTCCTTTGCCTTTACTGGGGGCGGGTGTCTGTGAACCTGCTGAGGCGTCCCTGACGTATTAGGACCTCCACTTGATCCTTGAGGTTGATGCAATCGTCAGTGTTATGGCCATGGTCCTGGTGAAAACGGCAATACTTGGACTGATCTTTCTGATTGGAAGGGGTTCGGGACGGCAAGGGCCATTTGAGGGGGTAGTCTTGTTGGATTTGATTGAGGACGTGTTCCATGGGAGAATTGCGGGGCATGTACCGCTCGAACCGACCGGGTGGTCGGTTGGATGCCGACCGATCAGCTCGAGGAGGTCGCTCATTAAAGTGGGGTGTTTGGCTGTTATACTGGGCGTTTTTGGGTTCGACATCTTTTCTCTTATCTCTGGGGGTGGGGTTCTTAGTTATTGGGTCCTGCCGAGCAGCCAATGAATCTTCGGCATTCATGTATTTTTGGGCTTTGGAAAGTAGTGCGGCCATGGAGGTGGGGGGTTTTTAGAGAGGGAAAAAAGGAAATCGGACGACCGCAGACCGGCCATAAAAGCCGTGAGGATGACCTTGTCGTCGTTTTCCGCTACTTGCAGGGCTTCGGTATTGAAGCGAGTAACGAAACTGCGCAGTGATTCCCCCTCGGTCTGACGAATGTTGAGGAGTTGGGTGGCCAGGCGCCGTTGCCGTTGGGCCTCGAGAAAGTGGCTCAGGAAGGAGTCACTGAGATGCTGAAAAGTGGAGACAGAGTCGGGTGGTAACTGGTTGAACCACAGTCGAGCTAACCCCTTCAGAGTCACGGGAAAGGCTCGGCACATGATTTCGTCAGGGAAGGCATGAAGGATCATGAGGGTGCGGTAGGTCTCCAGGTGGTCGACAGGGTCGGTCCTCCCGTCAAAGGAGTCGATGGTGGGCATTTTGAATTTGGCAGGTAGGAGTTTGTCTCGGATGGAGGCGACAAATGGTGAGTTTGCCATAGTGGAGGGCTTATGCTGGATATTCTGCATAACCCCTTGGAGCTGGAGCTTCATGGCTCGGAGTTCAGCGTCCAAGAGGGGAATGTTGTCGCCACCAGAGGGAGGCAGGTGTTGGACACTGCTGGCTTCTCCCTCGGGGGCTGGTGTTACGACTGATGGACGTGGGGGTGGAGGTTGTGGATTTATGTGTGGGAGAGGAGGTTGCAAACCTCCCGAGTTAAGTGGATTGGGTTATGGGACAGTATGGCTCGGAGTCTGTTCTGGATGGGGTGGAATATCTGGAGGTGGCGGTGGAGGAATAGGGAGGTTTCTTTGGAGCAGAGCATTTATTAAGGTCTAGTTTTTCTCGGCCATGCGGTTGATACTGTTGGTAAGTTCGATGAAGTATTGTGGTGGGTTGTTTGGATTGGGAGGGTCGGTTTGATGATCGGCAGCATTATGGTAGGAAGCCATGGATCTAGGCGTGACCATACACTTGACGGGTGATGTGAAAAGGTTGTTGGGATAGGGTCTCCAGCGACAATGAGCACAACTGACATCCGGATAAGAACCAGTTTCCCACAGACGGCGCCAACTGATGATACAGTTTGTTCCAAGGGATGGGTTGGATTGATCCAAGCTCCTCAAGCCCCGAGTGCTGATGGCTGAGCCTACAGTGATACCTGCAAGCAAGTTCAATGGGGAACGGGGTAGTCCCCCTGCGAACCCTCCGACGAGCAAGTTAATAGGGGAAGTAGAATGTGGAAAAAAGATAGCGAGATTAGAGATAGAAAGCTTAACCTTTTTCTTGTCTTCAACCTTTGCTTATATCTTTTGGTAATCATTTTGCTGTCCCTTCCGACCTGCCCTCCTTGCCGAAAGTCTCTGTTGTCGCCCACCTTGTTCAGGGTAAGGTGGTGCTGTTCCGGCTGAGGGATGTTGTTGCAATAAATGATGTGATGGGCCGCATTAATGGTGATGTGCTGTGGCAATAAATTTGCAGATCTTTGTCTGCTGACGTGGCCTGTGCTTCACCTGCCATGTGTCCGAATATCATTGGCCCTCCATGCTCTGTTGGCCTCTAGTTGTCTTGGGCTTTACCAGTCGAGTTGTGTTATGGGTCTTAAATGATGGGCTTGGGGTTGTTTTCACCGTGGATTGTAGCCTTTATGGGTCTATCCATGTCATTATATATATATATATATATATTAATTTTATAACTGTATTATTATAATAAAAATATAATAAATAAAAAATAGGAAGAAAGAAAGGAAAGAGACGATAGTGGTAGTTGCACCTACCACACCATTAAATTATATATATATATATATTATATAAATTAATTAATTAATTATTATACCATTTTATTGTTTTATTTTTGCAGGTGATCGACTTGGGAAGAAAAGGGAGAAGAAAGGACAAGCAAGAGAGTTTTTAATTTGTATTTATTGAAGTGTGGTAATTATATGAGTGTTGGGAATTAAAGTTTTGTTTTTAGGATAGAGATGAAGTTGTGACTAAGTAATTAGTGTTTATCATATTTAATTTTTAATTTTGATTTGATTTGAATAAATTGTATAATTTTTAGATATTTTTATGTAATGAATATTTTATTCAAATCATGTTATATAATTATTTTTATTGTCATGTATTAACATTATTAGACGAGTCATGCCTAGTAAGACGGGTCGTGCATCAATCATAGTTTAGTTTAATTTAATAGTGACGATCCGTGCTATGCGAAGATGACTTGTAATTTTCTGATATTAATATATAAATCTTCTTGACAATATATTTCTGATCAACTTATATTATATTATTCAAGGTAATGATTTTCTGAAAACTAATAAAATAACCTGTGATTATAAGGTTAGTGGTGGATTCAAAACCTTGCAAAATTCCTTATTTTATTTTATTTATTTTATGTTTTATTAATTTTAGCTTTATTATTTCAAAACCAAACTCTCTAAATTACTTTAATTATTTTTTTTAATTTATCAAAACAACTCGATTAGTCCCTTAATCTTAACCATTATATTTCAGGATAGTAACTATTACTTGATTATAAATAAAATATTTTAATATATAAATGACGGCATCAATCACTTTCATGCTTAGCACACATCGTATTAACACACGTAGATAAGTCCTACATATATATAGGTACTTACGAAAAAGCATGATAATGCCAATTCCATGTTTGCAACATATAAGAGTAATTAGAGAATTTGGTAAAAAATTAGTTTTTTTTTGATTTTTTACCAAGTTTTTTTAAAAAAATTATAAAAAAAACTACTAAAAAAGTTAGGTAGCGTTTGGTAGAGTTTTGTAAATGTGATTTGAAAATATGAGTTGTATTTTGAGTTTGTGTATTGTGGAATTATGATTTGAGTGTAGAAAATTTGTTTGGTTATGGTTTTTAAATAGAGTGTTGAAATGTATTTTGAAGATGTATTTTGAATTATGTTTTGAAAGTTTGATGTGACATGTGAAATAAGAAAATTTGTTTGGTAATGTATTTTCAAAATAGTTTTCAAAATTTAATTCAATCAATAATTTATTTTGAGTGTACACAACTCTTATATCCATATCCGTATATTTTATCAATAGTAATAATCAAACTATATTTAAAATACTGAAATTAAAATTTTTTTTTTTGAATTAATTTTTTTCAGTAATTTTTGTTGAATAAATTTTTTTTTCAAATTATTTATCCATTTTAAAATAAATCTATGTCAATTATTTTGTATCAATTAAATTTTTATATCAATTCATTTTTTACGCCTGTACAAACATCTTGTACAATACATTTTTAATTTTTGTTTTTAAATTTTGTTGAAGTCAATAACTTTTAAAAATACATATTAATAAAAATTAACATAAATACACTAAGTTTAATAGATTAAAATACAAATCATATTGTAAACCTTATAAAATATTATCAATTTTTTTTTCTCATTTATTACACATTATTAATTTATTAGGAAATGAGTACAAATCAGACCATTATTGAAGGACCATCAGCACGCTTATATAATTGAATTCACCTATAAATTTACTATTTTGTCCCTCTCTATTTACATGGGAAGTGAACAAAATATAAAGGGTAATTTAGTAATTTCGTGAACCTACTACCTATATACTGAGCCAAAAGAAAAGGGACATCATAGCTGTGTATATCAGTTCACATGCACTTTTCTGAAAAACATTATTAATATTATAAAAAAATAATACATAACAAATTAAAATATAAAAATAAAAAATAAAAAACCAAGCTTCAGCCTTGTTATAAATTCTGATAAACCATTCTTTTAACCACACCATCTTCACCGTCTTTGATCCTGCTGAAGGAAGATTTCAACTTCACCGTCGAGTGGTCTCAGCTCCATCAAGAACATTAATTTCAATTACAGGTTAGTTTCGTATTACCTTCGCATCTCGTATTTTTTTCAGACTACCTTTGGTATTAAAACACCAGTAGCTTTCGAAGAAGAAGAGGAGCAGTAGCCTTCGACACGGTAAACCGGGTGGTCAACCGGCCGGTCATCCCATCCCAGTCGATCAGTTTTGTGGCTGCCGATCTGTTCATGTTTTTCATATCTGTCCCATCATATGTGTTCTATTTTTTTACACTAACATTATATTATTTTTGATATATTTTCTATACATTTTTGTACATCATACTATTTTCGATATAGTTTCCATACATTTTTCTCAATTCATGTTTTAATATATATTTTTTATATATTTTTCTTTCACTGTTGCAGCTATCATGCCAAGAACAAAACGAGCCAGACCCGAACGTGGTGAATCCTCAAACCCTGTACAACATCAACCACAGCAACAACATCATGACAATTTAAATAATGATTTTTTATCGTATCATCATGAACAAGCCTATTCACATTTTATTAATCGACCAATTGTTACGGGGAGAAATGTAAGACTACCTTCTCAATATGACCCGCTCTTAGTTGGTAAATTAGATACAATGGGATGGCTACCTTTAACTAATTTACCAAATAAGGTATATCCCCGTATTGTACGATTATTTTATGTTCACTTGACAGCTGGTGACCAACAAAATGAACCGTTCAGTCTGACCTCCTATGTGAAAGGGAAAACAATCACACTCACTCTCCGTGCTTTCGCACAAATTATTGGAGTTCAAACAGGAGATTTACAATGCTATTTTCAAAATGAGTCTGCCTTAGAACGAATGTTTGGTGATGTCACTCAGATCTATACCACAATTTGTGACAACAAATTCAGCGGCACTAATTTACTAGCCAGACATTTAAAACCCCACCTTCGTATTCTTCATCGATGGATAGTTGAAAATGTCACTCCCAAAAAAGGCCATTATGATAGTGTTTCATGTTTTAATGTTTATTTGTTATACTGTTTTGAAACTAGACAGAAATTAGATTTATGCTTCATATTACTCAAAGAAATGATGATTGCAAAACTTGATGCTCTGTCTGGTCGGTCACTACCTTATGGAGCTTTGTTAACCACAATTTTCAAAGCGCATGATGTCAACCTTGAAGGGGAACAATATGTCAGAATCACTTCACCAATTTCTGAGTACATACTGACCCGAGGTGGTGGTGCTGACATATTGATGAGCTCTATTAATATTGAAAATGAACCAATACCCGATGAGGAAGAACCCAATGACAATGTCATGCCACCAAATGAACAACCCCATTACTGGACTGATTATTTGTCTGTGGAACAAGAACAGTACAATCAGCGTGTACAATAGGAACAACAAATGGCTAATCAGCTCAATACATTGGGTACTCGGTTCGATGAATTTGTCGCTGCTCAAAACTCACTAATTCAACAATTTAGCGAGTTTCGTATAGACTCAGGGAGACATGATGAAGTGACAAGGAACCGCATTGATCAGATTGACCATCGAGTCACTCAGCTGTACCATCACTATTACCCTCCACTGGCAACACCACCTAATAATGATGCTTAACTTGTTCAAAAATTAGTTTAAATGGTGAAACAGATGTAGTGGCTACATATTTTTGTTCACTCAGCTGTACCATCACTATTTTTTTTCAAGTTTTTTTTTGGTTATTTATTTTCTTATTTTGTTGTACTTCTTTTATTTTGTTACTTTGTTGGAAACTTCTGTATTCATGTCATGAATAACAAGTGTTTTTTTTTTAATCATTTTAAAACAAGTTACAATGTTCTGACAATATTTACGAAAAGATTTTGCAAACGGAAAAATTATGGGCGTACAAAAATGAATATATGTGAACAAAATAAATGTCTAACAAATCCTTCATTTCAATGAAATAAATAAAAATTAAACAAATAAAAAATAATTTGTCTGTATCAATTAATACAAAAAATGAAATTAATGTTGTAAAATGAAATAAAACAAGTTTCAAGTAAATAATAAACCTTTTTTTTTTTTAAGTAAAAGGGAAAAAAAAGGTTAATATGAACAACGTTTTTAAAAAATAAGGTGTAAAAAGAAAAAAAAAATTAAATTGATAAACCGAATTAATAACAAAACTTTCAAATTGTTTACTATTTAACAAAAAGTCAAAACCACGAATATGTCATGTACAAATATTTTTTCACAAAACTGAAAATAATAAATTGTAATGTCATGTACAAATATTTTTTCGGAGTATTTCATGTACAAATAGTTTTAACAAAAAGTCAAAACCACAAATATGCCACCACTCACCATCCACCTGCCACCTACCACTCACCACCCACCACCCACCTCCTACCACCCACCACCACTCACCATCCACCTGCCACCACCACCCACCACCCACCTCCTACCACCCACCACCACTCAACATCCACCTGCCACCACCACCCACCACCTACCACCACTCGCCACCACCTACCACTTACCACCCACCACCACCCACCACCACTCACCACCACCCACCACCACCTACCACCCACCTACCACCCACCACCACCTGCCACCCACCACCCACCACCACTCACCACCACCCACCTCCTACCACCTACCACCACCGACGACCCACCACATTACATAATGACTGAAAGTAATAAAATAATTACACATTTAAAACCAGTACTCAGTACGATATTGAGTTGCCTTGTTGACATCCGTTTTCTATCCGTGGCCAACATGATTTTGCCACATAGCAGTAGCAATTGCATCCCGAACGTTCAATTAATATGTTAACCCATGTTGTGACATGTCAACGTAGTCAGCTTGGTTTCCAACAAGCTCGTCTGCTTCTGCTTCTGCGGCCATTTCATTATTAGCTTCCATAAATAATGGGTCCATAGCTGTATGCAAACGGATCCAATTGTGCACTACACAACATGCAATCACGAGAGGCCCATGTCTTGTAGACTTGTAATTTGGCATGGACCGCAATATTGAGAAGCGCTTCTTCAGAACACCAAATGTTCTTTCTATGACATTGCGTAATGACGAATGTCGATGGTTAAACAATTCCTTTGGTCCTGAATAATGATGGCCACGAAACTCTTGCAAGTGATATCGTTGAGACCGAAATGGGGTAAGAAATCCAGGCATGTTTGTGAAATCAACATCAACTAAATAGTACTTACCTACATGTAAATAATGAATATACAGTTCTGTCAATTGATATGTGCAAAAAAAAAAAAAAAAAAAGTGCACCATATGTTATTTGCGGACAGTTACCATTGGGTGGGTGTGGGAACTGTAGATCAGCTCGTGTAATAGAGTCAATCAAAATAGCGTTGTCGTGAGCACTACCTTCCCATCCGGAATTAATAAATGTGAACAACATATCGAAGTCACAAGCTGCGAGTATGTTTTGCGATACCGTTGATTTCCGACCGCGGAATGTATTTTGTCTTGAAGCGGGGACCCATGCATCGACCGACGTGCCATCAATAGCACCGACACAATCCTAATTGACAGATATTTATTTGACATTAAAAGCAAAACAAACTTCGATATTACTTTTATAATTAAAAAGGAAATAATATTTATTTCACATACGTTATTGATATGTACAACTTACAGGACAGTCATATTGTTCATACCTTGAACCAGGGAAAAAACCTCCTGTCATTTAAAATTTTTGCCGGTGTGTCGTCTTGGTTACGTGGCCTGATAACCGTTGATGCAAGCTTGCACAATGCCCGCATAATAATTTTTATATGCCGACAAATTGTTTCGGTGGAGTGCTGAAATCTATCTGCCAATAGTCGATGACGATCATTTTGTGCAAAAGTGTATAAAAAAATTCCAAGCGATTCCTCGACACTTATATGCATATGCTCAATATCGATAAAGCCATTGTGGAGTAAAGTGTCTTTCAATAAAATGAATGTTTGTGCATCCATTCGCATAATGTTCATCATTGTTTCTGGATGGCCAGTTAATAGGCCGAAGATGTAATCATCACCTTTGAATGGACACGTTCGCTGCGGTCGGCGAGTACTTGAGGCGTTGATTTGGTCATGCATGCAAGCAATCATCAAAAATTCCATAAAATCATCAGTAACCTCATCCTCATCTGATGAGATCTCCATTGAATTATTTTCTCTGTCAGATGACATATGGTTTTGTCTACATCACAGTAAAACCATAATTATAAAATATGTCATTAATGCTGTAACACATACCATTAATGGTGAAATAGAATTAAAAAGGAAGTATATGAATAGTCGGCCGTAGTCATTTTTCAGTGTACACTAAAATTCATAGAAGGACAAAATTTATTTAATACGTGCTCATATTGTCATAACACAACATAATAGGTAAGAAAACATAAATTACTTAAAAGTTCAAAAAAAAAAAAAAACATACGAAGATAGGAAAGGAAAGAGGATATCATGGAAGGAAAAAATAAAAAAAACCAAGTAAGGAATAATGAAATCATTTTTTAGTTCAGACAGGGAGATTTGATAACGCAATCAATGAAGAGCTTCTGACTTCACTGCAAAGCGAGGATCATGGGTAGGCGCAAATGGGTAGGAGTGCGCATAAAAAACCTTCGCCATTCCTTATCCTTGAACAGTGTCAGTGCCTTAATGTACTGCACTGGTGGTATGTCCCCAAGCTCTAGTAATGCATCTTGACATGCATCAAGAGAGTAATCATCACCACCTGCACTTACAGCCTCTGTCTCATTTTTTCGTGCACATGAATGTCCTGTTTTTGCTTGTACATAGGATGTGAAAGCTGCGCACACATCATCAAACCCACTTGACCGTGACTTTTTAGAATGACCACTGTCAGTCTGGTTGGTTGTAGGGCTCCTCTTGTGACTGTTGCCCTTTGCTGGATCCATGTACTCATCCCCAAATAAGTCAATAGGAATTGCCTCAGCAGCGTTACTCCCACCAGCATTACTCCCACCAACATCAGGGTTCCAAAATTTATTTAACATGTCATCTTCTTCTTCTGAGTCAAGGGCTCCTTGTGTGGATGCACGAGATAAGGCCCCTGTGGCACAACAATTTTCAACAATTTCTGCCATTTCTTGAAAATATTCAAATCCTTTTGTCCTAAACTTCTTCACATTTCTGTTGGCCTACAACAAATACAAATAAAGAATTAAGCACTGTATGTATCATGAAATCTTTAAATTAAAATTATTTAATAGTACAGATTAATGAACAACCTTATCCCAAAATTCATCAGGTGCAACAACAGTGCCTACAATTGGATCCCATCCCAGACCAGTCTGTGCCTGGAGTCGCTTAAATGTCTGATAATCAGCTTTCAATCGCTGATATTTTTGGCGCACCTGTGTTGCTGTATACCGAAATCCATACAGATTGTGCAACTGATTTGCATAATGATTCCAATGCCTAATTGTCCACGAAGTAGTACGGCCAGTTGTTTGATTTTTTCTAACCTCATCTCTCAACATATTTATTAATTTTGTTTCACTTCTGGCCGTCCACATTTTTGTTTCTTGGTTGTCATCAGAATTATTTTCATCCATCTATAAACATACAAATGAAATTTAAACTAGTCTGGGGTAGATATACAAGACAAACAGATCATAACAGAGCAAAATGATTTCAAAGAGAACACAGATAAAAAAAAAAAGCAGATGATATTATTTAAAGGAAAAAAATAGCGTAACAGATTACTTCAATTTAAATAGCAGAAATATAACCACAACTAATAAAAAAAAATCAGGTAACATTATCTTTGAATGGTAGGAGAAAACCAGTAAAAAAGATGTAAGGAAAATGGGACGGGTAGAAAATGAAGTAGGAAAAAAACCAGTAAATAAACCAGTGAATGTAGTTGAAAAAGGGATGGGTAGGTCGATCGGCCGGTCGACCGGCCGGATGACCCCGGGGACGACCGACCGGGTGTCCAGGTACACCGACTCAAGTTGTTCACAAGTTCTTTTCTTGCAGAAGGTTCAAACAGCTCACAATTGAAAACAACAACTGATCTGAAATGAGAAATAGGCGTCCACAAATTATGAGAAACCATTTGGGAACTGATTTTAACTTCTCAAAAATTATTTATATATAATAGATTCAGATCAATTTAGCAGCTTACTGCTATTCTTCTTCGCAAAAGGTGAAACAGTTCAGGAAAATAGAAAACATCTTAAAATATAAAAAAAATAGTCCCTTACACTTCTCAGAAAATATTTGAGAATTGATTTCGACTCGTATAAAATCGTTTGCAGTTGAAGGATATATTTACCAGATTAGTGGGAATTGAATAATTATCGCCGGTGATGGAATGTGTATACTGACTTAATGTAGCACTGTTTCTTCGTCGGATTCGACAATAAATTTCATAAATTTGACCTGAAAGAAAAATAAAATAAAATTAGGGATGAATTTTTCAAATCATTTTCGTATAACAAAATATGTAAATAAATTTGTGAGTTCTTTTACGTCGCAGTCGTCGTTGTTTCGTTGCCTATAGTAAGAATCTTCCACAACGCACAAATCGTAAGGAACTCGATTTGTGAAAGATGATACCAGTATAGAGCGGGTTGGGTGGATTCATTATTTATAAAATCAGTCTTCTCTGTGAAGCCCACCCGTGATGAATCTGAAGTACCCGTGATGAATCTGAAGTATCTGAAGTACTAATGTTTGATAGAGAAGCCTACCCGTGATCAATATAAAGGACTAATGTTTGATACAAAGATGAGCTTCATGTGAATATTTTAGAGACGATGGAACATTTCAGAGACGATGGAGACAACATAGAAGGATATGGAAGAATACACAAGCGTTGAAAGTAGAGATACAACCTGCCAAACAGGTTTTCATACTATAATTTGAATTCACACGCGGAAATGTATTTTGAGTGTTCTATCCAAACGTGAAGCGCGAGTTTACATGTTGAAAACTAATTTGAAAATACAACCAAACAGAGTGTTAGTTTTTTTACCAAAAAAGCTACCAAAAAGTCAAAAAATTAAAAAGTCAATTTTTTACCAACTTTCCAAGACACCCTTAGCCTAATTCCTTGGCTTGACCACAATCTCAAGTCAATGTTGTGTTTTATAATGTATAATGAAGTCTGTATATCACTCAACTAAATGATATGAAATTATTGGTAGCATTCATGGGCCAAAACAACCCAAACCACACAAAGAAAGTGCTGCTGGAGTTTTTCTCCTTGCTAATAAATATAACATATTGTCTGTAATTTGGTTTTTAGCATTTAATCAAAACTGATCAGTCAAGATTTATATATATTACTTTAGCTAAAGTTTTAGTACCTAAATTGAATAGTGCAGCACTTGAAACAGAAATTTTCAGCATATATACTATAGTTTTCAGCACTCACAGTCACTTCCAGCACTTAAACACAACATTTCAGATGCCGTGAGGATTTCATCAGCATACAAAAAAGTCAATATTTCAGGGGAGCTTCTAGTTACACCCAATTAATATCTCATTACATCCATATGTACAACACTTACTTCATGAAGTACAACTTTAACAATGCATAAAATGAGTGTAATGAGAGATTTTTATTGTGTAAATAGAAGCTCCCGTATTTCAACTTTGACCAGCATATAAGCTATAATTTCAGCAACTAGTCAGTTTATTGTAGCTTTTGAGCACTAAATTTAACACTAAACTGTTTCAGCTTGTAAACTTTGATCCTACAAATATAATCAAGGTATTAACATATAAAGATTATTTCAGCATTTAACAATAATTTTGTACAGAAAATTTCTGGGCTTTTAGTTTTAAATTCACAATTTCAGCATGTACTGAAATTGTTTCAACTTTATGCTTTCAGTTCAACAATTTAGGCACTTGACCTAACTTTTAAATAAACACTAATCACCATTTAGAGAAGCTATTATAGGTTCTGAATGATTGTTCAACAGCCAAAAATCATGGTTTTTAATCCATAGAGAAATTACAGTTTTTATTTATTTATATTTTTTTTAGCAACTTGATCATAAAAGAACAAAATACCAAAACTTTAACTTACAACAACCTCGTACTTATACACAAAACATGCACAAACCATATTATTCATCTTACCCAAACATCCACATGCTATTGTATAACAAAAGCAATCAAATAATGTAAAATAGAACCAAATATTAACCTTAGCTTAACTATTTAAAAATATAATATGAACTATTAGCAAGAACTCCTCTTAACTCAAACCAATTTCAAAGTTGAATTCCAAGCAACTACAGTTCCTTTGCTCATGGCTTGGTAATGTTAGCTCCATCCACTACCCACATGGTAAGGAGCCCATTATCTACACGGTGTGGGTGGCACCATATGGTAAAGGAAGCTGGTAAGGCAGTACTAACTCACCAAAGGTAGATGGTGAGGGTGGCACAACCAGGCCCACTCATTATTGTCACCAAACTCACTCATTCTCTCTTGTTATAAATTGAGATGAGTGAGAAGGGGTTGTATATGGAAGTGGCACATAGAGCTGAAGGAAGCAAACACAGAGCGTATAATCTGTGAGTGAGAGTGCATTCTATAGAGGGCTGTGAGGTATGAGTTGTAATCTCCCTCCGGGATAATTCTATAGTGGATATCACTCCCATGGACGTAGGCAATTGTCGAACCACGTAAATCTCTTGTGTTATTGTGTGCGATTGATTTCTGTTGTCCCATAGTCCTAACAAGTGGTTTCAGAGCCAAATCAGTTGCATTTCGGAACAAAAACAGAGTTTTTTTGGAAATTGTCTAGAAATCAAGTTACTCGAAATCAAGTTTTCAGTATACTAGGAGCAAGGTCTCGTCGAGAGGAGTCCAGAACTCCAAAGCAGAGCCCCAGAAAAGCTCGCACGCTCTCCCACGCACCTCCTGAATAAGGCGATTGAAGCCTAGTCGCTATCACGTGCTCCATGTGCCGATCAGACAGATAACGGGTCATCTCAGTCTCGGCCACACGCTCCACGCGCGGCAGAAGGAGGAAGACGAGTGACGTGTGCGTGTTCGCTACGTCACACGCCACGTGTCTGACCACATAGCTGCCACGCAGAGCCACGTCATCAGCCACGTCAGCCAAATTGCCACATCAATGCCACGTGGATTCCACGTCATCGCCACCTCACTAATACGTGGCTGCTACATCATCAAAGCCAGTGACATGTGGCTGTCCACATCAGTACCCTGTCAACCAGTCAACCTAGTGGCTGAGAGTTATCTGCTGCTGCGCGGCTAAGGTACACTCGCAGATCTAAATTGTCCAAACTATTTTGGCTTGATCTAAGCCATTCTGTGTCCGTTTTAGACGATCTAATAGTGCTTTCCAACTATTTGGAGTGTTTCGAACACATCCGTACGGTTAGATTTTTCATTCAAAGTTTTCTGTAAAAAGAAATAATGCGATGAAGGAATCCACATCAACTTCAGGATCTATGTTCAAGTTGACTCCTTTTAATTATGCAATTTGGAAGTCACGGATGGAAGACAACCTGTTTTATAAAGACCTATTTGACCCTATTTTTGTAAAAGGGATTAAACCTGAAGGAGTGAAAGATGATGACTGGATAAAGATGAACTGTAAGACTATCGGTTGTATCAGACAATAGATAGACCACGGTGTGTACCATCATGTCGCCGAGGAGAGAGATGCCTATTCTCTATGGACAATGTTAGACGACATGAACTGGTCAAAGATCGCTCGGCAGAAAGCCTTGGTGATGAAAAGGCTTGTCAATTTGAAGTTGAAGAATGGTGCGTCTGTTGTCGAGCACACCAGTGAATTCAAAAATTTAGTAAATCAGTTTACAACCATCAAGATGCGCTTAGACAATGAAATGCAAGCCGTACTACTGCTCAGTTCTTTACCGGATAGCTGGGAGACGTTGGTGGTCTCTCTCAGCAACTCTGCACCAGAAGGGAAGCTGACCATGAGCATGGTCACAAATGCCATGTACAATGAAGAGACAAGAAGGAAAGACATGGGAGGTAATCAATCCCATGCTCTTGTCACAGAAGATAGAGGCAGAGAAAGAGGTAAAGGAAGAGGTAGAGGAAGAAGCAAGAGTAGCGGCAGGTAGAACAACATGAGTAAATCCAGCTAGAACAAAGGTCGAGCTAACTCCAGCTTCACTTGCTTTCACTGTGGCCATGAGGGTCACATAAAGAGAAACTGTCCCAGCCGAAAAGAGAAAGGCCAAAGCAGTAAGTCAAAAGGAGATGAGAACATAACAGCCACAACAACTGATGAAATACTTCTTGCAGTTGGTGAAGAGGAGGATTGCCTTCACGTGGCTGATCATAGCTACACAGAATGGGTGATAGACACAGCTGCATCCTATCACGCCACTTCCCACAGAGAACTCTTCAGCTCGTACAACGCTGGAGATTTTGGCACTGTTCGAATGGGGAATTCTAGCTATTCGAAGATTGTGGGTATTGGAGACATTAGTATTCAGACTAATGTCGGGCACAAGCTGGTTCTTAAAGATGTGAGGCATGTTCCAGATTTGCGCCTCAATCTTATCTCCGGAAGCGCCCTGGACCGACAGGGTTATACAAGTACATTCGGAAATGGCCGTTGGAAGCTGACAAGAGGAGCTTTGACAATCGCCAGAGGAGAGATGTCTTCAACACTGTATAAGACTCAAACGAAGATCTGTCTGGAAAGTCTTAATGTAGCATAAGACAAGGAGTCATCGGACTTATGGCACAGAAGACTGGCTCACATGAGTGAGAAGGGATTACATCTGTTGGCAGAGCAATCCAGAATACCCTTATCCAAAAGGAGTGTTTTGAAGCCGTGTGATCATTGCCTTTATGGAAAACAACATCGAGTATCATTCAGTTCAACGAGTAAGAGGAAAACAAAAGTGCTCAATATGATATACTCAGATGTTTGTGGCCCAATCAAAGTGGAGTCATATGGCAGCCGCAAGTATTTTCTGACTTTCATTGATGATGCATCAAGGAAGTTGTGGGTGTATTTCCTGAAGACAAAGGATGAGGTATTTTAGCACTTTCAGGAGTTCCATGCAATGGTGGAAAGAGAGACCGGGAAGAAGTTGAAGTGTCTTCACACAGACAATGGAGGCGAGTACACTTCCAATGCTTTTGCAGCATATTGTGCCAGTAGAGGTATCCGGCACAAGACAACAGTTTCCGACACCCCACAACACAATGGTGTGGCAGAAAGGATGAACTGCACTATTATTGAAAGAGTCAGATGTATGCTCAAAATGGAAAAGTTACTAAAGTCATTCTGGGCTGAAATCACCTGTACAGTCTGTTATCTCATCAACAAGTCGCCTTCAGTCCCGTTGAATTTTGCGATACTTGAGGAAGTCTGGTCCAGAAGAAAGGTATCATATTCTCACTTGAGAGTCTTCGGGTGTAAGGCCTTTGCACACATCTCCAAGGAAAACAGACAGAAGCTTGATGACAAATCCACTCCATGCATATTTGTGGGCTATTCAGATGCAGCATTTGGGTACAAGGTGTAGGACCCAGTGAACAAGAAGCTGTTCAGGAGTAGAGATGTTGTGTTCCAAGAAGACCAGACAGTAGCAGATTTTGAGAAATTTGCAAAGTCTAAATATGTCAGCACTTCAGACTTATTTCCATCTTCCGAGCCATCACAAAATGCTAGATGTGATGATATGCAACAAGAAGTGCTAGAGTTGCAGGAACTTATGCCAGAAATTGAGGATCAGGAGAAAAGAAATGAAGACCCAGATGAAGAAGGTGTTGAGCAAGGGGAGCAACCCCCTCAATAAGAGGCAACTGGGCCTTAGTTGCGGAGATCTGGAAGAGCTGCCGTGCCATCAACCAAATATCCCGTTTCTCAGTATATTCAGATTACTAATGAGGGGGAGCCTGAGAGTTTTTCAAAGCCAAGAGTCATATAGAGAAAGACTGTTGGATGCAAGCCATGAAGGAGGAAATGAGTTCTTTGCAGAAGAACTACGCTTATGAGCTTGTTCCACTTCCAAGAGACAGGAGAGCCTTGAAGAACAAATGGGTGTATAAATTGAAGAAAGATGAAAACGGTAAACTATTGCAACATAAAGCTCGTTTGGTGGTCAAAGGCTTTGGGCAGAAGAAATGAATTGATTTTGATAAGATCTTCTCCCCAGTTGTGAAGATGACTTCCATTCGAGTAGCTCTGGGATTAACAGCTCGCTTGAATTTGGAACTAGAACAATGGATGTCAAGACTACCTTTCTCCATGGTGATTTAGAGGAAGAGATCTACATGGAACAACCAGAAGGATTTAAAGTTAAAGGAAAACATAATCTAGTCTGCAAACTGAAGAAGAGTCTCTACGGCCTGAAACAAGCGCTGAGATAATGGTACAAGAAGTTTGATTCATTTATGGTGGATCACGAGTACATAAGAATGGTAGCAGACCAGTGTGTATATTTCCGAAGGTTTTCGAATGGAAACTTCATCATCCTACTGTTGTATGTCAATGATATGTTGATCATCGGACAGGATACTGCTATGATCAACAAGTTGAAAAAGGACTTGTCGCAGTATTTTGACATGAAGAATTTGGGTCCAGCACAGGAGATTTTGGGCATGAAGATTGTTCGAGACAGAAAAGCCAAGAAGATATGGTTGTCACAAGAGAAATATGTTGAACGGGTGATTGAAAGGTTTAACATGAAAGATGCCAAGCCAATCAGCACACCACTAGCCAACCATTTTAATGTGACAAAACGTTCGTGTCCCACAACCAGCTCTGAAAGGAAAGAAATAGAGACAATCCCTTATTCTTCCGCTGTAGGAAGTTTGATGTATGCAATGGTGTGTACTCGACCAGATATAGCTCACGCAGTTGGCGTTGTGAGCAGATTCCTCGCCAATCTAGGAAAGGAGCATTGGGAGGTGGTCAAATGGATTCTTCGGTACTTGAAGGGAATATCAAAGATGTGTTTATATTTCGAAGGAGCTGAACCAATTTTAGAGGGTTTTACAGATGCCGATATGGCAGGTGATCTTGATGGTAGAAAGTCTACATCAGGATTTTTGTTCACTTTTGCAGGGGGAACTGTCTCATGGCAGTCCAAACTACAAAAGTGTGTTACTTTATCTACAACAGAGGCAGAGTACATTGCTGCCGTAGATGCTGGAAAGGAAATGTTGTGGTTAAAGTGGTTTTTCCAAGAATTAGGTCTACAGCAGGAAGAATACAAGGTACATTGTGATAGTTAGAGTGCAATTGATCTGAGCAAGGATTCCATGTACCATTCACGTACAAAGCACATTGATGGCCGGTATCATTAGATCCGAGAAGTGATGGAAAAGCAACTAATGAAACTAGTGAAGATTCGCACGAACAAGAATCCTTCTGACATGATGACCAAGGGTGTCACCAAAGACAAACTAGAAGTTTGCAAGAATCTGACCAGGATGGACTTCAAGTGAGAAGTCAGTTATCCATGTGGGCGTGGAGGGAGAGAATTGTTAGCTCCATCCACTACCCACATGGTAGGGAGCTCACTATCCACATGGTTTGGGTGGCACCATGTGGTAAAAGAAGCTAGTGGGGCAGTACCAACTCACCAAAGGTAGATGGTAAAGGTGGCACAACCAAGCCCACTCATTGTTGTCACCAAACCCACTCCTCCTCTCTTGTTATAAATTGAGATGAGTGAGGAAGGGTTGTATATGGGAGTGACACACAGAGTTGAAGAAAGCAAACACAGAGTGCATAATTTGTGAGTAAGAGTACATTCTATAGAGGGTTGTGAGGCGTGAGTTGGATAATTCTATAGTGGATATCACTCCCGTGGACACAGGCAATTGTCGAACCATGTAAATCTCTTGTGCTATTGTGTGTGATTGATTTCTGGTGTCCCATAGTCCTAACAGGTAACATTCAAGTTTCTTGGAAGTTTTTAGATTTTACTCCAAAATCCAGTGGGTTGCTCAAGAATTAACCCTTATAGTCTTAATCAAAGCTTAAAGCATGTACCAGAGTAAGGCTAAAGCCTAAGGAATTTAAAACAAAATAGGGGTTTTTGTGTACTGCCTTCACCTCTCTTGCTCTCTTGTTTGTTTCGGCTAGTTGTATCCATTTCAACACCAAAAGATAAGTTTCACACATTTTGTACCCATTTAACAATTAACACATTAACTTGTTGAATGAAAACATGCCTATCAATATATTTTTCTGAAGTTGTGAGAAGAACTAGGAAATTCACAATTCCAGTTGTCACCAGGGCCGGCCTATTTGTAAAGCGGTTGGGATAGTTGCCCAAGGCATTAATTTTAAAAAGGCACCAAATTTTCAAGTTACTTGCTAAATGCTCCCCCAAAAAAATTATAATAGAAAATATTTGTCAGAAAGAACAAAAAAAAAAAAAAACCTTATTCAAAGGCCAGGGAAAAAAAAATAAAATTTTGAGCTTGCCCAAAGGCCCCTAATAATAAAGTCTAATAAACATCATTCTTTCCAAAGGCCCTCAATATTAAATCATAAAAAAACTATTCTTGACTAGGGGTGGGCAACGGTTTATCCGAACCGCTCAAACCGCCCAACCCGCATATAAATGGGCAGTTTCGCAAACATAATGTGGGCGGATACGGGTTGAAATGTGACAAATTTGCGGGTTGCGGGCGGGATGCGGGTTAAACCCGCAACCCACAAAAACTACCCGCACTTTAATTATTATTATTATTATTTTTTATATACCAACTTTGTAACTTTAACAGGAGCACCATTATGTTCTCTATGACACTACGATCCATATTTTTAAGTATTTCTCAACTTTCTTAATGTTGTAGAATTATCAAGTCCTAAACTTGATTTCTTATATGATTTTCATTGGTGACTCATCCACTTTTTCCTAATAAAATTTTCCTTCTGGTGGTCGATAGAACTTCTAGTTTGATTATTGATCACTGAACTGACAATTCTAATTGAGTACAACCTTTAATGCATTGATATACAATTTGTGGGACTGTCTAATGGTTTCCCCATGGTGGTTATAGAAAAGATTTTTTCACTAAATAAATCAGTGAGAATACTGTTTGAACGAAGTTCATATTTATTTATTTATTTTTTAAATGATATTCATTTTTCTTTACTAAAATGAATCCCAGAAGGCCAAGTACACAATTAATGTTGGAGCATGTTGAATGATTTGTTTGTGTTAGGAATTGATTTTGTTGTGTTTTTAATTTTATAAGTTTTAATTCATTAATTATTAATGTTTGAGCATTTTAGAAAATTGGAAGAAAATGACCCAAATAAATATTTACAAAATGAGAAAAAAAAAACTCAAAAAATAAATTTTAAAGGAAACAATCCAAACGGCAAACCGCCTGCACATCCGCAAACCCTATCCGCACAAACCGCAAACCGCACTGCAGGCGGTTGCGGTTTGACTTTTTTCCAAACCGCATACATGCGAGCGGGTCAAAACCAAACCGCAAACTGCACAAAACCGATCCGCGAACACTCCTATTCTTGACCAAAGACACTTAGCTTAAAGAAACTTTCCTTAAAAACTTTCATTGTCCGAAGACCCCAAATAGTAAAGTTCGACAATAATTCTCATTGTACAAAGGCTTTCTATAGTAATGCTTAAAAAAACTTCCTAGACCAATAATAAATGCTTAAAAAAACTCTCATTGTCCAAAAATCCTGATAAAAACAAAATTTTATTTTACAAAGATCTAGATTGGAAAAAAAACAAAAAACAAAAAACCTCCTTGTCCAAAAAGACTCCTAATAATAAAGGTTGGGAATAATCCTCAATTCTAATTGCAAGAATAGAAGAACAAAATAAATTTTACATTAAATATGTTTTAAAATAATAATAATGAAACATATTATTGGCATATAGAAAAAGGTCTCATATAAAAATTTCACCTTAGGCCTTGTCAAAGATTGGGATGCTCCTGATTGTTTTCACTGTTACGCTACAGCAACCACGTCCACCATTACCCTTATGGTAGCCACCCCCGTTACTTAAAACCTCGAGTTGAACTGACAAACAGTGGAACAAAAGCACCATGGAAAGATGTCTATTGTACAAAACAAGAAGGCGGGTTGGGAATTAAAAAAATGTGGAGAATTGGAACAAAGCTACGATGGCAAATAACATCTGCAATTTATTTCAACTCGCTATTCATTTGAAAAGAGAAAATTTTGGGTTTACCAAAGGTGCCCAAAATTGTACGTGAACTCTTGAATCTTGGTAAAGCTTCTAATTCTAAGAGAGAAAACCAAGTCTCTGATTATTAAATGTGTCAACTGGCAATGGTAGGACTAGATTATGCTTTGATCTTTGGTTTCATAGTGGTCCAGGTCCAATATATCAAATAGAGGTTCGGGTCCAATATATGGAGACACAGTAATATACAAGACAGGCCTAGGCAGTGCCAGCTCAATCAGTTTGACCAAGGTTACTGTCTGCAGTAGCTTAGCACTGACAGTACTAGGAAACAAGGAAATAATTACTATAAAATTCCAGTTCAATTGTACATTATGTTCTTGGGATTATTATCTACTTTTATACACACTATAACCTTTGCACATACAATGGAAACCAACTACACTGAAGCAAGCAGCCAAATCACAGCTCATGTTATGCACAACACCATAAACCACCTGCAAGCCATAAGATAAAGCAATGACAAGGAAATAGCCTTGGATTACCAAACTAACAGGATAGGAGGATGACAAACATACAACTGATTCTAAGCAGAAAGAAACTAGGAAATTCTCATTAGAAGTTAAAAGTCCTTCTGATTTTGTTATCCTGAGAGACGGTCGGCTGCAGCTGAGAAGTGGGAAATTAAGTCAATAGTTGTAGCATTCTTGGGAAACACATAAACATATATGATCCTATCACCTCAATGAAGCTGAATATACTAATCATTGTAGATATGCATGTTGGGGTAGTGGAAGTGTGAACGAGATTCAACGAGTTCAAGAAGGATATGAAAGTAATGAGAAGTGACAATTTATATTTAAGTTCTGCAAAAAAATTAATATTCAAAAGACCTTTTTGAAAATAGAATTATTACAAGGAGAAAATTACAAGCTTCTTGTTTCTGCCCAAAAGCCCCATATTTACAGTTTTCTGCTTTTGCATAAAAACAGAAAAAATCTTCCTACTGTTACATTTTGCTGCTGCAAAATGGATTAAAGACAGTTTTTGGGAGGCTCGTGGAGAGCTTAGTGTTAGGGAAAATATGTGATTCCCCACAAGTAAATCAATCAATGGGAATAAAAACTAATGCGGAAAAATTAAATCACAAGCAACACAAGAGTTTTATGTGGTTTCCTCAATGTGAGGTACGTCCACGGGATCGAAATCCGATTCCACTATCAACCAAATAAGTTTCCAAATGATTACAAACAAGACACGAATGGTCTCACAAACCACCCTTAGCTGAATTCCAAATAATCACAAATAAATAAGAGGAAAGACCTCACCAAATAGATGAATCAAAATCTTCAAAACCAGAGTTATAGAAGATCCAAAATAATAGACCCAAATCAGCACTGAAAACGAAGCAGAACCACACTGTTGCTTGTTTGCCCAAGCAATACAAACACACAAACCAACATAAGTGACATCAGCAACAAGCACACCTTTTTGATCCACAAAACACTACATCACCAGATTGATCTTTTTTTTCCGTCGCCACTCTTCGAAACAATATATATATATATATATATATATTAAATCTTGGGCTTATTTTATCAAAACCCTAATTGTTACCAAATTAAATTGGGTCTCTCAAATTAAATATAATATATAAAATATATTATACCTAAACCAAACCAAACCAAACCAAATTAAAATTCTTTAACAAACCAATTGGGTTCCAAACTCTACTAAGGAGGTACATCCAACAATTCTCCCCCTACCGACTTAGGTGGAGATATCAACCATACCCGCCAAAGTTCGACACTTCAAATGTTTGTCCCTCGACAAAATCTTTGTCAACATATCTAAAATATTATCATCTGTGTGAACCTTCTCGAGTTGTAACAATTTCGAATCTAACACATCACGAATCCAATGATACCTTACATCAATGTGTTTTGATCTCGAATGAAAAGTAGAGTTTTTACTCAAATGAGTAGCACTTTGACTATCACAATAAAGCACATACTTTTCTTGCTTCAAACCCAACTCTTGCAAAAATTTCTTCAACCATAACTCTTCTTTGCAAGCTTCCGTAATAGCAATAAATTCAGCTTCGGTAGTTGAGAGAGCAACATATTTTTGTAATTTAGATTGCCATGCCACAGCTCCCCCTGCAAATGTTATCAAATGCCCTGAAGTAGATTTCCTAGAATCAACATCACCGGCCATGTCAGAATTTGTGAACCCATCAAGTATCGGCTTACCATCTCCAAAACACAAACACACCTTCGAAGTCCCTCAAAGATATCTAAGAATCCATTTTACCACTACCCAATGTTCTTTACCCGGAATAGAGAGAAACCGACTCACCACACCAACGGCGTGAGCAATATCCGACCTTGTACAAACCATGACGTACATCAAAGAACCAACTGCTGAAGCATAAGGAACTTGTCTTTCTCACTTGTAGGACATTGATTCGAACTAAGCTTGAAGTGACCCGCAAGTGGACAACCAATCAGCTTTGCTTTATCCATGTTAAACCTCTCAAGAACTTTCTCAATGTAGCTTTCTTGAGACAACCAAATCAACCCTTCTTTGCGATCACGAACAATTTTTATATCAAGTATTTGCTTTGCCGGCCCCAATCTTTCATAGCAAAAGACTTGATCAACTCCAATTTCAACCTGTTTATCATGGTAGAATCTTGACCCACAATTAACATGTCATCAACATAAAGCAAAAGAATAATAAATTTGCCATCCGAGAAATTTTTCACAAACACACAATGGTCCGAAGTGGTTTTAAAAAAATCATTATTCATCATGAAAGAGTCAAATTTTTTGTACTATTGTCACGGGGCTTGCTTGAAGCCATACAAACTTTTCTTCAATTTGCAAACAAATTTCTCTTTTCTTTTTTCTACAAAACCTTCTGGTTGCTCCATGTAAATTTCTTCTTCAAGATCACCATGGAGAAATGCGGTCTTCACATCAAGTTGCTCAACTTCAAGGTTCATACTTGCAGTCATGCCAAGTACAACCCGAATAGAAGACATCTTCATAACCGGCGAGAAAATCTCATCAAAGTCAATACCTTTCTTTTGCCCAAAGCCTTTCACAACAAGACGTGCTTTGTACCTCAAATTCTTGTCATCATTCTTCAATTTGAAGACCCACTTATTTTTCAAAATTTTCCTCCTCTTAGGCAACTTCACTAAATCATAAGTGTGATTTTCAACTAAGGAATTCATCTCCTCGTCCATGGCCTTTTTTCAATCACATTTCTTTGCATGCTCAATTGCTTCTTGGTAGCTCTCAGGCTCCCCTTGATCAGAAATCAACACAAATTCATTGGGAGGATACTTTTTTGAAGGTTGTTGGTCCCTTGTAGATTTCCTCAACTCAAGTTGTGGTGATGGTTCTTGAGTTGGATGCTCTTCCTCAATTTCTAGATCAACTTCATTAGGATTAGCATCATCCTCTACATCTTCAATAGGTGGCTGCACATCTCCCTCATTTTTATCATCAACTGAAGATGAAGGAGATGGATCCATGTCAATGAGATCACTAGTTTTTTGCTCCGGTTGATCGCCTTTGCCAAAGTCTTCAATTGTTTAGTCTTCAAGAAACATAACATCATGGCTTTGAATGACTTTCTTGTCGACCGGATCTCATAATCTATACCCAAATTCATCATGCCGCCAAGAAAAATACATTGTCTTGATTTACTATTAAGCTTGGACCTCTTATCCTTTGGAATGTGAACAAAATCTCGGCAACCAAACACTCTCAAGTGCACATAAGATACATCAGTCCAAACTCTTTCTGGAACATCACCATTCAAAGGATAGGAATGAGACAAATTGATTACGTCAACCGTTGTCTTCATTGCCTCACCCCAAAAGGATCTTGGCAATTTAGCTTGTTCAAGCAAACACCTTGTTCTTTCCACAATGATGCGGTTCATCCTCTCAGCAACGCCATTTTGTTGATGAGTCTTCTTAACTGTCTTTTGGTGCTGAATACCTTGGCTGCGACAATACTCATCAAATGGCTCAATGTATTCACCACCATTGTCTGATTGGATGCACTTCAATTTCTACCCTGTTTCTTTTTCAACCATGGCCTGAAAATGCTTAAATACTTCTAGAACTTGATCTTTAGTTTTTAGTAGAAAAGCCCAAACTTTCCTTGAATAATCATCAATGAAAGTAACAAAATAAAGTGCACCACTATGTGTTCTAACTTTCAAAGGACCACAAACATCCAAATGAATCAACTCCAAAACATTTTCTTTTCTAGAAGCAAAATTTTTATGAAAAGAAACTCTATGTTGTTTACCCGCCAAATAATGAACACAAGTTTTAAGATGTGTACCTTTCAAACCGGGTAGAAGCTTTTTTTTTGAACAAAACTTGTAGCCCCTTTTCACTCATATGGCCAAGCCGCTTGTGCCACAATTCGGTAGAAGTATCATCTTGAAGTGCATTGACAACACCTTTACAAATTTTTCCTTGCATCGAATAAAGTGTATGAGTCTTCTTGCACTTAGCCACCATCAAAGAACCCTTTGTGAGCTTCCATATTCCATCACCAAATTTGTTGTTGAAGCCTTCATTATCTAGCTTCCTAGTAGAGATCAAATTGAGGCGAATGTCGGGAACATGCCTCACATCTTTAATCAATAACTTGCAACCCAAATTTGTTTCCAAGCAAACATCACCCATGCCAATAATCTTGGACAGACCTTCATTACCCATTTGAACAGAACCATAATCTCCTTTGGTGTAGGTAGTGAAGAAATCAACTCGACAAGTCACATGAAAAGAAGCACCGGAATCAATCACCCAATTGCTCTCTTGGTCCACAAAATTGATACAATCATCTTCACAAACGACCATGCGATCATCGGTAGTAACTGCCGTTGTGTCTTCTTGCTTCTTTCCACATTTTTGTCACACCTTTTCTCCTTATTCTTGAGCTTTCGGCATTCCCACATCATGTGTCCTTTCTCATGGCAATAGTAGCACTCAATGTCTTTCTTTGAAAAAGAACCATCTCTTAATTTGTCGTGGCTTTGATCACGACCATAAGGAGTCTTACTTCTCCCCCTTGTTTTACTTCGGCCTCTCACAACAAATGCTTCCGAATGAGAGGAACCTGCTGATTTTCTTCTAGTTTCTTCATTCAACGAGCTACTAGTGACTTGGCCCATTGTGACAACTCCATCGGGTGCTGAATTACTAACTGTCACAACCAAAGTCTCCCAACTTTCAGGCAAAGAACTAAGTAGCATCAAAGCCTGCAACTCATCATCAAAAATAATTTTCATAGAAGCAAGTTGGTTAACAATACTCTTTATTTCATTCAAATGTTCTGGAATTGGGATGCCCTCTTTATATTTTAAATTAACCAACTTACAAAACAGAAAGGCTTTATTTGTGGCTGATTTTCTATCATAAAGACTCTAATTTTTTCCATAAATCATGTGCCGAAGTTTCAATAGCAACATGATGAAACACACTGTCATTAATCCATTAACGGATAACACCAACGGCTTTTCGATTAAGCCTATTCCATTCATCATCTTTCATATCATCAGGTATGCCACTATCACCCTCAATGGGTCCATACAAATCTTTACAAAATAATAGGTCCTCCATTTTAGTTTTCCAAGTTACCCAGTTGCTTCTATTGAAGCTAGACATATGACCCACATTCCCCTCCATAGATTTACACAAATAAATAAACCCAAATAAACCGTAAGCTCTGATACCAGTTGTTAGGGAAAATATGTGATTCTTTAAAAGTAAATCAATCAATGAGAATAAAAACTAATGCGGAAAAATTAAATCAAAAGCAACACAAGAATTTTATGTGGTTCCCTCAATGTGAGGTACGTCCACGGGATCGAAATCTGATTCCACTATCAACTAAATAAGTTTCCAAATGATTACAAACGAGACACGAATGGTCTCACAAACCATCCTTAGTTGAATTCCAAATAATCACAAATAAATAAGAGAAAAGACCTCACCAAATAGATAAATCAAAATCTTTAGAATCAGAGTTGTAGAAGATCCAAAATAATAGACCCAAATCAGCACTGAAAACAAAGCAGAACCACACTGTTGCTTGTTTGCCCAAGCAATACAAACACACAAACCAACACAAGTGACATCAGCAACATGCACACCTTTTTTATCCACAAGACACTATATCACCAGATTGATCTTTTTTTTTCCGTCACCACTCTTCGGAACAATATATATATATATATATCAAATCTTAGGCTTATTTTATCAAAACCCTAATTGTTACCAAATTAAATTGGGTCTCTCAAATTAGATATAATATATAAAATATATTATACCTAAACCAAACCAAATTAAAATTCTTTAACAAACCAATTGGGTTCCAAACTCTAAATTTTAATTATTGTCGGAAGCTGTAGAAAAATCTACACTTAAATTTTACTAATGTTATCAAAGTATCCGATGTTTTGATATGTTGAAAACAATGTAATTTTTTTCACATACATCGTCAATTCATGTTATAATCTTTAAAGAAGCTATTGGATATAATTAATTGGAGTCCGTAGAACAAAAGTTAAATCTCCGTCAAAACAACTTCAGGCAAAGCCCAAAAAATTGCAAAAAGCAGTAGTTATTTATATGAACAAAAACTCACTGATATACTTTAGATGACAAAATCAAAATCTAGGAAATATTTCAGAACTTACAGAACAGCTGTTGTTAAAAGAGATCAAGTAATGCAACGGCCTCTAGAGACGAATGGCTCTCTGATTGTTGCTGATGGAACAGAAATTAGTGGCACATCCTCTCCATTTGAGGCTTGTCCAAAATCTGAGACCTAATAATGTCACTCAAGTTATCAGGTAGTTTAGCTTCACCTTCCAAGTATTTTATTACGATAGACATGCTCGGCCTAGCTGCAGCCATGGCATGTGAGCAAAGCAACCCCAGCTTCAACACCAACTCAGCTTCCTCAACCACATACTCAGTTCCCAGACTTTGATCAATGGCCTTAAGAATGTTTCCCCTTTCCAAGCACTCAAACACCTAGTCGATCAAAATTATCTTCTTGGCAGAGGCTCGAGGCTCCACTGGTCTTTTACCACAGACAACCTCTAGCATAAATGTCCCAAATGCAAACATATCAGTGTTCGTATTTGCTTTTCCGGTACAGGCCAGCTCAGATGCAATATAGCCAAGGGTACTGGCCACATGGGAGGTTTGAGGATCGGTTCCATGCTCACATAATTTGGCAAGCCCAAAATCTCCTAATCTTGCATTGAGGTGACTGTTTATCAAGACATTGCTGGCCTTGATATCTCTATTGAAAAATCTAGAAACCCTAGATGTTGATTTGTGATTATGTACCAATTTTAAGCAGAATATAACAATCCCAATCAAACAATCAAAGACAAATCGACACAACGATTTTACGTGGAAAAACCACAATTGGACACTTCCAACTGTGATTAAAAAACCACGGGCAACTTCCACAAAACAATCCACTAAGAAGATTTAAAGGAATTACACAGGTATACTCTCAATTACCTAGCGAATCCACGCTTAATTGAACCAACCTCTATGTGCCTCTTCCAACCCTGTCTTCACCTCGGAATTGTCTTTACGATGAGCCACTCCAGAATCCACCGAAGCTTCAGGCTCGAATTATTCAGAATCCACTGAAGAACAACTCTCTCTCTCTTGTGTATAACAAACAAAACCTTTGATGTGCTCTCTTTAAACCATGAGTTGAATACTCAATAAAACATCAAAGAAAACTAACAAAATATCCCCAGATATAAACCTTAATATCCAACAAGAAGATCTGGAGGGATTAAATAGTTTTGGGTGAAAACCAACTATTTATAGAAAATCCAAAAGTAATCCTAGTTTTGGAAGAAATCCAATTACTTATAGAAATCCAAAAGTAATCCTAGTTTTGGAAGAAAATCAATTTCTTAAAGAAATCCTTGTCAAACGGGATTGCCAATAAAAAAACCTAACATCTATGAATGACAACCTGTACCCATTGATGGTGCAAATAAAAGAGGCCTGATCCTACATCTTTGATGATCTTAAATCTTTGCATCCCATTTAGCATTCCCTTGGGTTGGCCATAAAGAAACTTGTCAAGACTTCCATTAGGCATGTAATCACAAACCAAGAGGAGTTCTTGCTTATGCCTGGAATACCCAAGGAGGCGAACTAAGTTTGGGTGACGCAGGTGGCCTATGGTTGCAATTTCTGCTACAAATTCCCTCATTCCTTGTCTTGAATCGTGGGCAACTCTTTTGACAGCAACCTATGTATTCAATGTTGGTAACACACTTCGGTACACTGTACCAAAGCCTCTCCTGCCAAGAAGTTCTCTCTTTTCGAAACCCTTTGTGGCAATAGAGAGATCTTTATAACTGAATCTGTGAGGGCCATATTGGACCTCCCAATCCTCCAGCACGTTAATGAACTTTTTCCTTGAGATTAGAAGACCACCAATGAGTGAGACTAGGAGGAGTACAAGAAATAAAATGAATGGAAAAGAAACTTCCAGTACTGCATTCGGTTCTCTGTCTATTTTTTGTGAAGGCTGGGGGATCTTAGGAATGCGAGATAGGTCAATTTGTTCAGCTTCACCATTCATCTTAAAACTCCAAGATAGTATGTAATAATCAGATGCAGTAAGCCTGCCTGTGGAGGTCGAAAAGCCTACATACATGGTGTCAAGTATGACTTGTGGAAGATCTCGCCTCAATGATATGAGTGGGAGGTCAAGCTTGGTTACATTAATAGGAGAAAGGGTAACATTAATTTGCTTTTCTACTCCATTATATTCCACCCAAACCTGCATTGGGTCACCATTTTTGAGTTTTAGATCTTTGAAGGTACCATTTTTAGCTGCAGGAAAGTAACCTGCACTAGCAGATATGATTGATTTCAAGCCATTAATATCGATGCCAATATGGTTGTCGTCTCTATCATCGAATTCAACGCCTTTGAAAGTGTCTATCTCAACAGCAACAATATGATTTGAGCTACTCCCCGTGTTGATATCATCAAAGAGCCCAAGATATCCAGCAGGCCGAGCACCCCTGAGCTCTTTGGAAGGTGAAATAACAAAGGCCATTCCATGGCCATCTAAACTTGGGTACTTCGGTACAATCTCAAAGATGAAAGTGGTAAAGAAAGAGATGACACTACCGTTGTTTGTGGAGTTCTTGAATTGGATGGCATCGTTGTAGAAAGCGTGGCCCGTCTGTCGCGAACTAGTACTATTGGTTAGCATCAATAGGCCTTTGGAATCAATCTTTGCAGTTCCATCCAGCTTCATTGTGGACCCATTAAAGATGAAATCATCCAAAGGACTACTGGAATATGCAAATTTTAAAAGGAGAAATACTGCCATGATCATGTAAGACATGACTAGCTTATCTTACAAATGCAATAGTTAGTAGTTACAGAAATTGAACTCGAGTCTCCTCATATCCTAACTTTATCCATATGCAATTTTACATGGTGAGAAGCAAGTGTTGAATGGGATCCACCCAAGGTTTTAAAAAACGCCCGTAACCGTTACGTAACGCCGTGGCGTAAAGGTTGTGATGGTTACCACCACCCGTTACGGCCACTTTTATAGTGTAATTGAGATTCACAGGTGTGTTGGCTGTAGCGGTTGCCAGAGTGGTCGTAACAGTGCCATAACAGCTGTAACGACTTATTACGCACCGTTACGTAATGGTTCCAAACTCTTCTTTTGAAAAAAAAAAAAAAAAAAGAAGCTAAAAATGGAGGAAGAGGGGTAGAGAGAGAAGAGGGAAGATAAAGAGAGAAGACGGAGGAGTAAGCGATAGAGACCGAGAAGAGAGAAGATGAAGAACATGTTATTGATTTGTTGAAACTGTAAGACCTATGCTATTCAATTCAACTGCTATCACTCAATCATTTTGTTTGCGTGTGTCTATCTATATATTGTTTGAAAATAATAATAATAATAATAAGTGTAGTCATTATCTATTTGGCCTGATTAAAATATGTATATATATATACATATTTAGGCTCTTATTTATTCTCTTACTTTTGTCATTGTTTATCTTATATATAATAGTTAGTGATTGATTTTTTGTATAATGTAAAGTCATTAATTATTAAAATAAAATCTAAAAAACTCAATTTATAGTGATTTAAAAATATGAAATATATTGAATCATACTTAAAAATTTACAAAAATTAATCAATATTTATTTTAAAACCCAATAAATATGATCATAGAAAAAAAATATGTATATCGGTAAGTTTTTTTTTTAAAATTGTGCGAAGAATAAAAAAATTCACAGTTCTGATTACCGCAACCGTTATGCTACGACCTTTATATCCTGCAATCGCAACCGCATCATCCCACCATTACGGCGACCGCAATCGTTTTTTAAACCTTGGATCCGCCCCCACTCAATTTACAACTGACATGATATTCCATCAATGGAATAGGCAAATTTCACATGGTGAGAAGCAACTGTTGAATGGGATCCACCTGATGACATTGACAACCCACTACCCATTACGAGGTGTCATTGATTATGTTGCTCTTGACTGGAGTTGGTGCAGCCCGCCTTCCGGTGAAGAAAAAATAAAACGAGGGGAAAGAGGTGAGAGTAATTAAAAAAACCCATATCAAGAATGTAATGTGACTGACACTGCATATTCTAAACATTTAAAAAAAATTAAACAAACAAAATTATCGGTCTATATTATTTTCCGAAAAATAGGAAGAAAATGACCCACAAGTTCTTTATTCCTTCAATGAGGACAAAACATGGATGGTAGTAGTGTGGTTGAAGCATAGCCATCATAATGTGGGTCAGCTAGCCAAATGAATTAAAAAATAGAGAAAAGAGGTGTGAATGAGAAAATGGAAGAACCAAAAGTTCTTTATCCCTTCATTCAGCCACATGTTAATTCCAATACAGTACATCTTCTTCTCTTCATTTTTTAGAGAAGCAGTGGGGTCCATTTTGTTTGTATTTAACAAACAATGTGAATGTTGTTTCTCATTTTTATTTATTTATTTATATATTTTTTGCAAAGTTTGTTAAAGAAGTTAAATAGTCTATTTCTATTTGATTTGAGAATTTTGTCAAATACTTGGCATGTTACACTACAGTGTTTTTGTGCCTATACCAACCATACTTTGGAATTTTAACAATTGTGTATTTCTAACTCTCAAGTATGTGGTGTCCTTTGATTCCATTGAATTGTGTGAAAGAATAGATTAGCGAGTAGTTAGAGAAAGAGAGACACTACAACAAATGACATTTTTGGCTATTAAATTTTTAGTCTCCAAAAGTCAATATTTAGTTGCCGAATGGTTTATCGACCAAATTTTTTTATTAGTCGTTGAGTAATTGTTGAGAAAGGTAATTGGCAACTAAGCGTTACATAATAAAACAAATGAATGAAGAGATAGTGAAAGAAATAGATCCATGGTTAAACATACTTGCTTAACATCGATCCGAACACGTTCGTATTAATCAAAGGGGCTGTTCAACATGCTCTAATGAATCAAAAAAGGCAAAATAACAAAAACCCAAATAAAAAACTGTTAGCGGGTATTTTAATATTACAATGTGTTAATGTGTTATTATTGGCTTTTCTTTTCTTTCCCTCCAAGTTTTCAAGCCTCCTCATTCCTATCCTTCCTAAACTTCTTAAGTAAGCAAACCAAGTGTTGGTCTTGGCCTTGGTCCACTATAGTCATCATCAAGTCTAAGTCTTCTTAGTCTTCATGCTTATCCTTAGTCCATCCGTTCCTTATCAAGGTTTCATTTCTATATATATATTATACTTGTGCCATATCTTAATATATGAGAGAAGGAGTCTTGGGTTGCTTTGTTATGTCTAATGCGAGATTATCAGGCAAATAAAAAGGGTGTGTGTGATAAAGCTTTGGGTCAACCAATTGTGCAGTATTGGTGAACCATACGACTTAGTCGGGCTGTTGTATCCTGGGGGGGACAAGTCAAGGTTTTTCTGCTGCACCGGTGTGAGGCTTTGCCTAACCGCAGAGGACTTGAATCTCCTTAAAGAGAGCGAGTTTCCCGCGCCTCAGCCCTGATAATAAGTTATTGTAACTTTATTATTTGTATTTTTTGGTGTTTATTTGTAATTATCACCAACAATTTTAAGGAGATTCAAAAAGCAAAAATCCATGGAGCCAGTACTGGAGAAGCCCAACAAGAACACCGGCGATCTCAACAAGCCCTTCCGGTTCAAGGGAGCCCATTTCAAGAGATGGAAAGGCAAGGTGCTTTTCTACCTCAGTCTCCTCAAGGTGGCCTATATCCTGACCGAGAAAAATCCAAGCAAAGTCCCCACTGAAGAGATGACCGACGAGGAGTATGCTGCTCATCTTGAAAAAATCGAGAAATACAACACAGATGAGTATAAATGTTGATACTATCTTTTGAATTGTCTTTCAGATCAATTTTATGATTATTATGATACTACTTACACTACTGCCAAGAAAATTTGGAAAGCCTTGCAGAACAAATATGACACTAAAGAGGCAGGCGCAAAAAAATATGCTATAAGCCGTTTTTTCTGCTATCAGATGATAGATGGAAAATCAGTGGTGGAGCAAGTTCAAGATTTTCAGATATTAATTGCTAAAGTTAGATCCGAAGGCATCAAAATTGGAGACAATCTTGTTGTAGCAGGTATTGTTGACAAACTTCCATCATCTTGGAGGGAGTTCCAGAAATCAATGCGTCACAAGCAAAAAGAGACGTCCTTGGAGACTCTAATCACACGGATTCGGGTGGAAGAGGAAACACGAGGACAAAATGCTCTTATGACACAAGAGCATTCCACTGCAAAGGTAAATTTAACTTCTGGAAATACTTTACATAAAGGTCGATTTCATAAAAATAGTCATTTGAAGCCAGTTAAGAAATTTTGAAAAAATACTGGAAGACCACAAAATAAAAATTACCCGAGGCAAAAGAAATGGAACCAAGAACCCCCTTCACAAAATCTGACAAATGTGACATGTTTTGTGTGTGGCAAAAGTGGACATATTGCTCGAACTTGCAAATTTCAGAAACAACAACCTCGACCACAGGCTAATATTACCGAGGAACCATTTGTAGCTATGATCACAGATATTTTTATTGTTCAATCTGTGGAAGGGTGGTGGGCAGACTCTGGTGCCAATAGGCATGTCTGCTATGATAAAGACTGGTTCAAAGATTTCACTCCTTTTAATGAGGAGAAGACTGTTATGCTTGGTGACTCCAGTTTAACCAAGGTGCTCGGGTGCGGGGATGTTGAGCTGAATTTTACCTCTGGACGTGTGCTTGTTTTAAAAGATGTGTTGTACACACCGTCCATGAGAAAAAATTTGATGTCAAGTTATTTGCTCAACAAAGCTGGTTTCAAACAGACTATTGAATCTGACCAATATGTAATCACTAAAAAAGGCATATTTGTGGGAAAAGGGTATGCCTATGATGGAATGTTTAAATTAAATGTTGAGAATAAGAAAGCACATGTTTCTGTTTACATACTGTTTTCTATGAATTTTTGGCATGCTCGTCTATGTCATATTAATAGCCGATATGTGGGAGTCATGAGTAGTTTAGGATTAATTCCCAGACTGACAAATAAATTTGAGAAATGTGAAGTTTGCAGTCAAGCAAAAATAACTAAAAGGCCTCATAAAAATGTGGTGAAAAATACTGAATTGTTAGAATTAATTCATACTGATTTATGTGAATTTGAAGGAATTTTAACACGTGGTGGAAATAGATATTTTATCACTTTCATTGATAATTTTTCCAAATACACTTATGTATACTTGTTGAAACATAAAAGTGATGCTTTTGAAAAATTTAAAGAATTCTTTCTTGAAGTTGAAAATCAATTCGGTAAAAAGATTAAAAGGTATAGAAGTGATAGAGGTCGGGAGTATGAATCTTTTGGATTCAACTCGTTTGCTCAGTCTTTGGGAATAATCCATGAAACTACTCCACCATATTCACCTGCATCAAATGGTGTAGCAGAAAGGAAAAATAGAACTTTAACTGATTTAACAAATGCTATGCTAATTGAAGTAGGTGCTCCTTCAAATTTGTGGGGAGAAGCAATTTTAACTGCATGTTATGTTATGAATAGAGTGCCACATAAAAAAACAAAAATTACACCTTTCGAGTTGTGAAAAGGGCATAAGCCAAATTTGAGATATTTGAGGGTTTGGGGTTGTCTAGCTTTTGTTAGACTTGTGGACCCTAAAAGACCTAAACTAGGTGTGAAAGCTGCCACTTGTGCTTTTCTTGGATATGCAACAAATAGTACAGCCTATAGATTTTTTGATATTGAAAACAAAATAATTTTTGAATCAGGTGATGCAATTTTTCATGAAGAAAAATTTCCTTTTGAATCTAAAAATGGTGGGGTTCAAAATTATGAAGAAAATATTTTCTCTAAAACTGGTTCCTCTACTCCTCTTTTACAAAACCAAGATCCTATAGTTTTTAAACCTAGAAGGAGTAAAAGAGCCAGATTAGAAAAAGATTTTGGCCCTGATTATCATGTTTTTAATGTGGAGGAAACTCCATTAACTTTACAAGAAGCTTTGGCATCTCCTGACTCTGTTTTTTGGAACGAGGCTGTAAATGATGAGATGGAATCATTATTATCCAATAAAACTTGGGTATTAGTAGATTTACCACCAGGTTGTAAAACTATTGGCTATAAATGGGTTTTGCGAAAAAAACTTAAACCGGATGGAACTATTGATAAATATAAAGTAAGGCTTGTTGCAAAAGGTTTTAAACAACAAGCAGATCTTAACTTTTTTGATATATTTTCTCCGGTTACTAGAATTACATCAATTAGATTATTAATTGCAGTGGCTGCAATTCATGATCTAAAGATTCATCAAATGGATGTTAAAACAGCCTTTTTAAATGGAGACCTGGGTGAAGAAATCTATATGGATCAACCTGAGGGTTTTGTGGAACCCGGTCAAGAAAGCAAAATGTGCAAACTAGTTAAATCCCTCTATGGCTTAAAATAGGCCCCTAAATAGTGGCATGAGAAATTTAATTCCTGCATGATTGAGAATGGCTATAAAATGAATGAATGTGATAAATGCATTAACTATAAATCTAAAGAGAATTCACATGTCATTATTAGCCTCTATGTTGATGATTTACTTATATTTGGCTTTAACTTGCATATCATCGTGAAAACTAAAAATATGCTTAGTAGCCACTTTGATATGAAAGATCTTGGTGAGACTAATTATATTTTGGAAATGAAAATTACCAAAACTTGTGATAGTATATTTCTTGATCAGTAGCATTATGTTGAGAAAATTTTGAGAAAATATAATTTTTATAACTGCAAGCATGTTCTTACTCCTTTTGATCCTCATGTACGTTTATTTCCTGTTAAAAATGATAAGGATGTAATTAATCAAAAGGAATATGCTAGTATGATTGGTAGCTTGCATTATGCGACTGACTGTACTAGACCTAACATTGCCTATACAGTTGGAGTACTTAGCAGGTTTACTAGCAAGCCTGGCAGTGATCACTGGCTAGCTATTGAGCGTATTATGAAATATTTATGTGGTACCATGAAATATGGCTTGTTTTATAATAAATTTTCTGCAGTACTTAAAGTTTACAATGATGTCGATTGGAATACCTTGTCAGGTGATTCATTATCAACCACTGGTTATTTATTTACATTGGGAGGTGGTGCTATAAGTTGGAAATCGAAAAAACAAACCATTATTGCTAATTCAACAATGGAGGCTGAGCTTATTGCTTTAACTACAACTAGTGAAGAAGCAAATTGGTTGAGAGATTTGTTAAATGAAATCTCTTGTTGGGAAAAACCAATTCCACTTATATTGATTCATTGTGATAGCACCGCAGCAATTGGTCAAGTTAATAACCGTTATTATAACGGTAAATCTAGACCTATCAGAAGAAAACATAGTACTGTAAGATCTTATATGAATAATGGCATTATAAATGTGGATTATATTAAATCTGGTGATAATCTTGCAGATTCATTAACTAAGGCCTTAGCAAGAGATAGAGTTTGGAATACATCGAGGGGGATGGGATTGAAGGCTATTAAATATAGCAGGAGCCATGTATGAGGATACTCAACCCAGGGACCAGAGATCCTGTAACTGAGTTCAATGAGAAAAACGATTATATGATGGCCGTGAGAAATGCACTAAATTAATTTTACCCATCCCTATGATGAAAGTACATTTATCCTATAACGTTGTAGAGGTTGAGTTATTAAAAAAACTCTTAATGAATTTTTGTAGCTCTTATTGAGTGAGGTGTCATAGTTACAGGAGCACCCATAGAATTCACCTATGTGAGTGTGGTAGTAGGGCTGCTACCTATGAGATTTGGACTAATTCTCAAATACACTCATGAATCCTGGGATCGCACAAGGCCGTAATGTGCTGGCTTTTAAAGCTTTTGTGAACACCTGGAATATTATGTGTGTGCAATAATTATTTATTTCCCTTAAGTAGTCATAGTTCAATGCTGAGCATACTATTGGTTCTGGAGTAGATATTATTATTTCACTAATGGAGGTTCAATGCAGAACACACCTACCATGATGCATAATATCCTTATTTGTCTAATAATCTCAGTTTTGTTACCTATAATATTAAAATAGGTGGGGGAATGTTAGCGGGTATTTTAATATTATAATGTGTTAATGTATTATTATTGGCTTTTCTTTTCTTTTCCTCCAAGTTTTCAAGCCTCATTCCTATTCTTCCTAAACTTCTTAGGTAAGCAAACCAAGTGTTGGTCTTGGTCTTGGTCCACTATAGTCATCATCAAGTCTAAGTCTTCTTAGTCTCCATGCTTATCCTTAGTCCATCCGTTCCTTATCAAGGTTTCATTTCTATAGATATATATATATATATTATACTTGTGCCATATCTTAATATATGAGAGAAGGAGTCTTGGGTTGCTTTGTTATGTCTAATGCGAGATTATTAGGCAAATAAAAAAGGTGTGTGTGATAAAGTTTTGGGTTCAACCAATTAGTGAACCATAATACGACTTAATCGATTTGTTGTATCTGGGGAACAAGTCAAGGTTTTTCTGCTGCACCGGTGTGAGGCTTTGCCTAACCGCAGAGGGCTTGAATCTCATTAAAAAGAACGAGTTTCCCGCGCCTCAGCCCTGATAATAAGTTATTATAACTTTATTATTTGTATTTTCTGATATTTATTTGTAATTATCACCAACAAAAACTGATATATAGTTGTTTTTTTATTTTGCACTCAATATAAAAAAATCACTGCAAATTGAGCTAGTGCCAATCTAAGGGGTAGCTAAGTATGCTATAATTGATCAAACAAACGAGACAACAAACACCCAGATCAGATCATAAAAAATAGGTAATTTGATGATAATACCATGGATTCATTGTGACAATGACGACAATCGAAGACCTCGTAATATTAAAAACCAAAATCAAGGCTTTCATTAACAGAGACAACAAATGAAACAACTTTTGTGAAAAAATAGCAGGTAAGTGCGATCTGAATAAGGCGCAAGTGGGTGTTTTGCAAACTAAGAATGCAGACATCCGGTTATGCCTCTGTAAACGGTGCAAGCATCCATTCATTCTTCTGAAAGCGGTGCACCAAACAAGGATCTAGCACCAAAAAAACCCATAAAGATTATCAGAAAATGCTGGCTGGGGCTGTTTTTCAATTATCCGGCTAAATCTTGAATCTGGAACTAGAGTGAAATCTTGATTCTATTCAGAATAAGTGTAATTTTTCATTTTTTATAAAAATAATATGTAGAAAAGTAGGGAGAGTGGGTAAAAAAATAGAGAGGAAATATTGATAAATATTGATTGATGTGACCTAAATAAATGTATGTATGAAAAAAATATATTTTTTTAGTGCATGGCAAACACCTATTTAACATCAAAATACGTACTAGGATAATTAATGATATATTTTTTATAAAATATTATTAAAAAGTATCATTAATTATTAATTTTTAGTAATAGTTTAAAAATTTTATCATAAAAAATGTCATTAATTATAAATTTTAGTGGTAGTTTAAAAAACCATCACAAAAAAAGTTAATAATTTTTAACTTTTAGTGATAGTTTGAAAAATTTGTCACAAAAAATATTACTAATTGTAAGTTTTAGCGATAATTTATAAAAATCGTGACAAAAGAAAATCACTAATTGTCAATTTTTAGCGATATATATAAAAAATTATCACAAAAAAATTATTTTTAGAGACGATTTTATTAGGATTTTATGAAAATTAAGTCTAACTATTAAGACTTATTGATAGTTTATCCAATAAATTACATGTTCTTTCAATTATTTTATTAAAACCCATTTCAATTATTGGTTCGTTAATTTCATATAAATCAAAACCCTACACTATAAAAGAAAAAAACCTAAAGCTAGAGTAAAATGAGGAAATAGAGAAAGGGAGATAGAAAAACATAGATCGAGAGGGCAAGAGATAGAGTAAGAGAAATAGATAGAGGAAGAGAAAAACCTCAATGTTATAGCGAGGTGAGCGGCAGTGGCAGTGGCGATGTGCGACGGTGGAAGATTGATGTTGAGTGATGGTGGAAGATCCACAGTGAGCGATGGGGGTAAAGTGATAGTGAGTCCATGAGAGAGAGAGAGGGAGAGCGAGAGTCTTGTTTTTGTTTAGGTTTGAGACTGAAAAAAACAAATATGAAAAAAAATAATAAAATAAAACATAAGCAGTGAATTGTCTCCAAATTTAAAAAAGTTTCTACTAAAAAATTTGCTATTATTGCCAATCAATTTGAATTTTAGTCGCTTATTGTAGCACTTTTGGCGACTACAAATATTTTGGTCACTGAAAAGAAATATTCACCGACCAAATTTTTGGTCAACAAATACAAAAGTAAAATTTATGCTTTTTATTTAGTGTCTAAATTATTTTAGTAGATAAAATTTACTTTACAGCGACAAAAAGTTTTTTGGTCACTAAAAATGAATATTTGCTGACCAAAATTTTGGTCGCCAAAATTAATAGCAAACTTTATGCTAGCTTTTTGGCAACAAAATTTATTTTAGTAGGCAAAAACTGATACACCACAACTAAAATAAATTTTAGTAGCCTGCTGACTAAAATAATTTTTAGTCGCCTATTGTGACATGTTTAGCGACTAAATTTTTTTTAGTCACTAATAATTAATATACAGGTATTAAAAAATTTAGTAGCTAAAACTACTTTCAATGCCGACCAATGTTGTTTGAAAATTTGAATGAAAATGCCCTGCGAGTTCCGTGTTTCTTTAATGAGGACATCACATGGATAGTAGTGTGATGGAAGCATAGCTGTCAGCTAGCCCAATGAATAAAAAAGAGAGAAAAAGGTGTGAGAGAGAATGGTAGAACCGAAACTTTTTTATCCCTTTGTCAAAAAAAAAGTCTTTATCCCTTCATTCACACCATGAACCACATGTCAATTCCAATACAGTACATCTTCTCTTCATTTTTTTATCTTTTTTATTTTTTTCAATTCTGGTTAAAGATGTTAAATAGTCTATTTCTATTTGATTTGAGAATTTCGTCGAATACCCGGCATGTTACACTAGTTTTTTTTTTTTTTTTTTGCGCGTCTAACAAACACTTGGCATGTTACATAAAAAATAATGCATTTCTGACTCTAGGCATTTGATGTTCCTTGAATACATTGAATTGTGTGAAAGAACAAATTGAACATATTAGTGAGTAGTTGGAGAGAGGAAAGAAGTATAACCATTTTAGAACCCTTGGGACCTACTAGTTGAAAAATTAAATAAAAAATGTGACCCGCGTTTAGACTAAAATGGTAGCGGAAGTTTCCTCATGAGTTTCGACGAGACTTACAGGCTTCCATGGCGTGGCAAATGTGTGTGGATAAAAATAAGCTAGTCATGACTTAATAAAAAAACACTTTCAAGGAGACAGTGGTTTAGTTTACATTTGTAAGATAAGCAAGTCATGAGGACTTAAAAGACTTCCAAAGGAGACAATTGTTCATTTTTATGTAACATTTGGAAGATAAGCTAGTCATGGCTTACATGACCATGATCGTGGGGTTATTTATCCTTGTGAAATTTGTATATTCCAGTAGTCCTCTGGATGATTTCTTGTTTAATGGATACGCACTGAAGCTGGGTGGAACTGCAAAGCTTGATTCCAATGGCCTATTCACGCTAACCAATACTACAATGCGAGAGATCGGTCACGCTTTCTACAACTTTCCCATCCAATTCAAGAACTCCACAAACAACGGTAGTGTCTTCTCCTTCTCTACCACTTTCATCTTTGCAATTGTACCAGAGTACCCAAGACTTGGTGGCCATGGATTGGCCTTTGTTGTTTCACCTTCCAAAGAGCTGCAAGGAGCGCTACCTACCCAATATCTTGGGATCTTCAATAATAACAACATTGGGAATCGTTCAAATCATATTGTTGCTGTTGAGCTAGACACTGTCCAAGACTTTGAATTCGAGGACATAGATGACAACCACATCGGCATCGATATTAACAGCTTGGTATCAATCAAGTCTGCTAGTGCAGGTTACTTTCCTACGCGTGAAAATGAGACCTTTAAAGATCTAAACCTCAAAAGTGGTGAACCAATGCAGGTTTGGGTGGAATATAATGGAGTGGACAAGCAACTTAATGTTACCCTTTCTCCAATTAATGTATCCAAGCCCGACCTCCCACTCTTATCGTTGACGCAAGATCTTTCACCAGTCCTGCATGACTACATGTATGTAGGCTTTTCAACCTCCACAGGTTTACTTGCCTCATCTCATTACATACTAGGTTGGAGTTTTAAGATGAATGGTCAAGCTGAACCGATAGACCTGTCTCGCCTTCCCAAGATCCCTGGGACACCACAAGTGAAAGAAAATAAAAAGAGAATGTTGGCATTGGCAATTGTTGTTCCCTTCATTGGACTTCTTGTGCTCCTAGTCCTCACCTTTGGTGCTCTGCTAATCATGAGGAAGAAAAAGTACACAAAAGAGCTGGAGGATTGGGAGTTCCAGTACGGCCCTCATAAATTCTGTCATAAGGTCCTATCCATGGCAACAAAGGGTTTCAAAGAGACAGAACTTCTTGGCAGGGGAGGCTTTGGTAGGGTGTACCGGGGTGTGCTACCAACGTCGAATATACAGGTTGCTGTCAAAAGAGTTGCCCACGATTCGAGACAAGGAATGAGGGAATTTGTAGCAGAAATTGCAACCATAGGCAGGCTGCGCCACCCAAACTTAGTCCGCCTCCTTGGCTATTGCCGGCATAAGCAAGAACTCTTCTTGGTTTATGATTTCATGCCCAATGGAAGTCTTGACAAGTTTCTTTATGGCCAACCCAAGGGGATGCTAAATTGGATGCAAAGATTTAAGATCATCAAAGACGTAGCATCAGGCCTCTTCTATTTGCACCAACAATGGGTACAGGTTGTCATTCATAGAGATATCAAGGCCAGCAATGTTTTGATAGACAATGACTTCAATGCAAGATTAGGGGATTTTGGGCTTGCCAAATTATGTGACCATGGAACCGATCCTCAAACCTCCCATGTAGCCGGTACTCTTGGCTATATTGCACCTGAGTTGGCTCGTACTGGAAAAGCAAATACAAGCACTGATCTGTTTGCATTTGGGACATTTATGCTAGAGGTTGTATGCGGTAGAAGGCCAGTGGAACACCAGGCTTCTCCCGAGAAGATAATTTTGATAGATTGGGTTTTTGAGTGCTTGGAAAGGGGAAACATTCTTGAGGCCATTGATCAATGTCTAGGAGCTGAGTATGTGGTTGACGAAGCTGAGTTGGTGTTGAAGCTGGGGTTGCTTTGCTCACATGCTGTGGGTGCAGCTAGGCCGAGCATGTCTGATGTGGTAAAATACTTGGAAGGTGAAGCTCAACTACCTGAAAACTTGAATGATATAGTTAAGTCTTGGGATTTCAGTGAAGCCACAAATGGACAGGATGTGGCACCAATTTCTGTTCCATCAGTAACAATCACAGAGCCATTCGTCTCTAGAGGCCGTTGAATTACTTGATCTCTTTTAACAGCAGCTGCTCTGTAAGTTCTGAGCTATTTTCTAGATTTTGATTTAGTCATCTAGTGGTTGTCAGCATGTCTTTGTTCATCTAAATAAGTATATAAACTCTGCCTTTTGCAATTTTTATTCTCATCCCTTTCATATTCTTCCTGAAGTCAGTGAATCCCATTCATGCTTTCACTACCCCAACATGCATATCCATCGATGAAGTGTGGGGATGTAAAATGCTGTTTAAAATTAGATATGCAATGCTACTGGTTGCAGGCTGGTGGTGAATATTCATGAAATTGCAAATGTGAAAGCTCCCAAAATCTATTAGATGACTCTTTTTATACATATCGAAAGCCAAACTATCTGATGAACATTGGTTGTTGTCTTTGATTGCCTTCAATGTTTTTTTTATACATATTGGATGTACTTACAAAGCTACTGAACTAAAATATTTGTTTGTCATTATTCAACATAATGTTGAAGTAAACTTATCAAATTAGAGATTACAATGTATTAATTGATCATTCAATATTTTTCTAAAAAATATGACTGAATAGATATAGAAACAAAAAAAACAAGGATTGAATCCTCATATGAACATTTTACAAAATCTCACAAACGAAGGCATCCAACAAGGTACCATTTTGACAATCAAGTTATCGATTAACTCAGCAATCAAAGTCACATCTTCATTTGGCAGATCAAGCTGTTCCACCATCTCACCAGCAATTAACAATGTCATATCCGCATCAAGATCAAACACGAACTCAATTTTTGTCACCTGACCATACATGTAAGCAATACATGTCAAGATCAAACACAATCATGATCACTTCGGGTAGGACTCATGTGAATTGTGAGATTATACAAATCTTGAACGGGCCCCATTTGAAAATGAGCTGAAAGAATACATATTTTCAATGCTTAGACTTGTAACATTTAAGGTCCAAAAAAGAGAAGAGCATAAAACTAGTTGTGGCAACTCACCAAACAAGTTTTTTGCCCAAGAAAAAAAAAAAATTAGAAAACTTGTTCTCTTTTATGAAAACGAAAAAACAAGAAACTTGCACCAATGTCAAGCAACCCTCTAAAAACCATTTGTTAATTGTTTGTTGCCAATCTATTATTTACAGAAGCCAGAAGGAAAGAATAGAAGAAAGGGAGATGGAAATATATATATATATTAAAAAATTAATTATATTTTCTAAATATAATTTTATATTATTTATAACACGATTTCACAAAACAACAATCATATTAGTTTGGTAGCAATATTATTAATTTTGTTGAACTATTTTGTAAAATAGAGAATTGCATTAAATTAGTTGGAATTTGGAATGGTAATATTACACAAAGCTTACCTTGCTAAGGGCAACACTCGTGCAGTTATTTGCTTATATCACTTTCTTGTGGCAAACATTATCTAAATGGAGTTGCTTTTCTAAAAACAAGATCCTCAAATTAACCTCAAGATATAGTGAGTAAAGTTTGGTTGTAAATTGAGACAAAAGTCGAGTTATATATAAGAAGAGCTGACTCCTTTGCTTGACTAAGATCCATCAAACCATCTTCTCTTCTCTGTATTCTAATCATGAAGATTTTATCATTTCCTTCATTCATCTTTGTTTTGACCATGTTTCAGACTTTGGTTGCGATTGATTTACTAACATAAACATGTTACGAACTTACGAGGCATATCCAAGTACTGAGCTTTGTCTCTCAATTATAAAATCAGACCATGGAAGCAAAAATGCAAATTAACAAGGGCTAAGTCTCATTTTGTTTTCTTAAACTTCAGGACTGAGTTTATTAAATCCAATCCAAAGTTGCACCGAAAGGTAAAAGCTGCCTTAAAGTGTAAGGAAATGTACATTCCAGTTGTGAGAGATCGGTTCCTAAAAATCATTCAAGCCATAAATCGGAAAAATTGCAAAGCTACTGCCAATGCATTTGACAAAGCTAGTTGTTGGAGGTGGAGATGTAGACTAGGGCCTCGTTTGGGAAGTGGCTATTTTAGAGGCTTTTTGGCTATTTTAGTAGGCTATTTTAGTTTTTGTGTTTGGGAAGATGAGATGGATTTTTATTTGAGTTGTTGTATTGAAAAATGTGTTGAAATGATGTTTAAAGTTAAAATGACAAATTTATCCTTAAGATTACAATTTTTTAAATTGATATAAAAGGGCAAAATCATTATTTACCAGTTGATGTAACAATTTGTCAATTGACAGTGTGGGCTGTGCCTACACTGCCGGCAGCTGCAGCCTATTTTTTTTTTTGAAAAACTTTGAACAATGAGGCTTTTTGGCTTATTTGTAATTTGAGGCTATAATAGCCTCAACCCTTTCTTCCCAAACAGCGCCTAGGTTTGAAAAATATACTAGACAAAGTGTCACCAAATATTACAAAATACATTTGGGATCAAAACAACATTGTTACAGATTACATGGAAGTAAGCTATGCTGTTTTATTGCAATGGATGTTGTAAAGAATTCACTTTTATGTGAACTCTTAGCTATAAATTGAAATAATAATAAAACAAAAACTATTAAGTGTTGCATCATTCTCATTGTTCACTTGATTATAGATATAAAAGTTTCAAATTGATTTATTTTTATAAAATGCAAATCCATATATAAATGTTATGATGAAATTAGAGTAAATGGAAGGATAATTTTTTGAAGAAGAAATTGTTTTGGAAAAACTTAAAGATGACATGTCCAAAATTACCTAATGACATGAAGAAGGTATAAATAATTAGGGGAAATTACAACAACAACAAAAAAAAATCTCAAGTTTGACCCTTATAATAAATTTAGAATTTTTAATTTTACTATTTAAATCCTAATTTTTTGATTTGTTTTCAATCTAAATTATCTGATTATTTTCATTAAGTAAAACTGATGAAAAAGTGTTTTTTTTTTTTTTTTGTCTTTAGTTAATCTTTTAATTTTATTATTATTATTATTATTATTATTTATTTTTAGAGATTTATAATCTACTGTAAGGTCTAAAAATTAAGAGTTTACTAGTTTTTTTTTTTAAATTTACTTTAAAAAAAAAAAAATCAATGAACACTTGTACTGGTGGAGGATTGGGAAGTCCAGGCCAGAATGACCCTTACAAATTCAATCTTAAAATGGTTAGTCTCCTAGTCTCTTCTTTCACACAAATTCATAAAACACCACATACATGGCCTTTTTCCATTTAAAAATGCTAAGTGTGCGTAAAAATTAGGTGTGTAACTCGGGTTAGGTTGGCTTAGGAGTTTGTTTAAGCCAATCTAAATTATGTTGAGATCTGTTTAGACCTAAATTGTAACTTGAAATTGTCTGTCCAAATCCGGCCCTGAGTTAAACTTGAATTGTTCGAGTTACCCGAATTGCCTAAATTGTAAATAATATATATATATATTGCAGGGAAATTATTAAATTATTGAAATTAGACTTTATTTATATATTTTTTAGAAAATCATTAATAACATCAAAACAAATAATTTATATAATGTACAAGAGATGCCGCTGTAGTAGTCTTTACAATTAATGAATGATAATAAAAAAATATAAGATTTTGTGTTACTTGTATATATAATATATAGTCAATATGATTTAATAATCTAAATTACATTAATATCATGTAATGGCTAATATTTTATATGTATATTTAATATTTTTATATATGTATAAATGTCTAATTCGGGTTTCGAATTACTCGAGTTGTTTAATGTTTTTACCCAAATCCTCTCAAATTTAATTTGAACTTCTAAATTTTTGTCTAAGCTTGTACGAATTTAAAAATATTTTATTCAAATTTAAAAAAAATTCAAGCTAGACTCGAATTGTTTGGATTAAACCCATTCAAATTGCACATCTAGTCAAAATTCCCAAATGAGGTTTTTTTTGTTTTTTTGTTTGTTTTGATCGGAAGAAATATTTCATTAAGAAAGCCAAACGGCACTTACAAGAGTCCAATCAACGCAAAACTTACACCAAACAAAGTGAAAATAAAGCAAGAAGCACTAAGGAAGAAAGCTATGATAATATTCAAACGTACATATCGTACTTGTACTGAAAAGCAGAGCTGATCAAAGACGTTCGGCAATAGAGTATGTCCGAGATAAATCACAGATCCCAACCACACAGAGGGTAAGCTTAACAAATCTGCACAAATGGACTCTAAAAGAACCAAACAGACCCAAAACCAACACACAAACTGTAGGAAAAGAAAAACAAAAGAAAACAACATAGGACTAAAACCGAACAAACAAAACAAAACAGACCCATCACCAAAACAAATCTAGCAGCGGCGTCGGCGAATTCGGCGATGGAGAAGAATTGCGAGGAAGAGGCGGCGGAGAAGAGCGGGGGAGGCTGAGAAGAGGAGGTGAAGGTGGCGGGGAAGGCAAACTCGGTAGCAGGGAAGGCGAGGAAGGCGAGTCCAACGTCGGCGAATCAGGCTATGGAGAAGGCGACGAGGAAGAGGCGGTGAAGGCGCGGATCCGAGAAGGCCACTCCCGGAGTGAATGGATGGGAGAAAAACACCTCACAAGGGAGGGAGAAGATGGGAAGCCAAAGCTTCCAAGTTATGGGAAAACAAAGTAAGGAAAGGAAAGAGCAAAAGAGGGGTAGGGAGAGGGAAGAGGAGGCCAGAGGCTGTCGAAAACCCCTCTCCCACCGCCGGCAGCCACAAACTTTGAAAACCCTAAGAGGAGAAAAGTTTAGAGAAAGAAGCTCTCAAACTAGAGAGAGAAATGCATTCAAGTTGTTATTATGTGTAAATTCCCAAATGAGGTTATTGACACACACAAAAAAAAAAAAAAACACAAACGTACACACTAAGTATTCGATAAAATTCTCAAATAATGGATAATAGACTATGGATGTAACAAACGCATGCACTTATTTCTTTTTAACCAAAAAGGTTATCAAATTATTATTTTTATCTTTTTGTATGACTTTTCAAAAAAAATTAATTCTCAAACACTCCTTTAAAATTGTGTACAAATAAAAACTCCACATGGCACTAACGTGTCACATGAGAAAGACCAAAATTACTTTTACCAAAAAAAAAAAAAAACCAAAAAATATTACATTTTTTTTTCTTCATCATCATATAATCTTGGTCATCACCATCTCATGTCAGTCATGCCATCTCATCATTCATATCTAATGCCTCATCAGTAATACTACAAATTCCAATTTAATTATTTAAAATTATTATTTAATAGTTCAGATTTATTCTATATATAAATTTCACATTACACAAATTCAATTTCAACTACACATTACCATTCTGGATGAATTAGGGGACCAGAAGTCTGCATCCCCAGAATTATCCATGCCTCATGCAATTTTTTCTTGTTAGTTTTAAAAAATTTAATAACTCTTCTTCAAATACGACGGTGCTGGTTAATGGCAAAGCTCAATATTCCGATGAGTTTCTCTTAGTTCCTCTTTTTCGATTCTTCCTCTTCTTCCTCTTTCTTTGAATTTTTTTTTCCAGATTTTTTTCCCCTCTTTTTTCGCAGCAAACAACCAAATTTGTCCAACATCTGATTTTTTTTTTCTTGTGAGTTTTCTTACCTCCTTTTGTAGCTGATCTACTTTTCTTTGATTATCTTTTTTTCTGATCCTTCCAACCTCTATTTTTTTTTTTGATATAGTACCTAGTGTACGAAACTCTCACTTAAGCGAGATCTAGGGAATGATTGATTTACGCAGCCTTACCCCTGCAAACAGAGGTTGTTTTCATGACTTGAACCCGTAACCACCAGGTCTCCAAGGGGTAACTTTACCACTACGTCAGGTCTGCCATTCAATCATAATTATATAAAATAAAAGATAAAAAAATTTAAAATCTAAGAAGACAAAAGAAAGGAACATTTAAATTTAGGGCTCATAAACTTATTTTGATGTATTTATTTCATTGTAATTATTTTTATAATATTGATGGTTTTGAATTGTTATTTGAATATTTGAAAAATTATATACTCGAATGAAGTGAAAGAATTCACAAATTATTTTGGTTTTGTAATTTCTCTTTTTAATTATGATATTAAATTTGATTTGTATGTTAGATGTTTAGTTATAAATTATAAAAAATAAAAAAATAATTGGTGTACTTTAGCCGTACCCGTACACGTAGCCTTACCCATATCCTACTTTTTAAAAACTTTGTCGTATCGTCATATCCGTATCGTACTCGTATCCATACCCGCACCTGTGCTTACTAGGTTTTTAGTGACCAGTGTCAAGAACTTGTAAATGCCAAGAACCTAGAAATTAATGGTAATTATTGGATGTATGTGTTTATATGAATGTGTAGAAGACTTCTGTATTATATATCACATGATATTTTATTGCATATATAGTTTATCAAATATTTTACTTTTTGTTAGGTTTTTATTCTTGACAATCATGTTTGACAAAACTCCTTTCAGTTGTAATTTTATTCGTTCGTTTATTTAAGTGAGACTATGAGTATTTAGATGCGAATCCAACCCGAAGTGTGCATATGCAGAGGAGTTTGTGATCTTAATCATATCAGGTTTGCCACTTCGCTGACTATGACGGGGATTGAGCGGCCGTTTGTGCGTTTGAGCGGAGAATGTTTGGTTCCAAAAGTACTGGGAGCTGCATTTTTTCGCTCGAGCGGAATTTCCAGCGCTCGAGTGTCAGTCCGCTCGAGCGCAGAGCAACCATTCTTGCGCTCGAGCGGAGATCGCAGAACAGATTGCTATAAATATGTGTTTCAGTCAAATTTTAGGGTTACGGCTTCCCGATCTTCTTCTTGGATATTAGGGTTTATATCTGGGGCTATTTTGCTAGTTTTCTTTGATGTTTGATTGAGTATTCAACTTATGGTTTAAGAAGTATACATCAAAGGATTGTTTGTTTATTCTATACAAAAGAGAGTGTTCTTCTTCGGTGGATTATGGAAAATTTGAGCCTGAAGCTTTGGTGGATTTTGGAGTGGCTCATCATCGTGATTTGACATCGGCGTTGTGGATTCAACGTTGGGCAAGACAGTTCTGAGGTGAAGACCGTGGTGGAAGAGGCATATAGGGGTCGGTTCAATTTGGACGTGGATTCGGTAGGTAATTGAGAGTGCACTTGTGTAATTCCTTTTGTTTTCTTAGTGGATTGTTTTGTAGCTTTGGCCCGTGATTTTCTATCACAATTGGAGGTGCTCCAATTGTGATTTTTTCACGTTAAAATCTTTGAGTTGATTTGTCTTGATTGTTTGATTGTGATTGTTATTTACTGCTTAAAATTGATACATAATCACAAATCAATATCTAGAGGATTTCTAGATTTTTCACTTTTTATGCTTTCTGATCACTTGATGTAGAGATGTAAGTGTGAGAAATAAAATCCATAGCATTCTGGACATTATTGGTAATATAAACTAGTTTATCATTTGTCTTTGTAATGATGAAATCATGAAAACATGGGGCAATCTTGTGAACTTTATTTATGTTCCCTTTAATTTTCAATTAAGAAATTCTTCCCATGTTTCTACATTTTTGTGTCCATGACTTTTTGAAGTTGATGAATTTTCGCTAATCTGGCTCTGCATCCTATGGTTGAGGAACATTTTGAGCATGTGTTATTGAAGATGATGATCAAAGTTTAAGTGATTCTGATGCATCAACAGCTCCACCGTCATCAGAAGATGATCACTGATGGTGAAAAAATCTAAAGACAAATCGTGAGTTCTAAGTTGAATGCATGTACTTATAGATTGTTTGTGTTTATTGAGTTGACATTCTAATATATAATTTGTAACCCATGAAGTTTTAACTTGCCCTTCGGTGCCCTAATTTTTGAAAAATTATTTAATATTCCCGGAGTGTCACATGTATGTACTCCCTAATCAATCATCATTCAATATGCCCCTCATGTTCTCCAATCACCCAACACAATACTCCACCTATACACCTTATCCACCAATCATAATACTATAGAATAATAGGTGTTCATACTCCGAAATTACTGAATAATTACCCCTAATTTTCAATGAGAGGGGTTCAGTTATCCACAAATGGCATGTAGAAGTACAAACATTTGGATTTTATGTTAAATCTATAATTGCAGTTCCATGGACAAATCTTTTTTGCTTGGTTGGTTAAATGAGCAATCTCATGAAAGTGATATTCTCAAACCTCTATGTTTCGTTAACAAAACCTACAGATTGTATGGAGTATAAGATGAGCGACATTCAGAAAGCATTTTGGAACCATGTCTCACTTGCGAAGGACTCTCTTCCATTAGGCGAGCAAGGGTAGCAGATTTGACAAATGAGTAACAGGTTTCACGTACTCTGAACGTGTTAAGTTGAGACCAGGAGTAGGATTGAGAGATATTTTCATTTCTAGAAGCTTATCAAAGAATAAAGAAGAATGGCATGAAAAGATAGGGATTCAATCATTGGGGCTAAAGCCAGATAGATCGAGTTTTAACGGCCTACGAGTTGTAGAAAAAGATAAGGAAGAGGCAGGTGGTGAATTTCAAATGTAAAATGAAGATTGGTTCATGTTTGTATGGGATATTAGTTCATCCTATTTTTGATGACTCAATGAAGAACACACTGTTCACAAGTAAAAGCCAAGCAGACATGACTCGATATGCGTATTCGACTAAACCCAAGATTGTATTGGGTTCAGATGTACTCAGTATGTATAATTCAACTTGCCCAGGGATATGGGAAAGCATTGAAGGCCTTAACTCTCCCCTATCTCTCTGTATGCTCTTAATTCTAGTGAAATTTAGCATTTATCCCCTCATTTAATCCCTTTAGATACTCTTTTCATTTGGCCAATTGCACTAGCCTGGTTAGTTACTTGTGCTATTATTTATTCATACTCTTTCTTATGGCAAGCAATTATCTGAATGGATTTCCTTTCTTAAAAACAAGATCCACAAATTCATTTCTAGATAAAATCACAGAAAATTAAGGTTATTTAACAATAGTTGCATATGACCTTTAAAATCTTAAAATTGACATTATCTAAGTTTGGTTGCAGATTGCGACAAAAGTTGAGTTGTATATAAAATAACTGACTCCTTTTCTTGATGAAGATCCATTAGACCATCTTCCTTCCCACATTTTTTCACAGTGCAGTTGTAGCCTAATCATGAAGATTTTATCATTTCTTTCATTCATCTTTGTTTTTACCATGTTTCAAACTTTGGCTCAGGTTGATTTAATAACAAAAAAAATGTTCCATGGCATATCCTCATATTGACCTTTGTCTCTCGACTTTAAGGTCAGATCCTCGAAGCAAAAATGCAAAATTACAAGGGCTAACCCTCATTTTTACTAAAGGTGCAAAAGACAAGGCCATTGTTTTTTTAAACTTCACAACGGAGTTTATTAAATTCAATCCAAAGTTGCATCGAAACATAAAACTTAGGGCTGAGCAAGAAATTCGTAAAATTCGTAATCCGATTCGGTCCAGTCCAATTCAGTAGGTTTGGATTGATTTTTTGAATCCGTGATTCGATTTTGGATTGGAAATTTAAAAATCCATAGGCTACGGATCGGTTCTGGATTAGAATCGATTCAGACCATATAGAAATAGTCTATATTTATACTATATACCTTCCCACATAATATCATTTTTTCTCTTATATAAAAGCTAAACTCTAACCTAATTCACGCCACTCCCTTCCTGTCTCTCACTCTTATCTCTCTCTCAATACTCTTTCTCTTCTCTTCTCTTTCTCATCTCAAATCAGACTAAGTTCTCTCTCATTATTGTCTTTCACATTCATCCATCTCAAACTCAGATCAGATCGGTGAGCTGTTTGTCTCTCTCTCTCTCTCTCTCTCTCTCTCTCTCTCTCTCTCTCTCTCTCTCTCTCTTTCTCTTTCGATACTGTCTCACACTCTCATCTATCTTATATTAGATAGGTGAGCTGCTTGTCTCTCTCTCGATGAGCTCTCTCTCTCTCTCTCTCTCTCTCTCTCTGTGTGTTCTCAGACATAGTCAACTTAGATCATTCATCTCATCTCAGATCGGTAGCTGTATCTGCTTGTCTTTCTCTCTTTCTCTTTCTCTTTCTCTCTCTCTCGGTGACATTATTTTTGTTCTTTTGTTCTCAGACACAGTTAGCTCAGATCATCCATCTCAGATCAGATCGGTAGATGTAGCTGCTTGTCTCTCTCTCTCGGTGAGCTCATTCTCTCTGTCTCTGTCTCTCTCTAACACTTTGAAATGGATTTAATCTCAAAGAAAAAACATACACTATTATGATTTCATCTTAGATCGGTGGATTTAATCTCAAATCGATTGTTCATTTCATCTACAATGGATTTGGTAAATGTAAGTAAAAAATCTTTATTGTGATTTCATCTCATTTTTCTTGTAAGTAAGAGGTTTCATTATTTTTTGTTTTTATTTTTATTTTTTTATGTTTCTAAAATTTTTTTTTCTTTGATTTCTGGAATGATTTATGTGGTATGGATAGAAACAGTGTATGTAGAGACAAATGATTTATGTATTTCTTTTTCTTGTTTGATAGATG